>OW052016.1:2410130-3035130 GCA_932526365.1 Lobophora halterata | reverse complement strand
TGATAAAACGATTTTCTTTTTTACTAAGCTTAAATAACTACAAATTCGCGAGCACGGCGGCTTGGCAGGCTCGCTCAGTCGCGCGCTGGCACTTACGGAGGCCGGACCTGTGTCCGTTTTCCCGCGATGACAGATATCACAAATTAAATTGTGCACGACATTATTTAGTTTGTGAAGTCTGTCATAGTGCCATAGTTTATGAAAACCAGTATGACTAGATACCGAAGATCGTTACAAGTCAATGGGGCAGCCTCAGAAAACTGACATGGACGCCACCACAGTAATGAATCTACCACCTGCAGATTCTTTTAAAACACCACACACAGATGTAGAGAGAGTATGCTTGTATCGGGTTCAAGATACCTACAAAAAATATTTTTTGTAGAATTATGTACTTAAAGTACCTAAAATTTTTTTAATTAGCTTTAGCTTTATATAGAGCTGCATAAACCTATAGTAGTTTATAGTAGTATAAGTCGAAAGTTTCTACTTCAGGTTGGCCAAATATGCTTGTGTATGGCTGTCCGGGCGGCCACCGGCCACTGTCCGGGCGGCCACCGGCCACTGTCCGGGCGGCGTCTGTTCTCCTCTTCAGGTCGCATTTCTCAACAGATTCTCGTAAAATTTTGTAAGCAGGTTCGGTAACTGAATATAATGTATGATGTAAAATTGTCCTAATGTCACAAATCACTGAATTTACAAATTCCTAAAATCAGTAAAAATAATTTGTGTCATCAGCTAAACACAGCACTGCTCGCAGCGAAGCAACAACTTGAGCGAAGCGAAGGTTGTCCGTTCGCTGCTTGCGGAAGTTGCGGGTCACATCGAGATAAGCTCGCTTTGCTGCAAAGCGAGCTCCCCACCCGAGCGTAGCGAGACAAGTACCTGGCAGTTATGGGTGTATTTTTTAAGTTAAAGATATAGTTTTTTTTTATTTATTCGTTATGGACTGATAAAGGGATGATGATTAAGAATTGTGTGTTATATTTTAAATTCAAGATGGTGGTCAGTGAACAAAATGCAACCAAGGTCCCAGGGGTTGGCTAGCAATGAAACTCTGTATATAAGGTATATAACAGGTATATTACTATGTATAAGTGGGGGGGGCATATACAAATTCCAATTGAACCTTAACACTATTGGAAAACGTAACGGTTGCGTGTTCTATCTGACAAGTGCTGCCATCTAGTTTAATTCCATGTAACTATTGCATAATACTTTGAACATACTGCCCACCAAGAACAATATTGGCAATTATTGTTCTTACAATTTTGGTTACACTATTATACAAGTATTACTGAAAACAATAAGGTTGGTATAACAGAGTTTACAATTTTAACATATTGACACAAGAGTGAATAAAGGACCGTAATCAAACTCAACCTCAAACAAAAAAAACAACTATACAAACTTAAATCTTATTAAACAAAAAACTTAAATCTTACGTTTTCAAATTTGACTAACATATGTAACAATAACTTAATAATTATAGTACACAGTCTGGTATTTGAAGTAACTATTTCAAATTGACAAACTTAACTGAAGAAGCGCTTTACAATTTTATGACACAAAGTTTTTATTCGCAAACAGGTAGCATTATTAATTTAGAAGTTGGACGTTTCATCAGGGAGTTTTTTGTGCGGAGTGTTACCACCCTGATGACATTGTGCGCATCAGGATGCTTAGCCACAATTTTCCCTAACAACCATCTACTTGGGGGTAAATCATCCTCCTTGACCAAAACAATATCACCCTCTTTGGGTTCTGGAATTTGTTCTCTCCATTTGTATCTTTGCTGCAATGTGTGTATATAGTCATTAGACCAACTGCGCCAAAAGTCCTGCAACATACGCTGGGTGAGTTGCCAACGTCTTAAACTTGAAACGTTTGAATCTACATAATTATTATCCGGTATCGCAACAAGCGGCTCTCCTACCAAGAAGTGGCCTGGGGTTAGAATGGAATCTTTATCCGAGACATCGCCCTCGATTCTTGATAAAGGTCTTGAGTTAAGGCACGACTCTACCTGAGCCAATACCGTGGACATCTCTTCATACGTAAGAGTGGTGTTTCCAATAACTCTTTTCAAATGGTATTTGGTAGATTTTATAGCTGCTTCCCATAACCCACCAAAGTTTGGTGCCCGAGGTGGAATAAAATGCCATGCTGTGCCGTTTGAAGCAAGACTTTCAGCTATTTCTCTGCCCACCGTGGACTGTTCGGCATTGAATAAGATCCGTAGCTCTCGTGCAGCACCAATAAAATTGGATCCATTATCACTGTAAAGATCAGTGCATAGACCACGTCTAGCTACAAATCTTCGAAACGCTGCTAAAAAGCCTTGCGAGGTCAAATCGCTGACTACTTCTATATGGACAGCACGAGTTACCATACACACAAAAAGGCATATGTACCCTTTATATGAGTGATGTCCCCTTCCTTTAGTGGTTCTTATATCAATCGGTCCAGCATAATCGACACCGCTCTTTTTGAATGCCCGACACGGCGTTACACGAACTGACGGTAACTGTCCCATAAGTTGGGGTTTGATAACTGCAGCGTTTCTGACACAAACTGTGCATTTCCGGACGTGATTTTTCACTAACTGTTTAGCTCCGATGATCCAATACTTTGTGTACAAAAAACTAAGCATCAGTTGCGGTCCTCCGTGCAAGGTACTTTTATGAGCATAGTCAACCAAAAGTCTTGTAAAGTTTCCCTCTTTTGGTATAATAATTTGGTGTTTTTTGTTTTCAGGAAACTGCGAGTTTTCGAGCCTTCCACCAACTTTCAAAATTTTCTGCTCATCCAAAATGGGATTCAAAGATAACAATTTGCTGTTTCTTTTCAGATTTCTTTGCTTTTCTAAACTTTCAATTTCGGCTGCGAAATACTCTTTCTGACATAGCTTGATACAATTTCTTTGTGCTTCTTCGATCTCTTCACAGCTTAGTATTTCACTTTTATGTCGTATCGTCTTAGGTTTTCTCAAATTCAGAAAACGTCTACAATATGCTATCACTCTTATGAATTTAGTGAATGAAGAAAATCTATCCCAAATGTTATTGGCATTTGAGACGTGCATGCATACTTTCTTCGTAGCTTCTTCTAGGTCGGTTTGTAATTCTTTAGGCTTGCCCTTTTTAATCTCTTTTTGTTTAAGCATTTCAGGTCCATTCAACCAGATAGGCGACTTCATCAACTCCGCAGGACTAACTCCTCTTGAAGCCAAATCTGCTGGGTTTGATTTGGAAGTTACATGGTTCCATTGATGTGGTTCTAGAGTTTCCAATATAGTCGTAACTCTATTGGCAATAAATGTTTTCCACCTGCTCGGGTGGCTGTTTAACCAAGCCAAAACTACCGTGGAATCTGTCCATGCAACCCAGTTGCTCTTGGGGATGTCCATTACTGTGCCGGTTTCCGCTAGAAGTTTTGCCAAGAGAACAGCTCCGCATAATTCTAGTCGTGGTACCGATACTTGTTTTATCGGTGCCACCTTCGTTTTCGCTGCTACTATATTGACATGAATTTCTCCATCAGCTCTTACCGAACGAATATAAACAGCGGCAGCATAAGCTACTTGAGACGCATCACTGAAACCGTGCAACTCAGTCAGCGTGTCATCGACAGTGCATCCCAAGTGACGGGGTATCTTCATCTGCTCCAGACTATGAAGGCTTTCTCGGTAAGTGGTCCATTCTTTCAGTATACTTTCTGGTACTTCTTCATCCCAAGTAACACCTGCTAACCAAAGCTTCTGTATTAATATTTTTGCTACGACTATAGTAGGGGCGACCCAGCCCAAAGGATCAAACAATCTAGCAATATCTGCGATAATATTTCGTTTGGTTACAGGTACTTGCTGCGTGGGAAGAGTCACCGAGTAATGGTAAGAATCATCGCAACGGTTCCAGGTGAGTCCTAAAATTTTCATTATAGAATCTGTTTTTATTTGCAGTGTCTTATTCTTATCCTCTATACCTTTCCCTTCCATTATGCTTGCTAACAACTCTTCGCTATTACTCGACCATTTCTGAAGATGAAATCCTGCTGCTTTCAAAAGTTCTTTCATCTGCTGATAGACTTCAAGACCTTCATCTGCAGTCTGGATTCCGGTAAGTAGATCATCCATATAGTAGTCCGTAGGAACTCTTTCTGCGGCCACTGGATATTTGTGACCTTCATCAGCGGCAACTTGCATGAGACTTCGAACTGCAAGGTGAGGTGCACATGCGGTTCCAAATAAAACTCTTACTAATTTATAATCCGTTATTTCTTTTTCAGGACTGCTTCGCCAGAGAATTCGTTGGAAATTAGCATCCTCTTCATTAAGCCTTACTTGATGATACATTTTTTCAATGTCTGCCACTAGAACCACCGGATGTTTTCGCCAACGAGTAATTATGTGTCTGAGCTCCATCTGCAACGTCGGTCCAACCATCAGTTCATCATTCAGGGAGATACCATTTGTCCCCTTAGAAGAAGCGTTCATGACTATCCTGACCTTTGTTGTGTCCTTATCTTCTCTGATGACTTCATGGTATGGTAAATATATTGCATCTTTTTCTTTCTCGTCATCCTGTACTGGTACCATATAATTAAGATTTAAATATCCTTCAAAAGTTTTCTGATATTCTTCTTTTAGTTTGTCATTTTTGGCCAGTCTTTTCTCTAAAGACTGCAATCTTTTTATTGCTGTTGCTTTGGTATTTCCTACTCTACTTGCAGGATTTTCGCTTTTTAAGGGAAGCCTGACAACATATTTTCCTTCAGCATCTCTGATTGTAGTTTGTGCATAGAACTCTTCGCATTTACTTTCTTCTTCCGTTAATATTTTCTTTTCTTCATAAATCGATTCCGCCTCTAGTTCCCAAAATCGTTTAAGCAAATCCTCTTCCGTATTTATGGTGCCATGCATCACTATAATTTCTTCTTGGTTCGTTGCAGCTACCAAACCTGAAACAATCCAACCAAATGAAGTGGCTTGAGCAACCAAACATCCATCAGGGTCCTTCATTAATCCTTCTTTCAATATTTGACCATAAACTTCGGCTCCGAGCAAAACGTCTATTTTATTAGGAGTATGATATTCTGAATCGGCCAATTTGATACCTGCTGTTTTTAACCATTGTACTTCTTCTATTGGTTTGCTGGGAAGCAAAGAAGTAATGCTCGTTAAGACATGTGCTTTGACTTGTACACTTGCCTCAGGTTGAACTCTTGATGTTAGTTTTAGTTGCACCACAGCTCGTGAGTTGAGTGACTTACCACCTACGCCAGTAATTGTTCCTCGTAGAGGTGTCTTTTTAAGTTTCAACAGCTGCACGACTGCTTCTGACACAAAGGACGCCTGTGACCCTTGATCCAGCAACGCTCTTACCGCATGATATGCTCCATTTCTACCTTCGGCATTAACGACTGCTGTCGCTAGTATGACTGACTGGTTACGTACGGCAGCAGTATGCGTTTGTATTTCTTCATCGGGTTCTTCAACTGGTTCCTCTTCAGATTCATCAGCATACTCTTCGCCTTCTCCGACGTCTTCTGTCAACATGGCCGTAAGTATTTTCTCTTTGCTTGCCGTTCTGGGGTGTAGTAAAGTATGGTGATGGCGTCGGCATATCCTAAATTTTATTGGATTTTTACAGGACTTGGCGGCATGATTGACTCCCAAGCAGTTAAAGCAAATCCCGTTCTTCAACACAAAATCCCGACGTGAATCACAATCCATGGATTGGAATTGCCTACACACAAACAACTTATGATTTTCCGAACACATTTGACAACTTGTTGTTTGCTCCGCGGCATGCATAGATTTTAGTGACTTATGAACCTTATTGGTCTGTTTTTGGTCAAGGAACTCTAAAGCTCTAAAACGGTTTGTGATAAAGTCACTAAATTGTTTAAAAGTTGGCAAAATTTCCGCAGCAATGTTACCAGTTACATACAACTCCCACTGTCTCCGAGTTTCTCCATCCAACTTCAGGGTGAGTATATGAATAATAATTATATCCCACGTAGACACCTCGACCCCTAAATTTTCAAGAGCATTCAAACAGTCTGTCGAGGTATCAATTATTTCCTTTAACCCCAGCGCAGATTCTAGAGTCTGATTCTTTTGACCAAGCAATCTTTTTAAAATACAATTAGTCAAATATTGTTTATTATTGTATCTAGCTTCTAGCAATTTCCAGCTTTTATCATAATTAGCCGCCGCTATTGGTATTTGCCTCAGCAGCTGCTCAGCTTCACCGATTAAGTAACCCTTAAGGTAGTGCATTTTCGATATTTCATCTAAATTTGTATTATTATGCACCAGTGACGAAAACAAATCCCTAAAAGTTGCCCATTCGGTGTACTTTCCCGAAAATTTGGGAATAACAATTTTGGGCAGAGCTATTTGTGGGGCAACTGCGGCCGTAACTACATTTCCTGAACCACTGGCGATAGGTAAGATTGCTTTGCCAAAAGTTTTCAAAATTGTTTTTAATTGTGTTTTGTACTCAATATACTTTTCTTCCACTACATAATACACATCGGTTGCGAAGTATTCTTCTTCGCTTTTACTATCTTCCATCTCTAATATTTCTGTATGCCTCTCTACAAATGAATTCCATAATTTTTCTAAGTTTTCTAACCTAACCTCACAATACACCTCTGTTATTCTATCTTTTGGCGACTTTGCAAAGTTGAGTTTGGCTTTTTCTAAATTTTGCTTAGCATTTAATTGAACTTTAATTTTTTCTTCCATTTTGATTTAAATAAAGCCACCAAATTCAATACAAAATTAATAAAACAATATACCTATTTTAAGCAATATTAACACAAGACTAAATATATTTTATTTTCTTAACAGACAAATTATTCTAAATTTTAAATATTTCCACTAACAAACACTTTTAATTCTAGTTTTTATCACAAATTTTTTAAGTCCACTAAGTAACTAGTTTGCTAAATTCCAAACAATAGTAAAGTTTACAAATTTTTTCTAAGTCCAAATAATTTTAACGAAATTTTTCTAAGTGTTTGAGGAACAGTAAAGATAGAAAAAAATTGGGCATAGGTTCCCCGTCTTTACCAAATTTTAAAAACTATTCTAAGTCCTAACTCAAACATGCATGCATTAAACTACAAAGTTCGATTTTCTTCAACTTTCAAATAATTTAAAGTACTTACAATTGTCCACGATTCACCTGAAAATTCACACTTGGCACCAACCACTTCACTAAATCTTCAATCGCACCCGTCACATGCGACCAGCCAGCCTGCGCGTCCACTGCGCGCACCTCCACCCGCTCTGTCGTCGGTACTGGGTCTCCCGGCTCCGTCGGTTACCGCTGGGCCTCCGGCGCTCGTTACCAGTAGGCCTCGTAAGCGACGTCGCTAGCCACCAGGCTACGACAACTAGAAAGGGGGTCCTCCGCCCCGAGTCCCTAGCCACGCCCGAGTAGCAAGTCGCTACTCCTTCAGGCGCGGGGTAGTGGTTCTACCGAAAGAACCACTATCAAAAAACCTGCCACCCTGGTAACCGACTATCCGGCTCAGTAAGGACCATGAACAAAATGCAACCAAGGTCCCAGGGGTTGGCTAGCAATGAAACTCTGTATATAAGGTATATAACAGGTATATTACTATGTATAAGTGGGGGGGGCATATACAAATTCCAATTGAACCTTAACACTATTGGAAAACGTAACGGTTGCGTGTTCTATCTGACAAGTGCTGCCATCTAGTTTAATTCCATGTAACTATTGCATAATACTTTGAACAGTCAGTTTCAAATGTGCATTTATTTTTTGTTTTATGGATTTAGGTGAGGTGATTGCACATTTTACTTATTTCGATAAATTTTTTAGAATAAGTAAATTAAAATATAAAAAAATAATTGAATTTAAAATTAAGAAAGGTAAAAGGTTTCAGACTTGGCCATCATCGCCCCTCTCAAAAAACCAGCCTATATATTCAAACGAAATTCTAATTTATCACTACTATAAACACAGTTTGATAATTGATTTGATAAAATATGCATTTCTAAAGTAAAATAAAATTATCCTACTGGTTTTTTTTGTACTGTAATTCCTGGCGGGGTCATTCAAAGTTCACGGGAGCTGAGTCCGTGCGAAATATTCCGCACGCGGCTTGTGACAACCCTATGCCTTTTTGACAGGACTGCGCCCCCTTAAATTGCAGATTACAATTACTTTGCGGGACACTTACTTGAATGTTCAATCCACCATTTTATCTTCCGCGGGTAAGACCATACTATCTACCCGTATTTACTTGCTAGACATAGGCTTTACTTTACTTTACTTCTACAACATGTTAACGTGTCTTAATAAGCCCATAAAGGGGGTATTCCACACGTTCTGACCAATTTAATTTTTTTTTATGCATAAAAGTATTGCAAGCCATATCCTAAGCGGTAATTTTCGGCTAGAGCGGTATTGATCGCTAGCTCCATGTCACGGGTCAAGGTTGCGGGTTCGAGTACGATGTCAAATAAAATATGTGCAATAGCTTTGCAGTGACTGTCCAAACGCGCATAAGTACCTCCACATGACTGCGTTGCAACTAATTAAAGAAAAAACAAGCCTATAGGCATCGGCTTAGCTCACTGAACAGTCTAGTCTAGACTCAAGCTAAGATTGAAAGTTAAAAAGTATAAAAAAATTGGTTGTCTGTAAAGTTGGATTGCGGACGATAGTTTAACGCGATTACCAGCGTTACCGGACAATGAGCGTTACCGGACAGTGAAAGTTACCGGACAATGGCAGCGTTACCGGACAAAGAACGTTACCGGACAATGACAGCGTTACCAATGACGTCAACGTTTTCATACATGCTGCCGGCGTTTTAATCCGGCAGTAAAAGATTAAAAAGTAACAGTTAGAAAGTAACTTCTGTTCTGGTGAAAATTCAAATGCATGAGCCTTTCAAATAAGAGAACTTGTATTATTAACTCTAGCTGTGTTATCTATCTGGTTCTTTTAACTTGGTAATGGATAATCCACCACTGTCGTCGCTTCTAACACTATGCCACATGTATATCTAATAACAAATCGCTTTTTCAAATATACACTCTCTTTTTCTAGTGTTCTTTACTCTTTGAGTTTGACAGACAAACGGGCTAAAATGAAAGTCGCGACAATTTTTTTCGTCTCTTTCTCGCAAAAAATGATACAGATGCATGCGAAAGACGCAAAAAATGCTCGAAATAATTGACGACAAACTGAAGTCGCGGTAGTTTCAAATTAGATATCCCTTATTATGAAGGTATCAGATAATGGGGAAGATAGGCCAGCTCTATTTTAAGCCTAAAAAAAGTAAAACAAAAGGAAAGCCGTTGGCTGAAGAACAAAACATGCTCGTTTCTCTTGTAAGTAATAACATTGTCGGATATCCAATGACCAAACTGATCGGCTCGTAGACAATACGGATTACTCTTGTTACTTGCCTGTAAATTAAATTCCCAGCTGTCGAGATGCGAAGTTCCTAAAGTTGGTGCAAGTATTGATTTAGTACCGCGCCGCGCCGAGGCTTCGCTGCACATTAATTTGTGCTCAAATTAAGCGAGTTTAGAAGAAAGGTCGTTCGCCTCGAATTACTTAGAAAGTTCAGTATTTACGTCTAAGGTACAGATAATAACGTTCAAAATTACAGTCGTGTCTCTTGGGTAAAAGTTGTCTGTGCATGCGTGCGCACATGATGACAGTAATATAGTAATAATATAGTCTTTAATAATATATAATTTTTATATATAAGTTTAATATATAATAATATGACGACACCGTGGCTTAGTTGGTAGTGACCCTGCCTACGAAGCTTGGTGTTCCGGGTTCGATCCCCGGCCGGGGCAAATATTTGTGACGAACACAAATGTTTGTTCTCGGGTCTTGGATGTTGTGATGTGTTGTATGTGTCCATGCCACCTGCGACACAGGGAATCCTAGTGCAGGGGTGTGAGTGTGTGAATGTTTATATTTATGTTTATATAGTCTTTGAATTTTGACGTGACTATGTCTAATAAATCGATGAACGCCGGCTGCATGCACGAAAACGTTGACGTCATTGTCGGTAACGCTCATTGTCCCGTTACGCTGGTTATGATGTTGTCACGTTAAACTATCGTCTATCCGTACACCAACTTGACAGACAACCAATTTTTGACGTGACTACGTCTCATAAATCCATGAACGCCGGCTGCATCCACAAAAACGTTGACTTCATTGTCTGGTAACGCTAATTGTCTCGTTACGCTGGTAGTCACGTTAAACTATCGTCTGTAAACCAACCTTACAGACAAACAATTTTTTTTATATACTAATTTGTGTTTCAAGTAAATAATAACCGAGTTCAATCATTTGGAGCTGGTTCAGCTGGAACCGACCCCTGACATTTGTAGGAGTCGATCAATAGCGTTGTTCCCATTTCGCACGTTAGGTCCTGAACCAAGAAATACGGGTTTGAAAGTAAGTAAGACATTATTATCAGAAATATTCAAAAATATTAGGTAAGAAATAGTGAGAAAATCATCAACAAAAAATACAACGCCACGTTTTAATTTAACATTTTAATAGAATGAGCTAAGTATTTTAAGAAGAAAAATCATTCTAATATTTTTTTCAAATAAGCAACACAGACACGTAAATTTCTCCCAGGCCGAAATTCGGGCTCGAAATGGAGCCGATATGATATCGCCTGATAGAATCCCTTGCGAATTGTTTGCCTGAATACCTTTGTATTACAAACAAAGCAATAACCCCTAAAAGGTCCAACTTGTAGAATTTGTCCAGAAAAATTTAGATATGACTTGAAATAAAAATAAAAGTTTCATATAATCTTTGCATATAATGTTCGTGATCTTATTGATCATAGCGCTCCCGGAAAAGCTGCTTAGTTATCCTTAGATCGTAAGGTAACAAAACTTTCAGTTTGTTCAACATTTAGATGGATGACCAAAAAAAGTAGCATATAGTTTGTTATAGCGATTTCAACTCAAATCTCAAAATAAAGTAACAAGGTAATTACCTAATTGAATAACTACCTGATTATCTCAGTTACACTTTTTGTATTTTTTTTATATGACGGCTATTTCATCAGTCTAGTGAAAGTGTTGCTAAGTGGGACTATCGAGTGGTTAAAACCTTAAGCTTTTACAGCGAGAAAGAAAATAAGGTTTTTGTATTTTGAAGAATTTATTTTTATTTTATTTTATTTATTTCACAAGCAGAATACAATCGATTATAACAAAAATTACGTATCTTTACATATAATAAAGCAGAAGACCCTGAATTTCTGTACATATGTTTTTTTTTACGGAAACGTGTTCAGACGAGATTAATTAACATACCCCAATTTTTTTTTATTATTGGAAGACTTTGTTTGTTTGTTTGTGGGTTTGTGTGTTCTTCCATCACGTAAAAACTACCGAACGGATTTAACTGAAACTTTATGATATCATAGCTACTAAGCCTGAAATGGTTATAGGCTATATAATATTAAGCTACATTTATTCAGAGGGTAGATATAAAAGTTTAAAGTTTGTATGGAAACAGTTTTTTTATGAGTGTATACATCTCAAACTTTGGAATTAGATTTTACAAAACAAATAATTAGATACGGGTTTCACCGATTTTCAAAATTAAAGTTAAAATATGTTAAAGTACGGATTTAAGGTGTTATAAGACCAAAAGGCGAATGACCCTATCTCCTCAGGTAATCACAATATTTAATTGAAAGTTGCATTTTTATAACCTCCGAAGATAAGTACCGCTATGTTTTTCAGTTTTCTACTAAATTCAATGTTTGAGTGGTTAAAAAGAGGGTTTGAAAATGTGCAAGTTTTGATTGACTTGCTTAGTACTGACACTTTGCTATCCTGTGATATTTCTTCCGCGGGTGGAACAAACAACATCGACAATAAACAATTAGTCCACGGGTGACGAAGTCGCACGCGGGTACAGCTAGTAATCCTACTAATATTATAAACGCGAAAGTTTGTAAGGATAGATGGATGGATGGATGGATGGATGGATGGATGGATGTTTGTTCCTCTTTCACGTAAAAACTACTGAATGGATTTTAATGAAACTGTACAATAATATAGCTCATACATCAGAATAACACATAGGCTACAATTTATAGAGATACCTGCGCAGACGAAGTCGCGGGCACCAGCTAGTATAATAATATATATAATTCAGGGCAAAGCAGTAAATCAGTAGAGTCTAATGCATGTGTCACATAGAGGAATTTAGGACGCAATAACCTTATTTTGGCGACGAGAAATTAGTTTTACGGAGTATTGAACGAAACTTGTCTGGGACATTAAGGCTAAGATCCAAGTACATTAAACACCTACCTACTTACGAGCAGCCTGAATGATACAACTTTCTGTAAAATAGTAGTTAGCAGCTTCACCAGCGTTTTATCGGAATATAAAGTAACCGTATTTTTCCTGTTCAACTAACATCCAACAATCCATCCATATTGACAAACTTTTGCGTTTTGTCAAGATGTATATGTAGAAATTATTTATTTTATAACAGTGTAGAAGTAAAAAAAAAAAAAATACATATACATACACTCACGGGCAGTATTTTTAGTACATAATCGTACTGAGCGACGTCAGTCGGGGTGATGGATGGCCAACACTTGGTCAAAGATGGATTATGGACATGTGTTATACGATTAAAAATGATGTAACGATGGAGGTAATACAATTTAGTCTTGTTAGTGTTGGTTTTTAGTATTGATGCAAGGTATTTTGGACATTAGAGATTTTGTACATAAATCTCTACATTGGATATATTTCGATGAATGTTTTTACTTGATTCGGTCCAAAAGGACTGAAGATCAAAACATAATTGTCAGGTGTTTTAAAAATAAGGTTTCCAGTTTCAAGTTATAATACAACGGGTAAAACCTGTATTACAACAGTAGCTTGGTGAAAACCCTGATAAATGAACACTTGTCAACGATCCAAGTGCTAAGGATACTTGTCGGCCGGTATTAGCCTCGTTCTATTATGAGATTACATAGAGTCAAGTGACAGTAAACTGCCTTGAGAATAAGCTTTTGGTTTTAGTATTGTATGAGATAGTTTCCTGACTCGACATGATGTTAAAGACGTGAAATTGGGTAAATTTACGGTACGGTTGTCGATTAATTGTTTGGGTAGTTTCAAATATGACTATTTATTTTCAAGATGACTGCGAGACGCGCCGCGTTTCACTGGCGTCTTGCATTAACAAATCAAGTAAGTATTAAAGCAAACTCAAACTAGAAACGTAGTATGATCCTAAATATTCATGAATATTTCAAGTGGCGTAGCACTGCATCTGCTCTGCTGCCCCTCGTGCCTGACGACCTGCACTCGAGAGGACCTTAACGAAGCCTCAGATGAGGCGGTGAAGGTAGCCACGTTTTGGTTGGCGTGATGGTTCGAGAGTGGTCTGAAACCGAGCCATTGACAAGAAACACGAATTAATGTCGTAGCACTTGTCTACAAGTTGCGTAGATGTGCTACGAAAGCTCCAACTATGCTGGCTGAAATTAATGCCATGATGAAATTAACGATACATTCGATTTTGACTATCCTCTTTCTTTCAATGTTAAATGTCACCTTTACAAATGTTTCTTTACAAAATGCATACAAACTGAATTAAATACACTTTGAATACTCCAGTCTAATTCCTTCCGGCTACGCCTTTTCGCGTATTTTAGCTATTACATTACCATAATTAAAACGATGGTACACAAATAATCGTGACCTTTCCTGAAGACTAAACTCACTATTTGCATTCACTTAATTCTGATTACTATGTGAGTGGAGAATGTTTTCGCGCGAGAGCACAAACAAAGGATTAAAATGGCGGCCGACAATCTAGATAGAATATCATACGTTTTACACCTTTGTCGTCCGCATCCGTCTGTCTTATCTACATACTTGTGTTGAGTTGGTGCATTTATTTTAACCGAATTTTGAAAAAAAGCGTAATCTATTTGGGAGGTTTTCATGTTTTTTACTCTGTGTACTAGCGATATTGATACAATTTCAATGTAATATCATACTATCCATGATATGACAAAATATTTTTTTAATCGTTGCGTCGTCGTGCCTTTACTCCCAGAACACACATAAGATTCTATTATTCTGATCGAATAACAATTACCATATTTACATCAAATAATAATCTAACCAATAACAAAGCAATTTATCATTACACGAGAGAAAATCCTCCCCCGCTTTACGAACAATATCGACCAACGCTTGAAGCTTTGACCTTTAACACACGACTACACGCTTGCATAACCCACCTATACATAAACAAGCATATCACATCACATACCTATGGGACATCATCCCCTGCAAGATTACGCCTAAGCGTACCAAAACAGTGCCAGATATTCTGCCACTAGGCAGTAAACTAAGTAATTCAAATAAATCCAACGTTGAAGATAATAAATCTATACTAAGCTTGCGAATTCAATTCACATTCATAAAATATTTTTGATTAAAAAATGTGAGTTCATAAATGTATCGGGCCGTCGAAATTCGGTAAATCAGCCCAAAGGCAGTCTATAACGACCTCGTCAGTACATTGCCCTAAGGTGCAATGCCTTAGACTGGGGCAATAGACCTCTTAAGAGTGTGTTTAGTTAAGGCCCGTAAAGTGATCGTTTAATTTCTCACCTGCGCATCAGTTACAACGTTAAACGGTTTTAATTACTTCAATTACGCCCAAGACCAGTAAAAAGTTGTATTCGTGACTAGACAAGTTCAATATATCTTATTTCGCTATCGATGCAATAAATCTAGTAATAGAGAAGCTGAAACCCATAAATACTAAATACCAATATCTTCTTCATCTCTCCAATCTCCGTTTACGTTGCAAATCAATAAAATTCCTAATTTCTTAGTACGCGCCTACACTCCTTGACGAACACATACTCCAAGGTTCAAGTATCTACGTCTACTGGTTTAGCCTGTAAGCTGTCTGTCAGTCAGTCAGAACCAAGCCTTTTAAAAATAATGATCAATGATGATTCACTGCCACTAGTAGGTTCAATGGAAGCCGTGCATTACGACGATAATTTAAATTAATGACGATTAAATACGAATATATTTTGCCGTGACGTCTTTACCTACCAATTATTTAGTCTGTTTAACATTTGGAAGCGTTTGGGCATACTCTGTTGCATAATTTAGAACGGATTACGTTTAACACCTTGAAGTTTTGTACCCACAAACGCTGACTGCACACCAACCACCGTGTTTACATGAAGCCTTCAATATACTTACTCAACTCTCAGCGATTTGTTCCTTTGATGTGCGCCAGCCGGAGCCAAGACTGACGTCCTTTGACGTGACGGCCGCCATTAAATATTCATGGAGCTCTTCTAGACATCGAGGATATATGCGTCTCAAGATAGGCACGTGGTAGAGCAGTTGGCGTTACTGAACTTATATAGCAAAAAAACGTAATAAAATTAGGTCGAATTTTTGTAATTTTTTTTAAATTAAAAATAGATTACTGTTATTGTTAGTCGTCTTCCTATGAATTTGCATCAGGCGGTACCCTTTATTGATAATAATTTAAGTTTTTTTCATAGTTTGGCAAACCCCCTAGCTCGAGTCAGCTCGCAAAAGCTCGGCGGGCACCGCACTCGCGCCACTGTCACTCTGTCATTTTGTAGAAATTCAAAATTCTGACTGCATTGCCCATTTAATTTTTTTTGGTAATTAAAATTTAGTGATGTATAGTTACAAGACGTCCACAGTATTCATTTGCTAAACTAAGTGTCCTCCTCCTAGCGTCGATGTCCTCACTGCTGAGGGTCGTTTACGAACCTTTACGAAGGTCTTTTGTTCGGATGTGTCGCCATCGGGATCTATCTTCTGCGAAGTGTATGGCGTCGCCCACGCTGGTGTCCAGCGTTGAGCGGATTTGGTCGCTCCAACGCATTGGGCTCCGCCCTCGTGGCCGTTTTATACTATTGAGATACTTAAGAAATATGATAACATATATATATATAAGGACGTATCTTATATTATAATCATATTAGCCCGTATCGCCCCACTGCGTGGCAAAGACCTCCCTCCCTTTATTTCCACAACTTTTTGTCCAGTGCTGCAGTGGGCCATTCTAGTTGGTATGCATCTAGCTCGTCACGCCACCTTCGCTTCTTTATTATAAATCAAGCGATTTTCCATACTCCTTTATGGTGTGGTCGAAGATGGAGCAAAGTGTTTAGAAATAACTTTTTTCGAATCTTGAAGGCTCCGAGATTAGTGCGACAAGATTTAGTGGCCTTTTTCGGGAAGTATTAGTTTAGTATGTATGTATCGTCGAAAACTATATTCGTAATACATATTAATATTATTCATGCGACATTCTCAAAGACAAATCCAAATTTAGTTTTAATGTCTCTGTATGTTATCCTAGTGTAATATCCTGATGAAAAATCGTCAATTTCACTGCCAAACCACTCTACACTGAAAGAACTTTTTCTTTTTTTCAGCACTCACAAAGCACTAAAACCCAAGTCCGTGTTTTAAAAGCTCGCACAGAAAACTCGCAGTGGCGCAGAAAAAACCTCCATCCATTCGAATTAATTTCAAGGAAATGTCTCCGAGACTCGCCTGTAAACGACTTCAACGTGCACTGTAAACATTCATGCTTTGTACTGTGTTAAAACTCAGAGGCTCCCTTTGAGTACCTACTTTTTATTGTCTTTATAAATGTATATTACTTTTTTTTTAAAGTCTTCATCATATAACACTATTTTCACAGTAGCATGATACGTATCATTATGATTAGTTAGGAAACTGAATTCACAACACAATTCATATCGTAAGGAAGCATCGAGAATTGTTTAAGTCGAAGTTAGATCTCAACCCAGACTGTATTAGACGACATAAAAATAAATTAGTGCAACCGGCAACTAACTTGAAAACTGTAGGCAAAAGTCCACACCATAGGCTCGTTAAGATATACAACAATGTACCAGAAATGATAAAAAATGCTGTGAGCGATAACTTATTCCAAAAACAATTTAAATTATTCCTAATGGAAAAATGCTATTACAATGTAAACGAATTTCTATCAGATAAATGTTGACTGTCAATGATAAGTTTTTTGTTTAAGTGTAGGTACCTATATAAAATGAAAATTAATACTATTATTACTTATTTTTAGAAATTATAAAAATATTGACATTAAGCATATTTATTTGACATTAAAATTAAAATTGACTTTAGAATTAACAATATTTAAAACTTGACATCAAACAAAAATACAAATCACCTAACTAATGCTAATTTATCAATATTTTTGTAATACATAATTAATTTGACTATGAAATAAACATAAGTGAATTAGATGCCTACCGAGCAAAAAAATTAACTTAAAGTTGTTGCGCCCTTACAGGGTTCATGTGCATTGTGTACCTATAAGCCACTTACACCTAAGTTATATAACCTGTATGCAAATGAAACAATAAATAAATAAATGAATATGAATATGAATATCTTTTTGGTTACTTTAAATAAATTAATATTAAGCTTATCACATTTTATAAAAAAATACTCAAGATCAAGTAAAAAACATCATGTATGTATTGTTTAATTTTGCTATACTGTATCTACTGCTTAAATTATTTCTTTGCAGACAGACTAAATGATAATTAACATAACAAAGGCGCTGTTTAATAAGAGTCGAGCCGAAAAAAATGAGAGTTCTTCTCAAACAAGCATTTTATAAACATTTGATGCTGCTAGTTAAATACGGGATACAAACAACTACATCTTCCCTTTATTTGATGTGTATAAAACGGTAATTTGGCGTGCACTCCTAAAATCACATGGGATTGGTCTGAGAACAAACTACAAATTGGCTGAAAACAAAGACATTCCAAGTTTCGGGCGAAGAGTTCGGGATTTTCTAGAAAACTCTACGGCAGTCCCTAGCTAACCATAGTCCTTGTGAGAACAGCTGGTTCACATTGCTTCTTCCATCCTCATCATTATCATCATCTGCAGCAATTTGACACACTGCTAGGCAGGCCTCTCTCTCGCCATTCTGCCGTATCCTGTGCTAAGCGTAAAAATAAAATCCTTGTACAGGAACACTGGTTTAAAGGTTTTTGTCCTTAAATGTTCATTTTACTTTTTGCGTAGTTTGTGGTAAACTGAACAATGAACACCCCTAACTAACGCCTTATTCAGATTTCTAGCGAGCAGATATCTATAGAGATCTGTGGGAGGGATTGTTGTATAGTTGTGTAGTGATTAAGCTGTTTACTTATATTGTACCTAGCTGCTAGTCTAGAGTTTGTAACTATGTACTATTTCTTCTCTTATCCGATTTACTATGCTGCTAACGACCTTTAGTTATTTTCTGGAGGTTTGGTTGAAGCTTTTTAAATTATTTTTATTCCACATACTACATACATACATATACATACTACATATATGTTCCTTCCGCACGGTTAAGCACGTGTTAAGCTACCAAGACGCTCTAGTACCTACCACATTTAAAGTGGTTTTTAACAAAAAAATCCACTTCTTTCCTCCTCAAATTATACTAAGAAACAAAACAAGAGTTCTAATTTATTTCCCAAGGTCAGACATTCAAAAGCTAAAATACGACGAAACTGGCAAAGACAAAATAATTCATACATCGGCAGAAACATGTATTTCTCATGTTCCCTTGTTCCCTCGAGATGAGCTCCTTCAATTTCATAGCAATATCCCGAAGGGACAGGGAAAAGTCGGCCGGATATGAATTGTGACTGTGAGGGAAGAATAATACACAGAAGATATGTTACTCATGAATAAGGTCTCAATTTGCAATTTTTCACAAATGTGATTAAGAAAATGTTAGTACAATTTCTTTACCGTAATAAAGCGAATTATTACGCCTTCCATTATATTTTATTATATATCTATCTAAACATATAATAAAGCAAAAGACCCCGAATTTCTGTACATATGTTTTTTTTTGACGGAAACGTGTTCAGGCGAGATTAATTAACATGCCCCAATTTTTTTTTTAACTGGAAGACTTTGTTTGTTTGTTTGTGGTTTGTGTGTTCGTCCATCACGTAAAAACTACCGAACGGATTTAACTGAAACTTTATGATATCATGGTTACTAAGCCTGAAATGGTTATAGGCTATATAATATTACGCTACATTTATTCAGAGGGTAGATATAAAAGTTTAAAGTTTGTATGGAAACATTTTTTTTATGAGTGTATAAATCTCAAACTTTGGAATTATATTTTACAAAATAAATAATTAGATACGGGTTTCACCGATTTTCAAAATTAGAGTAAAAATATGTAAAAGTACGGATTTAAGGTGTTACAAGACCGAAAGTTGAATGACCCTATCTCCTCAGGTAAACACATTATTTAATTGAAAGTTGTATTTTTATAACCTCCGAAGATAAGTACCGCGATGTTTTTCAGTTTTCTCCTAAATTCAATGTTTGAGTGGTTAAAAAGAGGGTTTGAAAATGTGCAAGTTTTGATTGACAGTTAGTACTGACACTTTGCTATTCTGTGATATTTATTTCGCGGGTGGAACAAACAACACCGACAATAAACAATTCGTCCACGGGTGACGAAGTCGCACGCGGGTACAGCTAGTTTCTAATATAATTTTGTATAATTATTTTAGTCTGTATCCACCTACCACTCAGCGGTTGACACTCTTGGTTTATTCGATAAGACAGACAAAAGGTATTTACATGGTAATATAAAAGCAACTTATTGATTCATCAAATATGCATAGAAACAAGATTGAGGCACGGAACTTTATTATCTATCTTCAGTATTATTTCAGTAGTCTGAAAACCAGCGTTGTCATGCCTTCTAGGAACCAAGATTGCTAGGTACCTAGGCATTGCAGGACAACACTATGCTGAGACCGGACCTTTTGGACTCCTTATTACAAAAATGTTTAATCACTAAGTAAGTACTTATTAAGGGGAATCCTCAAGGCAAATTTCCATACACTATGTTTCGGACAAATACTCAAAAAGTACGCCGTATTATAGTAATTTCTTCAAACTATTTGTTCGTCCATGTTTTTTGATTTCGTCAACAAAAAAAGTGAAAGGTTTCATACTTTAATTTAGATTTTATACGTGTTTTAAAATTAACCCTTCTAACTTAAAAACACGTATAAAATCTAAATTAAAGTATGAAACCTTTCACTTTTTTTGTTGACGAAACCAAAAAACAAGGACGAAACGAATAGTGTGAAGAAATTACTATAATACGGCGTACTTTTTGAGTATTTGTCCGAAACATTTTGTATGGAATTCGGATTTATGGATTAGCCTTAAGGGTAAACATCTTGTGTGTTCTAGTTTGACTCTACTCGTATGACAAGCACCTACCTAAATGTATTTCGTCTTAGTTTATAGTGGAACCAATAAAATAATTTTCTTTCTTGCTTTCTTTCTAGTATCAATACCTCGCAAGCCTCAAGAGCATTACTAGAGCTTATAACTTAGTCGGTAAAGTTTTTCAAAAGGATTTCTGGCGTGAAACATTCTGCCTCTGGTCCTACGCCTTTCACCTTACCGAAAGCCTTTATAACCTGTCATCTGAAATGCTTTTGCAAATAGGTCTCGCGTGATGCGATAGCTTAGCAGCCTGATGGGATGTCTGATTAAGATGGAGGGGCCGCGTAACCTCATTTACCTCCATCTATAGCCCCGCCATTTTGTTTCTTGTGACCGAATTGGTAGTTTATTAGGAGTATATGGACTTCGGTCTTTTCATTTGATGCCGTATGTTTTGTACTTATGTATTGGCTTAGCTGATTTTTCACACGTATATTTTAACTTTAAGTTAATTGACTAGTTGGTAGTTAGGTACTAAAAATTGTAAGTGCCGAGTTTACGAGCCATTAAGGCAAAGTAAAAACAACGCAGTAGGCAAATAATACCGCAACAAAAGCTCGTAATTACAGGCTCATTTCTCGGTTTCGAAAACCTCTCTCATACCGTTAATTTGCTCACAATCCTTGACATGTAACAACCATTGATCTATACAAATATATACACTCATTGGTTACAACGAACTTGACCGATTTTGGTTCCGGCCACATTTGACCTGAGTGTGTACGGACCCATCGAGCCGGAATAAGAGCCTGAAGGGTGACCCTGAAACTATGATTGTGTGACGTCAAACCACTTCATTCAATGAAGCTTTAGAATCATTAAATGGGGTAAGCTAACCTAACCACCTCATTACATTACCCTATGGCATAGGGTAATGTAATGAGGTGGTTTTTAGGCAGAAAGCGTACATAGGCTTTGCGGTTCATAGAGAATATAAATTTTAAAGTATTTCAATATATCCCTTAATGGTTTAGTGCTTGATACCACGTATCGTTTTATTGTTAGTAAATCGAAATTAAGAAATATACAATATCTGTGTTATGGACGTACTTAGGGGGTTTGCCCCCCCTGCAAGGAAAGAGCTCGGCTGTCCTCCTTGTAACTTAGGAACACTACAAATATAACCTAAACTACACAAAATCCTTATTTTTTTTCTTATACATCTCTAAACCCCTCAAAAGCTTAAAAAAGACCCTTATGAACCTCAATTTCATTTGTATGCAAAATCAATAAGGGTCACCTAATAACTACAAATGTACCGCACGGGACTCGTTCGGCCATCGGTTCATTTTATTGCCTCGATATGTTGTAATGGTACAGAATAAAACTACACAAGGGTGGAATTATCTTCTTAATGACCAACTAAGAGCTGTAGCCGTGAGTCTAAGGGGGATCAAAAATTAATGCCCTCTTTACCCGACTGGGAAGACGGAGTGTAATGATTTACTTTGAGAACTTAGTTTTAAGTATTTAAACTCTTCTTACAGCTATTATTACAGAAAATCATTGCTTTTTCATTTCTAATTTATCTTGATTAGTAATTTCCGTAATACGTAGTAATTGCTTACGTTGTTTCCATATCAAGGTATCAAATACGGAAAATAAATTCACTTACCGTGCGTCGGTTACTTGTTCGACAATACAGTGTATTGTTTTTTTCTGTTATGGTAACCGATACTTATATGAAGCTTTGGTTCCTCGTTGCCTTAATCTCAGTATCTAGGTTTTTCTCTCGAAGCTAAACTTCAATCGATATGTAACTGCGTCATTGCCCCCTGCCTAGCCTTATGGAATAAGTGCGAAGTTTGTCTAGGCCTTTGATCCAAGTGGTTTGGTAACGGAATGATTGCTGGCGTCTGGGACTCTTAGCAAACAAGGGTTGACTCGGAGACAGAGCACGCCAAATTGGATTGAGCGCTTAATATTTTCGTCGGAAAAAAGCTTGCGTAACCATCGCGCTTGATATTGCTAGCTTGTTTATATAAACCTTTATTTTAATTTTACGAGGGAATTCATTTCTAAATTATCTTTTTTGACTGTGAATCAGGTAGCGGGTGAAGTTGATCGAGAGAGCTGAAATCAAAGCGCACGTGCCTAGAATCCGTAGCAAAAGTTTCATTCCCAACCCATTCTACTCGTTTGCATTTCCAATTAAGTGGGCATTAATGCCATTTCAATGGAGCCCTTATATTTTACGACGAACCCGTACTTAATAAGAAATATGAGAAAAGCTGTTCCCGTAACTCATCAGGGCATAAAGTATTTAGAGTTTAAAAGCTTCTGCACGCGTAGATGATTAATTTTATAGGGTTGATGTTGTTGTACCAACAACAGCCAGAATGGTACTTTTAATAAAAGAAAGAATCAATAATTCAACAAAGGAGTTGCAAATGAAAGATTGATTCAAAAACGTTCTCAACTGTGAATTATTGGACAGTTGAAATGGTCAGGTTTGTGGATTGTGTTATTTGCGGTGTAAAGATGCGCGGCGGGTCTGCGCAGCGAGGAGTTAGATCGAAGGCTCTGGCGGGGAACGCGCATGCTCGGCGCCGCCGCCCCTCCGTCGCCGCGCCGCCGGCGGCCCGCAGTCGCATCGCGCACCCGGCCCGACGCGCCATGTCGGCCGCCATTGCAACCTGACCGAGCACCCAGCTCCAAAGTACAAACAAACCCACAGGATATAGCTAGCCCGGTAGACAACGGAGATCCGGGTAAGTCAGCAGTGCTACTATAACCCCAACCGTGCAGTGGTCGAAGCTCTATTCCCTAGAAAGATCCGTCTGAAATGGAACGTAGGTGGCGCTAGTGTGTCCGGTGAGTCATCTCTGCGACACGTTTTTCATGGCCGCCCCTTCGATCTTGTAGGTGCTGGAAGGTTTTGGAAGATGTCGGCTGCAGTGGATGTTACGTAAGTGCGTCGGGAGTGCAGCGGCCGTGGACAGACTTTCGACACATTCAAGTGCGCAGTGGGCTGTGGCCAATTACAGCACGCGAGGAGCGATTTCAGGAAAACATTCACCATTTTGTCCGTGGACATTGTTACAGCAACTGTGTTTTTGTGCGCTCGTCTGAGTTTTGATATGAATTGATTCGTTCTTGTGCGGTGAAGATTGATACAGTTTCAGAGATGTTTCTGTGCATTTGTTTGTCGATGTGAAAGTGATTCTGAATCGATTATAGTTTTTATTTGTTAAGTGCAGCTGTTTAGAATTACATAACCGAATATCCTGGTCAAAGTAGGTATGATTGGTGTTGGAACATACAATTATGTTTTGTTAATCCTTCATTTACCGCTGTTAGGTCCAAACATGGCTATGTTTTTACACAAGGAAATATTTTAGAAAGCAATATGTTGTTAAACTTCCTTATTAATTTTCATACCGCGATTAATATAACATTAAGTTTATACTATTCCTATAGCCAATGTTGTTGTTATTGTGTTAAACAATTCGGTATTGATTTATTATTGCTGTCTTATTTTTTATTGATAGCTTTAACATTGAAAACATTGTTTTATTATAACTGCATTATTATAAAAAAAAAAAAAAGATTTTCAATTATGCTTTCGGGAATTTAAAGCATAGCATTTTATCTCTGCCTCAAGTTTGAAGATGACGAGCTTTATCACAGTGCTGTTTTGGACTATGTGCCGTTCATAAGCTCCTCTGCGTTCATATCCGTTCAATATTTAACACTTAACTGCTTCTTAGCTGTCCTGGCCAGCCTCTGAACCAACTGAGATAAGCAACCGGTGCTGCAGTCGAAAATTATAAATAAGAACAAGAAGATGAATTTTTATTTTGTTCATACAATTTAAAACAGTACAAAATAAAAAACAAAAAAATACAAAGTAATAAACAAAAGGACTTTTGACATTTGGATACGATTCTTCAGCCGTAGCTCTCAAGAAACCATCTTTAGTTTAATGTGGATATTACTCGATCTAGATAACTGCGCACCATCAAACAAGTCATAGAAAGCCCATAAAGAAAAACACATGCCTTACTCACAACATGATATTATTGCTAAATCGTATTGGTCATAAGACCCAATAATGGTATGGTATCAGCTGAGTTGCGCACACTCAACCTTCAGTTGGAGCATGCGCGGTACCGTGACGGCAATCGAACGGTCTCCTGACCTGCTAGCAAAAAATTTACCGTAGCAATTGTAACAAATTGAAAGATGGAAAGAAAATGAAACTTATAGTGGTACATTTAAAGCCTGATTCTGGAGCTATAAGTGAGTGATTTGTTGAACTTGAAACTCTATTGGGTGTTGTGGTATCATTTTGAAGTGGCTACATTGATGCAGCTTATAATTTTTTTTTAGAAAAATGCTCTTTTGTTAGAGTAACGAAACAAAATTGAATAAAGTGCAATCATTTAATGCGCGTTGTATTGCAAAATATTTTCTTCGTTCTGGGGACTGGAATGCTGAATAAAACTAATTTTAAAATGCAGCGCAAATACTTTCATTTATTTCTTTCTATTGATTTAAATACAAGAATACCATACCATACCATACCATAATTATGAATTTCATATAAATCAAGTTTAACTTATCGTTAGAAATAGAAAAAGTCACGTTTAAATTTACTGTAAAGTTCCCGAATTGAAATAGTCTCCTAGAAACTCCAAATCACAAAGAACTAAAGTTATTACGCGATTTCGCCATCAACTAATAAATATAATCATTAAAGTCTTCCGCGATGGATCTGAAAAGAGGCTACAATCCTAAAAAAACTTGGTAAGGAAAGAAACGAAATTGCCAAAGACTAAGTTTCGGAAACTGTTTTGTCGACAAGGAAACATTCAAGAGCCTTAGCGTAATTGTTATTACGCGGCACCCTCTATTCTGTGCCCTCGATGACGAGATTTTCAAGTGTGATAATGAATTAGAAAGAAAATTCAAAAAAGAGAAAGTTCTTGATTCGATCATCAATGGCCTATTTCATCTATGGGTGATGATTCAAGCAGCGATCATTGTTGAGGTACGACACCTACGAGAATGTCTAATAAAGCCGATACAAGAGCGACAGGCACGGCCGCATAAGTCGCAAAGAAAGTGTGTTCCCAGGGATGGTGGAGGAAGATTCGATACACATGAGAAAATAGTTATTGCATTTGATATCTCTACAAATACAGAAGTTTTTTTATTTAGTCAAGAATAGAGCTGGAGAAAGAAACTCGCTCGCAGTGCTCATTAAAAACTACTGAAATATTGATCATGGTACAGGTTTTTGCAGAGTCATTCATGACGTCATGCGTTTCGTAGAGCATTATGGCTACTATCGGGAAAATCTAGTCGTTAAATTAATGACGTTCTTCTGAAGAAACTGCCAGGGTGCGGCCCGATTCTAATTCTTTTACATTTTAGCCTTTTAAGGCTTACATATTTTTTATCTAATAATTATTAAAATAACGTTTACTGACTTGTCTATGTTATGTATATACGTATATGAGAAAATTAGAGCTATATAATAGAATATAATATTTTTAAATTTTTAGTTTGTAACAAATCACACATATCATATCAATGCTCTAGCATTAAGTCCTCCTTTTGTACTACATTTAAGTGTGTGCAATAAAGTATTAAAATAAAAAAAAAAAAACACATAACAAAAGATACTTTTCAAAAAAAATTACAAAAATGGTAACCACTCAGCTTTATGCTGCAGCATTTCTGCTGAGCGCTGGTTTTCTGAGGAAAACGATAGTTTGCTTAGAAGCTAAGTATTTATGAAACCACGCTTAATATTAAAAACCGAAATGTTATGAAATCGATAGATAGATAAATGTTTGTTGCTCAAGCAAGTCGAAAAATATTCTAAACGATAGAGCTAAAATTAGTTTTGGTATTGGAATAGGCTGAAAAACACATAAGTACGCTACTATCATCCCGAAAATCGCACGCAGCCGCAAGTTGCTTCTATAAAATGTAAGAAACCTCAGAAAGCTGAGTTCTCCATTCACGCTCTCACAAAGTTAAACCACTAAAGCCTATTTAGACGGCTGTAAAACAAAAGCCACATTGTTCCGCCAAAATGACGTCACGGAAACATTCGACGCCATTTCCAAGCTATTCAGAACCTTTGCATAATTGTTATTGCTTGTAGAGCCGTAGTAGCCGTCTCGCCCACGCAATATAATTTTATTCCACGACTTTCATGAAATTTGTCGGGAGACCTTTGGTTTTTCTCTTGAAACTTAAAATACTTTATCTCTATCACCATCTTTGATACTTCTTAGGAATCAAATCAGAGTAAATTATACTTGTAGAACATGTGAAAAGCGATGGACATCTTTTTAATCGGAAATATGTATTCATTTCTTTTCACTATTCCTTATCATTTAGACTGCACCTGCAACCTCGGCTTTCCGTGTCGGGCTCTTTTCAATATAATGTTATTACTAATTATTCTTTAGTACACTTATTTAATTAAGGGTTTCAAAGGTCTGCATTGATGTCCCTCTGTGGGGTGTATTGTGCATTGACCTCAACTTCAGCCTTGGTAGCCCAGCTCCTCGAAATCATCATAGATAACGTTTTCCAGTTTCTCAAATCTAGGATTTCTCTCAGCCCAGTTTTCTTTCTGGTTTCTTCTGTAGCAGTGCAGTTTACAACCACGTTGTCCTCTGTGAAGCAACCGCGACAGATCGCGCTGTCCGTTGCACCCCTCTTTACCAGATGATCTCTTATCATCAACTAAAAGATTCTATAATTTGGCAGTTTTTCCAATAGCTTATAAATAAAACAATTTGCTCTTATATCTTATTTTCTTATATTTCTAGATTAAAGTACCCTCATCAAAGATTTATCTAAAACGGGCTTTAGTCAACCTGTAAAGTTTATTGATTGCGTGATTTCGCCCACGCGCGCTCTCATTACGTGCCCGCTATGTCCATTTGGAATTTTCTTGGCATTTGTCGAATGACCTTTAAATTTACTCAAAAATGTTTCAGCGGTAGAGAAGCCATTTGTTTGATGGTTATTTCAAAATATATAAATTGTTCTGTTATTTCTTCTTCTTGAAGTTACTGTCTTAGGTTTACGTAAAAGCTCTCTTTCAAATGAAACTTTTTATCATTGATCTCTCTTCAAGATTCTTCGCTGTACATTAATGTTAAAGCCTAGTAAGCAATTTTTTTAAATTATTTTCTTCTTGATGAGAGGGAGGTCTTTGCCCAGCAGTGGGACAGCGAGGGCTCTTAATAATAATATTAACTGCTTCATACACTTTATTTCTAAATGTTTATGCGGTCTAAATATTAATCTAAATATTCTACTGCAGGGTTCAAACCTTGCGTCTTGGCCGTCCAGGCAAAACGTTTTGAGTATAGATTCAATTGTATTTTGAAACTATAGATTTTTTATTGATTTTAACATTTTGATATGTTTTTAAAAATATTGTATTGTTTCAGGCGTAGCGAGCCCGCACCCATGCTGTAGAGACCCCGGGCACTAAACACAGCCGCCATGTCGTCGGTGAAGGTGGCGGTGAGGGTGCGCCCCTTCAACTCGCGGGAGATCGCCAGGGAGTCCAAATGCATCATCGAGATGTCGGGCAATACCACAGGTAAGTTCCTAGACCTTCAAACAGTAAGAAAGGTTAGACGTGGGCGTGTAATCACGTATCGATATATATATTTGCTATGGGTCCATTGATGCCTATCGCCTCGAAGCAATCGATCAAAATATTTACAGACATTAGAGGCATTACAATGTGTAAATAATGAAAAAGAAAATATAACTGTGCGGTCCCATTTTTAGGCCCTAATTTTCCACTTAGCATTTTGATTATAAAGTTCTGAATTCATTATGACACCAATAAAATAATGTAAAAATTATGCAATGGAATTTATTGAGAGAAAAGATATGCCAAGATTTTTAAAAACAACGCGTGGAATCCGATAAAACGCGAAGAAATCTCAAAAACACTAACAATTCTGTGAGTACATTTTAATGCTCCAATAAAGCGTAGAATATTGCAAGTTATTACTCTACGGGACTTTATTATGAGGTTATGTTTGAGAATATGCATTTAGATTGCTTTTCAGTATCTCGAGAAAATTGCGTTCTCTATACACAGTCGCAAAGGAGGCGGGGTCACTTTGAGCCTACGATTTTTATCTTTGAGACCAAACCTAACTAAAATGTACCTATTTGGTTCTACGCCGACACTAATGGCTCTGTTTTATTTACTTTTCTCCTTAATAGACACCTTGAAGACCTTTTAAATTAGCAGCAAGCAACCTCTTTACGACCCGACCCCCGGTAATGAAGATTGACTTTAACATCGCAATAAATGCCCTCGCCCTTAAGTACTGATAAAAGCGGCGAATAAAACCCGACCTACCGACCTTTCCGAATTCTTTCGCTGAAATGTTGAAAATATTTCGTGATCGTTTGATCGATTCAAAACTTCGAAGTTCTAAAAAGATTAATTGTTTTCTATTTCAGAATACTCGAAATTAAATCTACTGTGAATTACCTTTACCCATAGGTAGAGCATACTTGGATGAATAAGACATATCAGAGAAAAATATAACTACACATTCATTAAGGAAAAAATGCTGGCACATTTAATACAGGTTTTCTTGAAAGAAATGTACATTTTCCCCGCATCTGTGTACAATTTTTTATTACACGACCATATAATGTTTTGGGCATTAAAACTGCGCAGTAGTGTGCGTGTTGCGAAGGAGTCTGAAAGAAGGCCGCGAACGAAACCTTACAAGTAACAATGTCAGGAGAAATCAATCGCTTTGTTTACTTAAATACTCCTAGTAGTTGGCTGAACATTTGGAATACTTACATATAATAAAGAGATATTTAGTGGCCCGAAACAAAAATAAATTTTGAAGCCACAACGCGGACGGGTTCGGAAACTAATTGGCACTGAAGCTGAATAAATGCTCAACAATTCGGTGAAGAACATTTCATCTATCTATCTATACATATAATAAAGCAGAAGACCCCGAATTTCTGTACATATGTTTTTTTTGACGGAAACGTGTTCAGACGAGATTAATTAACATGCCCCAAATTTTTTTTTTAGTGGAAGACTTTGTTTGTTTGTGGGTTTGTGTGTTCGTCCATCACGTGAAAACTACCGAACGGATTTAACTGAAACTTAATGATATCGTAGCTACTAAGCCTGAAATGGTTATAGGCTATATAATATTACGCTACATTTTTTCAGAGGGTAGATATAAAAGTTTATAGTTTGTATGGAAACAGTTTTTTTTATGAGTGTATACATCTCAAACTTTGGAATTATATTTTACAAAACAAATAATTAGATACGGGTTTCACCGATTTTCAAAATTAAAGTTAAAATATGTACCAAAAGTTGAATGACCCTATCTCCTCATGTAAACACAATATTTAATTGAAAGTTGCATTTTTATAACCTCCGAAGATAAGTACCGCTATGTTTTTCAGTTTTCTACTAAATTCGGGGGTTTGAAAATGTGCAAGTTTTGATTGACTTGCTTAGTACTGACACTTTGCTATTCTGTGATATTTATTTCGCGGGTGGAACAAACAACATCGACAATAAACAATTCGTCCACGGGTGACGAAGTCGCACACGGGTACAGCTAGTATCAAATAAGCGGCCATTGGAGACGGCTAACCAAATCAAATTGCCTAAGTTCACTAAACTTTGAAGGTTTCAAAATACTGGCCTTGCTGTACCCTTATCAACTGTCATTTTCTCTCCACTATTTCAGAGTATTTCAGAGCCCCAAACCGTTATGGATTTATATTACTTTCATGCACAGTTGTACTCAACATTATGAAGACTTGGCAAGTTTAGGCTTTAGTTATAGTTAGTGTTCAACATTAGTAGCCTAGTTTAAGTTTGGGTGGGTTTGAAAGAGAATAATGGCGGAATGGAAACTGAAAATTTGAATTGTTTTTAAACCAGAGACGTTGTATGACGATATTTAATTAGGTTCTGACGAAATGTAGTGCAATATTTATACGGGTCAATTAACTTACTGACGAAGGGTAACTATCAATATACATACATAAAATACTGACTCGCAGATAACGCACAGGATCAACCAATGTACGTAGAGACTTGAAATTTCGGGTATGTTCGCAAAGAAGTGTAAGCAAGTACTAAAAAGGCATTTTTTATTAATTCATAATGTATGTGTATCTGGCTGTGTAGCTAGTTTAATAATATGCCACTTGGCTACCAGCGCGCACCGAGGTTCGCTCTCCACTGGGAGTGAAACCGCTATTACGAACCAAAGGGAAAAAGACCCTTGCCCTATACCGCATTAATTAAAACCATTAACACTTCAGCAGGTTGGTGCCAGCCAGTTTCAGTCGAAGGCACAATTCAGTGCCTAACGAGCTCGGTTCGTTAGTAACGGCACGTGATGCGTACAATTTTTATACGTTTTCTTCTATCTGGCTGGTCTAGTTGTAAAGAGAATGTTGTGAAATGTTTCTACCGTTAATATGTTTACTATCTCGTATTACAAGATCTCTGAGAGATATTTGAGATCGTGGTGTCTTATAAAATAAGGTATAAATTCAATTAATTCTCAGGAAGTAAAAGCGATCAAAATCCTCGTTTTCCATTAGGAAAATCCATTAGATGAAGCAACTTGAGCCATAATTTTGAGAATAAAGCTATTATCTTGTTCATAATACTTGTTTGTCCTGTGTTAAGAGACGGTCGATATAACTTAATTATTAAGAAACCCATAGTTAGGTATATTCCTGAAACTATAGTTTTGGCACTTATCTGTTTTATGTCCACAACAAACTACATTAGTAACTGTAACGAACTTCATTAGCTCTTATTTGCTTAAAATAACGACCCTTTGAACGGAATTCAAATCTGTGCAAATGGAGTCTTTCGCAACATTTTTCATGTTGTGGCGGTCTGCAATGCGACCCGAAGGCCATAAACTCCCGTAACGCCCCATAAACCTTGTCCACAAAACGTTGCTGGAACGTAAGGCACGTTGCGAACGTAAAGAATTTTGGGAAAGTTAGAATCGTTGGGAACATTGGTAAACCTTAGCGATTGTGCATTCCTGTTGTTACTATCCCGATAATCATTATTATAATCAATCATAGATCAAACGTCTAAGTTGCTATTCAGTTTCCCCATCATTTGACACCGATGGTAGAATGGCAAGTGTATTGGACTGCCACGCCTGGTGTTGCGGGTTCGATTCCCGCTTCAGGACAAACATTTGTGTGATGAACATTGGTGTTTGTCCTGAGTCTGGGTGTTTTCTATGTATTATATGTATGTATTTAAAAAAAAAAAGTATATAAGTATTGTATCAGTTATCTAGTTCCCATAGTACAAGTTCTGCTTAGTTTGGGGCTAGATGACGTTGTGTGAAATGTCCAAAATATTTATTTATTTATTTATTTATTTATTTGATAGAAAACTGAAATCAAAATCTTAATGACATATGAGAAAAAGCTTACCGGGCGTCCGCTTGATACAGGGCCAGTAAAAAAAAATCACAGCCATGACAGCGCTGGCAAGCTATGATATGGCTTCATGTAGGTCGAACTTGACAAAAAAGCTACCTAACATTAATAAGATTAAAATATAAGATAAAGATAAAGAAAAAAAAAGAAAACTTGTTCTAAAATCAGCTGATTGAATCATCTAAGTCAAACGCTGAAATGCCCACTATGCCTATTACAAGTTTGATTGAAATATCAATAATTTTCAAAACATTTTCAGCGTGTATTAATATAAATTTCAGTTGCGTGGTCTTGTTATACGAGTACATCAACGATTTATGCTAATCGGTAGAGAATCACGCAAGCAGCTTGTATTTTGTAGTGCAGTGGGCATTGAGGTTGAACACCAAGGTCTTGCGTCTTTTGCCTTTTAGGAAGACTTGCTTGACTAAAAATCAATGTATCTAAGTGTTTTTTATGACTACAAGTGATTAGATGAATAGGGCCTAATATCGTGTCGAATAGTAAGTAGGCAGGAGAGCGCCTACTCGCTATTCGCAAGCTATTCGTTCCTTATTCATCTAATCACTTGTGTAGATATAAAAAAAACTCGCATTAGTAGCTCAAAACTCTTATAGAGTTATGGAGGAGCAAAATACAATGTATTACATACTCTACTGAATGAACCAGAGCGCCTAGTTTCTCGTACTACTATTCGCTCTCCTGATGGAGAGATTTTGAGCACACCCACGTCACCTCTCCATTAGAAAAATTATGTTCCATAGGTTTGTATTGGTTTATTCGGTAGAGTACGTAATACATTGTATTTTATATCTCCATAACATTTTTTTCTGAGATCATGATCCTCGTTCTCCGAAGAGTATCCTTTTTACAACTTTGTTTTAAAAAGTACCATAAAAGTACCGTTCGAATGACTTCAGTTCCGTCTCTAAAGTAAGGATACACGTTCATTCCCCGATGTGGCCGAAGTATGGCTAAACTCCCATTGAGCGAGGTTAACTGTATAAATTGGATAACCCTTTCACGCAAGGGTCAATAAAGGGCGAATCAAGGCTTCTAGGCGAGGCTATTTCGTTTGAAGATCTCTTGAAGTTACCCCAAGGTTAAGGGTTTTCCTTGCAGTCCATATTCTTCCTTTTTAAGCGAGTGTCAAGAATTCTTTTAAATATAAAGTAATATAAAATTATTAAAATCAATAGCTCTTAAGCAATATGTCGAGCAGGATAAGTGTACCTACTAATCTATGTGAATTTCACTTACTGATTTAAAAACATCTGGTTAGATTTTAATCTAAAGACGTAAATTTGGAAAGTTTAATAAGGGTATTACATTCGGCCATTATAAGCCATTATGAGCCTGATTCACGAAATAAACCTAGATAAGTGGCGTATAATCATAAATCTATGTAAAGGTGTAATAAAATTTAATGAATTGCTCCGTTAGCAAGTTAATTTTGTTTGGAATCAAAAGAAAGGACCTAAAGTCGTTATGTGTTTTAATTTCTCAGAATTTATTACATTTATTAGATTCCCAGCCGTGGTAACGTTTTGTAGGCTGATTTGATTATGGCTTTTAAAGATGGTATGTTTAATAATTGTAGAACGATAGAGCAATATTTTGGCCTTGTAACGTTCGGCTTGAAAACTATGAGCTTGCCATTTGACACGAACAGTAACAAATGCCTCGTTTAAAGCCATTTCTCACCATAAATAACCTGAAGGGTAGTAATAAAAGTTCTCTCAGGCCTCCCTTAGCGAATTTTCCACGTCATCAACGCTGAATGAATGCCCTCTTCAGTATTTCGACCTCGCCCCATTGTTTGTCAGCCCATTGACTTTTGCACCAATTTTCCATTTTGTAGAAGAATAAATAAATTGTGAAGAGCTTTGATTACCGCGTTCTGATTGGCGGATTCATTTTGGTTCGTTACGCTTTCATTGTTCACTTCAAGTGCTTGTAAAAATATATTAAAGCATATGGATTCGGTTTATTAGTTTTGATTGGATGGTACTAAAAGTAAAAGTATGTCTGCCTAAAAGACAAAGCGACAATGTGTTATTTTTCTTCTAAAAGTACTTTGTTACTTTTGTAAAAACTTTCAAAGAATATGATAAGTTGTTTGAGTCCTACCATTATTATGAAAATATGGTGAGGATGGATGAATGATTGTTCCTTAACCACTCCAACACTACTGAAACGATAAGGTTGAAGCATACGTCTAGTTTAAGAAATGGAAAACACCTAAAGCTACTTTTTAACTTTAAGAAAAGAACCCGCAGGCTAAATAATATATTGAATCGGTTCTCAGCTTTCAATGTTAGATGCACAAAGCTGCTTTTGTCTTTCAACCTTGAAACTCCAGCTCGATACACACGCATCCGACTACGGGAAACGTAAGGGTTCACGTCGTAGTTTCCACACAAAATGGCGGATGCTCCGGGCAGATACTTCCTGAAAAGCTCTAGAGAGAAAAAAATACTTGTTGTTTTTCTAAGTTTCTGGCGTAGGTATCTATAATATATAGACATAATAAATGTATCAATCAATAATTATTATAATAATAATTTGGACCAGAAACATAGTCACCACTAACGGTTCTACGTCGCATTGAGATAAATTTCATTAAAACCCCACTAAATTCTATTCAATTTAAAAATGATAACTCGTATAGTGTTTCTTTGTTGTTGCAGTACTTTAGATTTCGCTGAAAAATTGTCTTTATTGCTTGTAGGACTGGGTTGAAAGTGCTGTGTTGTTGCGATAGGGTGCAATGGTGACTCATAAAAGTAATTGAGGGAGTGCCGGGCTTCAAGGAAACGTTTTTAAATTATATTGGTTCGGTTTACGGCTGCAACGAGATGAGGTCTGCACGCTGTTTGCAAACACGTTTACTTCTTTATTAAAAGTTTTATTATTGTTGTTGGCTCCGTGATCCGTGTTGTTAGTGAACGCGGAACATGGCTTACCTTTTAAGAGCTTATGCACATGGTGAAATTTGGTTAACGTTTGACGACTGTCGCAAGTAGAGCGTGTTGCTGATGCGCGGTTTTATGGATGATATACTAAATAATAATCAAAAAAACTGCAATTAAAAATTGCTTTGAATTTTTTTATTTGCTTTCAATGAAAATTTTCAAATAATGCTTAAATAGAGACACCGTAGCTCCGTGTATGCGTCGCCGCCGCATACCAAGATACAAACTACGGCGAACCCTTGCCATTTTCAATTCACCCCTTATTTCTGCGACTGCTTTTGTGAGCTAGCTACTTGTAACTCAGGTAAATTTCAAGAGTACTTGCAATTCTAAAGCCCTTTTCATACCCGTCTGAATCGCAGACTATACAAAGTGACTGTGGTCTTGAGTGACATCTCAAATTCTCAATGTAAATTCAGCATTACAGTCTCGTACATTTGCCAAGGGTTCAAAAAAACGTAGTTCTAACGATTTTTGTTTTCCAGCCCTCGGCAAGTTATAATTTTATTGACGCTACGTTTATCGTTATCGGAAACGTAACAGGGATTTTGAAAGCTGATAGTCAGACTCAAACTGTTAACTTTCCGGAAAAAATATTTAAAAAAGACTTAAAATGGGATTTCAGTTATATGCAATCTTTTTCTTATCGTGTCACTAGTCTTTTCGAACCAGCGTGGTGAAAGGATTTCAAGTGCGCCTCGACGAGGCTCCTTTCGTGCACTTGACACATGTTTTCGAACTTTTTAGGTTCTATGACATGCCGGTTTCCTCATGATATTGTCCTTCACCGTTAAGCACTTGTTTTAATACACAAATAGATTTTTGGCATAGAAAAATCCATTAGTGTACGACCGGGTTCGAACCCACGACCTGTGTATCGAAAGTCGAGGCACCTCCCACTCGGCCAACACGGTTATATGCAATGAATAATACCTACTTGAACGAGTGGCACGCGACGCGGTCAATACTGTTGGCGGCGCATCAATCTACCAGTAGCTACAATTACTTGAATTAATGAGTGGCTGTGGTTTTTACTAGCTTTGTAGTCTGATTTTAAAATCTGGCATTTAATGAAAGCAGATACATTAAACTGACACAAAAATGTACTTTTTAAAATAAATCAAAATGTCAGGTTCGCTAAATTACTACTAAAAGAAACAATAATTACTGAATTAAAGACAATCACAGGAATGATAAAAACCTTACAACACTCTCTTCTCTTAAAGTCCACTTTTTAAAACATGATGCAGACGATTATTAATCAGCAGAAATGTCCCTAGTAATGGTGTTGACCAAAAAAGACATCTAATCTAATTATTTTTATTTATTTACACACACACATAACATGGTCGATTGTCGGTGGCCCTACACTAGGCCATACTATTCCATTCAAATAAATCCTACGAGTTTTACCAGGATTTAGGTACTAATATAATTATTTATTTCAGTGATACAAAATCCTAAAGCGCCTCCAGGCAGCAGGGAGCCACCAAAAAGCTTCAACTTTGATTTCTCATATTGGTCACACACAAACGTAAGTACTCCTAAATCTTTATTTTTGTTGACACCTATTTGAATAAATTAATTAGGAATTTAAGAGGCCTAGTAGCCTTGCCTGGCCTATTTTATTAGGCTTCTGAGATTTTTTTAAGTTCGAATAGCGAACCAACACTTAATACAACGTGTAGTGTTATGTCCCTACAAGCCCCTACAAAAAAAAATATCATCCTATATTTGTCAAAGTGTTATGAAATTGCATTATTGTGAGTACTTTGACAGCACCAATTTTCGTTGAGCGACCTGTACCTGCTGAACTACAAAATCGATGTTTGAAATACAGATTGCTTCCGCTGCGTTGCGCTGTCGCTTCGGTTTCCTCATTTCAATAAAGTTAGGTCGGAAATGGGAAACCGTGCTATGTTGACATTAGTCGAGTGGCTGGCTAGACCGTTCTAGTTTATCTTGCTTGAACATCGCTTACCCTTAGATCTCGCTTGGAAATCGACAGATTTATATTATTTCGACTACGAAGATCATAACTAGGTACACAAATTGTCAAACCCGACTTGATTAGATTATTATTTATATGAATCAAGACAAGACCGACTAGATAGGCGTTTAGAGAGGCTTATGCTCATCTGGACCATAAGGCAATCGAGCGGAGTTAGAGCACAAGATCGAGACCGTTGGCGAAAATGGGGGGAGGCCTTTGCCCTACAACGGGACAGCTCAGGCTGATAATAATAATAATAATTTTATACATATACATAAGTACTAAGGCTTTGTCTAGTGTGACAACCTGTGTTTAACGCCTATGTCTGGTTACTTTGTTAAAATTTAATAAAAAATTTAATTGAAAATTTTAATTTTCGTAATACAATGTAAAATTTACGAGAAATTTACCATTTATGGAAGTATTTTCCGATATGGCCTTTGGCGGTATACATTTTCAATGCCGCTAGAGCTCATGCTCGGGCGGGTAAGCTTCTCGGCCAGTGTCAACATCACTAATGGATGTGCACTCTTCTTCAATATTGGTTTTGCATCACCGGTGCGCCCAGAATTGGCTTCCTGTTTTAGAGGAGTTTGGAATAGCAATCGCAAACTAGATGGAGTAAAAAACAATTTGTAGTTCGGTGTGAGTGAGTTGTCAATAACAGACTATTCAGTAGCTGCCTTTGAATTTTCATGAATCATACCCTGAAACATTAAATTATGAGTCTTCCATTCAGTTTTGGGAGCTTGAGCTTGCCCAAAAGACTTTTTTTTTTACTATTTATAGACTGCCAATAATGTTAGTGATTCATTTACACTCATTCGTTTTTATTAGTGCACTTAACCTCAACGAAATTTCATTAATTTGTTTGAACTATAAATAATTGAAGAACTTGAAGACATGTAGTATTGCTTCCAACCTACTAATAGTAGGTTATACACAATTATACTCATTTCTCTCTATACTCTTCCGTCCAGCTGATTCTGCGCTAATGCCAGGCTTGAGATATTAATCAAAATATAAATTAATTGCGAATTGGACCGTTCATGTGTGGAAACCATAGTCTATCAACAACTAAGCCCGATAATCCGGCTAAATCCAATATGGCGGCCGTCCGAAACGTGCGAAATCTTGTTAGAGCGGCCATTATCGAGGTCAGCCACAGAAGAAGACAGTTACTATGCTTATGCCTAGATCACACGTACCGGGACAGTGGTCTCGGCCGAGTACTCGGTACGAATAAAAATAGCGCTGAGTGCTCGGCTGAGCGAGTGATGTAAGCTTTCACTGTCTCGGCCGAGTAACATTTAACTGTTTCGACCGAATACTCGGTACGTGTGATATAGGCATAAGTTATACAGATACATTAACACATCACTCATCGTAATCAGATGAATCTAAACACACATAACCTCTTTCTACAAATATTATAAGTACGAAAGTTTGTATGAAGTCAAAGAAATATAAAACAAGAACTTAAATATTATCAACGTAAAAAAAAACATATGTATAAAACAACTTATGTAGGTATATATGTATGTATAATACTCAATTGTAGCGACTCACAGCACTAAACAGCTGGCTTGCAGCCTTGCAGCTATAGAGTTGCTCAATCATGCTAAATCTATAGAACCGCAACCGTACTGAAATAGTTTCAAGGCTAGAAAAGGGGATACGTGACCCCAAAAGATGCCTTTCTTTAAAATCCATTGGACCCTCTTTGAAATCCATTTGCAATTCACTGTACACGAGCGGACACCGCAGAAACCGATTGAGGGGCGGTTCCACTGACGCGGAGCTGGGCCAATCACAGTGAAACGCGGACGCGGATGCAAAAACCACAATGTTCCATCTCTTGTTTGGAATGTCCAATCTGTGTTTCGTTGACCGTAATGATACGGGTCGTTCTGCGGTTTCAATGTGAGCTGTTTTATCAAGGATTGTTTTTCGGTGGAAAATTGGATGGGTTCCGCGACTACACACACTTTTAACCGATGGGATTTTTTTTCCCAACGAATAACACTGAAACTGGGTGTGAGCTGAGAAAAAGTAGCAACGGGTTATAGTTGTGGTCCGATGGGAACAAAATAATAGTAATATTGTGACTCGATGGAAATAACGTGACACTGTGACCTTTCGGTCCCGACTATTATATTATACATAGTTTTAAAATTAAGTGGGAGGGCTTAGGGTGGTTTAAAAACTTTACATACGAATACCATACACCACAGCTAACCCACTAACTTACAAAAGACGAAAGAGTTTATTTTTATGTTTTTATCAAAAATTCATTTTTCAACCGATTTCAAAAAAAGGTATTTTTTTATGTTCGTTACCTCATAGTTTTGTCATTTATCAACAATTTGTTTTTTTTTAAACCATGAATATGTATAACTACATAGGTGGTTCGGTAAATTATTTCATATTTGTTAAATTAAAAAAAATAAGTTTTTGTGTGATTTAATTTGGAAAGTCTAGCCTGTTTTGAAATGGAACGAATGAATTTTCATATCGTCTGGAAGTTATTCTAATTTTATGCGAAAAGCTGTGCCATTTGGCATAGAAGATTAATTTTATTCACTCCTTTATTTTACGATGCGTTGTTATGGAAATCCCTTCATGATTATTTATTTTTTATTTGGATAAATCTTGTAAAATTTAGGAACTGTATTTAAAGGGTGGGTTGGGTAATATCGGGAACCTATTACTTTTACGTAGCATATAATTGACCTGTGTTATTAGCTGCATTTTTCGACCAACAGCCCGATGGGTCGACGGCGTCGGGAAATACCTTGATGAGAGCTGCGCAAGATCATGGAGGCTGGCTAAAGCGAAAGTAGGCCTATACCCAGCAGTGGGTCCTATCATACCTAGCTGAAATGATGATGAGGATCTGCATATGTCGTTTTTCAGCCCTTATACCAAATTCCAGCAAATTCAGTTCAATATTTTGTAGAATAAATATGATTACTAAGAAACGCCTTTACCTGTCTGTCAACAATAAATAGAATATGTTTGTTGCAGCCAAGCGATCCACAATTTTCGTCACAAATAATGGTGTACAAAGACATTGGAGAAGAGATGTTACAACATGCATTCGACGGTAATTACAATTCATTATAATTTTCCAGAATATTAATTTCACAGTACAAACTCTCACTTTAATTCATAAATCATGTTAAATTAAGCACTGGAAAGATACACAGATAGCGCTTCACGCTTTGAAATAATACAAAAAATGAAAAGTCGGTGATCGAAATCTTTGCTATTGAATACATTTTCAAAAGTTCTTACCCGGCTGCAAAGAAGAAGGGTAACGTTTTTCGAGTGTATGTAGGGTCGGTTCTGTAATTGTCTTTACACCCAGCCTACGTCGGTGTTCTCCTGTGATTAAACCACTGGTGGTTAATATTATGGGTATATCTTAATTGGTTTAATCATATTAGTTTATTCACATACACATACATGATAATATGTTTGTGTGAGTGGTTTAATCACAGGAGAACACCGGCGCAAGCTGGGTGTAAAGATCATTACAGAGCCGACTGTACATGTCTCTAATTGAGATCGCTCCTAAGCTACATTTTCTTTAGCAATGAAAAACTTATCGAGCGTTTAAGGTTAATCCTCAAATCCGAATTCCATACAAAATATTTCGGACAAATACTCAAAAAGTACGCCGTATTATAGTAATTTCTTCACACTATTCGTTTCGTCCATGTTTTTTGATTTCGTTCAACTTAGATTTTATACGTGTTTTTAAGTTAGTAGGGTTAATTTTAACATGGACGAAACGAATAGTGTGAAGAAATTACTATAATACGGCGTACTTTTTGAATATTTGACCGAAACATTTTGTATGAAATTCGGATTTGAGGATTCCCCTTAAGTGCGGTTTCAAATTAACGTATTACGTATTTATTTTATGTTTTTTGCAGCGTGTTTATACTAAGCGACAAACATGTTGTCCTCTAGCGAACCACGAGACAAAGATGCGCAGAATCAATTTGACCCAAGAATTGCGTTCTGCGCATCTGTGTCACGTGGTTCGCCAGAGGACAACTGTTTGACGCTTACTAACCGCGCGACAACGATCGTTGTCTGCCTCATGATACTGACATTTTAGAGAATCCGAGCATAAACGCCGGTATTTTAAAGTTTCCCGAGTACCAATCCTTAACACCTTAAGATCATCAGCTTGTAACGTTGTGTCACGAGGATTTCTGTCCGGTTTTTTTTTTTTTTTTTCTTTCGAAGAACTTAAATTCTTCGGTTTTGGCTTCACATCAAAGGTATATAGCCAGTGTCAAGTAATTGGAGAGATTATTTTGTCATAAGTCAATGTCGATGAGTCAAGTCATGCCCCTGTAAAGTAGTGGTGGTTGCGACTTTACTAGAGGCTTCTATGGAGTTTTGGAGGCAACACGAAAAGTCACGTTTTACAGCATTACACTATTCACCAACACTCATCTCATCTTCACGAGCACTTAATGGATAAAAAACCACCGTTTTACACTTAAACACTCAAAGTTATACAAGTTTTGTCAATTAATTTAATGCCGCCAATGCGCCATTTTTCATGTTCCCGCCAAAACTCCATTTCTGTCCTTGTCTTTACGTTATTTAGTATAATTTAATTAAGTTTAAATTTTTGTTGTTCAGGCTACAACATTTGCATATTCGCGTACGGGCAAACCGGCGCGGGCAAGTCCTACACTATGATGGGGCGAGGGGAGAAAGGGGAGGAAGGCATCATTCCTCAGATCTGCAAGGATCTGTTCGGCAGGGTCAATGAGACTACGTCTTGTGACCTCAAATACTCTGTAAGTATAAGTATACTTGAATTGTATGTAACCGTTGGGGAATAAGGGCTTTATCTCACTAGGACACCAGTGGAGGTACGGCTGATTGCGCAAATTATAGAGAAATAAAATTATAAAGCAAACGTTCGTCCATCCTTAGACACTTTTGTCTTCTATTTTCAACCGAATTCAAAAAACGAGGAGGTTCTCAATACGTTTGATATTTTTAAAATGGTTGTTACTTCAGAACATTGTTGTTAATAAACCGATTTGAAAACAATTTTTTTTTGTTTGATACATTTTACTTTCAAATTGGTCACAAACATTTTTATCAAAATCAGTTCACCAGTTTAATTTTCGAAATCAAAAAACACGAAAAAAAGTCGTTGATGTAAACAAAATTGTGTATTTTGCTTCCCTGTGACTTATCAGTGGTGCCTACGGTCACAAGAACAGTCCGATTAAAGTCGGTTGTTGTATGTTTTCGTAAAACCTTGATTATATTTCATTTCATTTCATTTCATTTATTTATTTAATCACATAATACATTTATACAAAGGTCTATATAACTATGGCCCCACACTAGGCTCTAGGCCTGTGTCGTGGGAACCAGACGTGCGATTACCAGCAATAGGCGTATTACAAAAACGACCGGACAATTTTTTTTTTTTTTATAAATATGATGTTATACATTACAAATCAATGACGATTTAATTCTTGACAGTGCGTCTAAGTACATATTGAAATATTTAGTATATTAACTTTAAAAACATTACTTAATTACAATTCTTCAATAATTAATTTAATATTAGTTGGATTCCCGCATCAGAGTTGGGTTCGCATAGTAGGAACAATCTAAATTTCTCAATGTTCACGTATCGTTGCATCATGGCCAGATCGGCCGGAGTATGAGACTTTTTTGTACCATTTAAGCCCGATAGGAGGCGTTTCTTAAATGCATATAGTTTCGTGATAGGCCTGCTGGACAAACAGTTTCCTATTGTCCTTAGTTTTCTTCGTATATGAACCGGCCTAAATTCCTTTTTTCACAGGTGGAAGTATCATATATGGAGATATACTGCGAACGGGTTCGCGATCTCCTAAACCCGAAGAACAAGGGAAACCTTCGTGTTAGGGAGCATCCAGCTCTCGGACCATATGTGGAGGATCTGAGCAAACTGGCCGTGTCCACCTATCAAGACATTGAGGACCTTATTGATGAAGGCAATAAGGCTAGGTAAGGAAACTTGACCAACTTTTATAGACCTTCTGAAGTAAGAAGAGATCGTACGTAAAGGATTTAAGCAAACATTGTCCACCTATCAGGACATTGAGGACCTTACTGATGAGGGCAATAAGGCTAGGTAAGGAAACTTGACCAATTATTGTAGACCTTCTAAAGTAAGGAATTAAGGTTGCGTAAGATGCAACCTTAATTCCTTGGACCGTATGTGGAGGATCTGAGCAAACTGGCCGTGTCCACCTATTAAGATATTGAGGACCTTATTGATGAGGGCAATAAGGCTAGGTAAGGAAACTTGACCAATTATTGTAGATCCTCTAAAGTAAGAACTTAAGGCTGCATCAAGGACCATAAGCGGAAGACCTGAGAAAACTTGCCGTGTCTACCTAACTTACCAAAATATTGAGGACCCTATTGATAAAGGCCATTATTAAATAAATTTAACGTCTGTATCGCGGGTTTGATTCGCGCTTCAGGACAAACATTTGTGTGATGAACATCGGTGCTTGTCCTGAGCCCGGGTGTTTTCTATTTATTCTATGTATTTATAAAAAAAAAAATAGTATAGATAAATGTACGACTGGATGCCAGAGAAGTCCGTTCATCTTTCTTTTTTCTAAGAAGAAAATAAATATGGAAAGATACAAAGATCTTACTTTTCTTTCTATATTTTCAAGCTAGAGTTGTCTTTGTTGTGAAATAATTAATCTCTCTGTTATTCTATTTAGGACTCCCGCAATACAGGCTTACCCTAGTACCCCGTGGACCCTGTCCATTGTGAACTTTTGTGTAATATCTGTGTTTTTGGAAAATATGTTGATTGATTGATCGATTGTGCAGGACGGTGGCAGCCACAAACATGAACGAGACATCGTCCCGATCTCACGCCGTATTCACAATTTTCTTCACGCAACAGCGACACGACAAGACTACCAATTTGATGTCTGAAAAGGTAATTTTTAGGAGGCATCCCCTGCAGGTTTCCATCCAGATGGGTCCAACACAGCGCCAGAAATTCTTTCGCCAAGTTGTATAACTATTTCTGTGCTCCGATTGGAAACGCACGGGGTTTTTGTGACTTGTCGAGGCTTCCTCTGCAGGATTCCGTATAGATGGATCCAACACAGCGCTAGAAATTCTATCGGCAAGCATTTGTTTAACTATTTCTGTGCTTCGGTTCGAAAGGCACTGGGGGCCATCGAAATGTCCAAATCTGGATAATTGACGAGCGCTACTTTTACTTTTAACATAAAACTGACTAAGGTATAAGATTTTTCTATAGATTCTTTTGTCATAAATTATCAAAACAATGACAAAAATTCGGCTCGAAAGAACTAGTGAAACAATAAGAAGAAAAATGACAAAAATTAATCTATTTCGGTTTTGTATTGGGCGTGACCTTAAAACAGAGCAAAATATCCCTAAAATATTACTGGGTGGCCCCTAAATTTTTCAGGAGTCGCGCACTTAAAAAAATATTGAAAACCACTATATAATAGTTTTTATAATCGTTAAACTTTATAAATGCAGCGGTATTTCTTCAAACAGGTTTTCTGTTTGTATAAATACTATGCTTGTTTTCATTATTTAACTCAGATTAAGTAATAATTTAAACATTTTCTCATCCAGGTGTCAAAGATATCTCTAGTAGACTTGGCGGGGTCTGAACGCGCCGACTCGACTGGCGCCAAAGGAACGCGCCTAAAAGAAGGCGCCAACATTAACAAGTCCCTCACCACACTGGGGAAGGTCATATCGGCACTGGCTGAGGTGGTAAGTACTGGGATAGGGGATGGGATTTGTAACCCTACAATTGTTACATATGTCTATTATGTTTAGTTCAACTAAACATAATAGACATAGACATAAAATAATAGATTAATAGATAGATAATTCTTTAATGTAGGTACACATGTAAAATAACAAATAGAAGGTTTAAAACTTATCATTAATAAAAATAAACATTCGGTCAGAGTGTCGCCAACGGGGGACTAAGGCAATCAGATTTAGGATTATTTCAACCGACTTCAAAAAAGAAGGATCTATTCGGTCATAAGACAGAATAAAAAAAAATAACCATAATCTATTGCCTTTTATTTTTTATCTGGTAGATTTTGAACATAAGCTAGGCCAGGGGTCACCAAATAGCGGACCGCGGTCCACCTGCGTTGGCGCGCCGACTCATTTTGTGCGGACCGCGAGAACAGTGCAACTTGCACTACTGAGTACGAAATTTAATAAAAATGTATCCCTCGCATTATCGTTGTCGAATTGACGTCAAATTCGAAAACGGCCGGGTGAAGTAAAGAGCTAACGAGCGAGAAATAGTTCCCAGATTGTGAAAGCGTTGATCGTCTGCTTCCTGGTGGTGAATGGAGCAACGAACAATTGTTTTCGGGAGTGATAAAGCTACTTTGAGATGGTTATAATTGATTTCCAAGAAAACACAGGTTTAAAACACAAAGATCTTTCCAGTGATTAAATTATTTTTTTTCAATAAAATTTTGAGCGAACCGCGATGGTCATTTCATTTCTTACGGACCCCGAGCGAAACTAAATGGTGACCCCTGAGCTAGGCGATTGTTTGCCCACCCCGTCTCTGATGGTACCATAAAAAGTAAGCAAATTTTACGCATAAACAGATTTTTTAAGGATAGACACGCATTGCATACGAAAGAGAGCGACTTAAAAAATATCCGAATGCTCTGGTGTCGGTGGCCGGTGGTTCGTTTGTGCCGAACCTTATACTGATTCCAATACTTCATGAACGAATATTAGTGACATGGGTATTCATAAAAATTTTTTTTTTGGCAGATTTGTTACTTTTTTTAGGGTAATGATGTTACTAACGCATGATGGTAGAATAAAGGAATTAGATTTTAAACATAGTTACTGGTTTTATAGTAAATAGCTGAGTTATAATGTGTCTTATTTCATCAACTAAACAATGTATTCTCATTACATCATTATTATTTGTAAAAATTATCTCATGTAGTAAACTAATTCACGTTTTTCTACTCTTTTCCTTTGCACCTCTTTTCTTTGGATATGACTGTGTAGTCGGTAAGTTTGTGGCTATTACATATTTATATATTTGGCTGTTTTTATATGCTCGATAAACATTAACTACAAAATTCAGCGTCAATGTCAGCGTAAAGTTGTAAATAAATGTGATTAAAAATATGTAAAACGCTTGTAAAAATGTGAGTGTCGTTGTGTCTTTCATTTCATTGATACAAACTCGACTACTTTCTTTCAAGGTGTTTCTATCTAATACTACAGAGGCATAAAAAATGTGAGGACTTATGTTTATTCCTCAATCACGCCAAAACTACTACACTGATTTGACTGAAATTCGGTACTGTTATAGTCTATGAGCTGAAAAAAGACGTCGCCTACATTTCACCTCAATAATCACAAGGACAAAGCTACGGGCAGAAGCTAATAGTAAAAAAAATAATATCAAACAATAAATAAGGTTTTTTTTAGATTTTAATGAACCTTACGCTTATAAAAAAGCTTAATTTACCATTTTCACAATTACTAACATATTTTCTATCACCAGGCATCTAAAAGCAAGAAGTCTAAGAAGGCCGACTTCATCCCATACCGGGACTCGGTACTGACGTGGCTGCTTCGTGAAAACCTGGGGGGTAACTCCAAGACCGCCATGATCGCCGCCATCTCGCCTGCTGATATCAACTTTGATGAAACTCTCAGCACACTCAGGTACTTATTGAAGCTGTAGACTTATTTCAGGGGCTTATATAATATATATGAAATAAAATAAAAAAATATTGGGCACAAGAATTTTGATGGTACAGACAGCGTCAGAGATAAGTATCCCCCTCGCACAAGACACCTTTCAATAAATCCTTACAAAAAATTGTAATATATAAAATTATTTTTAGACTTACATACGGTTATACAAATATAATATATTTTTTAAAGGCAAAACTTTTCCATTCACCGCGGCGGTGATTTAAAGGGATTTGAAGCTGGGTATTATAATGCAAGGGGGGTACTTATCTATGACGCTGTCTGTACATTAAACAGTTTAAGTAAGTATGTTACTCAATGTAACGGTTACATAACAATAACAACGTAGCACCAGAGTTTAGTCTCTGTTCCTCGCACTAGGACTGAGCCTAGTAAAGCGAGGTCACAGCGCATCCGCTAAGGCTTATTTTCATTACTGTAACATTTTTTTTTTAATATATATTAATACGTCGTCAATTTCCACACCATTTGATAATGAGAGCCGATGACAGCATAGCGAATTAAGCCCCAGGGGTACTATTCAAATTTTTAGCATTTTGGTCTCCCATTTTGTGACAGCTTAATGAATAGGGCCCCTGTGGCTTAATTCGCTAATCTGTCATCGGCTCTCGTGATCGAATTAAGTTAGTCAATTTTGGTATTTTGGTCACCCATTTTGTGCCAAAATTGACGTAACTTTTGATAACGAGAGCCGATGACAGCTTAATGAATAGGGCCCCTGGTAAATCATTTTTTCACAGCTGCCATAGAGCGTTACTGTTCCAAAATCGTAGATATACATAAACTGCGTAATCCAATAATTATCTTACCTAATTTAATGACTTCTTACAGACAATATAATACCGTAAAAGCTATGTAGACTTTTTATAACAAAAATACAAAATACGAAACTAATTTACTAATTCGTTCACAGATACGCGGACCGCGCTAAACAGATCGTCTGCAAAGCTGTGGTCAACGAAGACGCGAATGCGAAACTCATTCGCGAGCTCAAGGAGGAAATACTCAAACTGCGCGAACTGCTCAAGGCGGAAGGCATCGACGTTGAGGAAGGTACGTGCACGGACGTGTGTCATAGTGTGTGTGAGGTTGTAGTTGTGTTTGTGTTAGATATGGTAGGATCGAATGAAACGTAGCATAGGTTTTTAAAGATATAAGAGGGATGGCATGAAAGACTGCAGTTTGTTCTTATGAGATTGTTCAAAGGATTTTGTGTATTACGTACTTTTTTAACTTGCGAAAAATTCTTCGCGTCTTTTGAACAATTTTCATGACCAAAAAATAAGTTTACGATAGGAAGATAGGATTAGAAATTCATCACATTTCTCTTGGGTCAAGGCGTTGCAAAACTGCTTCTGATCTGATGCTTCTGGTCTGTAAACCAGGCTAATGGGTTCATATCATTGAATAGGCAGTATTAAACCGTCAGTATGTCTTGAAAAAAATACGCCACTAACATAAAGATCTAACTAATTCTAATGAATTCTTGATACTAAAACTTCTTCTGTTTTCAAATGCGCTAGGACCCGACGGTAAAGTCCTTTATGAAAAGAAAGACCCACCAGCCAGTAAGTAACTAACAATCGAGGCTTGCGCATTTTTGCATATGTACACCCCACCTGTACGCTTGGCCTCCGGTGTTGCCAGACACAAAAAATCACTGTTGCAATAATTGGCGACTTCTGGCAGCCCACAGAGAAAAAAAACGGCAATTTATTTTGCACCCCACTCAAAGCTTGTGGCGTAGGCGTTAAGCATTCACGTTGCAATAAATATTCGTATATAAGGGAAAGGGTCGTATAAACTATTTATAATGCGCTTCTATTTATTATATTTGGTGTTGGTAGGTTAGAAAAACATTCATTTATACAGGCGGTTATCCGTTGTAGACTTTTTTATGAGTAATGTCGTCTGTTTACATATTTTATGAAGAAAAAATATATAAGTATGTGGTCTTGTGGCAACATTATATCTACGGAATCGTTGCTATAAAGAGTGAACATATCATCAACACCCTACTTTATTTATATATTTGAACAGTTAAATGCTATACTTAAAAATAGAAGAAAAATGACAAAATTAATATAGTGTTGCTACAACAAAGAAGCTTTATGCTTGAATAGCCTTGCATGCTCTTATCGTATTTTCGAATTTTAATATATATCAAATATCTATTGAAATATAACATAAATCAAACGTAAATCTATCGGGTATTATCATTATAATTGTATTTTCTTTCTTTGCTTTTATTTGATGTTGTGATATGGATAATACTCATTTATTCGGGCATCACATATCGGGCTCTACAACTACATATGCGTTCCCACTCGCAAAAATACAATTTGAAAAGGGTTTATCAATCTTGGATGCCATATTTTTTTATTTTTTTCCTTAAAATAATATGACCGAAACGTGTAGAATTAGGCATATGTTTATTTAATTTGAAATTTACAAGGAAGTATGCAAATTTTACAATTATGAATAGTTTTTCTGTCCGAATAAATGTGAATAGTCCTTTGCTGTCCCAAAGCATAATCTATTTATTACCTAATTCTATCCACAAAAAATGAGATTAACAAAACACAATAACTGTTTTTTTAATCAAATTGAAACGTTACAATGTCTCGTCATCTCTGTCCAATACACTAAAATAAACAGCTATCTCCTTCTAAGATGTAATAATGTGACTTTCCAAACAGCGGAAGAGACGACCTCGCCAGTGCGTAAGAAGAGCGAAGCAGAGGTGCTGTCTCCGAAGCTCTCCCGAGCGGCCACGACTATAGCCGAAGAAGCTGTGGACCAATTGCAAGCTTCCGAGAAACTTATCGCAGGTAACGAACCTTATAGCGTAGGGTTTAAGAGCTATAATTCACTATACGACGGACTTTCGTGCAACTGCTGTGGTGGGTAGAAGCACTGCCTTTTTAATCTCACAGATTTCGTGAGGCGAGTGTTCTAGATTTTGATATACAGACTGTCAAATAGCATAAGAGTTTAGTGATGTCAGTATGAATTTTCAAAAAGGTACGAAAAATTGCTCGTAATGATACAGAATTTGGCGGGTGGAAACAGGCAATACTGATGTCACCTGAAGCGCCATCTACCCTCTCTAACGACCTTTTTTTTGCACAGAGCTCAACGAAACTTGGGAAGAGAAACTGAAGCGCACAGAACAGATTCGCGTCCAACGAGAGGCGGTGTTCGCCGAAATGGGCGTGGCCGTCAAAGAAGGCATCACTGTGGGCGTCTACTCGCCCAAGAAAACGCCGCATTTGGTCAACTTGAACGAAGACCCCAACCTTTCCGAATGTCTCATCTACTACATCAAAGATGGTGAGTTAAAATATATTCAATAATTAAGATTTTACAAAAAAATACAACAACCGACTTCAATCGGACTGTTCTGTGACCATAAGTACCACTGAAAAGTCACAGGGAAGCAAAATACGCAATTTTGTTCACTTCAACAACTTTTTTTTAAGTTATTTTGATTTCAAAACCAAAGTAGTGAACCGATTTACATGAAATTTCTATGGGACCAATCTGAAATATCCTTTCAAATAAAAAAGAGTTTTTAAAGAATATTTCAAAACAATTTATAATTAACAAAGTTCTGAGGTAAACAACATTCAATCGAATTGATAACCCTTTTTGAAGTCAGTTGAAAAGTTACAATTGTTTTACCTATTACACTTATAAATATTATGAAAGTTTGTTAAGAGACTATATAATGCACCGGTAAATCTATTATGAGGCTGTGCACGCTCGCTTAGATCGTGCACACAAAAAATCAAATCAAACGTTGACGTTTAAACGGTATGGCAAATTTTAAATGGCCAAAAAATGAAATAGAGCCATTTCATAAAATGGCCAGCCACATCATAAAATGGCCAATTCTAAGATCCGGCCACGACACATATATTGTTATTTGCTATCAGGTGAAACCCGTCTCGGCACATCCGAAGCGAACGTACCGCAAGACATCCAGCTATCAGGGTCGCACATACTGACAGAACACTGCATCTTCGAGAACACAGATGGCGTTATCTGTCTCATCCCGCGCCGCGGAGCGCTGGTCTACGTAAATGGACGCGAGGTGCGAATCTTTACTTTAATGTATTAGTATTAACCGCTATATTTTTTTAAGAAACTATTGACGGTGGTTCTGTCGTGCCAATTATACAGCAAATGCAAATAAGCCAATAATTTTTGGAAGAAAGATTTTGAATTTTTCCGACTAGCGCGACTGAAATGTGTCGATGAAAATTAATAATAAAAATACAATTACAAATTTGATGCCATTGGTGGTGTAAGTCACTAAATTGCCATGAAAATTCAGAAAATATTAGAATTTGAAGCTAATGGCTACAAGAAGTCATTTGTATTTTCATAGAATATAAATATGAGCATCAAATATCCAATAACTGGCACTTCGTTTCATACCCTTAAATCTCGTTAGACTGTACCTCAAAAACTTAATGGTCTGCAATAGAATTAACGGTAACCAATCGTCATCAGATCCAAGAGCCAGTGATCCTCAAGACGGGGTCCCGCGTGATCCTCGGCAAGAACCACGTGTTCCGCTTCACGCACCCCGGCCAGCCGCGCGAGGAAGCGCCGACAAATAAGGAGCTGCAGGGAACCGCCGACAAGCCCGATACTGAAGGTAAATCATACGGAATAAATAACATTGAAAAACCCTCGATAGTACGTATGATAGACGTTATTTAATAGAAATAATCAAGGTTTTACAAAAAAATGTACAACCTACTTCTATAGGACTGTTTTAGTGATCGTGAACATCGCTAAATACATCACATGGAAGCAGATACGCAATTATTTTTCGTTTACTTGGGTGACGTAATTTTTTTCAGTTATTTTGATTTCAAAACCAAAGTGCTGTACTGATTTTCATTTTCAAGCTAATAACATCCCTCTTATTGTATGATGGGTTTTTAAAAGTCAATACAATGTGCAGTGATTTTTACCTTCTAACTGCCAAAATTTTCACGCAACTTGGATAACGACAATATTTGTTTCTTGCAAGTATCATAAAATGATACAACTTTCATGCTTCTAGGACTTTTCTTTTTAGCTGTGCAATGATTGTCAGTCACTAGTTTCATAAGACTTTTATATCTAAAGAAGATCACAAAATCCACCAACTTACTACATAAATCAATGGAAATTTAGCATCCATCTGTCTAATTCGAACCTTAAACCAATGATGCTAAAGTCCTATTTCCCCCAACAGTGACCAGCGCAGCCGAGACTGTAGACTGGGACTTTGCACAATGCGAGCTACTCGAGAAACAGGGTATCGACCTCAAAGCGGAGATGCAGAAACGACTGCTCGCGTTAGAAGAGCAGTTCCGAAGAGAGAAAGAGCACGCTGATCAACAGTTCGAGGAACAACGGAAGGTAAGCGATACGCATTGTTATGCCAATGATGAAAGTTCAAAATTGATCAATGATCAATTTTGTCCTTAAATTGTAAGGCTGGAATGTTAAATAGAGATATTTTATAGAAGCTGCGGGAACTACAAAATGCCGGGACAAAAATGTTATGAATTAGTTGTAGATTGTTTTGGTCGAAGGAAACTATAAATTTCTAAATTGGTGAAACATGTAGCATAATTGTAACGGGTATTTATCGCGCTCACCTTATCTATTTTTGTCCCGACATTTCGACTGCAATAGCTGTGGTCACGGTCTGACGGCGAAAGTCTACGAAAAAATGTAGCAGTCAGTTAATTACTAGCTTTTACCTGTAGTCGTATAAATTAGTAAAGTAACTTCTCTGGAAAAAATAGGTCAAATTAACCCTAAATCTCACCAAAAAAATCTTTCCCAATGTAGCCTAACTAATTTACTTAGAAAGGATTAGCTCGCAATTAAGGTATAACCCGTTCATTAACTGTAATCGAAGAAAAAATAATCGGAAAGAAGAATTTTGAAGATATTAAGTGATTCTTTGCTTTGGGAGAACAGTTCCATAAAGAGGTTCCATCCGTCTTTATGGAACTGTTCTTCCCGAGCCGAGATATCAGTTATGGGAGAAGAAATGAAGAATTATTTAAACATTTGACGTCAACGTGGCAATATTCTGACCCCGCCTGCGAAGCTTTGTGCTCAGGGTTCGATTAGATACCGATTGGTTCTCGGATTTGGGATGTTATGGTATCCTGCAACCCTAGCATGAAATTATCGACAAGGCTCGTCTACGGGTTTTTTCTAACACACTCATACACTTGGTATTTGTAATACTGTTCTTCAAAACTAATATGACATACTTCTCGGGCGAATTAACATGACACCTGGCTCGAATGACGTTTGTGCAAAATTGGATAATCTTGATAGAAAAGAGGTCCTGTAATACTTAGTAATGATAAGGCTTCGCAATTAGAGGAAGAAGAAAAACGGAGGGCGCCGCGCGGGGCAGCTGGGGAAGCATCATGTTCCGAGCCACGTGTCAGTCAGGTGTCATGTTAATTCGCCCGAGTTGTATCAAACTGAGATGTATTCGTGACGTAAATTGTTAACGTGTGCATGCTATGTAATCAAAAATCATTTATCTCTCTTCAGACTCAAACTTCTCTCATCTATTTAAAAGTATTAAAAAAATAATATGCAATGAGCTGAGTTTACATAGCTGGGACGTGATTCTTTGCTTCGGGAGAACTGTTCCATAAGGAGGTTCCATCCGTCTTTATGGAACTGTTCTTCCCGAGCCGGGATATCAGTTATATGCGAAGACTCATGAATGTCTCAATGAAATGTTTGGAAATTTGGAACCGTTGCAATCTTCTTCAATCTTGTATATGTTCATGTAATAAGGTTCTTCGAAATCTTTATAATATTCTAAACTTATGGATGCTATATGTGCATGTGTATGTAATTTAAATTCTCTCTTTGAAAGTTGAAAGCATAAAAGATGTATAGAGCTTACTCTTCATAGTTGGAAAGACTTCAAGAACGCGTTGAGCAGTGAATCTCTGCTTCGGGGGAACCGTTCCATAAGGAGGTTCCATCCGTCTTTATGGAACTGTTCCTCCCGAGCCGGGATATCAGTTCCATCGCAGATTAATTGAAGATCACTGAAGAAACGAAGATAACTCTTATATTTACCTACTTTCTTTGCCTGTGTATTAGTGAGAAAATCCAATATATTTGAAATCAACAAAATAAAAAGTGCACGCTATATGTAATCTAATCTTTTCTTTCTTCACAGACTAATACTTTCTTGACTTTTATTAAAAGTTAATGTGATTTTTAGAGTATGATGACTCAAGACAGAAGTGACTCTTTGCTTCCGTAGAACCGTTTCATGAGGAGGTTCTATTCATCTTTATGGAACTGTTCTACCCGAGCCGAGGGTTCAAAGACGTGGCATCATCAAGATTTTTGGTTATTTCCGCTTAGTCACTTTCTTTTGCTTGTTTTCTCTTAGTGTTTATATGTTGGATTTGAAATCCTTTTACTGTCTTCTTTCATGTATTGTGTATCTACTATCTACTGACCAAATAAGATTCTGCACTTCGCTGACTTACTTGTGATTTGTTAACTTGTGTAAAACTGTAGTTTTCTTAGGTTTATATCTTTGGGGTTAGATCAAATCTAGCCTTAAACTTAAATAGTGGAGCAACTTTTGTTTTGTAATTCACAAAATATATCTATGTTAATATCTTGTACGCTGACTAACATGTAGCTTTACATAAGATGTATTTTACTGAGGATTATATCTTTAGATTTAGATTGAGTCGGGTCTAGAATATTTATAACTCGGTCGAAACATGACACCTGGTTCGAATGACGTTTGTGCAAAGTACAATTGATAGAGAAGAGATCCTGTAATACTTGGTAATGATAAGGCTTCGCAATTAGAGGAAGACCACGGAGGGCGCCGCGCGGGGCAGCGGGGGAAGCATCAAGTTCCGAGCCACGTGTTAGCCAGGTGTCATGTTGATTCGCCCGAGTAGTAGTTACTGGACCAACTTTAGTAGTTAACTCAGCTTAACGTGGCTAGAATATATTTATGTACATCAGATGTGTTATTCAAACAGGATATAAACCAGTATATGTTGTTTCAGAACTACGAAGCCCGCATCGACGCGCTACAGAGGCAGGTCGAGGAGCAGAGCGTTACCATGTCAATGTACAGCTCCTACACGCCTGAAGATTTTCACAATGACGAGGACATATTCGGTGAGTGGAATACAAATCTTTGTTTCTATAAATAAGTTATTTTAGCGTGTTTTATAATGGCGCAGTCAATTGGCTTAAATAGCCATTCAATTAACTACCTAGTCTTTAACTAAACGGCTGCCATTCAATTCGCGGCCTTACCGTACTCAGTTTCTTAGTCTTAGATGGTTTCTGTCTATAATCAGGTTGTGCACGCTCGCTTCGCTCGGGCAAAGAATAGATAATATTTGTACCAAAATAAGCAGAACTCTTGAGCAAAGTACGATATTTTGAGTTCAATTGTCATGTTACTAAAGTTTATATTGTTTTACTCGTCCAATCACTCGCGCCGCACTTGAAATCCTTTCCCCACACTGGTTTGAAAGAAAGTCTTCTTATCGTGTCACTAGTTCTTTCGAAACAGTGTTGTGAAAGGATTTCTAGTGCGCCTCGAGGAGGTTCCTTTCGTGCATTTGACACATATTATTCGAACTTTTAGGTTCTATGACATGCCGGTTTCCTCACGATGTTTTCCTTCACCGCTAAACACGTGTTTTAAATGCACACATAGATCTTTTACAACAGAAAAATCCATTGGTTTACGACCGGGTTCGAACTCACGACCTTCAGATCGAAAGTCGAGGCACCTCCCACTCGGCTAACACGGCTTTAAAGAACTAATGACACGATAAGAAGAAGTGGATGTTCGTCACGTCACTTGAACTTGTTTCTGATGGTTCGCTTCAGTGAACCCCCTATTCGAGACGGAGTGTTGGTCGGCGCGTGAGGTGGGGCTGGCGGCGTGGGCGTTCCGCAAGTGGAAGTACCACCAGTTCACATCGCTACGGGACGATCTGTGGGGCAACGCTATATTCCTCAAGGTAAATTTTACTGATATCCCTATAAAGGTAATCTATTTTGGTGTTTGTATGTACAGTCAGCTGCACAGACATGTATACACTCCCAAGCTATCACGTTTATATTATTCTTAATTTTGCAAAGAAAAGTGCACGCAAGCATTTTCAAATGAATTTAGTCATCTTACGTGTCAGAAGAAGAATGTCTTTGTAAAATAAGAGTATAATATATGTAAATGTGAAATCTTTGAAATTAACATATAACTCAACTTAATGGACAAATGAGGTATCAATGGATTCTTCTTGTTAATAAGAGTGTCAAAGAATAGAATCAGAGGCCCAATCACAAACTTTCGTGTTAACGTTATAGTACCGTATCCGTTACCGGGAAGTCAACAGTATGATTATATTTAAAAAAAAACGTCATACAAACTGCTGACTTTTTTGACGGATACGCTACCCCAAAACTTAACGTTAACGCAAAAATTTGTGATTGATAAAAAAAATTGCGGTGGTGTTTTTACAGGTGATGTTTTTTTACTTTTAATCTTGCTAACAAAGTGAACAACAATTTCAACCCCAACCTTGAGGTTAACAGGAAGCTAACGCTATATCCGTGGAGCTCCGCAAAAAGGTCCAGATTATCAACTTTCGCGTTAACATGATTATTTATCAAAACCTCACAAAAAGTGGCCACAGATTGATAAAAAAACTGCCGTTGTGTTTTTGCACATCAATTTTTTTAACTTTAATCTTGCTAACAAAGTTAACAACGATTTCAAACAGGAAGCCAACGCAATATCCGTGGAGCTCCGCAAAAAGGTGCAGTTCCAATTCACGCTGCTAACCGACACGCCGTATTCGCCCCTTCCCGCCGAATTGGCGCCGAGAGACGACGCCGACGACGAGTATCGACCCTCGGCGCCGACCGTCGTCGCCGTCGAGGTCACCGACACCAAGAACGGCGCTACGCATTACTGGACGCTGGAGAAGCTGCGGTAAGGGATTTTGAACTTTATTTTCAGTGGTATATGGCTCACTTTGTTTTGTGAGTCTTACGTCTTCATGCACCAAACTGTCGAAGCTCCTCAGCAATTACTTTTCTTGCTTGCCAGTTCTTAATTACTTAAGAACTGTCAAACGAGTTAAGTTATTGCTTAGGAACTTTAATAGTTTGGTGCAAGTCGACATTAATATTGGCAGGCATATGCTTACTTGCCACAAACCTTAGTAATTACTTTACTCGCTAGGAAGATCTTAATGGTCCGAATCTGGACCGATTAAAAATGCCAAGCGAGTAAAGTAATTGCTTAGGAACATGTCAGTTTGGTGCAAGTCTGCTTTCATAAATTACACATTGCGTGTAATGACTATGGAATAAAATAGACACGGTTTAAATTAGAGTCTGTGGTTTCTCAAGGCAAGAGTGAATAGGATTATTTTAGTTAGGTATAGGTAAGCGTGCTACATCGTCGACCGCATCGTCACTTACCATCAGGTGAGATGGTGGTCAAACGCTAGCCTATAAAAAGTAAAAAAGAAGACACTGACAGTACCTAAGTCTCAAAATTTCGATGTGTAATAATTCTTGACAATAACTCTACCTACTTCAATATATACCGAAACTGAATTTTAAAGGAATGGTAGTGAGAAGAGTTCATAAGGTTCTTGGTTTTATATTTATGTGACATATAAGTTGTGATTATCCGCATTTATATATTTTTTATAATATTAGTTTTTCTTACTTATGTATGACTTTGGAGTGAAATAACATCACACTCATTTAGTTTTCTTTTGGTTTGCATTTAATTTTTTCTATTTTTAATTATTATTATTTTTGTGATTCATTTTTTTTTCGGCCGAATATTTTGGAGGTTGTAACGTTTTTGCTCTTGCTGTGTTGGTATTATTCCCTCCATTAAATTCGTGAATTAAAAAAATCAATCTTAAAAAAAAGTCTGTTAGTCTGTAAATAACTAAAATTTGATGGTGAGTACTTTTTTAATCCTAGGTATAAATGTTAGAGCGATGTATTGAATTTTTCATAATGCTTGTTTTATTTGCTGCTACTTATTTTTATTTACCATAAAAGCTACTATTTATTATACTTAAATATAAAATAAAGTACGTTTGTGAAGGCAAATGATAAGAAATAAATAAATAGAATCAATATTTTTTCTGTATACTGCACGTTCAGACTGACTGAAATTTAGAAAACTTTTTTCTAATATATTTTGTAGCAATAGGTTAGTTACTAGTGATTTTTCTGTCTGTATATGTTCTAGTCATTTGCTCGAAAATTGTCTATAAGAGGACATGTCTTAAAATTCGATTACACAAATGCGTCAATAGTACTTTTTTTTCATTATTTCATAAAGTCCTAAATTGGGTGAAGTATCGTAATAAGACAATATTCCACTTATAGTTGTCCCAAAATTCGCATTGGCGACAGTCACTCCATTTATCCTTATCGAGTTTATAGGGTTATTCGCAGTTCTTGGTATGTTCAGGTATTAAAGCGTGTAAAGGTAATGTGTCAAAAAGTAGTGGTAAGACATGTCCTCTCCAAAGCTAGGGATCGCTAGGGCCGTGGCTACATGGCGCCTTTGTCCGTAGCCATCGGCTGGAGCTAATGCGTCAGATATACAACATGAACGAGGCTGCGTACGCCGAGGAGGAAGAAACGCCGCCCTTAGTGCTGGCGCCGCCGCCCGCCCTCGCTGCCCAATCACAGCAGGACATACTGCAGTGTATCTCAGCAGCCGCCCAACAGACGAGGCTGTCTCTGGCCAATCTGCTGCCGTCGAGGTTTGTTTACGCCTCGCAACGCATTGCTTAGGGATTTGTAGGGATGTAATGCTGCCAGTTGAGGCTTGTTCACGCCTCGCAATGCATAGCTTAGGGATTTGTAGGGAATGCTATCATTTGAGGCTTGTTCACGCCTCGCAATGCATAGCTTAGGGACTTGTAGGGATGTAATGCTGCCAGTTGAGGCTTGTGCACGCCTCGTAACGCATAGCCTAGGGACGTAGGGATGTAATGCTACCAGTTGAGGCTTGTTTGTTCACGCCTCGCAACGCATAGCTTAGGGACTTGTAGGGATGTAATGCTGCCAGTTGAGGCTTGTGCACGCCTCGTAACGCATAGCCTAGGGACGTAGGGATGTAATGCTACCAGTTGAGGCTTGTTTGTTCACGCCTCGCAACGCATAGCTTAGGAACTTGTAGGGATGTAATGCTGCCAGTTGAGGCTTGTGCACGCCTCGTAACGCATAGCCTAGGGACGTAGGGATGTAATGCTACCATTTGAAGCTTGTTCTCGCCTCCCAATGCATAGCCTAGGAACGTAGGGATGTAATGCTACCGGTTGAGGCTTGTTCACGCCTCGCAATGCATAGGCATACATATGTAGGAATGTTGCTGCCCAGTCGAGGTTTGTTCTGTTCACGTCTCGCATGGAAAAACCTCACTACTCGCATAACTAGAGTGCGAATTGCAGGTCAAAATCTGCTGCATTTTAAATATTCACGCTTATGTTTGATATAGAGGCGCGTGATCAAAGAGGTTTTGTATCCTATTGGAGTCGAATGCGTAATATAAAAATACGTACGTAACGTAATACAAAATTATGTCGAAATGTTGTTTAGAGTAAGTTGAGCAATTTGAAGCTTTTTTTCACGTTTGTAGCTTACCTGATTACCTTATGACTTTTTATAGTCAAAGTATGTTTTTTTTCAGTTGCATTTATGTAAGACTAGCTTGTTACCTAGATTGCAATACTTAGCTTTCAGTGTGTGTACTAGTGTTAGTATTAAATAATAATAAATTTGTCGTTTTCCTTTATTTCAGTGTTTCCATATTAGCTTTAGTTCACTTTTGTTTTATTGTAGGTATGTCTCCTACAAACAAGTGCAGTTTATGTTTTAACTTTGCACCTGCGTTCAGCGTTACGTTTAGGTTTCTTTGTTTATTTCAGCCTCTTGCACGACCACCTGTCCTGAGTCCTAAACGGTCTGAAAACTTGCTCATAATCTTGCAGTTAAGAACCGCCATGCATGGTTCAGTAGACAACGTTTCAACGCTATTTGTCTGTACCTAAATGTCATACTGTCTTCTTTCTTCCCGTGATCCTTTGCACAGTGTAGAAAAGGAAGAAGACAATTTGACTTTGACATTAGGGATTGAAAAAACCCAAAGAAATTGTATTCATATTATACCGTGCTGGAGCTCCTGCTATCTTTGTTTTAATACCGACCTTATTGAGTTCTTAAAGAGTCTATAATACTGGTTCTTTCGCAGGCAACGCTTGGAGCTGATGCGTGAGATGTACCACAACGAAGCGGAACTGTCTCCCACGTCCCCTGACCATAACATAGAGTCGGTAACGGGTGGGGATCCCTTCTACGACCGGTTCCCGTGGTTTCGTTTGGTTGGACGGTAAGTTGTCATTACTAAATTTTTTATATTCAGACATCCGTATGGGGATAAATATTGCTAAAATGTCCACTCATTGTAACATCTTTGAACCTTAGTGAATTTTCAAGAATGTATCTATAATCAGGATTTTTTTTTTGATGCGTAACATATTTCTCCTTACTCTCGCTTTCTGTCAATTTGTGGGAGGAATTTCGTGAAATTGGGACGGAAGTGAGGTTGGTACCATCTGACAAAGTTGGCAAACTTCTTGTTACATTGCCTGTAACACATTTCCGTCTCTTTTCTTGAATCTCTCCCACAGATTGTAGAAAAGCAAGAGAAAAATGTTACACAAGGCCAATTCAAATATTTACTAATAATGCTTTTCCAGGAGCTTCGTATACCTATCGAACCTGCTATACCCGGTGCCGTTAATCCACAAGGTGGCCATTGTCAACGAGAAGGGAGACGTGAAGGGATATCTCCGCGTTGCCGTACAGGCCGTCATCGACGCTGAGAAAAGTATGTTTGTCTCCCTCATACCAGTTATATTGGCTCTTGTATGGCAAAGGTGGGAGAGGGATAGATTAAATTTTTGTTCGGGTTTTCCCCGATTTTACAGGAGTAAAAGAACTGGCGTTAAATAAACTACAAAAAAGTTTCAGAATTTGTATTACAACCAGCAATGTATGGTAAACATCAATTTTAATATCTGTTTTCAACAGACCTTAAAAATAGGATTAGGTTCTCAATTCGGTTGATTTTTTTATATGTTTGTTACCTCATAAAGAACTTTGTTCTTTATTGACCGATTTGCAAAAATATTTACTTCAAGGTTTGCTCCCATAGAAATTCCATGAAAATCGGTATAGTACTTTGGTTGAGTAATCAAAATAACTGAAACTATTACGATATCCAAGTAAAGGAAATAGCTATGTTGCTTCCCTGTGACTATTCAGTGGTGTATACGGTCAATAAAACAGTTCATTTGAAGTAGGTTGTAAATTTTTTTTGTCTTCTTATCGTGTCACTTATTTTTTCGAACCAGTGTGGTGAAAGGATTTCAAGTGCGCCTTGAACTGGCTCCTCCGCACACCATATGTTTTTGTAAAACCTTGATTATCCTTGTAGACAATGCGGAATTCGCGGCTGGTGTAAAGCAATCCGCTAAAATATCGTTCGACGACGACATAGCGCCCGCGCGCCGCGCTAAGGCCATCACCAACGCGCTCTCCACCGTCGAGAAGAACAATGCGATCAATCTGGAGGACCGCATCACTGACGTCACGGACTCCAACATCAAGATCGAAGGTAAGGTCGACTTAGTTCAATTGAGATACTTTTCATAGCAACATCGTAAATCATAATCATTCTTTAGTTTTAAAAGTAATTTTGCACGCCTCAAAAGGAGGCAAAATGTATAGGACCGCTTGAATATTGACTATGTAACAGCCTATTATACCTCATCATCATCATCATCCACAGACCATAATTACCCACAGCTGGGTGTAGGCCTCCTTCTGTACACGCCATCCTCTCCGGTCTTGTGCTTTTCGCATCCAAAAGTTGCCCGCGACTTTCGTAATGTCGTCGACCCACCGCGCCATCGGACGACCACGACTTCGATATCCCATTTTCGGCCACCACTCGGTCAAAGTTTTACTCTACCTACCATCACTTCGCCTGGCCAAGTGTCCTGCCCAGTTCCACTTTAGCTCCATAACCCACATTTCCGACATCATGGACTTTATACCTACATTATAGCAAATAAATTATTATCTTACCGCAAGTACACGTAACCTTAAAGCCCAGTTTCCGTAATGAGCTAAAAATAGCTAACCGGAACGGACTCCTTTTTAATGAAGTAGGTCTAAATTTCCACCAACGAAGAATTTTGTCTGTCTCCTTTTCAATGCAGAAAGAAAATGGGAAAAGGCGAATGAGCGGAGTCAGTTTATATTTTATTCTTGCGAGTTAAGCGGAGATCTGGCGATGTAAACGGGGCTTAAAGCGGCCTGTAGGAATCTTTGAAGCCGCTGCGCTTTCGCGAAGTCAAGCTGCCTAAATCCGTAGCAGGCAAATATCAGGATCGAACTGATAGTAATAGTAATAGTAATATTTATTAGGACATAATATGTTTACAAATGAGTGAATCCACAGGTACCGAACTAGTAGAAAGCTGTATTTCATGAGCCTGAGACCTTCCTCTCTTCAAATTTTTAGCTATATAAGTTCTGCTAATCTTAAGAGGTAAGGGTACAAGGTGGAGTCACTTACTCTACATACCGAACCATGTGGCATACATAGAGACACATATCTATCGCTTGTTTTTTGGCCCGTTAAAGCAACGACGCACACATTTTTAGTTCAAAAAATGTGTCTTAAATTTTGTTTCTTATATTAGTTACGTAATATTTCGCTCATATGTTTCGCTCTCCGCAGAGTTAGCAATGGGTGAATGCGACGCGGACAGCGGTCGTGGAGACAGTTCCCTCGCTTCAGAACTGAAAGAGGAGGATTTGCCTGAACACCTCACTCTCGGCAAGGAGTTCACCTTCCGCGTGACCGTGCTACAGGCGCACAGCGTCGCCACTGACTATGCTGACGTGTTCTGCCAGTTCAAGTGAGCTCCAACCTCATAGCAATTGAGTCTACTTTCACATAACAAGTGAACACTTCATAGCGTGTTGAGGTCCAGGTGCACCAGTCTTATATTTTAATATGACAAGAGTCGAGTGAACTCAAGCCACAAAGTCGTATGGCAAGCGTTCCGGCAGTTCAAGTGAACTCTAACTGCATAGAAATAGATACGAATTTATCCAGCCGTTGGTATTCTTTTCAGCACCTGGTATGTTTTTTGTTGTCTTTACGACGTTTGGCGTTGTATAATAAAATATAAGAGTAATTTAGATTTGAATTTTAAACTGGGTGTTTTTTTGCAGCTTCCTTCACCGCAATGAAGATGCATTCTCGACAGAGCCCGTCAAGAACACAGGAAAGAATACTCCACTTGGATTTTACCACGTGCAAAATGTAAGAAGAATCTTTAATTTATTTATAAATACTTCTTCTGAAAAATTAGTAAAATAAAAATATTACAAATATGTGTTTATCTTTCTTAGACTTTAATTTATTTATAAATACTTCTTCTGAAAAATTAGTAAAATAAAAACATACTAATATGTGTTTATCTTTCTTAGATCACAGTGCCAGTAACGAAGTCTTTCGTGGAATACATCAAGACACAGCCGATCGTGTTCGAAGTTTTCGGACATTACCAACAGCATCCGCTGCACAAGGTACTTTGTGTATGTGTAATTGTGTAACCTCTTTTTAAGATCTCATTTAGCATTTCTTTGCTCTTCCAACTGAGTTTGAGATAGCGGACGCTGAAGTTAACGAAACTGGAACGTCAAACCGAAGAAGACGAAGCGATGATTTTTTTTTCTGATCTATGAGGATGGTGTTAGTAATTGACAGCTCTGGTATTTATTTTCTGGAATTTTCTTATTTTTTTTTATTGAAATTTTTTTTTAGTCTTATAGTACGATGACACACGGCTTTCTTACACGCTACACGCCAGCGACTTCGCTTGTAGCGTGTAAAGTCGCCCAGTGTCATTACAATCTGCTTGTTGACAATCCTTTCCAAACACGCTAACACGCTCACACGCCAGCGTTTAAAAAGTCAACAATCAGCTTGTAAAAAAGCTTGTGTCATCGACGCTTTAGGAAATTACTACGGTTTTGCGAATCATTTTTTTTTTGTTTGTGCACTACTTTACAACCTCACTAAACATAATCCGTCGGATGACAAAATAAATAATTGTGTATGATTTTTTTTTTAATCAAGGGGATATCGACTAGTAGAGTTCCATAAACTCAAGGAAAATTCAAGGGACATAATGGTACCAACACCCTTATAGCTCATAAGAAGTTTACATCCCCCACCCCTCTCATACCTAGCTCTCTAACCCCTATTTGTTATTCAAGGATGCCAAACAAGACGGCCCAGTCGCGGGCCGCACGCCCCCTCGCAGGATGCTGCCCCCATCCATCCCTATCTCCGCCCCCGTGCGAAGCCCCAAGTGGGGCGCGGCGTCAGTGGCGCCCCCCTGCTGCAGCTCGCACCTCCACTCCAAACACGACCTGCTCGTGTGGTTCGAGATCTGTGAACTGGCGCCCAACGGGGAATATGTGCCTGCCGTGAGTATACCACTGTTCATTGTATTTTATTCCCAGTCCCCACTGAACAATGGGGACTTGGGATAAAATAATAGGAAGTATGTTCAGTATCACGGTCCCAAGTGGGGCGTAACTTAAGTCTACGTAAGTGACGTGTGTAAATATCGTAAAACTTTGCACTTTTAAAATGATTAGTCTTTGTTGCCAAATAGAAATAGAACAAATAAACATTCTGTCCATTTTGCACACCTGCACTGGTAAAATATGTTTTGTTTTAACACCGTGTTTTTTGTGTTTTAACACCGATAATTTAAAATAACCAGAAAAAAAATTATTCATAATCAGTTCTGAAAAAAATTAAGTCTAATTTTTGTCAAAATAAATTTGATCAAAATTGGATAACTAATATTACCGTTAGTCCTTTTTCTATGCATTTGCGTCAAACGGTACCTATCATTGATAATAATTTAAGTTTTATTCATCTTTTCACAAATCTGGGTACCTAGCTCGAGCCAGCTCGCAAAATCTCGGCTCGGGCGCCGCACTCGCTCCGCTGTCACTCTGCCATTTTCTGACTGCACAGACTGCATCATCAAAATTCTGACTGCACAGATGCATTGCCCATAAAATTTTTTTTTTTGGTAATAAAAAATTAACGGTGTATATCCGTAACTTAAGACCGGACAAATAGTATATAATGAACTTCCCCAGGTGGTGGAGCACAGCGACGAGCTCCCGTGCCGCGGGCTGTTCGTGCTGCACCAGGGCATCCAGCGCCGCATCCGCATCACCATCCTGCACGAGCCCTCCTCCGACCTGCAGTGGACGGACGTGCGGGAACTTGTCGTCGGTAAATGTCGGTTTTACACTGTTTTTTGTTTTTTTTTTAACAATATTTTAAGCGGGCTTTATACTAATGTGTTATCTTGCATTTGTATATTGCAATACTTATAAAATAACAGTGGCTGACAGATATAATTATGTATATGCATAGATTTATCATCGCTGAACTTTATAATCTTAAAGTTATCCAAACAGGGGGTCAAAGTTACTCGTAAAGTGAGATTCTATACGAGCCTTCCTCCGACCTGCAGTGGACGGACGTGCGGGAACTTGTCGTCGTTAATGCCTGTTTTACACTGTTTTTTTAACAATATTTTATGCGGGTTTTATTTTTATTAATTCATTTATTTCAGACAAAACATCCAAAGTACACGTAAAATATAAATCTATAAAAAATGTCAAAAGATAACTTAAAAACTACAAATAAATGTTAAAATTGAATAAATTATGAATAACAGTTCAAATAATCTAATCTAAATAAAACATTAATTTAAAAATATTAATTTAAACAATTATATATTTTTTCAATTCAAAAATGTTAGACTAATGTGTTTCAATTCAATTTTAATTTATTTATTTGTCTCAAGTATGGTTCGTTACAAACAGTTCACTCAGCTTATAACAAATTAGTAAATGGTAGATTATTTTAAGGTAGTTTGTAAATAAATTCGTAGTGCAGTTGGGTGACCCTCCTTACTTGTTCGCAATGTATGACGGACGGGCGTCTGTAAATAAATTCGTAGTGCAGTTGGGTGACCACCCTCCTTACTAGTTCGCAATGTATGACAGACGGACGTCTGTAAATAAATTCGTAGTGCAGTTGGGTGACCACCCTCCTTACTAGTTCGCAATGTATGACGCACGGGCGTCGTTCTTCTTCCACACAACTCGATAAAGTAGTAATGTTATCTTGCATTTTTATATTGCGATACTTATAAAACATCAGTGACTGACAGACAGGTTTATCATCGCTGAACTTAAGTTTGAGAGGTTTGAGAGGTTTGAGATCCATACAGGGGGTGAAAGTTACTCGTAAAGTGAGATACTACACGAGCCTTCCTCCGACCTGCACAGTGGACGGACGTGCAGGAGCTTGTCGTTGGTAAATGTCGGGTTTACACTGTTTTATGTTTTTTTTTACATATTTTTAGAAGGCTTTAAATACTAATTTATTATCTCGTCGCCTTTGTATATTGCAATAGATACTTACAGAAGAGACAGATTTATCATCGCCGAACCGAAATCGCTGAACTTTAGAATCATATTTGAGATGTTTGGTCACGAGTAACTTTGAACACCTCTTTGGATTAACAAGGGGTCAAAGTTACTCGTAAAGTGAAATCCTACAGAGCCTTTCTCCGACTTATTGTGGACGGAAGTCGGGGAACTTGTCTGTTTTACACTGTTTTTTTATTTCAAAATATTATGTATTCATAGTAATGTTTATTTCGCAGGCCGTATCCGGAACACGCCCGAAGCTAGCGAAGATACGACAGACAGCGACGAAGACGGCGCGCTCTCACTCGGCCTGTTCCCCGGGGAACGACCCACGCTTGACGACAGGGCTGTATTCAGGTATTATTTATGTACAATAAAATGATAATAATTGTGTTGTAACCTTTAGATACATAACTTCAAAATATTTATTTATTTCAATATTTTTTTTACTGTTCACGTAAAGCAAAATATTGTTATATAGTTTTAGTGCACGAAAGGAGTCTCTTCGAGGCGCACTTGAAATCCTTTCAACCCACTGGTTCGAAAGAATGTAGTTTTAATAATTCTGAAAATTCCTGCTCATTCAAACTCAATTACAAATACTGAAATACGAGCGCAATAACTCAGAAATTGCATCAGAACAAATATTTTTGATTTGACGTATTTTTTCAAACTACTTGGAAGCATAAGTTTCCGTCAGTGATCGTTCGGTTTTCGCTGAGAACAGCTGTGTCACCCGCGACCGCGCGCTACGACACGGTTCAAAGTGCAACGCATCACAAAAAAACGGTCGTCGCTGCACGCGCGATACGTGATAATGACCCAGTTATTGATCCTGCCTAACAATGGATTCCCCTATTCAAATAAGTACGAGTGATACAGTGAAACTTCAAACTAAAACGGAGTTTTTCTTATATGAAAAACATAAAAAACTAGGTGAGAGACTAGAACGAGAAATTCAACGATGCCAAGAAGAAAGAGATGAGCGAGAAAAGCTGGCCAGTCTGGTTGAAGACTTGAAAAGTCAAATAGCCATATTGCAGCAGCAGTTAAAGTGCGCCGTGGAGACTAACCCCACACCATCTACGGCTACAAATATGGAAATCTCACATACAGCTGACTACTGCACCGATGAAGAAGAACTCGCTAGAGAAACAGAGTGGATTAGAACGAAAGCGAAGAAGAAAAGGAAATTGAACTTTTCACCCACACTCTCTCTCTCGCCTCAAGAAGAAACCTCAAATAAAACAGACAAACTTAGGAAAGTCCCTCGACCTCCGCCTATCATCGTGGATGGTGTGGACAATTATCAACAGTTTTACGACTTTTTGGTAATGTATCAAAGCGCTGGCATATTCACAATAAAAATGCTGAATGGTGCAAGTATCAAAATAAACGCCTGTAATGACGAGGCTTACAGAGCTATTACTAAGACGCTCTCTGAAAATAATTGCCTTTGGCACTCTTATGAAAACAAGCAACAAAGGCCAATAAGAGTAATGGCCAAAAAAATACCATCATCCTGTGATCCAAAAAGAATGATTGAGGACCTTAAATCACAAGGCTTCAGTATCGAGGATGCAGTGAACAAATGAGCTGGAAAACAAAGGAGCCACTCAATATGTTTATGCTGACATTCAGCAATACTGAAGATATTAACAAGATACATGGTATCAAACATATATTGGGCTGCGTTGTAGACATTCAACCCCTAAGATCAACAAAACTGATACCACAGTGTAAGAGGTGCCAGGTCTATGGGCATACACAGAAATACTGCGCCAAAGAGCCAAGGTGTGTCAAATGCACTGGTAAGCACTTTACCAAAAACTGCAGTAAGCCAGCGCAAGAAAAACCAAAATGTGTGCACTGCGGAGGAGCACACCCAGCCAACTATAGAGGATGCATGGTAGCTAAAGAAATACAAAAAATGAGAAACAAGTCAGCTATAAAACCAGTCGCTGTGCCACAACAGCCTGCCGCCATAGAAAAGAAAACGCAACAAAATAATCAGCAAACCCGTAGTTCAAAGCTTACAAACAAAAATATTTCGTACGCTCAAGCAGCCGCTGGATCCCACTCAATCGCTCAACGCAGTGAGCAAACCATGGATTCGAGCCATAATAAGCTAGACGAAATTCTAAAGTTCATGATGTCATTTGATAAGCGTCTTAAGAGACTAGAAAATAGCGACACACCTGCTATTCCAAAGCATAAAAAATGATTAAGTCAATAAAAATTATGGCCTGGAATTATAATGGACTACAAAAACATCAAAATGAATTGCAAGTAGTCCTAGACATAGAAAATGTGGATGTGTGCCTCATATCTGAAACACATTTTACTAAACAATCATTTATAAATTTTAAGGGCTACAAAGTCTACCATGCACTTCACCCAGATAACAAAGCAAGAGGCGGCAGTGCTGTGATTGTAAAAGAACACCTAAAACATCATGAGCAATACAATTTATTATATATTAATTAGAGTACATTAAAAAGTAATTAATGTGCACTAAACAAAAAAAATATATAAGTTTCCATACTTAAAACTGTGGTATATACACTAATTATAAACATACATTGTATGTCTGTTGTGAAGGTTTGAAGCGGCATGGGACAGCAGTCTGCACGGCTCCCCCATGCTGAACCGAGTCAGCGCCAACGGAGAGGTGGTCTACATCACGCTCAGCGCGTATCTAGAGGTACGCTTACTAACCATTTACTAAACTGTAACTGTGAGTCTAATGTTAAATAAATGAAATTAAATTAAAAAAAACCTACTGAAATAGCTCTTATCTGTAGTAAAGCCTTCGTGAAAGCGACTACGGGACTACTCACTTCGGTAACCGTTTGTTTTTGGGAGGTGCTTTAAATTTCTCTAACAATACTGCTATTGGAAACAAGTATGTAAATCAGAATCAGCTGAATAGACATTGTATAAGAAAACTCTATTTGGACACTTAAAGCTAGCACAAAAGTAAACTTTTTTGCCAGAATAGCTATTTTGGCACTAATAAAGGGACATTTCAGTTTGGAAGCTATTATGTTGTGCAATTTTTGAATAACTTTCAACGGTTTTATTTTATTTAATACCTCTGAACTCGTCTAGACATCGGATTTAGATAGATTTTTTTTTATTGTTTTTAAAAAAAAAACCATAAGGATGTGGAATGCACGCACATGGGTACATAGACCATAAAAAAATATCTTCTGTATTGTCAGGTGGAGAACTGCGCTCGTCCTGCTATCGTCACCAAGGACCTGTCGGTGGTGGTGGTGGGGCGCGAGGCTCGCTCGGGCCGCTCGCTGCGGCGCGCTCTGTTTGGCTCGCGCTCCGCCCGCGCCGACCACCTCACCGGCGTCTACGAACTCAGCCTGCATCGCGCCTTGGAGCCTGGTACGTACAGTATCACACTCACAAAGACCTGGAGAGGTAGTGGTGGAGCGTGTGGCTCGCTTGGCTTGCTCGGGCCGCTCGCTGCGCCGCGCTCTGTTCGGCTCGCGCTCCGCCCGCGCCGACCACCTCACCGGCGTCTACGAGCTTAGCCGGCATCGCGCCTTGGAGCCTGGTACGTATTCAGTATTCAGTCATTTATTTCCATATTGGGCTATAGCTTACATCTCAGGTCTTAATAAGTTGTCTAGAAATAAGAGCAGCTACACAATATTACCCGTTTGGGGTGTTGCAATCAATATAGGCGAGCCGATATTAGTAGATTTTAAGCAAAGAAATAAAAATATTTACTTTTAGTAATTATAGGAAATTAGGAACTTAAATTATGTGTCGCCAAAAGAGTCATGTAAGTAGTCTTTCAACTCGTAAAAGCATTTTTGCAGAAGCATTTCTTTGAGGTTTCTTTCAAAAATATTACTGTTTTCTCGTATTTTAATTGCGTGTGGAATTTTATTATATATTTTTACCGCCATTGCGTTTGGAACCGAACTGTGCATTATGTAGTTTAAATGGTGGTATAACTAGCACACTCGCACCAAGGATCTGTAGAGGTGTTGGTGGGGCGTGTGGCTCGCTTGGCTTGCTCGAGTCGCTCGCTGCGCCGCGCTGACCATTCATAGTCGAATCTCCTTATGATCTTACTTTTCCACTAATGTTGTATTTCCTTGTATTTATTTAGTAATCTCTACAGGTGTGCAGAGAAGACAGCGGCGTGTGTTGGACACGAGCGGTACCTACGTCCGCGGCGAGGAGAATCTACACGGATGGAGGCCGCGCGGAGATTCACTCATATTCGACCACCAGGTCAGTCTTTTAGTGCGTTTACCAAATCAATTGCCTGAATTGGATTGGCCAAGTTTTGAGCTAATTTGGTCATATAATAATGAACAAATTAATTGCTTATAACGGTATAACGTTGATGTAGTTTTTTTGCGGAAACGTGAAAATGTTGCATTCGCGGCATTAAATTATTTTACGAAACTTTTATTACTTTGAGTGATTATCTGTCAAAACGGTGGTTTTTGTTTCATTATGTGCTTGTGAACGTGACTGTAAAACGTGACTTTTTGAGTTGTCTCCAATACTCTATAGAAGCCTCTAGTAAAGTCGCAACCACCACTACTTTACAGGGGCATGACTTGACTTATCGACTCTGACTGATGACAAAATAATCTCTCCAATTACTTGACTCTAGCTTTTATGTGGAGCCAAAACCGAAAAAATAAAGTTCTCGAAAAAAAAATATGTTTATGTAGAGAACTATAACTGCGCACAAATAGAGCAATTCATTTATCAATTGTTACTGTGTCACTTCCAGCAATTTATTCCCTGAATTGTTGGTAAAAATTCCCTAAAGGCTATTTTCGCTCAAAAGTTCACGAGGGCTATTATGGCACATATGTATGACAATTTGAAAAATTTATGACAAAATGAATTATTTAAATTTTTGACATGCAAAATGATCACATATTGTTTATTATTTTATGTGATGTTAGGTTCATCAAATTGTTTCGTAATTTTGTTTATTTTCTATTCACATACATAGTTACATTAGCTTTTACTAAACGTAGTGGTTATATTCTCTTTGGCTTTTACCAAGCTGTAGGTATCATTGCATTATGTGTCTTTGACTTGCCTTGTATAACGGTCTTTGTAATATTGGTCAAATAAATGAAATCTGAAATCTGATTTGTGTGTATTTTCAGTGGGAGCTAGAGAAGATGACTCGGTTGGAGCAAGTGGGCCGCACGCGACACCTGCTGGCGCTGCGCGAGCGACTGCGGCACGGACACGAGAACACCGTCGCGCCCAACGACTTCACCAAGACAGAGAAGGTACGGTTACGAACTGTTTACGACTTATTACGTACTATTTACGACTTATTACGTACTATTTACCACTTACGACGTATTATTTACGACTTATTACGTACTACTTACGACTTATTACGACTTCTTAAGTACTAATTACTATTTATTACGCGCTATGTGTGATTATTCCGACCTATTTACGTTTTATTATGTGTTTATGATAATTACGACCAATTTATGTACTATTTACAACTTGTCACCTAATATGTGCAACTCTTTATGTACTAACAACATACTTTTCACTTTTTCTTGCGTATTTATTGTCTAAGCCTCATGCCGTGGCTCTGTTTTTGTCATGGGCAGGTGCATCTCATCTGTAGAGCGCCTTCATCGCGTCTCATATTACATACATTCATTACGTACATTTCACTTGGCTGTCTATTTCCGTCTTCGATTAGTAAACCTAACACCTTGGTTTGTGTTGATCAGGAGGTGTGCAATATGGCGGCTAAGGCAGCCGGCGAGTGCGTGGGCGTGGGCGCGCGCGACGAGAGCGTGTACGAGCCGTGGGAGATGACGGGAGAGGAGCGCGACCTCGCCGCTAAATACGTCAAGCTTATACAGGGTGAGAAACTATTTATTGTACTTCATAGATGGCCACGAATTTGCCTGAATAATATTTGTAAATTAAATTCCAATTAAATTTATTCATTTTTATTATTTTAATTATCAAATTAGAATTTTTAAATTTTAAATTTGTTTATAATTTGATGACACAAATTGAATTTAATTCATAATAATATATTATGTATATATGATATGGATAAATAGTTATCTGAAATAAATAAGTACAATACAAAAGAAATTGAATAAATTAGAGCCAATGTACTTTTCCAGGTTTTAAAGTATGTATGTCTGTTCCAAAATTACAACTCATTATCATCCTGTCTTCAGGAACTCTCCTATTTTTTTTAATCTTGATACTAACTCACTTAAATTTCATTATGTTTATAGGAAGAATAGGCAATCCAACCAAGGAGGTGAAGGAGGAAACAGCGGTCTCGCCCGCGACGCCGGTCGACGAGGGTGTGTCCGCCGACATCTCCACGCCAAGCCTACTCTCGTCTATACACAGCGCGAGCAGCTTCGAGTGAGTACCATTATAAGTGTTTTCCCAGATTCTTGTGCGACACGAGACGAGCAATTTTTATTTTATTTTTATCAATAAAATAAAGAAATTTAAAACAATATAAAAAAAATAAAAATACTAGACGAGCAAGTTCTCCCGATGAAGTGGCAAAGTAATTCTGATCAACTAGCTAGAACAAAAAATAGCAATGCTAAATAGCTTTTAGGTATCTTTTACAAAAAGCTTTGGTTTCTATTTCGACTTTTATTTGATTTGAAAGTTAGGTTGCCTTTTTCAGAGTTTTGTGTTTTATGATGATATTTCTTTTTTTTAATTGGAATTTGCGAGTTGGCTTGGCATGAATTATGAATAACACCAACCACATCTTGAAAGCTACATATATTTCTCCTAGGCTATGTTCCCACGAGTGCACGTGTATCGATGTCGGGCTAACATTACCCCCCCACCTTGAAAGCTATCTTTCTTCATGACTACGTTCCTCCGAGCGCGCGCTACTCAATGTCTGGCTTACATTACTTTTAAAGCTATTTTTCTCCCAGACTATGTTCCCCCGAGCGCGCACTGTACATTTCTCGATGTCGGGCTAACATTTCCCCACCTTGAATGCTATCTTTCCCCCAGGCTATGTTCCCCCGAGCGCGCGCTGCTGGAGAAGTCGATGTCGGGCTGGGTGGGGTCGGGCGGCGGCGGCGGCGGCGCGCTGTACGTGCCCGAGTGCGAGGAGGTGCGCGTGTCGGCCGCCGTGGCGCGCCGCGGACACCTCAACGTGCTGCAGCACGGCACGCACGGGTGGAAGAAACGCTGGCTGGTAAATATCACTTGTAGAATATACGGTTAGTTTTTGTTTATGCGAAAGCAGAGGCCCGTTTATTTGAAATTGTTTTTCTAGTCACAAAAAAATAATAATTAATACATTTTTAAAATTTAACAGGGGTGGGTTTTTTTTTTAACTTTGTTATCAAAGCAAATTTATTTCAGGTTTCGCATAAACACATACTAATGTTGTATACTTATAGACACAAATGCGAACTACTTCAGCTCGTACAAGGTAAAATCCAAGGCAAAAGAAGAGCCGGCAGACTAAGAATGCTCAAAAACTTACCACAATGGTATGACAAGAGTCTCTTGTAAAGTAAAAAAGTAAAGTAAAAGATTATTTATTTGTGACAACTAGACAAATAATTAACAATATTATGCACTATGCTATTTAATAATTCTATACTAATCTTACACACTTAAATACAAATTTATACAAAAATCAAAGAAAAGATCTTGTCTTCAAGAGTGACTGTAGTCGCTCTCTATTCCCCGCTCCGATAGATGCTCCTCCGAAAGAAGAGGAAGAAATTATGCATAGTGAAGTTAGAAAGTATTGCTTGATGAAGATTTACCTTTATTTTTGTAAGCCAGTAATACTGCATTCAAAGATTTTAAATAAATCTCTTTAATTTTCATATGATTTTTTTTCTCAGTTTATGATAAAGGTATTTTCTGATAATTTTATACTGCTCCATAAGGTGTTTACACTTGTTTTTAAAGAGGTATTGGTCCTTATAATGTAAACCCCTTTCAAAAAAAAAATATTTTTGTTTTTTTAGCGCTTTAAATCTTTTTAATTCAGTGTTAACGACTTAAAAAAATAAGGGTTAATTATTTTCGTAACGATAGTATTGCAATAACGTTGTGCGGCAGGTGGTCCGCCGGCCGTACGTGTTCATCTACCGCGACGAGCGCGACCCCATCGAGCGCGCGCTCATCAACCTGGCGCACGCGCACGTGGAGTACTCCGAGCACCAGGAGCAGATGGTGCGCATGCCCAACACATTCAGGTCGGTATTGCACACTTCGAAAAGGACTGACACGACTTTGAGGACGTGGTGGCCGAGTGGATGAGGCCCTTACTTTGCGATCTGATGGTCGCGGGTTCGAATCACGGTGGCAGTCATGCGTAAATGGGTTTTTTCGGTCGAAAAATCTATGTATGCATCCCACGTTCTCGCAACGGTGAAGGAAAACATCGTGAGGAAACCGGCATGTCGTAGAACCTAAAGTTCGAAAACTTGTGTCGAGTGAACGAAAGGAGCCTCTTCGAGGCGCACTTGAAATCCTTTCACCACACTGGTTCGAAGGAACTAGTGACACGATAAGAAGAAGACTTCGAAAAAATACTTTTCAACTTTTCTTGCATGTTCTCTATAATTCTGTAATTCAGGAGATCGTTTTTCGGATCCCCGTTATAGGCTAGCCCTAGTGCGGGGTCCATCCTTCTATGTAACCTGTTTTCAAAATAAATATTTTGTATTTCGTAACTGAAAAAAAAAACCATTGCAATTTTCGAAATCGAAGGGCGAAAATCTATCGTTGATTTTCGTTTGTGATGGTACCGCGGTTTCGAATCCCGGTGTTAGTCAATCACAAATGGTTTTATTTATCCAGTTAGAAAAATTCTGTTTCCTCACAACGGCAACGTTAAGTAAAACATCATTAGGAAAACCAAATGTCATAGAACAGAAAAAAAATCTGTGGATCTGTGGAAATGGATCCATCAATCCGTATTGTCTCCGCAGGTCTGAGTCCCAACAGTGGGTAACATTATAAGCTGTTTTTATACACGTGACGGACCAACCACGACTCGAGTTCCAAATCAATTTGCGATGCAATTATGCGAAATTTTTGGGCCATCTTGACCGACTCAAACAAAAAATATGAGTATGCGTAAGGATAACTAAATGTGATTGTGACCGCAGCGTGGTGAGCAAGGAGCGCGGCTACCTGCTGCAGACCCTCGGAGACAAGGAGGTGCACGACTGGCTCTACGCCATCAACCCGCTGCTTGCCGGACAGATCAGGTGAGTGAACGATATGTTAACTAACTTAAATCAAAGTCAATTATTAAGGTACTTATTTTTTTAATCTCGGCTGAGCTCACATTAGTTGCTCCGGCATAAGTTTTTCAAGTTTGTCCAGTATCAAAAGGTGAACTAACATTACAAAACAGAAATGTCATAACATCGGGAGAGCACGCTCCTTACCTCACTTGTTTATATCTCCACTCACATCAATTCTCCTAATATTATAAGAAAGTTGGTAAGGATGGAAAAATGAATACTTAATAAGATGTTTATTTAGTTCAAATCACGCTGAAATTCGGTATCAGTATTTTATGACCTGACAAGGACACAGGTAATCGCTTATTTTATAAACTACTTTTTTTTATATAAACATGTGACGAAACGAGCTAAGCGTTCTCCTGATGGCGAGAGAATCATGCCTGCCCATGACCAGAATAGTGCCACATAGAACTTGGATTCACATAAGCCCCTGCAACATTGCTATAGCGCCCCTATTGAGATATTTTGATGATCTCGAAAGCCCAGTAATTTCACTAGCTACAGTGCCCATTAAATCGGAATACAGCAATGCTTACACGCGCTATGTGGCAGGATACCTGGTACCTCCTCAAATTGTTGATCAATTCCCATTGTACAGACAGCGTCATAGATAAGTATCCTCCATGCACAAGCACCTAGCGTCAAATCCGTGCCGCGTACGAACAAGTTTTCCTTCAAAAATAAATTATATTTTATATCCATGTAAGCCTAATCATAATTATAAGTATACTATGTTTTGAAGAGATTTGAAGCTGTGTGTGTTAAGACACAAGGTGTATGTATGTGTATAAATGAGGTATGCACCAGGTGTCTTGCAAAAGTGCAAGGGTTACCTATAGTAAGCGTCAAACAAGAGTGATAAAAATGCGCAGAACCAATTTGACCTAAAAATTCCGTTTGTGCATCTTTATCACGCGGTCCGGTAGAGGACAACTTGTTTGGCGCTTACTATACTTATCTTTGACGCTGTCTGTACATCGGGAGCGATGTGAGTTCGACTGGCGTCAATATACACGCGTGAAGCTCGCCCGCAGGTCGCGGTCGGCGCGCCGCGGGGACAAGCCGCCGCCGCCGCCCGCATGAGACCTTACCATGGAGTCTATCCTCGTTTATTAGGTGCGTCACACAACCCGCTCTCAACGATAGAGGGCACAACGCGCCTCCTTTCGCAACATATTGAAACTAGCTAACTTCTTACTGAATAATTATATATCAGTTCATACCGAACAGTTTAGAGCGAGCGAAGCCACACTGTCCGTTACGTCGCAGTTTTGTACTGGCATTTGGCACTTCTTATTGTGTCACTAGTTCTTTCGAACCAGTGTGGTGAAAGGATTTCAAGTGCGCCTCGAAGATGAATATATCGATTATAAAATTATAATTTGGCACTGAATGTGTCTAACACCCGTATTCTAAAGCGTCGATGACACAGGGCTTTTTTATATGCTGATTGTTGGCGTTTTTAAAAGCTAGCGTGTGAGTGTGTTAGCGTTTGGGCAGGATTGTCAACAAGCAGATTGTAAAAAACACCGATGACACTTGGCGACTTTACACGCTACAAGCGAAGTCGCTGGTGTGTAGTCTAAATATGGAGACACTTTCATTGCTATCATCACCTGTATCCGAATTACCCATGTTTTGCAAATAAAGATATTGATTGATTGATTGGTAGTGTGTAAAAAAACCGTGTGTCATCGTACTATAAAACGATTTGTTCACTCAAGGAAATACTTATATTTGAAATTTGACAAGTGACAGCCGAAACCTTTAGTAGAGCGGAGGCCATTTTACTACTTACGTAAGATGAGTTTGAGCTTGAGGTATGAGTTAGAATACGGGTGTAAATCTATATCGCTGCGACGCAAAAGTCATTACAAAACTGCGACGCAACGCAACGCAAAGAGCAGTGTGGCTTCGCTCTACATTACGAATAGGGATAATAAACGTGGCTTGAAATTGCATTTTCTAATGAGTGAATTTCGTATACTATCGTATGAAAATATATATAAATTGGTGCCAAATTTTAACAGGTTCCATATATCTGGTGGTACATTTTACCCGAAATTAATGGGTATTGATATCAATTTCGTCTGAAATATTAAAAAATTTAAAGCATTTCTGTGGCTGGTTTGGTAGATCGTCTCTCGAATGTGATTTGAACTGAACGTAAGAGGAAGAAAAGAAACCCTTGTGGTCACTCTTCCTAGTGATGGGGTTAAAATATTTTCTGAATCAATTATTTTAGCATATCCTCAATATACACCAGTATTGTATTTACCATTGCATTTAATGCAAATATACGGTCTAGTAATATATATAATATCGATTTATAAATAAACTTTATCATTGTTGTCTAATATTATACTTTTTTTGATGGTCAGAGAATTAGTTGGGACCAAACCGGTGCACAAAAAACGGAATCGGGGTATAGAAATATTTTCATAAACAAATTTCGATAAAAAAAAATATGTTGTTTCAATATTATTTGCAAAAGGACGCGCGTTGTAGCTCTAATGTGAACAGACTTCGGTGGGCCGCGATAAAACGTTTTTCAATTTTAATGTGAAATGTTAGAAAAGTAGTCCAATATTATTCCAATGGTATTTACAATTTAATGGACTTATGCTTACATTTAATAAAATCATCTATCATGTTGTAAACTTTTGTGTAACCTCCAATTTGTTATCGCGGCCCTTCGCCTTGAGGGCTTATTCACGAAATCTCCACTAGCCATCCCCACTCCACTCCCCACAGTGGGAATTTCGGGAAAAAAGTCTCGAAATCCCCACTAGCACCAACCAAAAACATTCTTAAGATCCCCACTGCGGTTGTGTTAGTGGGGATTTCGAGACTTTTTTTTAGCGAAATCTCCAGTAGTGGGGATGGCTATTGGGAATTTCGGAAATAAGCCGACTTGAGTCTGTGTATGAGATTGTCAATCCGTACTCGCTCGCTGTTTCTGAGCGATTGATTCGAGGGTAAACGCACAAATATGTAAAGCGGTGTCTGGTGGACTCCATTTGAAGACAAGATTATAAGAATTTATCTTATTGTGAAAAGACAAATTACTGAGAATTCTAGTTTTTCTTATAATGTTGACACGATGTAATTTACCTTGTATATACGTATGGCCCGAATGGTAGAATAAAGTATATTTTGAGGCTCAAATGCCATTTCGACGGAGATCGCGGTAGTCCGACGTAAAATTTCTTGACAGTTTTTAGTATTCATTGTAAATAAATAAAAATCACCTTTCGCTGTTAGGTGAAAATTAATTATGACAATGTAGTTAATGTAGACAATGCGTTCAAAACATTTAATTAATACGCTACTAATTTATAAATTATCAGATTTATTTATCAATTTTGTGTTATAATCGTAATCGAATAATTCTTTGGAATAATTGTATAAAGTAGGTTAATGTGGCATATAATCTCATCTCTGGATAAGTGGAAGAATAGAATAGGTCCTATGACCATTAAATACTATCTAGTCATGTACTCTCCAAGTAGGTACATTAAATGTGATAGAATTAGCTTCATGTTCAATGCTGTGCTAAAAATCACAAAGTAGCGAGTTTTACACATTGTGTTCTGTTATAAACGTCGTTCCACAATATTATTCCATTGGTCCATAGATACATAAGAAATAGTCTTCAACAACTAAATGTAGTTAGAAAATGAATGTGTAGTTTTATATGGATATCCTTCTCACATATTTTGTATCACTGTTCGCAAACCTCTCTCCTTGTTGCAGCTTTTAGTGAATTAGTCTGCGTTGAAATTTAGCTCAAAACCCATTGCTGCTAAGGCTAATATATATAATAAACGGGCGAGACAGTAAAACGTTACTTTGCCGAAACAGTGAAAGCTTACATCAATCACTCGCTCAGCCGAGCACTCGGCGCTATGTTTATACGTACCGAGTACTCGGCCGAGAGCACTGTCTAGGCCGTGTACCTATTGTACTTACTCGATACGTGTGATCAAGGAATCAAAGATGTACTGCGACAAAATCATGTCTATTCCGTTAAATAAAGATCTATGTCAATTTGTCTGCCGGAATAATACAGAGCGGCTGCAGCAATGGACATATATGAATATGAATATATGAATGATTTTCATTTTAGATATACACTCGGGCGAATTAACATGACACCTGGTTATATGACGTTAGTGCAAAGTACAGTGTGGAATCGGATAATCTTGGTAGAGAAGAGGACGTGGGATACTTGGTGATGTTAAGGCTTCGCAATAAGAGGCAGAAGGAACACGAAGAACGTCGAGCGGGGCCGCGGGGGAAGCATCGAGTTCCAAGCCACGTGTCATGTTAATTCGACCGAATTATATCTGATACCTACTGATTGAAGTTATAGGCGCTGTAAATATCTTCTAAGATGCGCTTCTAAGCTACGTTCGGTTCAGTTAAAGAATGTAGCTTTATTTCGTTCGATCACCGGCTTTGATAATTTAGATTCCAATACTCCGCTAACCACTAGAGAATAAATTGATAATAATTTAGTATAATGATGTTAGAATGTAAGATCAAAAAGTATTATCCAAATTTAGAAAAGCTGTCTGTTATTGTGAGTTCTTAAAATCGATGTCACAACATAATGTCGACGAGTTAGTTTATTTTTTTCCAAAGCACATCGTCAAATGAGATGCAAATTTATTTTTAAGTTGATTCGAGGTTTTACATTTGACGTTGTGTTTTGAAAAAATGCTCTTCTTTCATAACAAAAAAAAAATATTTTGACCTAACTATTGTCCAATACTCCTTCGCTACTGCGAAATATGTATGTGTGTAAGTCCTTTATTAATTGTGTAAGTACGCTAATGTAATCTTCGAGAATCTAGCCAAAGGAGACGTTATACGTCAGAATCTGGAAACAAATTTGGCTAGATTCTCGCAGGATGTAGGTAATACATAGATCTCTTGCCGAAGTGACACACGTGTTGTAACTCTTACCTTTCATTTATCTAGTCATTTTGTATAACATTCCAAAGTTTGTAAATTATTTCTTTTTTCGAATATTTAGGGTAATGTATTTTGCATAGCAAAATGGTGTTTTCGTAGAATTGTGAGCAGGTATTTTAAAATCACGGGTGTGCACGTTGGATGTTATGCGAGTTTTGTATCGTTTTATTTTTGGATATTTCGTTTGCTACTTTCTGATTATGTTGTTATTGTAATAAATAAACATTTTAAATTAGAGATGACAGCTGACGCTGAATTATATTTTTTTATAGAATACTTACACTAAGCTGTACTGCTATTTTTATAGATCTAGCTGTTGTTAATTTATCTGCTCGTGTCTAATATAATTTAATCGTTAATATATTGGCTGGAAGATGCGTGAGGTATTAATTTGTCGCTTACGAGCGGTGTGGAAACACACCTTTTGTGATTTCGAGTGATTGTTGATTGTTGGCGAGAATGTTTGAGAAATTATATATTCTAATATAATTTTATGGATTTCATTCAATTTATGATGTTAGGAACAATGTAATAATTGGTAATATTACTCATTGCTCTAAATGTACTATCAAAATATATTATACACAGTGTTAAAGGTCATAAATAAAATGCTTTGAAAATTTCCATCTTGTTGTTTTCTTTGTGTACCCCATAATTTAATTCTAGACCTATCGAAATTCATTTTCTAAATGACAATAAAGAAGATAGAAAGGTTCCTCCTCGTGCTCCTATTAAATACTTACATTATTTTTTTTATATATTTAATAATTATATTCTTTAGCATGTATGCAAACGATAAATCAAGCCTACTCGGCGACCAATTAACTTCTTGAGCTTTATGTCCCCCTGGTACCTTGCATTTAATGAACACTTCTTTAGCATGTATGCTGTCCTGGTACCTATGTAGGCAAACGATGAATCAAGCCTACTCAGCGACCAATCAACTTCTTGGGTTTTATGTCCTCCTGGTACTTTGGATTTAAAAAAAAAAACAATGAACACTCCTTTAGCATGTATGCTGTCCTGGTACCTATGTAGGCAAACGATAAATCAAGCCTACTCAGCGACCAATTAACTTCTTGGGCTTTATGTCTCCCTGGTACCTATGTAGGCAAACGACGAATCAAGCCTACTCAGCGACCAATCAACTTCTTGGGCTTTATGTCCTCCTGGTACCTTGGATTAAAAAAAAACAATGAACACTCCTTTAGCATGTATGCTGTCCTGGTACCTATGTAGGCAAACGATGAATCAAGCCTACTCAGCGACCAATCAACTTCTTGGGCTTTATGCCCTCCTGGTACTTTGGATTATAAAAAAACAATGAACACTTCTTTAGCATGTATGCTGTCCTGGTACCTTTGCAGGCAAACGATGAATCAAGCCTACTCAGCGACCAATTAACTTCTTGGGCTTTATGTCCTCCTGGTACCTTGGATTAAAAAAAACAATGAACACTCCTTTAGCATGTATGCTGTCCTGGTACCTATGTAGGCAAACGATGAATCAAGCCTACTCGGTGACCAATCAACTTCTTGGGCTTTATGCCCCCTGGTACCTTGGATTAAAAAAAAACAATGCTTTAGCATGTATGCTGTCCTGGTACCTATGTAAGCAAACGATGAATCAAGCCTACTCAGCGACCAATCAACTTCTTGGGCTTTATGCCCTCCTGGTACTTTGGACACAGCCATAGAAACACTGTCCTATCTAACTTAAGCCGCAACTATGAAAACTTTTTAGTGTTTAGATATAAAGAGTACCACTAGGTACTCTTTATATCTAAACATAATTATTTATTTCAAGATGTTATGTGATAGGAACAGGAGGAATTATATTTAGAATATTACATTACTCACCGTAGTTTTTATATTCAGTTGGAGCATCAGGACATGGGTGTCACGGTGCTCCTCTCAGTAGGAGTTTTTTGTAGGAGCACGAGAAGGAAGCGAATTAAGTAAAGAACGAAAAGAGTAGTTCAAAGAAAAAACAAAATACATAGTAAACATAATTTATTATCACATGAGTACAAAGTTAGAACGACTACACGATGCTGTATACAATAAGTATGCCATATAAATAAACAATAAATATTTTTACATCTTAAATAATATATTTTTAAACAAGGCAAATAAGATTTATTATACGTTAATATTTCTTAAGTATTGGACTTAATTACAAGGCGTGGTATTGCTAAATTCTCTAGCGTACTATTATTCTGAAGAGTTTCTAAGTTTATCATAAATTTCTCAAAACTAGAATCGTTTCTATGCCAGTATATAATAGTACACAATTTACGCTACATTTGGTGTTCTAGAAAGAAGTCATTACAGGCTTACTATTCAAGGATCAAAGAAATATTATGTTTTCGAGTGTATTACCTAGATCACACGTACAGAGTACTCGGCCGAGACATTGAAAGCTTACATCATTCGCTCAGTCGAGCAATCGTCGCTATGTTACGACACCGTGGCTTAGTTGGTATTGACCCTGCCTACGAAGCTTGGTGTTCCGGGTTCGATCCCCGGCTGGGGCAAATATTTGTGACGAACACTAATGTTTGTTCTCGGGTCTTGGATGTTGTGATGTGTTGTATGTGTCCATGCCACCTGCGACACAGGGAATCCTAGTGCAGGGGTGTGAGTGTGTGAATGCTATGTAATGTTATGTAATGTAATGTTTATACGTACAGAGTACTCGGCCGAGACTACTGTCGCGGCGTCTGTACGTGTGATCTAGGCATCAGTATGGGGAATATTTTTTTTGATGCATTTCATAGCCTACACTAACTTACGAAAGTGACTAAATGCCCACTTGCACCAAACTATCAGAGTTCCTAAGCAATTACATTACTCGCTAGGAAGATGTTAACGGTCCAGTTAATTGCACCCACGATAGTAAATTACCTAATCCCTAAGTAATTTCCTAACTCAAGAGGCCTGATTGTAGACCTTTTAGCACTAAGAAACTACATAAGGATACATACGGGTACCAGCCATTAATAATCCGTGAACAGTGCACTCGTCATTAAAGCCTCGATGACACAGGGCTAGTTTACAAGATACTAGCCAGCGAGTTCGTTAGTAGCTTGTAAACTAACCCTGTGCCATCGACGCTTAAGTCAGTCTTCACGAAAACGGATTTAAATTCTTATCATAATCATCATCATCGCTAAATGGATTCGTAGGCTCATTGCCTTCATCAGCGAATGGATTCTTAGCTTCATCGTACCGTTCATCTTCGAATGGATTTACTGGCTTTATACTCACACTTTTACTAACAGCTGTAGATATATTTTGAGATATGGACGTTTCTTGCCTAGCCGGTGAGGGGATGGGAGATGCTTTGGCGTGAACGGGTTCAAGTTTGTTCATGTTCGCTTCGAGACTGGAACTATAGCGGGATTCTATCATTCGCATCTTTCCTTCCGGGATTGGGACGACAGTGGTGCCTTTAGGAGGTATTTGCTTCGCTGTGTTTGACACGAATACTGTAACAAGATGTACAATGTTAGATTGCTTAGCTTTAATCATGGGGGTGACGGGACGGGGGCGGATGTCACTGAGTCCCCATCTGCAGAGCTCGATAAAAATAAAAGATGATTTATTTGCCAAAACACTATATATATGTAATAGAAAAGAGAGTTTAAATTCTATAATCTCCCTATCAATTTATATAAATTAGGTTTATTTATGTCCCTATGTGTCCCTGTCGTTAACTGAATAGAAACATCTTTCAATTAGCCAATTTTTCAATTTCACAGAAAATAAAGTATGTTTCAATTTTTTTAAGAGTTAGTAGGTAGCTTTTAAAACCCTTGCAGCACATATTACATGTGCTGTTTGACGTTGTGTTTGTCTTAATTTATATCTAGGAAAGTGCAGTTTTTGTGACGAATCTCTTAATACCCTATCGCATAAGTCTTGTATTTTATTGAAAAGTTCAGAATATTGCTTTACGAACGTCGAGGTCAGTTCTTACCTTGCTTGCTCTGTCCCTCCTGCAGCCGCAGCTTGGCCTCTGCGCCGGGTCCGTAGGTGAGGGAGGGCGGCGCGGGGGCGGGCGGGACAGGGGCGGGGGCGGGCGCTACGGGCTCCTGACTAAGCGACTCCGTGATCAACGTCACTTTGTTGAACAGACCGCGCCCGTAGTACTCTGATACTACTGCGTAACTGAAATAACAATAAAAACTTTTTTTTGATGGAAATATAGATTGATATACATAAATATATTCCTTTTTGTACACCTTATAATAACGATACATCAAAAGAAACAATAAAAAATATCAGCTATGTTCAATGTGTGTCATGCTGTTCAATTTCTTTCAATACATTTAATACATACTTGCATTTATATCAAGAAAAGAATTATCAACATCAATAAATTCGAATCCGGAAACTATAATCCAGCTAGATTCATAAATATATAATATATCTCTGTTTATCTGTCTTTGTATGTACAGACAGCGTCAGAGATAAGTATCCCCCTTGCACAAGACACCCAGCTATAAATCCTATCAAAAAATTGTAATACTTAAAATTATTTTTAGGCTTATATAAGGTAATACAAATATAATATATTTTTTAAAGGCAATACTTCTCCGTTCGCCGCGACTGTGATTTAAAGGGATTTGAAGCTGGGGATTATAATGCAACGGGGATACTTATCTATGACGCTGTCTGTACTTACAACAAAATAATAAACCTAACACATCAAATCATAACAATTAAAATATTTGTACATTTCACAAAATGCTACCTAGTCCGAAACTAAGCATTGCTGGGAACCAAACTGAAAGAATACAGATAATATTTTTAAATCAGTCAGTACCTTTCATCGGTACGATTTGAAAAACACCACGAAAATGGCGGAATCATAACAGAACGTAACACAGAACTTGTCATTATTGACGTACTATTATGGTACATAATATTACTTATTCTTTGGTACTATTTAAACAACTGTATATTTATTACTTTTGCAACAATAACAATACATTTTCACTGAATACATATTCGTACGGCAACACGATAACCACTGGTGTATTGAAAGATTATCCATGTAAAGATGTATTCATATTACGCATTGAAAGTGTTGTGATAATATTTTCATTGTGATACAGTTAGATCATTGTTTATTGATTGATATGATTTAATAATGTCATGAGTTGTAGTTAGTGCACCCGCAAACGGGTCGCCGACTACATCCGGCGTACATCAGTTTTCATACATTTTTGTAGCTGTCACGCGCGGCCACTACACGTCGCCGGTAGCTATAGTCGGCGACGCTTTTGCGGGAACACCTAAAGTCATTTATGACTAGTCCGCGGCTTAACTTGCGTATTATTGAGAAAACTTTTCCAGCTCCTACTTTTTAAAAAAACCCGGGTTCTTGAGTCAGATATAGGATGATATAGCCAGCAGACGAGTCTTAGATCGGGCTTAGTGGCGCCCCTTGGGAGAGACTTACGACCACAGTGGACTACTAAAGGTTGATGACGATGATAAGGATTATTTATAAATAGTTTATTTCCTTCTAAAAAATAAAAGAAAAAAAAATGGCATTGAACCTCAAGTCTTATTTCACTCCGTAAGCTTGTGTCTATGCCGAGTTTGAAAACTTCAGTTACTAAATCCGAAAATTATACAGAACATCGCAACACATGTGAATACAGCTTTACTCACAATAGCAATTTATTTTAATTGTATCATAAATTAGATTTCTTTAGCCAATACTGATAATGGATAGATAAGAAGAACAAGTTGATAAATAAGATATGTAGATTATAATCTAAAAACTACGTTTTTATGCTTTTGCTATATCTCGCTTCCATTCCAGGAGGACGTGGTAGCCGAGTGGATGAGGCCTTTACCTTGCGATCTGATGATGATGATCTGATGGTCGCGGGTTCGAATCCCGGTGGCAGTCATGCGTAAATGGGTTTTTTTCGGTCGAAAAAATCTATGTATGCATCCCACGTTCTCGCAACGGTGAAGGAAAACATCGTGAGGAAACCAGCATGTCGTAGAACCAAAATTTCGAAAACATGTGTCGAGTGCACGAAAGGAGCCTCTACGAGGCGCACTTAAAATCCTTTCACCACGCTGGTTCGAAGGAACTAGTGACACGATAAGAAAAAGAAGCTTCTATTACGAGGTATAACGGTTTTTTTAGATTTAGAATGAATTGTCTTCGCGTTGTGAGCTACTCTGAGTTTCAGCCGGATCGGGATGTGCTCGAAATTTGAGTTGCAAGATTCCACCCGGAACGACAGACAGACAGAAAAACAAAGAAGACCTTATAAAAAAGGGGTAATATATGAATTGATACGGTACAAAACATAGATAAAGAAAGAGAGGTCCTCCCAAAGAGTGAGATATGTTACAGTTCGAAGTAACATGGGATATAGGTAACAATTGATTGTTATATAATCTGAATATGCAGATTTAGTTTTGACCGAAATCGGCCCATTGTCTTTTGAGCGTACAAAAACGGACGAGGTTTTTAACTCGTTTGATTTTTTTTTATGTTTGTTACCTCAGAACTTTGATATTTTTAAACCGTTTTTTTATGATCTTAGGTTCAGATTGGTCCTATAGAAATTTCATTAAATTCACTTCGCTGTGCTTACGATCATACACCGAGATACAGTTGTCCAAACATATAATAATAGTTCGGAGTATACAGGGTGGAAACTTTCAGCGAGGTTGTAAGGGACTAAGTGACTTTTTGAGTACTCCAACGATGGTTGGTCCCATAGAAGTTTTTGATCAGTATTAGAAACATGATCGATTGGCATCAAAAAATGTTTTGTGTAAAATAGCTAATTTCTTGCTAACTGTATTTTTTTTTAAAATTTGTGAATGGAGATCAAAATTCCATTAAAAATTATGGATAGTCTCCTAAGACCATTTTCGTGTAGCTGCAACGGATAAGGTACTTCCCCTTACTGCCCCGCTGAAAGTTTCCACACTGTACAACGAAACCGACCCCGCTTGGTTGAATATATTTATATATATCACCTGCAATGTAACGTTTTTAGCACCTAAGATTGTGTCTGATGTCTGAGGTCTGTCTATCTCGAGGGCTAGGTTAGTTGTTCATAGAAACATAATATGTAAGAACACTCGTTGAAGAAGAAAGGCTAAACGAATTAGAGTACCTATTCAAGTCCTTCTTGGACGAGACTCGCCGATGAAAGAGACGCATGGAAGCAGATGGAGGAGGCCTTCACCCTCAGATGGGTATCCAAATAAGAAACAGAACTCGTACATAATAACGAAGAAATATGTATTGAAATTACAAACTGTTTAGATAATATTTTTTTTCTCTTTGTAAAGTTTTATTGTTGGAAATAAACTGTTTTTTATTATTATTATTTATTAGGTTAGTTGTGACTCACGGGTCGTGTTGGTTGTAGAGGCGGGCGTGCAGGTTCTCGGCGGCGCGCGCGGGCGGCTCGGCCTTGCGCGGCGGCGCGCACGTGGGGCACTCGCACTCGTACTCCGAACACAGCTTGAAACATCTGAGAACAAAACATTAACACTATCATCTAGAAACATTATCATCATCATTATCCTATCGCAGTCGACTTCTTCATATACAGGGTGTGGCGTAATGAGTGGATAATACTTCAGCTGCGGGTGGAGGACTTCAGGACTGTTCAGAAAATGAAAACATGTACCCAGTAATAATCCCAGGTATTTAGAGTTACTGGATGTTTTCAAAACTTCCATTTTATTTTACCTTTGTCCATTATTGTTTTTGCTGCCAAAATTTGTAAATCTAGGAATTTTCTCAATCTGTTTTTGCTTAAGCATTCCTGGGTAACTGTGATATCAATGTTGATGTTATTTCCACTCATCACTCCACACCCTGTATACCTAGGTATCTCTAAATGAGCGCCATCGCGCCCTTTTTTATAGTGAACTAGCTGACGCCTGCAACTTATTTTGCGTTGTGAAAAAACATTACTACTTTTGTTCGGAGTAAACCGAACACGTAAGCGTTTTCGCGTTCTTGCACTACATTGCAATTGTCGCGTTTCGCCCAATTTTTACCAGTTACGCGTACACCAGCCACCAGCCGACTCGCGTGCTCATTTTACCATTTTACCATAACAATTTATCTAGTGTGTCTTTTACCAATATAGTGAATAAGTGAACTTTTAGACGTTTTTATGTACCAAACCACCCGTTAGAATTAAGTCGCTAAAGAGCTAGTGCTAAACACAAGTGCTAGCTTTTTACAACTTTCTTAGTACGCGCCTACACTACTTTACGAATATACTGTGCGTTATTTTCAGTCAGTAAGTCAGTCACGACTAAGCCTTTTTTATGTATTTGATATTCATATATTGATGATGACGGTATATGCGAATGCGATAAGATAAGATGAGATAATCATTTATTTGCTAGAATGTAGGTATATAATAGGTTGTTACATGTCAATCAAGGGTCCTATACATTCTGCCTCCATTCGAGGCGTGCAAAATTATATTTAAACTAAAGAATGATTATGATTAATTGATTAAAATAATGAAATAGCAAATTAAAAAGTACTTAATGTCAATAAAAATTTCATACAATATTACTTAGAGTTAACTGCGTCATCCACAAAATTTATATATTCCTTGACGTCATAAAAACATTTTTCTATCAGCCACTCATTTACTTTGCGTTTAAATATATATAAAGGTAGGTCTTTGAATCTATTTGGCAGTTTGTTATATATGTTAATGGCACTAAAAAAGGCATTACTTTTTACAAGACGATGGCGATGGTGACTACCATGTTTATTCGGTAAATCGTCATAATATATAGACCTAAATTAAACTGATCATAATAAACTCCATCTTCTTTTATACATAAAAGCCCCATATTTCCAGCCAAAGACTTACATTTGTGTACAAAATAAAATAAGGGTAAAATAAAATTTATTGCTAGTTTGGACAAGAGCAATAAATCCACTGAAATCACTGGAACCGGACCGTCCTCAACTTATAATCTAACCCCCGGAGGAGCAGAGCCTTTTTTTTTTAATGAATGAATGAATGAATTATTTATTTATTTGTCTCAAGTATGTCTCAAGTTAGTTACAAAACCTACCTTAGTTACCTTCCTACTACTTTACTTCTTGCTCCTCAGAGAGAAAATGTACAGTAAAGCATTATACTTGCCTATTGTGATTGTGGTCTACTGTATGCTTTGTTTTTTTGATGTGTAACATCTTACCTCTAGGTTTGTGAATGTAAAAATTTGAAAAAAAAAGATAATTGATTGATTCAGGCGTTACTTTGCGGAAGTCCATAAATATCAATAAATTATATAAATTTATTATATATATTGACTCTCGTTTCAAACTTCGGCGAGTCCACACCTCCTGATGATGCCTCGTGTAGAGGCGAAACACGTGTCGTATCTTTAAACTTTGGTTTTCTGTTCTTTGACTCTTTGGTTTAACTAAAGTTAAGTTAATTAAAACCTTTGTTTAGAAATTAAGCGGATTTATTACTAAATATATTTATATAATTTATTGAAAAAAAAGATTTCTTGGGATGGATAATCTGATATAAAAATTATAATCGTGGTACTCACTGTTCATGGAAAGAGTGTTGACACAGGAAGTGTACGGTGGGTAGCTCAAGTGGCCGCTTGCACGCGACGCACCGCGAGCTCTGGAAGATAATGGGCTCGCTCTGTATCTTCTGTATGTGTTCCTTCTGCAGCGCGCTTTCCGCCTTGTATTTCTCGCACAGTTCTTGTTCACGAGTTATCACGTCGTTTTCGGATTTTAGCACGTCTGTTAGGTATCTGTAAGTTAGAATTTTGAAAATGATAAAAATGAAATTTTCAACAGACTTCAAAAAAAGAGGAGGTCCTCAATTCATTTGTTTTTTTTTAATGTAACCTCCGAACTTTATCATCGACCGATTTTTTTTTTGTAATCGAAGAAAATACTTTATCAAAATCGTTTCCGTAGTTTAGTTTTTAAATCAAAATAATTGAAAAAACAATAAGTAGAAGTAAACGATATTGCGTATTTTACTTCCCTGTGACTTTTCAGTGGTTTTTACGGTCATTAAAACAATCCAATTGTAGTCTGGGTTGTAATATGTTTTTCTTAAAACCTTGATAAATGTTGTCTGAGTAATAAAACTTACTTTCTGACGTCCCCGAGAGTGTAAGAGGGTGTGCTCGCGAGGCAATCGATGACTAGAATGGGTGATAGTAGCTTCTCAGTGGCTGCAAAATAAAATTATAAAATAGCAGAGTTTCATTATATATAAAAACAGAAATGAAAAATAAAAAACACTGAATAATAATTTATTGAAATTTACAGTAAAGTCAAGGGAGTAATGTCAAGAAATCCAAATGGCGACTGCAAGCAGCCATCGATTTTTGATGCGACAAAAACGATTTACTTGACAAATGATGTCTTGGTCGTAGGAGTATCATAATTATGATAGAAACAAGTGTCGAAATTCAAAATAGCGGCCATATATTTGCAGACGGGTTTTCTGTCTTGAAGCTTATTTCATGGGTATACCAATACACCCTTCAACGGGACGCCAGTGCAGACTGCTACACCCCCTCCCCTACACAGAATAAGAATAAGTATAGGTATAAGAATAAGTATGGGTATAGATACTGTACCCTTAGTACGAGTTTTGATAGTTTTCGAATACTTTATGTAGTTTCGTTTCCTTCCATACATTTGCTTACAGCGCCCCTAGCGAAAACTTTTATGAACTAAAATCGGCAGTATGAGTTGGATCGAAACATAGTATTCGAATACCAAAAAAGTTTTCGAGCTGTTTAAAACGCCCTGCCACTGGAGTGGCCGCGGACATTGTAGCGGGGCACTTTGGCAGTACGAGTTCTAACTTTGACAAGTCAGCGGTAGTAAACTAGGACGTTTACGAAAACTTTTGTAGTATTCGCACTCACTAGATAAATTTCGGTGAGAGCTATGCGAACAAGCTAGTATTTGTAAGTATTTGTAAATCCTGCCACATTTTATTGCTCTCTGCCTAACATGAGGGCCTTCGGCCGGTTTATTTAAGTCACCATTTCTAAAATTATGGATATGGGTAGGGTTATTATACAAATTTCGAGACACATCTTGTAGACTTTTTTCCAGAGAGAGAAATAATTACCACTCTATGAAATCTATCCATAATTTTTAATTATGATGAGCTCATTTTTCCTTTAAAAAAACGATGCCACCATAAAAAATAATAATAAACGTATGATAAGGCAGTATGGTCATATGACTTTAGCCAACACTATGCGCAAATAAAAAAAAAACAAAACGTGGTACAAAGCGCCTAACGTAAAGGATATGTTCGTCTCTTTCTTTTGCCGACGTGTAAAAGAGTTAGAAGTATATACCATGAAGTTCGTTCAATCGAGCTAGTCGATGGTTGATATCGTGTAAACTTAATACCAAAAATTTAGCCCGTACTGCCGAGTACAACGTAAACTATTCGTTTGAGCGAGCTCACCAAAACTATTGAGTTTCGGAAACTATCAAACTCGTACTAAGGGTACAGGTGTAAGAATAACAATGAGTATGGGTATAAGTATAGGTACAGATACATGTATAAGAATAAGTATGGGATAGGAGGTATAAGGTATAAAGAATGGGTACCTATAGCATGCAGCAGCTCGGGCAGGCAGGCGGCGGGCGGGTGCCGCCACAGCACGTCGAGCCACAGGCGCGGGCAGGCGGGCGCGCGCGCGCGGCACACCGCCAGCGCCCTCTCCGCACCTTCCGCGCTGTCCTCGCGCATGTGCACCGTTACTTGACTGCGCCATCTATTTAAGTTTGGTGCAAGTAGGTCTAAGTGTACCTATAGCGTGCAGTAGTTCGGGCAGGCAACCGGCAGGCGGGTGTCGCCACAGCACGTCGAGCCACAGCCGCGGGCAGGCGGGCCCGCGCGCGCGGCACACCGCCAGCGCCTTCTCCGCACCTTCCGCCTTGTCCTCTCGCATGTGCACAGTTACTTGACTGCGCCATCTGTTTACATACATTATTAACAAATAATTATCAAGGTTTTACAAAAACATACAACAATGGTATTCCATCGGACTGTTCTAGTGACCGTAGGCACCACTGAAAAGTCACAGAGAAGCAAAATTCGCAATTTTGATCACTTCAACGGCTTTTTTTTTCATTTATTTTGATTTGAAACTATTGAACGGAGTTCAAAAGGACTGTTCTAGTGACTATAGGCACCACTGAAAAGTCACAGGGAAGCAACATTCGCAATTTTGTTCACTTTAACGACCTTCTTTTCATTTATTTTGATTTGAAAACTACTGAACCGATTGTGATCAAATTTGTATGTAAATGTGTATCTAAAGTTAAGATAATTAAAACCTTTGTTTAGAAATTAAGCGGATTTATTACTAAATATATTTATATAATTTGTTGATATTTATGGATTTCCGCAAAGTAACGCCTGAATCAATCAATTATTGTACTATTTTTCTTATCGTATCATTATCGCTGAGTCCTCACGAACTCATCAATGCGTATGTTTCCGGTCCACTCACAGTTTGTTCTCCTCGTAGAGATGCAGCACGCCCGCTTTGAAGCCCAGCATTTGGCAGATGATGAGCGTTTGATCTTTATCGTAGTTCGCCTCAGGGTCACGCAGAACTCGCAGGATCTTGTCTGAATACTGTTCCTTCTCTTCGCCGGACGATTTCGTCCTGAAATATTATATTTATTTATGACTAAATTTAAACAAATGTATGCTATACTATACGCTTATTTATTCGAGATTTCTGAATCCGTAAATCTTACAAGAATAATTGAACTACAGGAGTCTAACACCCATATTCTAAGACGATTTTTTCACTCACGGAAATACTTACATTTGAAATTGGACAGGTAACAGCCGAAACCTTTAGTAAAGCGGCGGCCGTTTTACTACTTACGTAAGGTGAGTTTGAGGATTAACTTAGAATACGGATGTAAGTGCGGATAAGGGAGTCCACTTACTTACTTACTTAATTCAGCATTTATAACAAAGCGCTATTCAACATTTAAAGTAGTTTCAGCATATTCGCATTCAAAAGGAAGGAGACGGCCTGATATACCTCGGAATATTGAAGAAAAAAAATATTTCAAAGAAATATTTAAATACTTACCAAACATGAATATAATGTTCGATAAGTGCGTCGAACACCAGGTTCGAACAGTCCGGACTGTTCCTGGTCATGTGTTCAAGGAAGTCGATTAGTCGTTCCGAGTTGCTGAGGAACATGTGGATGTAGTAGTCCGGCGACGCGCGATCTGGCTGCCGCAAGCCGCCGGATAGTGCACTCTCGTCGACCAACGGCCGGCTTCGGGGCCTATAGTCTGTGCATAGTACTGTGGACAAGTGTAAATATTAATATTAATCAAATTTTATTTAGTACCTAATGTAATTCGCTCTTTAATTGATGTAATTGGCTGCTGCCGTTTTAATTAAAGTAAAATAAATAAACACAAATACAAATTAGCTGGGAACGTTGGGAATATTAGCTCGAAGCCGTGTTGGCTGAATGGGAGGTGCCTCGACTTTCAATCCGAAGGTAGTGGGTTCGAACCCGGTCGTACAGTCGTACACCAATGGATATTTCTGTTCGAAAAAAATATGTGTGCATTTAAACATGTGCTTAACGATGAAGGAAAACATCGTGAGGAAACCGGCATGTAATAGAACCTTAAAAGTTCGAAAACATGTGTTAAGTGCACGAATGCAGCCTCTTCGAGGCGCAATTGAGATCCTTCACCTGCTTTGCTGGTTCGAAAGAACCAGTGACACGATAAAAAGAAACTGGGAAAATAAATAACGTAGCTAAAACTTACTGCTATAAACGAACCCGTTTGGAATAGGGTTACTAGATGCAAAAGTTCATATAATCTAGTTGAAATAATGCCGTTTGGACTCAGGTTGAAAAACATGTTTTTGAAATTTGGGTGAAAATGGTTCATTACTGCAGCGGCCCCGCATTCTAGGCATTCAATATATGAACGAAAATATTTATTTGGTCTAAGCCGGCAACGTAGATTAACTAAAAGGTTGTCAAAATATAAGGTAATTGATTGATTCAGGCGTTACTTTGCGGAAATCCATAAATATCAACATATTATACAAATATATTTAGTAATAAATCCGCTTAATTTCTAAACAAAGGTTTCAATTAACTTAACTTTAGTTCAACTAAACCAAAGAGTCAACGAACAGAAAACCAAAGTTTAAAGATACGACACGTGTTTCGCCTCTACACGAGAAGCAGATTTCAAAGAAGAGCTCAACATAATTTATTACACAGCACAAAATAACGGGTACAATAAAAACATGGTTGATAATTTGATCAAAAATAAACGTCGAAACATTGTTCGTTAATTATATGCATTGCCACCGGATAGGTCTGAGAAATATTTAGGTAGTCTTACTTATATGGGAACAATTATTGAAAAGATTTCAAAAACATTATCTAAAAATAAGGTGAGGGTAGCTTTTAAAACAAACAATACATTGCGTTCAATTTGTAACGGGAAAGATAAATTAGAGAATCATAAAAAAGCTGGTGTCTATAAATTAACTTGTGATGATTGTAATGCTGTTTATGTAGGTCAAACGGGTCGTAGTTTTCAAAAAAGATACAAAGAACATGTTTCAGCGTATAGAAATAACTGTCCAGAAAAATCACATTTTGCAAAGCACTTAATAGACACTGGTCATTTTTTAAACGATAACAATACTTTTAATATATTACATACATGTGAAAAAGGTTTTAGGTTAAATATTTTGGAGTGTTTAGAAATTTTAAAACACATTTCAACAAATATTATCTGTTGAATGATTTAAATACGAGTATTCCAAGGTCTCCTTTGTTGAGGATTTTTGTGACGTCGGATCTTACGACAGGCGACTCATCGCCATAACGGGTATAAATACGGGCCGGGCAACGTTGTTTATTCACTCTCGTTTCGAACTTCGGCGAGTCCACACCTCCTGATGATGCCTCGTGTGTAGAGGCGAAACACGTGTCGTATCTTTGAACTTTGGTTTTCTGTTCGTTGACTCTTTGGTTTAGTTGAACTAAAGATAAGTTAATTAAAACCTTTGTTTAGAAATTAAGCGGATTTATTACTTAATATATTTATATAATTTGTTGAAAAATATAAGGTTCGAATTTTTAAGCACTTTTGAGAAAAATATATCATATTGAACTCTAGTAATAAATGTTAGAATCTGAGAAAAAAAGTATTGGACTCAAGGTAAAAAATATGGTTCAAAATCTGGTTAAAAAGAATCTTATTAGACTCAGGGTGCTTGACATTGATTTAAAATCTGGGTATAACAGATGTTCTCTTGGACCCAGTGTAATTTTGACCTGTCCATCCATTCATTAGTTTATGAAATATGCATCTGCAGTCCAGCAAATTCTGAGCAGGTGTCTCTTTATGGCACTGCCTGTGTGCAGTGTACTGTGTATCATAAATAAACTATTTTCTTTCTTCCTTTCAAAACAGCACCAAACTTTCAAACGATATATTGAGTAAAACTAAACTTACACTTGAGGAACTCGGTGCTTTCCTCAGGCTCGTGTTGTATGAGCCTGTGTCCATATTTGAGCATATACGCATCCGCCTCCTCAAACGGCAACTCCTGGATGTACCGCAAAGCTGCCTTGAAGTCTTTCTTCTCTGTGCTCATCTTGAGGAACCAATCGTGTCGTTTGTGGTTCGCGGCTAGGGATAATGCGTCGTCTACACTTACTTGACGGACCACCTATAAAAAACAGTAAGAAATCACACTAAAGGGCAAATTTCCATACAAAATGTTTCGGACAAATACTCAAAAAGTACGCCGTATTATAGTAATTTCTTCACACTATTCGTTTCGTCTAGTAAATTAGTAAGGTTTCATACTTTAATTTAGATTTTATACGTGTTTTTAAATTAGTAGTGTTAATTTTAAAACACGTATAAAATCTAATTACCTTAAACTTCTTAAATACAAAAGGTTGTTAGGATGGGTGCTTAGTAATTGGTAATTTACGTCAAATATGCTGCCTGGACTAGACGAATAAAGCTAAAATAGATTTCAGGCCCTAGAAAACAACACTACTTAATTATCCAATATCAATCAATCAATATATATAAAAGGCTTGGACCTGACTGACTGACAGGCAACGCACAGACCAAAACACTGAACGGAGAGACTTGAAATTTAAAGGAAATGTTCGTCAAGCTCAGCGCTCACAGTTCGCACGTACTAAGTAGTGCAATGCAAACGAAGTTGCGGGCGGCAGCTAGTTTAGGTATTAATACTTTTAATCATAAAAATTGTGAGAATGGATAGGACACAGTTGAAAAAGTAATAGCTCAAATATCAATAATACAATTCGAGATGAATAAAAAACACATACCTTTATTGCAACATCTACATCAAAGTCGATAGCCTTATCCTTGGAATTGATGAAGTCTTTTAATTTGCCCTGTTGATCATGTTGGTCTATTTTGACGTAGCATGTCAAAAGCAGCGTAGTGTGGTCTTCAGTCGCGTACCCCGCTTTGTGTAGTTGCTCCAGGTACAACACTAGTGGCTCTAAGTGCCGTGATTCTAAGTACTTTCGGATCACGTAGGAAGTTTCCAGCCAACCTATTGTTTTGATGTATTGATCGATTGCACCTTTTAGGTCACCCTGAAAAAAAATTGCATTTGTTTGTTGGCATGTTTAGAGATTGGTAAAATATTATTAAGTTTACAACTCGCCAAATAAATTTCCTTTACAAGATGATAATAAAATAAGAGGTACTAGACTAATTCTATTTCATTGTCACATGGTGATATGATTTCAGTTTGTCACACTGATATGATTTTATTTTGTCACAGTGAAATTACCTTTTTTTACCGGTTATTTGGTCACCGGTGATTTCTCACTCATGGGTAATGTCTCATTTTGTTAAAATAATTCACGCATGACGCGACGTCACGCAATCACTCCAACTTACAGTCGGCACACTACTGACTGTCTGTTATTGTTATTTACGATACGAATGTGAATGGTGACAAGTATCATGACATCACAGTGAAAAAAATCGCCTGCCGAGGCGCGACGGGCAGATATCACCGGCGATTTTGTAACAGACTTGGCCTCAGAAAGTAACAAGTGATATATGTGATCAGTTTTATATCATGATAAATAACATGTTACTCGGTATACTCTCAATGCCTACAATATTCATATACTGACGAGATGAGCTAGACGATTTCCTGAGGGTAAGAGATAACATCTGCCTATAACCAGAACAGTGCTACACAGGCCATTAAATTACATCAGATATTTTATATATATTTTAGCTTAAAATTCACTTACTTTCCCATACAAATGATCGCCGTACTGCTTATAAATTTCAATCAGCCCGTCTTTATCGTAATGCTGTACCCCCGCTATCCTTATCGCCACATCATATAGATTCTTCTTAAAAAGCAGCGACAATTTCGACTGTAAATCCTTCTCATCCAAATAAATCATTTCCTTATTCTTAGTGAGGATATAAAATGATCCCCATTCCGTAAGAACGGCGTCGATTTCATCAAATGTTTGCGAGAAAACTATGACTTTGTTGTGTATGTCTAAAATGGTTATTTTGTGTGATCTTGAGGTAGTGTTGCTGGTTGAAGCGTGATTATTTCGGGACTCGTTAGTGGTGATGACGAGGTAGGTTCGAAACCAGTTGAGACGGACTTTTTCGCCTTCGAGTGCGTAGCAGGGACCTCTCCCGTCTGCTGTGTAGCAGTATATCGCCTTAAAAAAAAATGTGTTACTTTAATTTTTGCAGACTACTTTTTATTGGCTCAAGATCTGACAAATATTGTTTATTTGATAGAACATATGTGTTTACAACAAGGTCTTAATAGATTTAGTCCATTTTATGTCCTGTTATTCAAAGCGCAATGGAACGCAGTATTCTCGGCATTAAGGGTAATCCTCAAATCCGAATTCCATACAAAATGTTTCGGACAAATACTCAATAAGTACGCCGTATTATAGAAATTTCTTCACACTATTCGTTTCGTCCGTGTTTTTTAATTTCGTCAACATTAAAAGTTAAAGGTTTCATACTTTAATTTAGATTTTATACGAGTTTTAAAATTAACCCTACTAAATTAAAAACACGTATATAATCTAAATTAAAGTATGAAACCCTTATTTTTTTGTTGTTGACGAAATTAAAGAACATAGACGAAACGAATAGTGTAAAGAAATTACTATAATACGGCGTAATTTTTGAGTATTTGTCCGAAACATTTTGTATGGAATTCGGATTTGAGGATTACCCCTAAGCGCGTCGATCGAGTACGGAACACCATACTGCGTTCCATCACTGGTATTGCCGACGTAGGGAGCAAAACATCTAAGCTCAAATGGGACTGGGCTGGCCACGTCAGCCAGATGGAGCCCGAGAAATGGTTAAATGCCGTGGCACCATGGATGCCTGAGGACGGACGGCGTCGTCGGGGTCGGCCGCGCAAACGGTTGCGATACGATCTCATAGCCTTCGATGGGGAATCGTGGGAAGCTGCCAAAGATCGTTAGAGGTGGAAAGATTTGGGGGAGGCCTTTGCCTTACAAATGGACAACGTAGGCTAATAAAAAAATACTTATTATTTATTTATTTGTATTTATTTTGTATTTATTTATTTAAAAAGATAGAAGCTTACAGTGTTTAACCAAAATACTTACTACCTTAAACTAAAACTTAAAAAAACTTATAATACCTAGATAATATTTCTAATCTAATTTTAATCATATCTAATTTCTAATTATTATAATTTGTAGTGAGTACTGACCGTCTCGTTGGCCACCATGAGGCGGTGCGTGTCGGTGAGCGCGCAGCAGCCGGCCGCGGCGCCCATGGCGTCCAGCGACACGCTGCGCGCCGCGGTCAGCCCCACCACCTGCACGCAGGCGCGGGACACCACGAACAGCTTGTCCGCATCTCTGGAAACAAAATAACGAAATCACTTCTGAAGAAGAATCAGCTGCCCACGTAGTCCTGGAATGCGCGAGAGTCACAGCATAACGACACGAAACCCTCGACGACAAGGAGCCCAGGAATCTTCTGGACGGAGTTAGGTGTAACATGCTTATAACTGCTATGTAATGCTACGAAGCATGGTGTTCCGGGTTCGATCCCCGGCCGGGGCAAATATTTGTGTGACGAACACAAATGTTTGTTCTCGGGTCTTGGATGTTGTGATGTGTTGTATGTGTCCATGCCACCTGCGACACAGGGATTCCTCGTGCAGGGGTGTGAGCGTGTGAATGTTTATTATTATTATTAAAGTACGATGATTTCAGCAATTAGCTTGTAATAAAACTTGTGTGTCATCGACACTTTACGTGAAAAGGACCGACTAGCGTAAAATGGGAGTCGCCAAACAATCATCTCTGAAACCCTCCCATCTGGGTAACAACACAGTGCTAGGCAGTTACTGTCTAGCAGCAATATGTAAGCTAAGCTATTGCTTACACATAACTGCTTGGCTAGTTTTTGTAACTAATTAAATTACTGGCCTTTGAAATGAAATGAAATTAATGTGTGATACAATTTGATCTGTAGTTTATAAATAAGTAAATTTGATATTTAACCATATTATTATTAGAAGTCCTGCACTGGACTTTGGAATATAAAGCCCTGCGAAGTATTATTAGGTAATACATAAGCGTGACCTCTTAACATGAGGAGAGCGCAAAGGTCATCTTGTCACTGTTTTACACAAAAAAAGAACTACTAACAAGAAGGTATGGTTATCTTTTCGAAACATCTTCGAAATAGCTAGGGCAAATTTCCTTTTCAACATGCTGCTCTATGCCTCGCTAAGGCACGGCGCAAAAGAGTGTCCTGTGTCTAACACAAACACCGGCAGCAACAGCAGATTTTCAGTCACGCGCTACTTTTTGCACCAGTGGCCGCTACAACAAAAAGTGGCGGGTTAAGGCAACTGTTTTGTTTGAAAACATATAGTTGCCAGTGTCTTGTGTCAGTCACAAAACACTCGTTTGCGCAACACCTGATGACCTAAGTGACTAACTTGAAGTAAAGTCCGGTAATAGGGCTAGTGCCAGTATCAGGCAGGGTCTTCATCTTGCCGCTGCGTTGGCGCGCGATATCCCCGCGGAATATGGACACTGATCCGTCTTGGAAGCCCACTGCTAGGAGATTCTGTACGCAAAATGTGTACATGATAAAAACATAACCAATTTAAGTTTATGCTTTTAAATAACAGATAAATTCCTTTGGCTCATACATAATGAGAACACCTAATAATAGAATGTCTTCTTTCAGTAAAATGTTCCATCTACAATATTTAAGGTACTTTCCCCCCATGTGGCATATCCGTGGGTCGCCCTGTATCGTGCACTGCCAGCGCAGTGGCGGGTGTGGGTCGCATGTGGCTAGGGACCGCACGGGACGCGCGCGCTAGAGTCAGGTTCCCGTGCCGGTCACTGCGCGCCCAGTCCCACACTTTGACGAGAGGACTCACTGATGAAGCATGCTGTATGTAGTACTTTGTTGTCGTGCACTGCCAGCGCAGTGGCGGGCGTGGGTCGCATGTGGCTAGGGACCGCACGGGACACGCGCGCTAGCGTCGGGTTCCCGTGCCGGTCACTGCGCGCCCAGTCCCACACTTTGACGAGAGGACTCACTGATGAAGCATGCTGTATGTAGTACCTTGTTGTCGTGCACTGCCAGCGCGGTGGCGGGCGTGGGTCGCATGTGGCTAGGGACCGCACGGGACGCGCGCGCTAGAGTCAGGTTCCCGTGCCGGTCACTTCGCGCCCAGTCCCACACTTTGACGAGAGGACTCACTGATGAAGCATGCTGTATGTAGTACCTTGTTGTCGTGCACTGCCAGCGCGGTGGCGGGCGTGGGTCGCATGTGGCTAGGGACCGCACGGGACGCGCGCGCTAGCGTCGGGTTCCCGTGCCGGTCACTTCGCGCCCAGTCCCACACTTTGACGAGAGGACTCACTGATGAAGCATGCTGTATGTAGTACCTTGTTGTCGTGCACTGCCAGCGCGGTGGCGGGCGTGGGTCGCATGTGGCTAGGGACCGCACGGGACGCGCGCGCTAGCGTCGGGTTCCCGTGCCTGTCACTGCGCGCCCAGTCCCACACTTTGACGAGAGGACTCACTGATGAAGCATGCTGTATGTAGTACCTTGTTGTCGTGCACTGCCAGCGCGGTGGCGGGCGTGGGTCGCATGTGGCTAGGGACCGCACGGGACGCGCGCGCTAGCGTCGGGTTCCCGTGCCTGTCACTGCGCGCCCAGTCCCACACTTTGACGAGAGGACTCACTGATGAAGCATGCTGTATGTAGTACCTTGTTGTCGTGCACTGCCAGCGCGGTGGCGGGCGTGGGTCGCATGTGGCTAGGGACCGCACGGGACGCGCGCGCTAGCGTCGGGTTCCCGTGCCTGTCACTTCGCGCCCAGTCCCACACTTTGATGAGAGGATTTACACCCGGCTCATCATCCTGGAGGTACAATTACGATTTTAGATAGATTATTATTTATTGCCCACATCAAGAAATAGTGCACGAAAGGAGCCTCTTAGAGGCCCTCGAAATCCTTTCACCACACTGGTTCGAAGGAACTAGTGACACGATAAGAAGAAGATCATCATATAAACAAACAAAAATATATAATAAATAAAATAAATAAATAAATAAGCCTTTTATTTTCCCAGAGAAACTTAAGACACATTTTGTTCAACTAGTTAACTTAATTAAAGATAAATTGGTAGAGCTATTATTAATCTATCATGCAGTGTATATTATTTTAGTACAAGTGTCTATGCTTAATACAATATTTTATACTTTATTTTGTTTTTGTTTCTTTGTTTTATTTATTCACTATTATTTTGGGATCTCCATTTTTGGACGAAGGCCTCCTCCATCAGATCTTATGTCTGTCGGTCCTGTGCGCGTCCACGTGACGCTGGCGTGACAAAAATATATAGAGAGTAGAAAACAATAGTAAAAATAGTGTACGATGGGCGGTCTAATCGCTAAAAAGCGATCTCTTCCAGATAACCTTTGGATGGACTAGAGATTGTTGAACAAAATGTGGACGGCAGCATATTAAACTACTTAACAAAAGTTTTTGTTATAATCTTAAATAGGGTTGTTTTTAATTTATTAAAAAAACTGCCCACCAGACAACAGTCAGCTCTACCTTGTAATCTAATTGTTGTATTTGATTACCAATAGCTGTAGTACGCAAATGGGTTTTTCAATAGTAAAATCTAAATGCTTAATGCCATGTCTTTATAACAGCGAAGGAAAACATCAATCGGCATATATTTGAGTAGAAATACGTACATATAAGTGAAGTAAATATTATTATGTACAGGAAAATATTTAAGACCAAATAAACAACAATAAATTAAATGCTTTTGTTCAAATCAATTTATTTATTTATTTATTTTTATTTATTTCCTCGTAATTACAACCACTTCTTATGGAGTAACACTTATATACTATGACAGAAAATACAGTAAGATAGTAGTAGTAAGTAAGTAGGTATACAAGAAGGTAACTAGCGTCAGACTCGCTGCGAGTTTTTAGCGAAACATTAATCAATATGTGTAGAAGATTCAAGTCTTCAACTAGAATTACAATGGTGTACCTAATAATAATATAGGTACATAGGTTAAATAATTTGCTGTAACATAATAAATATTGCTTGGGTAACTGTCGCTTAAAATTATAAGTAGGTAGGCTGATAAATATTTAAACTTGTGAATACGGACTTGATAACAACAGTGCGGTGCGGTGGTCTAACAATAAGGTGTACCCTACCCGCCGAACTAGTTGAACACTGTGTCTTGGCAGATAGTGTTATCCTTCTCGCGCATGGGTCGTCGCGATAGTGTGTGCGAGCAGGTGTGTGCGCAGGTGTGCGTGCATTGTTGCAATGGTCTCGGTATAGTATAGTGCAAGTAAAAGTAACAGATTGTGTGTGCGTTGCGTGCGTGCAATTTATCATAGTACCGGTAAAAATAACAGACTTATTTAGTAGTGAGTTTCTAATATTAGATTATTTCTAGATTAAGGCAAGGGTTATTATGATTAAGAATATAGAAGGTAAGTTAAGTAACTAATATAGGCTAACTATGGTTATATGTATTAATATATGGATAATGGCTATATATATTAATATTTGTTCACTCTTATAAGGATATGGATATTACACTAATTAAGTCCTTATCAACTTCATGCAAATTAATTAATGATATCATATATTATTAGTTAATATTTGGTTAAATTATATGTGTTTTAGTCCTTTGATGATCAAGCAGGAGTTCTATTTGACAGTTTTATCAGTATTTAACAGAAAATTCTGAAAGTCATGAGTCAAAATATATGGGAAAAATATTTTGACTCATGACTTTTTTGGGTCGCTATTTTGGGGAGCTGGGCTGGCTGGGGTAAAGTTAGTACACAAAGATAAGATAAGATAAAAAACATAAAACTCTTGTAGGTCTAACAAAGGGGTCAATGCACAATACACCCCATAGCGGAACGTCAGTGTATACCATTTGCAACCCAATTAGAATTAGAAACCCAATTAGATATATGGGTAAAACTGGGCTTTTTATTATTTTATCATCATCATCATTAGCCTATCGCAGTCCACTGCTGGACATAGGCCTCTCCTAAGTTGCGCCATCACACCCTGTCTTCGGCTTGCCGTATCCACCTTCTGCCTGCAGCCTTTCGCAGATCGTCACCAAACCTGGCTGAAAGGCGTCCTACACTACGTTTGCCGATTAGCGGTCTCCACTCAAGAACTTGTTTACCCCAACGGTAATTGGTTCTTTGGCAGATATTATATAGATTATTTCATCAGCTAACTTAAAATGACTTACCCCAATGGTAATGAGATAAGGGTCATGCGGTAACTGCTGTGCCAATGATATCGTCATGTCGTAGGCTTTAAAGGATGTGATCTCCCATGATCGAGAGATGAGGTGGGCCCATCCTGTGACGTCACAGAGCACCACATGCCCGTTACCGCTTGTGGCTACTGTGACATTTGTATCCTGAAATATGTTGATGATATATAATTCAACTTGTTTAAATCCTTGCTGCAAAAGGGCTGCCTACTAGACCAGGAAACAGTGGAGCACGTGGTGATCCACTGTCAAGCGACAGAGGAGAGTAGGATCAAGACAGGCTTGCGTAAGTTATTGTACTCCTCTCCACCTAACGTGTCAATAAGCACGCTATTGGAACTGTGCTGTCATCAACCCAGGGTCCTGCTCCGTTATTTTGGGGAGCTAGGATGGCTGGGGCAGGGTTAAGTATATATCGGGGGGCAATGCACAATGCACCCTACAACGGGAAGCCAGTGCAGACCGCTGTACCCCCTTTTTAGAATTAGAATTAGATCCTTAGAAACATTAGCTACAAGAACTATTTATTTCAAGTAACTTATTTCACATAATCGCACGCCCCATGAAGCGCACACATTACACGCTGCCATTGGGTATCGAGTTGGAGCAGTTAAGCTACCTATAGATCATTTGCAATGGTCTAGGGGTGGCCCAATTGTTTCCTTTTAGATTTTTTGTAATATACATAGATTGTAGTATGCTTATGCTGTAATAAAGAACTTTAACATAATGGCCCATATTATACCTTATTGACATACTAGATTAAAGTCAAGAGGTACAAAGTACCTACATATATACCAATACCTTGAATGGTTATATTATGTGTGAAAAATAGATATCTACTTACTTGTAAGCACTCCGCTATTTTGCCGCTATCAACATTCTTGTGAATGTCAAAGAATGTGAATTTTCGCCACTGAAAAAAAAAAGTTTTACAGATTATTTACTATATGGAAATTGTACTTTTATCTCTGTAATTTGATGTTAATAATAATAAGTTTTATTAAGAATTCTCAATTTATTTATTACATAAACACTTAAAATATTGTGGGATTGTGCACACTTACCATTTTATTTACAAGATTCATAAAAATAAATTGGCACTGACTATTTTATAGGGGTCCGATATAAATTGACCCCTTGAACTTGGTTAAGGATGGCATTTCAAGTATCCACATATGTCATATTACGCTTCAATTAAATTTCTATTAAATTGTGGCCGTAGGATGATGGTCAATTTCAACTAAGTGAGAAGCCTTGAAAATTCTGGTCATAGGTAGGCAGGATCTTATGCTATCAGCCTAGCTTGTCTAGTCTCTTGTTTATATAACAAGGAAATAGCCAGTTGGGGTGTAGTAAACGGAGCACAGAGACAAAAAGAGACGTTAAATTTACTTCCCTCTAGCTAGAGGTCCAAATCTATCGGAAAAAACCTATTTGACGGTAGGACATAGGTGTTATTACCTTTGCATCCTCACGCGAGCGAAGCGAGCGTACAAGATTTTTTTTTTCTAAATTAATGCCCCGTTAGCCACACTCTGATCCAGTTATAGGTCTTCGGTACAGATTGAGTACAGCAACCATATATTTTATATTATGGGCGTAATTTCCTCTTCGTAAAATTAATGTGATGTGATCCAGGATAAGAAGGTAGGTACTTACGGTAGAACTTCAATATTTACCTCTAAAAAAGCCATGATTTTGTTTCAAAATCAAAAGCAGTTCATTTTTTGGAGGATATTTATCAGTTAACTGAATTATACTGAAGAATTAGTATTATAATGAACAATAAAACTCCCAAGATCCAACACACATCACAGCAGAAAACAGTGTGTTGCCACCTCGAGGAGGTGAAAAAAGGCTAGTTAACTTAAATTGATATTGCTCTAACTCGACATAGGTTATATGAATCGATGCATTCGGATTTTAAATAATTTATTCGTGAGTAACGTTAATTTATCATTATTCCATCGTTTGAATATTATCTTGCAAGTTTTACCAATAAAATAAATGTTTTTATTAGTTGTTTTTATGGGAAAATAGTGCCAAATTTAGCATCAGAAGCAATAAGTTGGCATCACAAAACGAAATCACACGGTTTGACGTTTATTGGACAGCTTACTGCAACTGTCAACGTCAATAACACATTGAACCAATACGTTTCCATGCCATTGTTCAAATACATTTGATAAACAAAAGCATCTTTGTCAAATTTTTATGCCTACACTCGTCACTCGGTACCCTTAAGGGTAATCCTCAAATCCGAGTTCAATACAAAAATGTTTCGGACAAATACTCAAAAAGTACGCCGTATTATTAGTAATTTCTACACACTATTCGTTTCCTCTATGTTTTTTGATTTCGTGAACAAAAAAAAGTGAAAGGTTTCATAGTATAATTTAGATTTTATACGTATTTTTAAGTTAGTAGTTATTAGGGTTAATTTTAACTCAATATTGGTTACGGTGTACTTTTTGAGTATTTGTCCGAAACATTTTTGTATGGAATTCGGATTTGAGGATGCCCCTTAAAAGACCACTTTTTTAACTTTCTCTTTACCCTCAGCCTCTACCCTTTTCTACAAATGTTTTTTAGACTCACGGTTCCGATTTTTTACTCTGCCTCATGCTCTATTTCATTTTTGGCACTTGAAATAAATAAATCTCGTTTTATTTTGTAATTTTAGGCATATTTTTTTTAAGTTTTTTATTACTAAATTTTTGAATCGCATAATGCCTAAATACTATAGATACCGGGCTAGAACACCAACACGAAGAAGCAAGCGCAAAGAAAGGGGAGAAATTGAAAGGTTGGTATCCAGGGCATCCACCTGCACTTTTACAATGATTTTCTTACGCTACAGTCAGTTTAATTTTAGTGTATTTTGTAACATTTTACACACAGTTTCCTTCCAAAATTTCATTTCTGAATGCACATTAGTTCAGTTTTTATCATTACCTACTTCACGTATTAACTTGTTTCTCAACTTATTCATCTCATCATTACATGTATCGGTACTCGGCAACAAAGGGAAAATTAGCACAGCACTCCCCTCAAGCAATGTAATAATGTTTCCTTCTCTTCGTTATTGTTATTTGTCTTATGGTGTACAATAAAGCATTTTCATTCATTCATTCAATTATTCATTTATTCATTCATTCCCCTCAAGCACTGCTTCACTGTGTAGGTACGTAGGAAGGTACTCTTCACTCTTCAGATTCCATAATAAAAATAAATTAAGTGGGTTGGATTCTATTGCCTATATATATACGTGTGATACGTACCGAGTACTCGGCCGAGACAGTAAAATGTTACTCTGCCGAGACAGTAAAAGCTTACATCACTCGCTCATGCCTAGATCATCAGTACGTGTGATATAGGCATCAGTCGAGCACTCGGCGCAATGTTTATAAGTACCGAGTACTAGATACGTGTGATCTAGGCATAAGTCTGTTTATTTTTTTTTACTCATTTCATTATGATAAATCTACAGATACTGGCTACCCGAGTTCTACGTATCCGCTGACAGAAGTTGGGTGGATATTTCAATAGCGTGCACTCTTTCACCCTCTTGGTACCTACGAAGGACATCGTGGCGTACTTCGTGGCTACCTTCAAGACAGCTGGCGGCAGGGCTCCGGACATGGCTTCAGTTAAACCACAGAGTGTTACAGTTGAACAATCGACCGATTACGTGGTTGTAGCTAGTCTGTGCTGAGGTTCATTTTTGAGTCTTTTTTGGCGCCATTTTTTTAACGTAAATTGTGATGGTAGGTATTTTATTTACAGATTTCCTTCCGTTTTGTAAGAAAGTTGAACGGTAAAACCAGTTTTCTTAAAATTTGCAGTAATATGGCTGGAAAATAAATGGTTATGTACAAAACGTTTGTGCTCTTTGGCTTGATGTAGGTAAGTAGATAGGTACTTATTATACAGGGCGTCGTCCCATGGATATGCCACATGGAGGGTAAGTACTTTGAATATTGTAGATGGAACACTTTACTGAAAAAACACATTATTGAAATTTTAAAAACTATTTAAACTGCATTAGAGAAAAATAATCATCTGTAGCATTATCATACCGATCGAAAGGCTTCATCATAAGGATTATTTTTTGCTAAATAACATAGTGTCACAAATAAAAGGAAGACCAAGACAAGCAGGGTGAAGAAAAACAACAAAGAAGAAAATTAATAAGGTTTAAAAATGAAACACGAACATAGATAAAAACAAACAATATATTACTGTACAAACGATTCTGACAGTAAAATTATCTTAAGTTTATCACTTTCATACTAATTAAGTAGGTAGGTACTTACTTCTCATCTAATCTAAAAAATATTCTATGACTTGTTTTTGTGTATTCAGCCAGGTAGGTAAACCTTAAAAATATATTGATAGATATAAATTGAGTTATTGAGTTAAAGGATGGCTAATTGACAATACTTATTGAGAATTTACAATCTATTTCATATGAGCAATTTGGCGTAAGTACCTAATATACAATACTAAATAATAAATAATAAATCTGTGAGATTCTGTACAATACATAATTGTTATCAATTCGTTTGAAATTTCTGTTCATTCTCACAGTTACATGTGTAAACATAGTAACTCAATGACAGAACCATTGAGTTACTATGTTAACACATGTAACTGGATGAGTTCTGTGCTGTTTTTCTGTACACAAACCAGTAAGACTATTTGTCTCATTAGTTCTGTAACAAAACAAGTGTGAATAAAATTGGCTCACTAGTTCTGTGTCCAACATACCTACATATAAATGTAGTACAAAAATAATGGGACGAAAAGTCTCGCCAGATTTACCTCGATAGGAGCCCGCATGCCCGCATAAATGAGGTACAATTTAATTACACAAAATTGAATCAGAATGCAAATGAAAATACCATAGAAAGAAAGTTTTTTTATCCTGAAAGCACATACGTAAAACATCTCCTTTATTTTCTTTAGATTAAACCAAGGGTATGTGAAAGCCCATTTTCTTACAGTTACAATTAGAACCTCAATGTAGTCCGAAAATGCGTAAGTAATTCAAAATAGGTAGGACTCTTTTTGCAGCACAAGTTAGATTACCTCGAACTCGAAGAAAAGATTGTGACGGGTATTTATCGCGCCCACCTCACGTTTCGACTGTATTGCATTGCAACAGGCGTGGTCACGGGTCGACTGGCGTATTGGAGTAGCTCCAGTGAAATGTGGGAACTACCCTCATTTTGGTCGTTAAAAATGTTCGGTCGGCAGTGTAAGAAAAAATTCTTGGATAGAAAATGACTGAGCGACAGCGGGGCGAGTGCGGCGCCCGAACAGAGCATTTGCTAGCATAATACCTGAATTTTCCAAACGTTGAATGAACTTCAATAATTATTAATGATGCGTACCGACCGATTGACACAAGGCCATATAAAAACGAGTAAGTAACGGTAACAGTATGTAATTTTTATCATATTTATTTGGAAACTTAAGATTTGATTTTTAAAGTTTTTTGCGATAAACCTGTGTTCAGAAACTATATTTTTTTTCTGGTCATGACAAACTTGTGGTGTATAGTGTTAGTAATTTAAATAGTAAATGGATAATGGGCACTGACATAGCCTTACCGCACACATTTTGTATCACATTGTATCCCATAGAACTAAATCTAAGCCATAGACAAGATTAAATTAAAGGGTGATAAACAATCTCACTATATCACAAAATCTTTGCCTCCTATTACATTTTAATGGAATTACGTCAAATTCGCCTTGAATGCGGTTTCAGATTAGCGGATAAACCGAGCGGATTTACCGCTTGTGTTTTGTTTTTGCAGCGCCTGTATGCGCGACATTCCTCGAGAGACGCCTCATGGCCCGTTTTCATTAGGGGACATTGTCGCCCGACACGAAATCTACGTGTACCTAAGGCGACGTCGCGGGGGATATCGCGCGACATCGGAGGCGACATCTACGTGTCGCGGGGTATGTCGCGTGTCGTCGCTCTGGGAGCGTCGACCTTATGCGACTTCGTGTCCCGCGACAGTCGCATGACAAAATTTAACAAGTGAGGGGGGTTTAGAGACAGGTCGGCGACGCAACTTTCGCCCCGTCTATTCGTTGCAATGCGTCCAAATCTCGGCGAGCAGACAGCGATAAAGACAAAAAGCCAGCCCTTAAATGTCCCGCGTCTACTCGCGACATATCCCGCGACATAGTCCCCTAATGAATACATGGCTTCATGCTACTGACACTCGCTAGAAAACACCGAGCAAAGACGCCGGTATACGCGCGTTCTATTTTTGAACTTTCGCGAGTACTAATCCGTCCGTATACGCGCGACAAAATACGCTAGTCTGAAACCGCACTTGCATTTAACTATATACATAAAATCAGTATCTATAATAATATGTAGGTAAGTATTTTTTAGGCTTTGATTACAAATATCAGCTAAAATTACTATATTTTCTTCTATCTACTAAAGCAATTTACAAGTTGTAGGTACCTATACTTAAATTAAACTTAGAATAAGTACGTTTTTTATGTATATAAAATCTACTTTTCCCTATTTAGATTCAAAAGAAATAACAGCACGTTAAAAGGTAGTGCATGCAATTCATTTTCTAAGATTTATTTTAAGGTTAACGTTTTATTTTACAGAGATTCTTACAATTCATAAATTATGAAAAAAATATCAAAAAATATAATGGTAACAAGCCAACAAAACGGTTTTTAATTTGTGACATAAATGCAAATCACATTCCTAGAAGGTACCTCATTAATTGCCTTATTAAAAATAATGGCTACGATTAGGCCGATTCATAAAATTTCGTAAATTAATTAAATAATAAATAATCTAATACATAGTTGTGATATATAAAATACTTATGTTAGGTAGCAAATAGCAAAGCATATTATGATTCATTATAATATTTGCGCTCTTAGCGTAGGTAGGTATTATTAATATTATCTATATTGTCATTCCGTAATATAAATGGCCATAATAACAATTATTTACACTAGATTTTAAATTGTAAAATAAAACTATAAGGGATACCTTATTACAATAGAACCACAAATTGGACTAGCTCTCTATGCAAAAATGAATTGGTAATTAATTCAACATTAAAATGTGCAATACAAACATAAAACATATAAGTAACAAAAATATTTTTGAAAATATACTTTCTTTATAAATAAATCCTAGCTTACCTTCGAGAATCCAGCTAAAGGAGGGGTTATACGTCAGAATCTGGTAACATAATTTTCTGCCATTTATGACGGGGGACGAGGTAAACACGCATTACACACGCGCCTAACAAAACTTATTAATGTGAACGCTTACTATAATAATCTAGCACACCATCTTAAAATATGCAAATTCAGCGTATAGTTTTATTTAACATGAATGGCCAAGAAGGTTATATGACCAGCAGGGATTCGCCTTGCGTTAACCCCTCCTTTTGCTGGATTCTCGAAGATGCTTACTGAAAATACAGGCATAAATGTACAACACGTTATCACTATGACTTCAAAATTCGACTTTTGAAATAACTAAATCATAAGATCTACCTACTTGGTAATATCAAAAGGGTTGTAAATAATGAAGGTACATAAATAAGATAATTGTATGAAAAGTTTTTTAGAAACATGGATTTAGATTATGAGAAACGAATGCCTTATCAATTAAAAGAAAATTTGTCTACTGTATTCTTCAGTGAAGTATGTGACTCTACTTTATACATTCATAAGACCCGTCTGTAACTAACCATACTTGAGACATATAAATCATTCATTCATTCAAAGATTTACAATAAAACAAAACAAGTTTTTTTTTTTTTTAAAGCAGTTGTTTAGATTCAACATCAAATCTTCAGGGGCTAACCACACGTTACCCACAGAGGGCATGGCTAGGCGTGGCATTTTTAACCCGACTGCCAAGGAAGGGTTATGTTTTTCGCGCGTATCTTGTATAAGTATGTTTTTTTTTACTTGCTCGTATCTTCCAAACGGCTGGGTGGATGGATTTCGACAATTAGGGTATTGTTAGATTCGTGATAATAACCCTAGTGTTCTTAGATAGCTATCTAAAGGCCTCTACACACCAAAGCCGCGTAGCGTTTGGAATGCGATTGTTCAAAAGAGCCTGGTTTTCAAGGCCAGCTAAACAAGTTTCGAAAAAATAATCAAAACGGCGGATTTTTGGGGCTAATAATTTTTTTATAATTATTTAATTTACCAAATCTATCGAGTACATACACAGATCTCGGATACTTTCGGCTGTCGTACATTCTAACTTTATGATCTACGGTAATTTAGAAGAAGATTACAAAAATATCGGTACATACATAGGTCAAATATTTCAATATAATTAGGTTAAAATAATATTTTGGCAGTCGGGTTTTCAGTTTTTATAAGCTAGGCTTGTTTATTTTGATCCTACTGTGCCACGTGTCGAATGCAGCCTGCGGAATTTTCACCTTATACAAAAGAGATCAACATTATCGGGTAACGATTGTTTTAATACCTACTTACCTATTTATAAGCCAAACTAAGTTTGCAGTTGCCATGTCTATAAATTACTTGTTTTCATAATTTACCGTAACTTCTTCACAATTTTGTTATTTCTAGTTTAAACCTATTTGTGACAAATGAAACCTAATTTTGGTTTCTCAGCCAAATAATATTGAATTTATTTTCTATCAAAGTTATTAAAGAGGCTTCCAACTAATTCTTATGACCAGATCACACGTACAGAGCAAACGGGCGAGACAGTAAAATGTTTCTCGGCCGACAGTAATGTGAGCAAGTAGCTTACATCACTCACTCAGCCGAGCACTCGGCGGTATGTTTATAAATACCTACCGAGTACTCGGCCGAGAGCACCGATTGATCGGTGCGTGTGATCAAGGCATTATTTCACTTAACAGGCTCCTTCCAGTTCCACAGTTTCTCTACCAACAAACGCCAAACAGTAGCTTGGTACCTAGTATTCATGTGTCGCTCAGAAACAGGCCTAAGTTGAAACCCATTTTAGGACAAGCTTAAACAGGCGTCGCAAGAAAAACCTAAGGCACAGAATCCGCCGCTATCTAACTCGCATATTTGTACAATTTTAAAGATAAAAATTAACTGAGTAGGTAGGCATACCTATGTAGGTATATTTAAAAAAAAGTGCATCGGCCATTTTGTTACTACTGTCTCACGAAATGTTTTATTATATATTTTGTTTAGATATATTTAAACTAACTAGACGAAGGAAATAGGAAAAAACAGTTTAGCTCTATTTCCTTCGCATATGTTTAACATTTACAAATGTGCGAGCTAGATTGCGGCGCGCTGGATTCTGTGCCCTAAGCCACAATTCTACTAGTGAATGAGTCACTTCTGTCTGTCATCAACTATAACGCCGGCCGCAAACGAGCGACCGTCAGTTTACGTACATTTTTTTTTCGGATGGAATACAGTTGATATTTTTCTTATCCTATGCTGCATGTTTCTTAAGACCTACCTAAGCCACAGGCGTAGTAAGAGATACCTTAGGTCACTCTTACGCTCACTAGTATCCGCATAGTCATTACCTACTACCTATCATGGCCAAACAACAACTTGGTGATATATCTTTAATGGGTTGCTTAAAAATCGATATCTTTGTTTAGGGCAGGCCTGAGCCACAGACCAGCTACAGGCTATTATTAAACGTGAGCCACATACTCACTATTGTCCGCACAGTCACTACTACACATCATGGCCAAACAACAACTTGGTGATATATCTTTAATGGGTTGCTTAACAAACCTTAATCGATATATTTCTGTTTAGGACAGGTCTAAGCCACAGGCTATTATGAGACCTGAGCCACACACTCACTATTGTCCGCACAGTCACTACTACACATCATTGCCAAACAACAGCTTGGTGATATATCTTTAATGGGTTGCTTAACAAACCTTAATCGATATATTTCTGTTTAGGACAGGCCTAAGCCACAGACCTAAGCCACACGCTCACTATTGTCCACGCAGTCACTGCTACCTATCATTTCCAAACAACAGCTTGATGATATATAAGTATTTAATGGGTTGCTTATAACAAACCTAAATCAATATCTTTCTGTTTAGGACAGGCCTAAGCCACAGGCTATTATGAGACCTAAGCCACTTCACTATTGTCCGCACAGTCACTACTACCTATCACTGCCAAACAACAGCTTGGTAATTTATATTTAATGGGTTGCTTAAAAACAAACTAAGATCAATATCTTTCTGTTTAGGACAGGCCTAAACCACAGACCTAAGCCACACGCTCACTATTGTCCGCACAGTCACTGCTACCTATCGTTTCCAAACAACAGCTTGGTGATAGGTATATCTTTAATGGGTTGCTTAAAATCGATATCTTTATGTTTAGGACAGGTCTAAGCCACAGGCTATTATGAGACCTGAGCCACACACTCACTATTGTCCGCACAGTCACTACTACCTATCTTCGCCAAACAACAGCTTGGCGAAATACGTCCATCAGCTACGCTCGTCGATATTTGCCAGGATGTGCGTGTACAGGTGGTATTGTACCACCTTCACCAATTCGTACTCTAGGGTTGATAAGCCGTCCTTTTGGAATGTTTTGCTGGTCTGCGATAGGAGTTGGTACCTGGGAAATAAACAAAATTGTTAAGTCAAATAAAAATTAAATAGAGATGTGAGGTGGGCGAAGCTGTTCTGTGGTCCAACTTTTTCGACTAACTGAACTTAATTTTTAAAGGACATAGGAAAACGGATTATGAAACTCAAATGGAGTTGGGCGGGACACCTGGTCAGACGTGGTGATGACAGTGGAGCAGGGCTTTAACAGGACTGGCAAGCGAAGTGTCGGACGTCCGGCCGCGAGATGGGTCGACGACATTGTCAGCGTCGTGGGCCGACTTGGACCCGCTTAGCACAGAACCGGGCAGCGTGGCGAGAGCAAAGAGAGGCCTATACCCAGCAGTGGGTCAAGTCAGGCTGCGGATGATGATGATCATGATGAACTTAATAGTTTGTTTGTTAAAGAATAAAAAATTCCCTATGGTCATACAACAAACGTGTTACGAGTAGGTACATCAGGTACATCAGCGCGGCCTCCGTACATCGTATCCGCAACAACATTAATATGTGGTGATCTACTTTACGTTAACGCGAGCACGGCGCTCTAGACCTACTTCCGTGTCATACTCGACCGGTTGACACTAAGCTAATTAGATATTAAGGGGAATCCTCAAATCCGAACTCCATACAAAATGTTTCGGACAAATACTCAAAAAGTACGCCGTATTATAGTAATTTCTTTACACTATTCGTTTCGTCCATGTTTTTTAATTTCGTCAACAAAAAAAGTGTAAGGTTTCATACTTTAATTTAGATTTTATACGTGTTTTAAAATTAACCCTACTAACTTAAAAACACGTATGAAATCTAAATTAAAGTATGAAACCTTACTCTTTTATTGTTGACGAAATTAAAAAACATGGACGAAACGAATAGTGTAAAGAAATTACTATAATACGGCGTACTTTTTGAGTATTTGTCCGAAACATTTTGTATGGAGTTCGGATTTGAGGATTACCCTTAAATTATAAATTAAAATCTTGATTATAAGTTTACATTAAGAAAGTTAATTAACGTCAAGAAAACGCCGATTTTTTTTGTTTATTTATTCTTGTATTTGTTAATAATGCTTTTGCTAGCGAATTCGATTATGGAGTAAACTGTTAAACTAAATTATAAAAGGTCAGGAAAACTGACGTTGGTAAAAGACTGATAGGTTTAAAATAGCGAATGTATTCTTTCCGCGTAACTCTTCGTCCAGGATCGTTATCATAAGTACCTACTTCATATTTATCCTATCAGCAGCATATTATTTGTGTATATCTTAATACTCTTTGATATTATCATAGCAGGTATTTTATTTTATTTTATTTATTCCTTTTGGGAAAACCATCAGCACAAATTAACATAATATGCAACAATCAAAACACTTAGGCGGCCATTTAAAGGTTTCCACTAATGGTAGCATAATAACATAACAAATACAGATACACAGTAACATATTATGTTAACAAATACAGAAACACAGTAACATATTAAGTTAACAAATACAGAAACACAGTAACATCTTAAGATAACAAATATATAAACACAGTAACATATTAAGTTAACAAATACAGAAACACAGTAACATATTAAGATAACAAATATATAAACACAGTAACATATTAAGTTAACAAATACAGAAACACAGTAACATATTAAGATAACAAATATATAAACACAGTAACATATTAAGTTAACAAATACAGAAACACAGTAACATATTAAGATAACAAATATAGATACACAATGTAGTACATTGAAGATGCGACCAATAAAAGGAGCCACATTGGCCAACTTCTAGTAAATTTTGGTCCAATGCTAATTTTCGAAAAAGAGAAGTGACAAGGCTACATATACATTAGGTATAAGTTAAAACTACTAGGCTCTTTCATTGTAAATACAACTACCTACATCGTAAAAAGTAACACACATTTGAAAATGGAGATAGGTATCTACCTATTTCATATTTATTGACAAGGTGTCGGAGATTATTTCCTGTCTTTATGTCGTTATGGTCCTGTCTTACGACTCCATTTTGGCTAAATACTGTTTATCTTGGTGTTCTATAGGAACACCGTTATTCATCTAAGTATTAGATGTACTGCGAGAAAAATAAGTTATTGAGTTTATTTCTAAGAGTAGAAGTACTATAATAGAAAAGGTCAAGCTCATCATAATCTCTGTTGAGTAGGTTAAATTTATTGCATGCTCGGAGAACAAAAGAATTTCTACGATAGTTAGTACTAGCGTAAGGAAGATAAAACAAGTTGCTTCTTCTAAATGTTCTTGTTGGCGTATAGAATTTTATCTTCTCAAAAAGCTCAGGACAATTAACAATGGAGTTAATAACCTTTGATAAATAAACAAGATCAGCGTAATCACGCCTCAAATTTAAAGGGAGTAGGTGTTGCCTAGCACAATTAAGAGGATAATCAACTCGAGGTAATTTCATTTTGTAGTTAAGATACCGTAAAAATTTCCTTTGAATACTTTCAAGTCGATCTATGTAGATTGAATAAGCCGGGTTCCAGACTTGGCTTGCATACTCCATGTGACATCTGACATAGGTGCTGTATAGGATTTTGAGAGTCTTTATACTTTTGAAATCTTTAGAGGAACGCATTATAAACCCTAGAGCTTTTGATGCCTTACTGACTATCGAAGAAATATGCGCATCAAAAACCAATTTAGAATCATGAATAACTCCAAGATCTTTTATCTCATTCACTCTTTGTAATACATGACCTTTAAGAGCATACTTGAAGTCAATAATATTAGTTTTTCTGGTGAAAGTTATTATGTTACATTTAGCTGCATTCAAATCTAGTTTGTTAGAGGTACAGTAGGCATCTAAGCGATTCAGATCTTCTTGGAGGAGTTTTGCATCATTAGGACAGGTGATAGGCCTTAAAATTTTCATATCGTCGGCAAAGGTTAATATAGATGAATTAATAAAACATGAATCAATGTCAGATACAAATAAGAGGAATAATAAAGGTCCCAGCAAAGAGCCTTGAGGAACACCGCTTGGAACTTGCATCCATTTAGATGAGTAGTTACCCAGGACAACAACTTGAGTTCTATTTTCTATGTACGAGACGAACCATCTTAGAAGGTCACCCCTAATTCCTATTGTAGAAAGCTTAAAAATCAAGCGTTTGTGGTCTATACGATCAAAGGCTTTGCTATAATCGGTATACACTACATCAGTTTGATAACCATGATCCATAGCTTCCGTTAGTGATTCATTTAACAGTATCAAGTTTGAAACTGTAGACCTACCCGGGATGAACCCATGTTGCGTTAACGGAAGTGTATTTTTCAAAGAACCATAAACCTGTTCATACACAATTTTTTCAAATACCTTTGCTATTATACATAGCTTGGATATAGGTCGATAATTAATAACTTTGTCTTTTGGTCCTTTCTTATGCACTGGGGTAATAAAAGCAGATTTCCATATAGATGGAACAATACCCTCCTTGATAGATCTACTAAAGATAATAAATATAGGTGTGGAAAGGTTGTCGGCACAGTTAATCAGTAGCAGAGGTGGAATAGTGTCAGGACCTGCCGATTTGGATTTATCTAGTTTCAGGAGCTTATTCTTTACCATTGGGATTGAAAGTTCAATTGAAGATAAATTAGCGTCTATTTTAGATGAGGAGTGTGAGTCTTCGTAAGAAGGGTCATTAGATGCAATATTTGGTGATAAAAATGTTGATAGGAAATAATCAGCAAATAAGTTACAGATTTCAACTCCTGAACTAGTACTTTCAGCGTTATATGTCATTGTATTAGGTAATGACGTGGTTTTAGATAATGATTTTAAAAATGACCAGAAATATTTAGGGTTATCCTTAATTGAGCTTTCTACAGAAGAGATATAATCATTATAACAGATTTCTTCTAAACCTTTGGCCCTCTTCTTAAGAAAGCTAACAGATAATTCATCAGCTCGCATGCCGTAACGCTTAAATTTAGTAAAATATTTATATTTCTCCTTGAGAACCTTTTTTAGTGCTGGAGAGTACCAGGGCGGAAACAAGTTTTGACGAACAGCTTTTGTAGGAACATACTTATCCCTTAAGAGTTTTAATTTTTCATAGAAACAATCTACTGCTGAATCCAATGAATTATTTATGAGGTACTCATCCCAATTAATTCTTGATAGTTCCTCGTTATAAGCATCATAATTTGCTTTATTATAGCAGAATTTTATTTTGTTACTGCAATTAAGAACAGAAATATCGAGATTTGAGAGGATTAGATCTAGTATCTTACCATGTTGGTTATGGATATGATTGTACTGATGAAGGTCGACAACATCAAGCTCATCAATGAACTCCATCTCCATCTTACCCAATCCAAGAGTATTATTCGGCTGTAGGTAGTTTAGACCATCCACTACACCCCACTGTACAGAACTCATGTTGAAATCACCCATTATCACAAATTTATCCTGCGGATAAGAAGTCAGAATATCACGCATACTATTTAAATAGTTTGAAAGCTGTTGTGAGAAGCTCAGGCCTTGATTTTGTTTGCACAAATAAATAATACCAATGTGAACACACCCTAATGTATGTAAGTTTTCATTAGTCTTTATTGTTAACCATAAATCTTCAGCAGTTGAGCTCCATTCAGGTCTAGGGATCACGTGATACTCCTTACGGACAGCTAAAAGTACTCCGCCGCCTAGCGACTGCCCCGTGATGTCATACCTACGGTCTCTTCGCCATACCAAATATCTATCATCAAATAGTTCCGTGTCAGATATTCCATCGAGAAGCCATGTTTCAGTAATACCTAATATATCAAAGTTATTCAAGCATAAGTTTCTACGAAACATGGATGTTTTTGTACGTAATCCACGGACGTTCTGATAGTAACAAGTTATTTTTTTACTATAAACTGTTACCGAAGCCCAACAACAGAATAATTATGTGGCTATATGTGGTATTAGTATGACAGTATAGAACAGCGTAAGAATAATGTAAATATTGTGTAAACACTTCTATCCCTAAGCGATATTTTTTAAAGCGGCGATTGAATGAAGCTAATAAAGATGTATAGTACAATAGAAACATAAATATGACCTTGGCCTTACCGTCAGCTGTGTAATTATGGGTAGGTATAGTAAAAGGTAGCATGTTTTTACTTTTCTTAGCAACAAAGTGATTACAATACGATAAAGAGTTGCAAATATAAGTTTTATAGATGTTTGTGAATGTGAACGTTACAGGTATAAACTGTGTTGACATAATTATAAGTATATAATATACAAGTTGTGATATATAAATCAGACTATCACAAAAAATAGAAAAGATGCGAGTTTCTGATTTGGTTAAGTGAATGCACACATCTCTCAGTATGTTTGTAAACTGTAGTTGGAATAAGCGACTTAATAGATAAATCGAAACACACAAGACAACGCAAACTAAATAGCACTTTATACTAATTTGTTTAAATCGGATGCAGACTTGATGGTGATCACTGGCGACGTATCATCCTTCCGAATGTGAATCTTCGAGAATTTAATCCAGACGTATTGATAGCCCTTTTCTCTGGCAGACTCCTTCGTTTGAGTGAGAAGTTTCTTATATTCGGGTGACAAATGGTCATTCACGTAGATTCTTTGATTCATGTTTTCGAAGCCAATGTCTGAAGCAAACAGAGACTTGGTTGAGCGAGCTGATGCAATGAAGTCCTCTTTTACGTATCGATTTAGAAAACTTACTACGATTGACTTCTCTTTGCCATTAAACGACGGAATGCGACTCACATAGTTGATCTGACATTTTTCAATTTTGTAATTGATATGTACGCCAATTTTATCCATTACTTGGAATAAGTTTTCAGTTTTTTTGTGAGGTACTCCCTTAATTTCGATATTATTGAGTCGGGAAAGTTGATCTCGATGTAAATCGTTGCGCTGGCACGTGTGAATTTGTGACCTAACCTCCACCAAGTCACTCAGAGACGCCTCGAAACATATCCGGGATTCCACGTCGTCCACTTTGGATGAATACTCTTGAACCTTTTTCGTGACACCACGGTGGGATTCCTGTAGCTTACTGATATTGGATTTTATTCCTTCTACGTCGCTCGTTAGCTTGGGTAGGGAAGACAATATCAAATCCATGGAGTTTAGTTTGCCCATAATCATTTCAAGTGAAACGGGCTCAGGGGTCTTGACCGACGAGTTGGAGGGTACAGGCGAGCTTGCGTGGCACGACGAACATTTCCAGCTTGCTTTCGACTTTACGCCCAGCCGGCGATAATTTCCTTCCGTAATGTTAGCACAGCCGAAATCCAGGCGTTTTTTGCAAGCAGAACATTGAACCCCGTCATTGAACTGGTCACCACACATCGCACATTGATGCATCTTTATTACGTTTGTTTGGTGTATTTGTGATATTTAACCAGCAACGGTAAAATGCATCTGCGTGTGAGCGAGCGTGCAACTGCGAGCGATGCGCGCGCGCGACTGAAGGTATTATTTAGGTCTCTTGCTACAGCCCATTTTAATAGTAGATTATGCACTAAGGGGATAAAGCAGTCTTATGTCGCGGGTGGCATATTGAACCCTGAGCTAACGAGGGACTCCTGAGCGAAGCGAGGGAGTTATGTAGAGTCCTGAGTGACGCGAGGGGTTCAAGCTACCCAAGACGAAGATAGGCTATATCCCAGAGGAGCATACTCTTCTTTTCACACCTTCTGCGAGGCAATAAAAAGCCAGGGCTCCAGCAGCGAACATGCACCGTTTTTTGTTTCACAAACTTTGAAGTCGCGCCTTTTTTCTTTATTTTTATGAGTGGCCAGTTCGATTTTCGAACAAACCTTTTTACAATGTCATATGGGCGTTCTTTTACTTAAGAGTTTTCCACGAGTTTCCACACGAATTTGACGTTCCAAATTCAAATCACATTACAACCCTTGGGAGTTTCATACAACATTACCTCCCTAGGTAGGTAATGCTTTGCTTTACCTTGATGATAGCATGAAAATTAATTGGACATTGTCGAGCAGGTGGTGTGAAAAGGTCTTTCTTACTTCCTTTCAATAATATGTAACTTACCTTTTGGGGTTAGGAACGGATTTCTTATGGTCCAGCATAGCGTAGCGCGCTATAGACATCTTGTACCTCGCTATGTGATAGTTGAATTTTTTTAACCTGAAAAAAATGAAAAGTAAAAAATATTCAAGATATTCAAGTTACAAATTAATGATTTATCAATGACATAAGATTTTAATTTTGATCAGCTTGTGAGAAATAATCATACTTATATACCTACTTATATGTTGGTTGTTTTCTTTGTATTTTATATAGGTAAGTATTTAAAAAAAAAGATAAGGTATTCTATCAGTAAATTATAAGTGTTCTGGTTCCGATTAGTACAAGCTCTGCTAATTTTGGGGTTAGATCGCGTTGTATGGAATGTCCGCAATCATGCCAAAACTACAGAACCAATCGGACTGAAATTTAGATAAATAATAAAGGAACTGAAAAGAACAAGGTTACATATTATTGCAATTTCACCCAGGAGTAGTCGCGTGCAATATCAGTTACTACTCGGGCGAATCAACATGACACCTGGCTCGAATGACGTTTGTGCAAAGCACAGCGAGCGTGGAATTGATAGAGAAGGGGTCCTGTAATACTTGGTAATGATAAATGATAAGTAATGATAAGGCTTCGCAATTAGGGGAAGATGAAACACGGAGAGCGCCGCGCGGAGTAGCGGGGGAAGCATCAAGTTGCGAGGCACGTGTCAGCCAGGTGTCATGTTCATTCGCCCGAGTAGTAGGTACCTATTTATCTGAACTCCTCACCTATAGAATATGTCGTCATCTTCTCCGCCCCAGCCCCAGTACTTGTTGGAGAACCCATTCACTTTGGTGAACTGCTCCAAGGTGACTGCCGATACTCCGCCGAATATGTTTTCGTACGGTAACCTAAAAGAGTTTCATTTCAGGCTTTAGAAATAATACCCAGATTAAAAACCACGGAGTTTAAATAATAGGTAATTGAGAAATATTTATTTTTCGTGGTTCAACTAAATTAGGAAGCATTCAATACTTACCTGTAAGTTTGACTGAATGGTAGGTATTTAATAGTTTGATTGGGCTCATTGGAACCTCGGAAAAGGTCAACAAAGGACTGGTAAAGGAGGTGTTACAGTTCAACGAGCTTAGAAGCAGTGTTGGCCAAGCGGAAGGTGCCTCGACTTGCGATCCGAAAGTCGTGGGTTCGAACCCTATTGTACACCAATGGATTTTTCTGTTCATAAAATCTGTGTGCATTAAAACACGTGCTTAACGGTGTAGGAAAACAGTTGGTGGCAGCTCGTTGAGTTCTTCTTTTCATGTCACTAGTTCCTCCGAACCAGTGTGGTGAAAGGATTTCAAGTGCGCCTCAAAGAGGCTCCTTTCGTGCACTCGACACATGTTGTCGAACTTTAGGTTGTACGGCATTGCCGGTTTCCTCACGATGTTTTCCTTCACCCTTGTGAGAACGTGGGATGTATACATAGATTTTTTCGACCGAAAATAACCATTTACGCATGACTGCCACCGGGATTCGAACCCGCGACCATCAGGTAAGGTACAAAAATTGATATGTAAAAACAAAATTAACAAAAATTGATATGAAATGTAACCTACCCAATATTTGCAATAAGTACTGAATACTGAATTATTGACCCCTGTACAGAGATAAGAGATTGCAATACAACTGAAAAGTAACCTTATGCAACTTACATAAAGTTGAGTATGTCGATGCTAGCGGACATGTGCCTTGGTTGTCGCGGACAGGAGTACATGTTCCTCGTGTCCAGCGGCAGTAGATCTATGTCGTGGAACACGAAGCACTGCCACCCGGGCGCCAGTCGCTGGCTTTCCACGAAACCCACGTTCATCAGCTTCGCGCGGTTAAAGTCTTTGTTACCTGGAGTTAATAGCATTGTAAGGTGAGTCCTAATCAGAAGAATTTTCGTAGAAGTTTTTTCTGAAAAAACGTATATGACTCTGGCATTTCTCATTGATACATGATTTGATGAAAACTTGTATTAGGCGTAAGTCATGGATGAATAACGATGTTCCTATAGAACACCAAGATGGACATTATCACACCAAAATGGGTGCGGTACTATATGGGACCGAAAATTTTCAGACACCTTGTCAATAAACATTAAATATCTCTATGTTTAAATAATGTTTGTTACCTTTTAAGATGTTGTTTTATTGACAATAAAAAAAACCTAGTAGTTTTATATTTCATATAATAGTACCTAGCCCTGTTACTTCTCTTTTTCGAAAATTAGCATCGGATTAAAATGTACCAGAAGTTAACCAATGTGGCTCCCTTTTCTTGGTCGCATTTTCAATGTACTACTTTGTGTTTCTATACTATAATACTTCTGTGGTGTAGGTGTACCTAGGTACTTATTTGCAATCAAATTACTGAATACTGAATACTAACGAACTTTCACCAGCGTTCACTGAATAGAATCCCTTTAGACGTGTTTTGCGGTTTTTCATGAATTTTGGAAATATTCTTGAAGAGAGTCCAGTTGTCCAGTTTGCCCTCCTCTCAGTAGAGGGCGTGATTGTCGTGCGATGGTAGGGAAAGGTGATGGAATATAGACCTTTACTGACTGATATAAAGTATAATATCAAATAAACTATGTTAATAGTATGAGGCGCAACAACATCGTTTCCAGATCCATCCGAAGGTTCTCTGGAAGAGATTGCTTTTAATGATAAGACCGCCCATTGTACTGCACTTTTTATATTCCTTGTTTCTGTTTATTTTTCTTGTTTTGTGGTGTGCAATAATAAACTGTTATCTACGTATCTATATATTTCTAATCAACATAATAGGAACTTACTAAAAAAAAATTGGTTATCTGTAAAGTTGGTTTACGAACGATAGTTTAACGTGACAAGGTCATTACCTGCGTGACGGGACAATGAGCGTTACAGGACAATGATGTCAACGTTTTCGTGCATGCAGACGGCGTTCATCGATTTATTAGACGTGGTGACGTCAAAATGGAAGGGTAGAAGTGTTTTTTTAGGTTGTTTAACTATTTTCGAACAACTGAATCTTAATAGTTGAACGATTAACAATGAAAAATTCTCCACAGTCCAACTTTGCGGTGGATAGATGGATGTATGTATCTCTATCATGTCAAATCTACATAACTTATTCAAAGAAAATCTTACCATCCTGTTCAACAACGAAGATCCCGTACTCTATCTGTTGCTTCATCAGGAACGGGTGCATGTGGTTGAGGAATATGGCTAAATGCTGCTGACGATCCCTGAAACAAAATAAAATTAAAGTAAGTACAGTCGAGTCCGTAATTATCTTTACACCCAGCTTACGCCGGTAGTCTTCTGTAATTAAAACACACACATAAACACATCATGTGTGTGTGTGTGTGAGTAAACTACTGATGTGACTAAACCACTTAAGATATACCCATAATATAAACCACCATTGGTTTAATCACAGGAGATCACCGGCGTAAGCTGGGTGTTAAGACAAATATAGAGCCGACCCTACATATAATACCAATTAATCTATTTACCTACTTATTAGAAATTTTCATTTTGTGCGAGTACCAGAGTCAGCTCAAAGATATCGTGACAGACCAATAACTAGATGATAAGACGAGCTTACTAAGTTTCAAGCTGATTAGATTGATTGAAAAGAGTGGAAGAAATGAGTGAGGCATTTACCCAGCAGTGGGACACTATACACTACAGGCTATTATTTTTGGTTATTATATTTTTAAGCTTCCTTTTATATTGTATATTTTCTCGAGGTGTACAATTAAGCGTTACCTGCTATCTATCTACAGACTATAAAAATAATAAGTACCTGTATGGCACTATAATGGCGACTTTGTGTCTGGCAGTGCAGTTGGGCGGGACGTATCTCCCGCCCCACTTGATTTCGGGGAACTTCTTCTCCACATAGTCTAGTTCCAGGTCAGTCTTGTTTACTGGGATTGGACCTGAAATAAAAATCAAGCTAATATGAAAATCTATGGCGAAAAATTAGCAGACAAACTGATGTAGGGTCAGCTTTGTAATTGTCTTTACACCCAGCTCACGTCGGAGTTCTCCTGTGATTAAACCACTGGTGGTTTATATTATGGGTAGGTATATCTTATGTAGTTTTATCACAGGAGAACACAAACGTAAGCTGGGTGTAAAGACAATTACAGAGCCGACTGTACTAATAATTGCTTCATCATCATTCATCCACTGATTGACATAAACAAATAGACATGTTATATTTTGTTCTTCCGTCTTTTTAATATGCGAATGCTGAAGTGTCGCTTTTGAACTACGTACCCCACCAGCGATGGATAATATCGAAACGGTCTAGTTATTTTAGAACTGGCCCCATTTTAGAACATCATTTGCTCAAAGACCCTCTCTACCGACCATCTGGTCATATAATTTATTTTATGACACCTTATTTTATAAAGTACCTATCTAGTAGGTAATAAAGTTTGAGATCATCTGCCATGCTTGATGCATAAATCATAAATCAATCATACATAAATCAATTCAAAAATAGTCGTTCCGCAAACTGTTTTATTAGATAACCCATCCTGAATTGAATACTTACGTTATTTGTGGGTTAAAAGTAATACAATCAGAATGAGATCAGCTTACCCAAATCCGGGGGCATTTTATCACACAGCGGTAACAACGGCACCTCACTCTTCCTCACAACTTCCTCCGTCGTCACCAGACTCTTTATCCCTTCCATTATCTTCGTCATCAATGTCGTTCCGTTATACGCTGGAGTTTCTTGCCTAGTCACGTTCCCCGTGGCATTAACTCTTTGTGTTACTTCAGTCATTTTCTTACTCTTTGTTACGTTATGTCTGGTCACATTTAATTTATTTAATAATACGTATACTGTAGCGTTTTTGGGTTGCGAGTTATTTTTGGGGTTTTCAATGGTAGACGCTTCTTTAGGCCGGGTTAACGGTGATTTGTCAACATTTCTGTAAAGATAGAGTCGAATTTATTATCTAGGTAACTTAACATGTCGTAACATTCGTAGAACTTAATGTTTTGTATGACAAGGTTCTTTAAGCAGGCTGGCAATCAGCCTTTGCAAGTCTTAAGAACATAAAGTACTGCGTGGTGTTGAAGACCGGCATGTAGAGATAGCTCCGCAGCATAATATGAGTACCAGGAGAACATAAAATAGCTCAATGTCTGCGTGGGGTGAAGAGGCAGTGAAAGGATGTTTCATTAAGGCTAATCCTCAAATCCGAATTCCATACATAATGTTGCGGACAAATACTCAAAAAGTACGCCGTATTTGTCCGAAACATTTTGTATGGAATTCGGATTTGAGGATGCCCTTTAACGCACTTCATAGCTTACCATCAGGTGAGGTTATTGTCAAACGCTAGTCTATTCCAAATAAGGTCCGCAGAGGAAGATTAGCACTCAAGTTGTTAAAAGTACATCATTTATTTAAATCTGTGTTTACCTATAATAGGCTATGCACACAGCATAAGACTATTATTTTAAGCTGTTGGTAAACCAATAAACAATATTATTTTTTTTCCTTTATTATTTAGAAGGGGTTCAGTCACGCAGTGACTATGTCACCCCCGTAGAAACTAGTTACATGTTGCTGTACAGATTAGAAAAAAATAAATAACGAACTACCTGACCTAAATTACACGTAAATAAAGTTGTATCAGCATCTTTGCCTCCTGGGATAGCGGTGAGGCCAAGATGCTGTTACAAATACCTACACTAAAATTATACGAGTATATTGATTTTATGTTTTGTCGTTGTGCTTCGTTCCGGATACACTCCATCAACAAGTGGTAAACATCTTCTTCTACATCACATTCCGAACAGTTCGGGGAAGCTGACAGTCTCATCATAAATTTAAACTTATTTGACGGTATGTGCCCGGAGCGAAGTCTAAACAGGGTTACAACATTTTTCCTATTTAATCCTTGTTGATCAAACCACGGGTATCGAGGAGGTTGACATTGGATGTTTTTATACCAGATGCCTTTTGTAAGTGACCGCTCATCAAAATATTCGTGCCACAGCTGACTACAGATAAACAATAATAATAATAATAAATAATTAGTACCAGGAGAACATAAGTACCTTAAAGTAGGTTGCGTGGCGTTGTAGAGCGGGGTGTAGAGATAGGTCCGCAGCGGCGACGACTCCAGGATGCCCCCAGAGAGGTACTCGACGGCCGCCAGCGCCAGCACCAGCAGCAACAAGAGGCGGAGCGCACGCGTCGTACGCCCCCCGCCGCCCCCGCTCGCGGCGTCCATCAACGCATGCGCTGCACTCCGCCCATACACTACTGGACAAGTTCGCAAGTATATCATCAACCACAGACATAGATCTCGATAGACCACGCAACGACCTCAAATTGTATGGAAACCAAGCGTGTCAAATTTTTCGTATCTACTATGACGTCACAAGCGCAATTTAGCGAAGTGAAACCCATGCTATTTGCATTTTTGGGCTATTGCAGTTAATTATGGCACAACGAGGCATATTTTTATTTATCCCGGACGACCGCTTGCCACAACAGACGCGCGCGGGCTGTCAGTCGCGGCGGCCAACCACGATGATTCGTCGGGGTTCAGACACGGGCAGTACATGCATTTGATTTATCTATTGTGTATATATATATATATATCTGTGTCATCAACAGATTATCGCAGTCAACTGTTAAACACGGGCCTGACACAATTTGCTGAATGGATTCCTACCTTCTCGCCACATCTATCTCTCATTCCTGCCGGAGATCGTATACTGATACTATACTCTCGCCGAGATTTGATTATTATACGTCACGTTTATGATGTGAATTGAGCTAATATATTTATCCGCTCAATTCACGTCAAGAGTATATTATTTTATGCAAAACAGAATATAGCCGTGCATTCGGCTATATAACTATATAACTAGTTAAAATAATATAAGATAGGATTTGTTCTAGACTACACTCCAAAGCATGCACACACAGAACTAACAATTTAAATTATCAGTACAAGAACTAATGAAAAAACCTTTCTAACAATTAGAAATTCTAAAAATATACATGAATATGTTTAATAAGATGGTATTTTTTTATTTTTGTAGGTAAATTATCAATAAAAATGTCTAAATTATCTAACAAGTTGTTGTACTGGCGACACATTCTAACTAATGTATTGAAGAATGACGTGTTGTTCGTATAAAATTGAAGAGAAAAAAGAGAAGAGGCCCTTTCCTTTTTTCAAACTTTTTGCTCTATTGCCCAGTTTTTGATGGAACTACTGGGATCCGTGAAACCTGGGAGCGAAGCCATTTTTTGTGAAGCGATTTTCGAATTGGCCACTGCAACTCGTGAACCAGATCACAGAAGAAAAACGATACATATTTTTTTTGTCTATAGTCTAACACTCATACATAATGCACTGGGTCATTCTCAGCTGCATCTGAACTATTGTTCTCGAAAAAAAAACTACTTTTATTATAAGCCGATATGACGATGGTTATGATACTGACCTCTAGCGTTGTAGTTTGTAATGATGGAGCTCTATGGAAGTGTCCCATTCTTCTCATTGAAGACTTTTACTTCTGCAGCTCATGAATAAATTCATTGTGCTCCTGAAACAAAGATACAAGTCAGTTAGTTGTGTTGTGTGCATAGATTTTGGTAGTTTAATTTTAAACCTTTTTTTAAAGCTAAAAATGTTTATTTCACAGATAAAAATGTGCCGGTACAACATGGTTATACTTATATCTTATGTTAACAATAATTGAAAGTTCTAAAACTTGTACTTTTACAAGTCTCGTATTGTCTAAAAATCGACATGTGGTACTTTTTCGTAAAAAATGATAAGTAAAGCTAGACGATTTTCAGATGGTAAGAGGTTACGCCTGCTCATATAAACACACTAAATAGACAGACACTCAGGTCTTTGAATCACATAGTGTAGCAATACTAGGTACTATTATAGCGATCATCCACATATGACCCTCACTTTTAAATGTTGAATACTCGTAACTAGATGCTTTCATTTGAAATGGCCAAGCGCAAATGTGCTTTCAGCCATTTTCTCTACCCTTATGTTCAAAGTGAAGTTGACCGTTACGGCAGTTAATATTATAGTAGCAAAACCCATTTTCTATACATAACTTTATCGTTTTCAAAGCAGCAATAATAATAAAGAGGTCTATCCATATCGTAATCCATAAAATGGACCATTCTTTTTAATGCTCTGAATGACCGCATTCAATTTGTTTTCTTTCTTTGAAAAATTGAATCGGATTGTTTTAAGGGATTCAGCGAGTTTTTATTCAATATATATTAGGTACATATAATTATGTCACGTATAAAATATTGTGAATGTGCTTCTAAATGTTATATAATAAAAAATAATTTATAGTAGCAGTACCTACTTACCTAAGAACAGATAAGTACATATGTAAAAGTATAACACTCATTGGTCAGAATAAAATAATGATGTTCAATTGTTCATACTGATCATGAAAATAGATATAAATATATAATAATGAATATAGATATAAAATAGTAGATACCTAAGTACTTAAAATGATTTTGTTCACTACAAATCAGGTACCTACTAGATATGTTGTACGCAAAAAATCTACATTCATTATATACAAATTCGGTTTAAAGAAATTTATTACTCATAAAGAATAATAAATTATATAAAAAAAGAAATATTCCACCTCAAACAGTAGGTTTTAGAGGTAGAGGTAGTTGTAGGGTTTAGAGTTACCTACCTACCTACTTACTCGCGTATCTGAATACATGAATTGCTATTCGTTAGTCTCGCTAAAACTAAAAAACGGCTTGTGTGATTTGTTTTTTTTTTATCGCTTACTTTTTAATACAGAGGTGGTTTAAAAAAATAAGAAAAATTCAACGAAAACATTTCTTCTACGGTTGAATGAAGTCACACGCGGGTCAGCTAGAATACAAAATATAAATCTGTAACTCTTTAAAAAACGAAAAGCTCAACATATCTAGGCTTTTGTGCCGATTTTCCAAAAAAACCTTTTTGCAAACACCCACGGCCAGCTAAGCATTAAAAATATTTATTTGAGAGGGTCAGAAAATCTGACACAAAAAGGTCAGACCATTTCGGGAATAAAGCGTTTTTATACAGAAGGGTTTATGAGTTGGTAAATCAATGGGTAAATAGGGTAGAGGAGATAGGTAAAGTACATTTATAAAAAAGCGCACAAATCATTTACGTTTAATTTGAACGTAAATTGTTCAAACTTTACAAAAAAACAATAATAGAGTTCAGACTCTAATCGTTTTTTTGTAAAGTTAGAACGATGTTCGTGAGATACTTAAGTAAGTACCTACTTTAAAACGACAGTCACTAAATAATTGAACCATGAAAATGAACGGTTCATTACTCACAGAGGACTATCTAGACGCTGTTAATTAAATCTTAAGTTTTATGGCAACTACTTAGTGAGTTTTGCATCAGACAGCATATTAAAGTATTTTAAGTTTATATGAATCAAGGGTCTCAAGGCTCAAGCATCAATTTTCAAAATCAAATATTAAGTTTTCTGCTTAAGTTTTTATCGTAGCAAAAATACTTTTATAGTTTTTTCAGGATTGTTATGAAACAACTTCTCTGTTTTTGGAATCTTTTTTCGGGAATTGTTTTCGGTAATTATCACTGCCTATCTTTTTGAAGTAACAAATTTATTAATATTTAAATGATAAATATCCAAAAAATAATCAACAATAGAGGTTCCATTTACCACCCTTTTCAGATCGCACAAGGTTTGCGTAGGTAATTTTTTTTTGTATAGAAAGAAAAAAAGAAAATTGTTTTCATTTCGCAGAAAGACATAAAATATTTAGGTAGGTATTCTCATTTAAACTAGGTTAAATTAAGCTAACTAGAGCACAAATAACAAACTAAGTAATAAAAAAAATTAATAAAAAAAAACAAACATTGCAAATTATGAAGGAAGAGTAGGTAGGTAGGTATTAAGGAGATAGTACTCTACTTATCTTTATTTTTGGTCATAATTAATTTGACTATGAAATAAACATAAGTGAATTAGATGCCTACCGAGCAAAAAAATAACTTAGTTGTTGCGCCCTTACAGGGTTCATTGTGCATTGTGTATGCCACTTTATGCAAATGAAACAATAAATAAATGAATATGAATATAATATATGAATATGTCTGTATAGGCAAATTTAAAAATCGTTCAAAGTTGCAATATCGCCACCGATTTATTTCCACTTACTGCTTATTTCGTCGGGAAAATTCCCCATAAATTACCCCCGGGGTAGGTTTAATAACCTGAAAGAGACAGGTGATAAGTCATGTGGGCTGGGATCTACGCATCCCATGCCATGCGGGGTCGGATCGGAGAAAGGTGGGATTTCGTTTATGCCCTTGTCAACCTTCAAAAAAGGAGGAAGTTATCAGTTCGCTTGAATGTTGTTTTTTTATGTTTGTTACTTCAGAAATTTGTTGTTTATAAGACCGATTTGAAAAAAATATTTTTTTGTTTGAGAGGATATTCCTACTTTCGGATTAGTCCCATAATTTTTCTTTATCATTACAAGAATGGAAGAAGCTGATAATAGAGTGCCTGGTGTTTTGTGAGAGTGATGAATGAAAATAATAATGAAATAATTGCTAATGAATTATATTATTGACATGTGATACTTTTGTTTATTGTTTAATGATTTTTTAATTTTATGAACATGATTTTTAATTTTAACTGGAACTGTATATTTTTTATGTGTGATATTTTTTTTATTTTTATTATCCTGCTTCTTGGCAATCTGTTTCTCCAACAATAATCCAATGTGATGTCTGGTTCTCCGTGTTGTACGTGGGGAGACATCCAGCGATGCTCCCTTCAGTTGCAGTCTGTAAATCTCCTTGCCAATCCCGGCATGCCGTATCTCTTCAATCTGAAGAATTGCAGGCTGCCTTGTCCCTGCAGTTGTGCTGCGAGTTCGTTGCGGTGTCTGTCTAATCTGACTTGATATTTCTCACTATAAGTTTCTATTTCGTGTTTCACTGTTTTTATGGCGAGGTCCATATAAATGTACTTGTTGCTTATATAGGGAGGAATTTGAAGCAGACTTCTGATCGTCTTGCTTTGGAATCTTTCAAGTATTTCTATGTTGCTATGGCTCGCTGAACCCCATAGTTGGATTCCGTAGGTCCAGATAGGTTTTATTATGGCTTTGTAAACAGACAGTTTACTTGTGTTGTTTAATTGTGATTTACGTCCCACTAATTGTACTAACTACTATGTGTGATATTAACAATTAATTAGTGTAAGTGGTCTGTGACCGTTCTGATTAAAATAAATAAATAAAAATAACAAATCAGTATATCCTATCATACAAAACATTTTTTTTTCCAAATCGGTTGATAACAACAAAGTTCCAAGGTAACAAACATAAAAAAAAACAACCGAATTGATAACCTCCTTTTTTTGAAGTCGGTTGAAAAAGCCGATGACACTGGGCTAGTTTACAAGCTACAAGCGAACTCACTGGCTTGTAGCTGGTTAAAAAAGCCAAGTGTCATCGACGCTTTACTTTTGTAGTACATTTTGTAGTAGGTACAATGTTATACCTAAATACATGTAATACATAGATAAGATAAACATGACACCATGTCAGTTTTGTCGATGATCCAAACGAACGAATCACTTAAATGAATTAAGTATAAACTGCACATCTGGTGCTTACGCCCAAAGAGATCGCATGAAAAACGGCCTTTTCCGAGGCATCTGTATTCCTGGCACAAAATAAAGGACAAAAGGACAGCGTTTCCGTTTTATGGAGGCTACATACGGAGGTACACCAATCAAAAAGCGCTGAGTTGGCGCAATGTGACATCGATATTATTGCCTATGTACTAGATACAGATACAAATACAGATACAAGCAGATAATTGATTGATTCAGGTGTTACTTTGCGGAAATCCATAAATATCAACAAATTATATAAATATATTTAGCAATAAATCCGCTTGATTTCTAAACAAAGGTTTTAATTAACTTAACTTTAGTTTAGAACTTTAGTACATATTACTATATTATAAACCAAAGAGTCAACGAACAGAAAACCATCAGACAGGCGACTCATCGCCACAACGGGTATAAATACGGGCCGGGCAACGTTGTTCACACCTCCTGATGATGCCTCGTGTAGAGGCGAAACACGTGTCGTATCTTTAAACTTTGGTTTTCTGTTCGTTGACTCTTTGGTTTATAATATAGTAATATGTACTAAAGTTAAGTTAATTAAAACCTTTGTTTAGAAATCAAGCGGATTTATTGCTAAATATATTTATATAATTTGTAGATACAAGCAGCATTTTTAAAAAAAAATAGTGAAAAAATCATACAAACTAATAACCCTTCTGAGGCGGATACGCCACGAACTCGATTGTCAGATTTTTTCGTGATTGGGTCACTGAATACAGTACAGTAATATGAAGTAACAACATTTTTTTTTTGTTGACGACACGGATGGTCGAAAGGCAAGTGTATTGGACTGCCACGCCCGGTGTCGTGGGTTAGATTCCCGCTTCAGGACAAACATTTGTGTGATAAACATCGGTGTTTGTCTTGAGTCTGGGTGTGTTCTATGCTGTATTATATGTACATACATATGTATTTACAAAAAAAAAGTATTCGAGCATTCTATCAGCCATCTTGTTCCCATAGTACAAGCTCTTCTTAGTTTGGGGCTGGATGGCGTTGTGTGAAATGTCCAAAATATTTATTTATTATTTTATTTATTTCATCCTCACAAACTTTGATATTATAACAAGCAGCATTTTTAAAAAAAAATAGTGAAAAAATCATACAAACTAATAACCCTTCTGAGGCGGATACGCCACGAACTCGATTGTCAGATTTTTTCGTGATTGGGTCACTGAATACAGTACAGTAATATGAAGTAACAACATTTTTTTTTTGTTGACGACACGGATGGTCGAAAGGCAAGTGTATTGGACTGCCACGCCCGGTGTCGTGGGTTAGATTCCCGCTTCAGGACAAACATTTGTGTGATAAACATCGGTGTTTGTCTTGAGTCTGGGTGTGTTCTATGCTGTATTATATGTACATACATATGTATTTACAAAAAAAAAGTATTCGAGCATTCTATCAGCCATCTTGTTCCCATAGTACAAGCTCTTCTTAGTTTGGGGCTGGATGGCGTTGTGTGAAATGTCCAAAATATTTATTTATTATTTTATTTATTTCATCCTCACAAACTTTGATATTATAATTAGTGTTAGACAAGCTTGTTATAACTTAAACTTTGAGTAAGATGTAGCTCTCATTTTCATACCGCCTTATGCTTTACATGAAGACATTACCTCACCTCATTAACACACGCCCGTTAGGTACCTCATTTACACTGACTAGTTAAGATAAACAGTTTAGAACAGTTAGCAAGTATAGTACGCGCCCCTAACGAGTATGTTTCCGAAGTGATCCTCTGTTAACTTCGGATCGGCCCGATCACGACTATTCTTGACAATCGCAATCGTATCAAATCCGTCACAGATTGTTATGAAGAAGTGTTTTAAACTTGTTATGAAGTGCACGAAAGGAGCCTGTTCGAGGCGCACTTGAAATCCTTTCACCACACTGGTTCAAAAGAACTAGTGACACGATAAGAAAAATAATAAACTTGTATATTTATTTGTCAGAAATGTTCGTGGTTTTTAACCGATTTTCTAATAACTTTTATCGGATCATGATCCGAGATCCTCAGGACAAATGGTGTAAAAGGGTCACTGATTGATAATCCAGAGACGGCAAGCGCAATAGAGGGCGTCAACAAAGATGGAAAGACGACCTAAAACTTACAGCTGGACAGCACTGGACAAGGGTAGCAGAAGACAGAACCCAGTGGAAAGGGTTAGAGGAGACCTATAACCAAGAGGCACACCGAACTGCGGGACATCCTATAATTTAACCTGAATAAGATTACAAAAAACACGTAAACCCAAAGTTTAGAATAAACGGCTTATTATTATTATAACTTTTATTATTAAAAAAAAGAGCTTTAATCAAAATTGGCTCAGTATATTAGGTTTTACCTATCTGGAAAAAAAATATCATCCATGTACACGAAATTGCGTATTAGGCTTCTTCAAGTCGGTTTTTTTGTAAAATCTTGTACGCTTTTTTGTCCTAATCAGACCCTATTTTGTAACGTAATATGAGGGTAATATACCTAAAGTAAAATGGCTCATTTACGTTCACATCTTTCGAGCTTTCATGATACGTTCAGGACGTGCGTACATTTTCCTAGAAGCACCCCGTAATTTTCCTGTCAAATATCATATATTTCAGCTTGATTGCGCGGGGCGTAGGCGAGAATAATCTTCTATATTTGGCTAAGGGTTTAATGTTTCTTTGTTTATAATATTTATGTTAATAATAAAGTACCTATTAGCCAGGGTGCCAGCCAAAGGCAACGCGACCAAGAGCCTGGTTTTTATGAACAAAATTTACATTTTGTTCATTATTTTCTTTGTATTATTGAAGATAACAAGTTACGAGTATATATACAGTATATTTATAAACGCTTTATACAGTACTTCCCTGAATTTAATTATTTTAGCAACACTGAGATGGCGCAACCATACAGGGGATCTTTTTAAAAAACTAGGGAAATTGAGTCTCCAAAAAATCTAATAAGGCAGTTTTAGTTTTTATCAAAATCTACCAAAAATGCTCTTTAAACGTTTTTAGATTATACTCATACTTTGCGATTTCGCCATTCTTCAAGCCCAGTTAAAAAACACAATTGTATTTTTATTAAAAAAATGTGTTTCTTTGTAATTTGCTTCGGTCTCAAAGTTCTCTGGTGCAAACAAAGGCTACGTTCAACATAATGTCGGCAGTCTAACGCAATAATGGTTCTAGTCGGTCGGTACTTGAAACGTTTATTTTCTTCAAGTAGGTAAAGGCCAGTCGTTTAAACTCGGACTGTAATTAGACAAGGGTTCAACTCGTCTACATTACGCAAACATTTTACAACCTCGTCGTTATTAGTAATCAAGATTAATAGACCTCGAATTTCCCTTTGAATGGAGAATTATGTTTCTCGTTACAGCTGTTTCATGAAACTGATTTATGAAACTAGAAACGCAGTATAAATAATATGTAAATAATGTTTTCGGTTAACGTTGTGCGAACTCATCATTACTTAAGTATTCTGTTACGATTATGTGAATACAACCTTGTGCTTATTGAATCACTTAGCATTATGAGTAAATTACGTTATGCATAACTTTGAATATAAGCATTTCATATTTGTGTGGAGTTCACATAACTTGCCACGCTTACCTAAATGGATTGCTGGAATAATCATTTTAAAGATTTGATTATGCCCAATACTAAATATTTTTTATTGAACCCATACACACCACAATTTTTTTAATTACCAATGAAAAAAATGGGCAATGCATACGGGGTACTACATTTGGTACTACGTTGTATCTGTGCAGTCAGAATTTTGGATTTCTACAAAATGACAGAGAGACAGCGGAGCGAGTCCGGCGCCCGAGTCGAGCTTTTGCGAGCTGGCTCGAGCTAGGTACCCGGGTTTGCAAAACGATGAAAAAAACTTAAATTATTATCAATGATGGGTCCCGTCTGACGCAGATCTACAGGAAAACGACTAACGGTAACAGTTATCCAAATTTTATCAAATTTATTTTGTCAAAAATTTGACTTAATTATTTCAAGTTTTTTTGCTTTATGTGGTTCAATTGCAACTGATTAAGCGTCTTTTTTTTAAATTATGGATTGTATACAAAGTCTTACAAAAGAATTAAAACCAAAGTTTAAAAGTTTTTTTTTTCTGTATTTTCACGAATGGTCAAAGTCGAATGGTTAGCTATAATTTAAAATAAATGTTACCGTTTGGGGTGTCGAAATAGTGAGATAGATCTGAACCGCTACAACCGCCGATAAGGGATTTTTATAGAAAACGGACGTAGTTTGGGTACAGTTTTAGGTTAGTTTTCCCCAAAGTGGGAAAATTAAGGGCACTTGAGCGAAGGTTGCCGCATAATATGGCAATGAATACAAAAATACAAAGGTGTCCGTGACTTAACCGAATGACCCGAATGGCTAAAGTACCATTTTATGTAAGGGAAAATGGCGGTAAAACGCATTTCATAAATCTCCTTTAACTTCCGATTTTTTTCGTACCTTTAACAATATTTTTTTTATTTTTCATAAACACAACCAATTGTCTATAATTAACCAATGTAAAAAATAAATTTAATATTTAACTCACACTTCATATTATTATGGGTATGTATGTACAGTCGGCTCTGTAATTGTCTTTACACCTAGCTTAAGCCAATGTTCTCCTGTGATTAAACCACTTGTAGTTTATATTATGGCTATATCTTAAGTGGTTAAGTCACATCAGTAGTTTACTCACGCACACATATGATGAGTTTATGTGAGTGGTTTAATCACAGGAGAACACTGGCGTAAGCTGGGTGTAAAGACAATTACAGAGCCGACTGTACATACTTACTTACACTTGTTACAAAATTGCAACATCCAATGGATGAAAGATTTTTTATTTATTTGTAGTTTAGAAGTCAAATAGTGTAAGTCAATTGGTAAAAAAAGTCTTGTTCCAATTTTAGTACAACAGTAAGTATTATTTTGAAATCCTTTCACCACACTGGTTCGATAAGAAGAACTGTACTGTATTTAGTCAAGGTACAAGAGTGTTGTACCAATTAACTAAACACTGTTCAACTACCTAAACAAGATATTGCAACAAGACTAATGTATCATAAACCTTTCATATCTTCACGATTCGTTAGCTATTATTAATGGTTTGTGGTAAATGTGCGTAATTTCGATTTAATTAATGAATTTCATTTAACCGAAATTGCGCACTATAATGTAATGAGGTTTACAGTTTATTTATCGGAAAAACTCATGAAGTTAAGATAAGAATGTATTATGGAAAAGTTATTACAATCGTAAACTTTAATTTTGAATTTGATAGTGCTATTAGAAAAAGTACTTAACTTTGTCAATAATAAAAAGGAATAAGAGACTTTTCAGTAGATTTTCATATTGTATCTTAACAAAAAATGTGTTTTCATCTTAGAAATTGAATCCAGTACAATAACTGGGGTTTCTTGACAAAACCTCCAAATAAAAACACAAAAGACGAAGCATAAAGATTTCATGTCAAGCCTCAGGCTACATGGAGATGCGCACGAAATTTTGATGCACAGTCTTTACACCATTGTCAGATTTTCCATCGGCATCACTTGCAACTTGCTAGATTGGACAAATATTATCGTGCGAGGCGAATAAATACTTTTTAATTGCGTGGGCCGAAGATTAGGGACGAATATGGCATAAATTTTCTCGAAGCTTGCAACGGGCACTTGAATAAATTGTTGATGTCATTCTTCTTAGTCGGGCACTCTTGACAGAATGGTAGTGGACATAATATTATGGTCCCGATGAATGTACCTCCACGTGGCTCTGTTAAACGCATTGTGAGAGCAATCGGTCATGGTTGCGTTTGTGAGAGATTTGATGAGGTTTATTAGGACGCGTTAGCGTGTTTAATTTGGGTAAATTGGGTAAACCAACACAACATTTGGGTAAATTAAATCGAATTTCCTTCTCTTTCAAAATTAATTTAAAAATCAGGACAACCGTTAACAGAGTCAAGCACTTAGCCGAAATAAAATATAATTGAGAGGCATTGATTTAGACCTAGTATTTATGTTTCTATGTAATACTACAGAGTACTAAGTTATACACAAGTAATACGTATTAATCGATTTTTTATGTACCTTTTCTCCATCTTTTTGAAGACTGATAATTTTTTTCCTTAAAACATTTCGGCATCGCGCTAAAACCGAAGCTTGAACTTCAGCTGTAACTTTGCATCGTTTCGGAATATGCGTTAACATAACATTTTATATGAATTTTATATCGATCGTTACCCAGCTGTGACAACGATATTTATTTGCCGGTTTTACTGTTGCAATATTTTGTTTTGAGAAAGTGGTGCCAGCTAAGGTTGAAAAACCTAGAGCATGGCTTAACGCGTCAGTTTTATGAACATCGATTTAAGGCTTGCGTCCATAGGCCGGCATCGGACGTATCGGACGCATCGCACGTAACGGATTTTAGGTCTTCTGCCTTATATAAAAACTCATATAACAGCGTCCACTGATCGGCATTGCGTATGACGTCATCGACAATGCCTACATGCGATGCGTACCGATGACGTCATACGGAATGCCGATCAGTGGACGCGCCCCGCGCGCTCGCTCCGCATTGTCGGCCATTTGTCGCGAAACGTAATAGCGATTATCATTTTATAGCGAGAAATGTCATAAGGCATTACAAAAATCCGAATGAAGGTGACATCGGCAATCCGATCTCTAATACTCGCGTCGGCAATCCGATCGCTGCCGATACAGTGGACGCAGTCTAATTAATCCGTTACGTACGATGCGTCCGATACGTCCGATGCCGGTCTGTGGACGCTTAGCTTTAACTCGTACAGTTTTTCACATAATGATAATACTAGCAACATGTATTTTTATTAACATTACTTTGTTTTTGCTGGACAAAGGTTTGACCACCACCTAAATTGTAACTTTGAATCCTATACTAAGTACCTGCTACTATAATATTTTTCAAATACACACTAAAGCAATGATTTCTATCGCAAAATCACCTAATAAAGATACTCTGAACTAAGCGAGTTGTAAATTTCAGCCATGTTTCACAAAACATGACTGAAAATGCTCGCAGAATCACCGCACCGCACAGCCTACACAAAGCCCTCAATCCATCTCGCATCACTGAACTGAGCACACATTAGCCTACATCCGACTCATACGCATTTGTAATACAGTACTAGGCAATAAATATAACACACAAGAGCATGAGGGTTCGCTTGCGTGGTATCGGTATGAAAATTAACCTAGTACCGTACTTATTCTACTCATAACTACATCATCATCATCATCCGCAGCCTGACTTGGCACGCTGCTGGGTATAGGCCTCTCTTTGCTCTCGCCACGCTGCCCGGTTCTGTGCTACGCGGGTCCAGGTTCGGCCCACGACGCTGACAATGTCGTCGACCCATCTCGCGGCCGGACGTCCGACACTTCGCTTGCCAGTCCTCGGCCACTATTCTGTTAACTCCTTGCTCATAAACTACACTCATAACAAATTTTAGCCGAATTGGTTTATTTTTGGCGTGATTGAGCAACAAATCTCCATCTATTCTTCCTAATAACTTACGCATTCAACTTCAAAATAAAAGATTCTAGTCTGTAGGTTTTTTTTTTTCACACCTGTCTTGAAAGGGCCCTGTTTGCATTTCAACCTCTTGGGAACACACATAATATAACCATTTTACAACAAGGCGAGGCTGAAAAACAGCGTGGCTAAGTCCTCAACCTATTCACAACATCACTACTTAATTACCTTCCTATCCAACTTGGAGTTTAGAACTTTAGTTAGCTTTAAAACTTTTTAGTAGGTATTAGGTTAGCGTATTGTTTAAGTGAATAAATGTCTTTTTTTTATAACTCTACTTCTTTGGAGAACTTTTTATTTAGGTAAATGAGAAAATAGATTAAAATAAAACTATCTGCCTCATTTCCAACTGAGTTTGCAGTCACTTCAGAGATAGCTATTTAAATAAAGCATAGAATCGCGTGCTCAACATTATTCAAATTCTAGAAAGTTTTAGCTGTCCAAAAGGAAGTGGGCGTACTACGGTTTACCGTATACGGAAGCAGACTCAGAGAGAATAGAGCCGCCGATTCGCACAAACTTTGCCTGCAATGCTTTATCTGTATGAGAAAGATATTTTTTACATTTTAAACCCACTGAAAAACCTCTAGATTACGGTAGGTAATGCTTCTTTGCCAATATCGCTTGTGCTATCACTCCTCTACATCTTATGGTTGCCTGGAATAAATCGCTTTTAGCGTAATGGACGCCCATTAAAGCCTCTATTTTTTTGTTATTATTATTTTAAGCTTCTTTTTATATTGCATGCTACCTCGGATGTAACAATAAAGTGTTAATATCTATCTTATACCTACTGATAAAAATAAAGGATTCAACGCACCCCGCTTTCTCGTGTACAGACGGATAGACCGACTTAGTGAAACTGTATAATTAAGGGTTCCTTGTCGGATTAGGAACTCAAAAAACTATGCATGTTCTGATTGTAGATAGACAGTAGACACTAATGTTTATTATATTTGATTTTCTCTACATTTTCTACGTAGCGTAAACCCTCTACGTGACGTAGACCCTCTACGACGATATAACGTGAAAGAATTTTAACCAGAACACCTTTTTTGTTTTTAATTTATTAAAAGGGCTTTGTCGCTGAGCGACCACATCGCCCCATAAAGATAACAGAAACCAAAAGAAAGAAACTTAAAAAAATCAATGCTTAACAAAGCCTAGCTCGGTTAACTTAATCAATATCTTGGCTTCATCACAAGCAGGGTTTGCCACAATACACAATTAATGATGCCTATGTGAGGTGGATAACGATTTCTAACTAAACAAGCCGTTCTATATATGTCGCATTCCGGACACATTCCAACAAAATCGTTATCCTACATATATTTTTTACACTAGCGACTTCCCCACACCTGTTTACGCAACTAATAAAAGTAGTAATTTAAAAGTTAAACATAAACCTGTATGTATTAGAAGAACCAGCTTACATCTAGGACAAACCATTCGTGGTTTTTTAGATGTTTTGTTTAATCGTTATGTACTAATTCCTTATAAGTACAATAAATTAAAACTTTCTTCATCAAAAATGCAAACATATTCGATGGGATTTGTCCGGAACGCAATCTTAAGATACCTACACTTAAAACTGTTTTTATCAACGGTATAGAATCAATCCACAGATGTGGGGATATTCGAGCAGAACACCTTAAAACAGAAGTACAAAAAAATTACAGCAGTCGCACGAAATCAGAGAAACTCTTTGAAACACCTTTTTACTATTCATTATTACAGTAATAAAAAGTTACGGGTGCCGAGTGAATTAAATAAGAACTCAGAACGGTCAAGGACGTGTTCACTTCAAACGAAACACCGACGAGTAGAAAGTTCAAATACGAGATTTACCAAAGAGACGGTATATTTTTAAGAAAAGGTCGAATATTTTTGTTTATATTTCAGTTAAAATGTTTTAAGTAGTATTTAATTAACAGAAAAATATAGGATGGGTGATTTCGTAAATTCTGACTGCACATATACCACGTTGTACCCCTTCTGCATTTTCCATTAAAGTTTTTTTTGTAAATTAAAACTTGTGGTGTAGTAAAAGTACCAGACAATAACAGAAAGTGAAAAAAAAAAACAATGGTATTTAAAAAAGTTTTAGCAAGAAGACACACTTATTTGTATGGGAGGTATAGTTAAAACAAAGTCCTAAGTTAGTTATTTTAATTAGCTTGTTTAAATAATGAAAATTTAAAAATATACCTACACTAATGGATTTTAATTTAATATTTAATACAATTGTAATTTCATGATTCATTGTCAGCCACATATTCATGAAGATAACAAGAAACTGCGGATAAAAATAAACTTACAACTTCCCTAGTTATTTCGTAGGAAAAAACATATTTTTCCTCGTTTTCTCTTGTCATCTTATACAAAGAGCGCCCATGCCTGAAAGATATTGTAAAGAGCCTCCTCCTACTAGACACTGTATTATTAAAGGGACAGACTCCATCGCTTACAAGATGCGTATAGCTACTATGTTAGATTCGTTTTTTTTTAATGTAAAGCAGTGGCGAGGCGAGACTAGCCAAGCACTTTCCTGATGGTAAAAGAGTACGCCTATCCAAATGCAGCTGCATGCTGCCTGCATTACCAAAACTCTTTTGATTATTTATTAACTTTTAGAATAAAAAATCAAAGAACTAAGACTAAGCAAATATAATAGTCTCATGATCGTGTATATGAGTTTTCATGTCCCGTATTTCAAAATCTAGACTTCTTCTTATCGTGTCACTAGTTCCTTCGAACCAGTGTGGTGAAAGGATTTCAAGTGCGCCTCGAAGAGGCTCCTTTCGTTCACTCGACACATGTTTTCGAACTTTAGGTTCTACGACATGCAGGTTTCCTCACGATGTTTTCCTTGAACGTTGCTCTCTGTTCTAAATCTAAGTTTTCTGTTTGGTTCTGCTGATGGCCGGTTTTACAAGTACAAGTACGAACGTTTTACAGGCACAACAAAAAGTCGCGTTCTTGAGACTTGTCGCTTATAAGTTAGTTAAGTATAGCATTCTTCGATTTATTTTCCGGAGCGGAAATTACGCGTCACGCTGATTTATGAACATGATCGCATTGATTGAAGAAATACGCATTGATGTAAAATGGCACCATTAATCTTGATAAAAGCTATCAAGAGCCCCCTGCACTCTCCCTTGCTGCTTTCGACAGTATTTTTTTATGAAATAACAAGACCTTTTTAACAAAAAAAGAATACAACCAACTTCAATTGGGATTCTAGTGACCGTTAACACCACAGAAAAGCAAAATATGTATTTTCGTTTACTTGATGTACATACATATTTTTTCAGCTATAGATAGATAGATAACTCTATTGTAAACCCCGGAGAAACATAAACATTGAAACAAAAACTTATGCTAAACAACCAAAAATAAAAGAGGTTTCAATGTTACAGCTATTTCGATTAAAATAAACCAAATAAACGAATAAACCGATTTAATGAAATTTCTATGGCACCAATCTGATAGAATTTTCCAAATCGGTTGATAAATGAGGAAGTTGAAGGTAACAAACATTAATAGTAGATTATGCACTAAGGGGATAAAACAGTGTCTTATGTCGCGGGTGGCATATTGAACCCCTCGCGTCACTCAGGACTCTACATAACTCCCTCGCTTCGCTCAGGAGTTAACTGAGTCCTTCGTTAGCTCAGGGTTCAAGCTGCCCAAGACGAAGACAGGCTTTATCCCAGAGGAGCATACTCTACTTTTCACACCTTCTGCGAGGCAATAAAAATCCAGGGCTCCGAACTAAGCAGCCAACACCGTCTTTTGTTTTACAATCTTTGTAGTCGCGCCTTTTTTTTTTTATGAGCGGCTAGTTCGATTTTAGAACAAACCTTTTTACAATGCCATATGGGCGTTCTTTTACTTAGACTTTTCCACGAGTTTCCACACGAATTTGACGTTCCAAATTCAAATCACATTACTACCCTTGGTAGGTAATGATTTGCTTTACCTTGATGATAGCATGATATGTAATGTGATATTGTCGAGCAGGTGGTGTGAAAAAAATATAACAGAAATGAGAGCTAGGCGCTCTCTTGAGGATTACGCCTGCCGAAGACCAGAACAGCTACATGGGACTTCGATTCACACAGGCCAAATGCAACACTGCATTAGCGCTCGCCCACTTTGAAACATTTATACACGGTCAAATTTTAATCACCATAAAAAAATACGCATAGTCAGTTGCCATTACACATATACGGCAAAAAACTTAAAAAATAAGTTAAATTTTTGTCTAAATAAATGTGATTAAAATTGGATAACTGTTACCGTTAGTCGTTTTCCTATGGATTTGCGTCAGGCGGTACCTTTAATTAAAAATAATTTAAATTTTATTCATAGTTTGGCAAACCCGGGTACCTAGCTCGAGCCAGCCCGCAAAACCTCGGCTCGGGCGCCGCACTCGCGCCGCTGTCACTCTGCCATTTTGTAGAAATCTAAAATTCTAACTGCACAGATGCAACATAGTAACCCGTCTGCATTGCCCATTTAATTTTTTTTATGTAATTAAAAAGGTGGTGTATATTATCAAATTGACTAGACATAGCCATTTTACCTGACGTCAAAAAGCTCTAATTTCCGGTGATATGAAGCAGTTCGACTACTGACGCTGTATAGCGTCGAGTAGTCAAACATAAAGAGAACACGCAACGACTTTATTGCTGAGTACGATAGATTCTGTCCTCTTTGTAATAAATCACAGTTTTCTCAAATAAATACCAAAAGACTAGCAGAACCAATACTGGAAAATCCTTGCTGATCCCCGTGCGCCCGTCCAATCCAATTCTAGAGGTAGAACAAATAGCGTCGATAAGGTTCGTAAAGGTTACACAGAAAAAATAAAAAACACACAGTACAGAAATTTAAAGCACCCTTGCCTTTGGGTCTTGCAGGCTCATGTGGTACCTAGATTAAACGAATAAGACCTAAACTAATGTAACTAAGCTAAGTCATAATCATACGTTAGCACAGTAAATCAAATATGAATATGAAATAATTTCACTTATTCAATAAAAATAATGAGATGGAATGAACGACAGATGCGTCGACCTTGATAAAAGCTTTATCGTAGAACTAAAAATAGTTTTTACCGACACGCTCTACCAAGGTTCGCAAAGAATAGATTTTAAAATATTTATATCGACCAGCTTTTATCATGATTACCAGACACGTCTAGTCAAACTGACACTAGAGTTGACGCATCTGGCACAAATAGGATGAGCATAGCCGATGGCATGACTCAGTGGCACGCGTTGAGAGAGACCTTTAAACAGGGGAATGCTTAATGTTTATGATGATCATAAAGCACATTGGTAGAGCAGGAATTCTATAGATTTGCTTCATTGTAAATTGAACTTCGGAATATATTTTGTATGTCTTCAACTTGTGGTTGAAATAAATTCATACTATTGTAATAGCTTTCTGGTCATCATTAGCTTTGTTACACTTGTTTCTGCAAATAAATATTTGGAATCTGGAATTGTATGTACCTACTAAGTGTACCTGTATATGTTTAAGTGTGTATACTTTTTACCCCTAATTCATTCCGGGGTAGTAATAATGCAAAAGGTTGTGTCAAACGCAATCACGACGGACACTTGGAAGATTCGATTATCTGAATAAATACCTATATGAGTATACGAGTATGTAGAGAGAAACGTTACATATTCATGGATTAAGGATTTTGCTCTCTATGCTGTAATGACGCATCTACATATAATGAAAAAAAGTGGCGATTATATATTTTAGTTTTTATCACATTTTTAACCAACAGTTGTGTAAAATGATAAGTTGAGAAAGATAATTGACGATACCGTGGCTTAGTTGGTAGTGACCCCCTACGAAGCTTGGTGTTCCGGGTTCGATCCCCGGCCGGGGCAAATATTTGTGACGAACACAAATGTTTGTTCTCGGGTCTTGGATGTGTTGATGTGTTGTATGTGTCCATGCCACCTGCGACACAGGGAATCCTAGTGCAGGGGTGTGAGTGTGTGATGTTTATGTTTATGTTTAATTACATGAGCTTTCAGAAAGACTTTATGAGATCGAAATGAAATCGGTGACGTCTAAAACCTGAAAGATGTTCCGTAAAATTCACCAATCCGCATTAGGTCTGCGTGGTGGAAGACCCATTCGCTCCGAGTCTTAAGTGTGTTCCAAACTTAAATATACTTAATGCATACCTTAGATTAGAGTGAAGGCAAGAACCATAAAACAAGGTACAGGTCGATCAACGAAAGCTGGCGCTGTAAAAGTACTCACACTAATGCAACTTTACTACACTTTGACAAATTTAGGACGATTATTTTGACAGGTAACTTATTCACAGACACCACACAAGCGCAAGTGTGAATGTGTGGCTCATGCCAACTTTTGAAAATATACCTATTGCCTAGAACACACGTACATAGTACTCGGCCAAAACAGTGCTCTCGGCCGAGTACTCGGTACGTATAAACATAGCGCCGAGTGCTCGGTTGATCGAGTTACGTAAGCTTTCACTGTCTCGGCCGAGCACTCGGTACGTGTGATCTAGGCATTAGTATGTTGTACTGGTACAATTACAACCTTGGAAACCAGAACAAAGCCAACGAAAAGAGCTAAAATCTTTTCCATTTAATCAGATCTCCTGTACCAGATAAAGGTATTTCTATTACCTTTCCCATTTTTCGGAAACGGAACAGAAGGGGAATCAGATATGGGTCGACTTGCCTGCCAGGATTCAGGGGCTTATCCATAAGGAAAGGGTTATTCGTATTTCGGTTTCTGGTCTCAATTACCCCATAATTGGGAGATTATAATGTCACTGGATTGGGGTACAAAGTGAATATGTAATTACATACTCTGAAATGATTGACCGCAGCTTAAGCAATAGGAGGCATAAGTAATATAATAATTATTTGGAAAAAAAAACTTGACTACATCAAAGTTTCTAATGCGACTCTTTACTGTAGTTGCTGGCGATAGGTCGTGCATAGCCAGGAATAGATCACATTATGTAGTAATGAAGCCCGTAGCACATAGGTATAGGTTACTTACGTTACGTTACGTAATGAAAATTCCAAATAGTTACTTGTACGTAACTTACGTATAAATAACTATTTGGAATTTTCATAGGATAAGGTTAAAAAACATTCTTCATTTTACAAATAAGCATACTGCATACTCGTAAAACTAAGGTAATATTTTTGACATAGGGTAAACCAACCTATTATTGGCACCCTAGAGTTTACTGCGAAAAAACAACGAAGTTATAGATTATTCAATTTCAGTATGCTTTTATGAATATCTATTATTCATTTCATATAATATGAATAATCTATAATTCCTTGTTGTGTATTGTGTGAAATGCCCAAAAAATATCATTATTATTACCTAATCCCCAGGCAGACAAGTCACCTAGAGATCACTTTACACTTTACCGTCACTTATTACGTTTACGGCACATATGTAGATCACTTTACTATCACTGGCACATTAGAGTAGATAGCTTTACCGGCCCAGGCCGGTCAATCTGCCTAAACTGCCAGTGTTGCCACACGTCTGAGGTATCTTGGGTCAGACATCGATTAGTTTGATGTGATTAACGCCACGTTCCGTTTGATTGCTTAGAATTCAAGGGTTGGGTTCGGTAAATAATTTCGTGAAGATGTTGGGAGATAGGATAAAATACTTTGATCTTTACTTACCTTGTCGCCAGTAGCCGCAGATAAATATACATATGTATAATATGTCAACTTAAAATTGTATTGAAAAAAAAACGATAATTAAAATTGAACGGTTTGAAAACAAATAGATTGAAAACTGATAAGATTACGAAAATTACGGTGTATACATTTGATACATACCTATATACTTTTTTTTTTTTTTTCTCAATATGGCGACGCAATCAAGTCGCAATACGCGTCGTATAGGATGCTTGATTCATCAAATTGCAGTATGCCATTATGCCATTGGATGATTGCTATAATCACTCTAGCCTTGTCTATGGCTAAAAAATTCAAATGACCCAATTGGGTGATCTTGCGTATGTAGGTAATGTTGCCAGTAAAAGAAAACTTGTACAGTATAATTAAGTCTCTTGAAAAAAATGTTAATCTTATTTTAGTAGTTTTTTATTTTTTCTTAGTATTAGTTTTTTGGGTTTATATGTTCCGTGTCGTCGCCACTGGGGTCTAGCAGAACACCAGCGCTGCAGCGTGCTGCCAGTACGCTGCAGCATTAAAGCTGAGCTAGGCCCTCATTGTGTGGAGGACTCTTTTTTACTGTAATTCAACCTTTTTTGTTCATTTATTTTTTTTCCATGACAATAAAATTATTTCTTTTCTTTTTCTTTTCTATATATCATAAAATAACCCAAATTGTATGTACCCTTATATCTTCAAACACATTACTTTAAGTGTACATCTTAGGACTCTGTGATATAATTTAATAATTAAGGAGCTTTATTGGTATGAAAACAAGCAGCATATAGGAAAAGGGCCACTTTGTGATCGTATCAATAACATAAGAAACAGCTATAGCGTATGTGATTTAATCAAATTAAATTATTTATTTTCAGTTGTTCACCATAATTGTTAGAGCAGTTACCTGTATACTATGTTAGTCACCATATAGACTTTGGTTAAGAGACTTTGGTTTTTTGGTTATGAGACTTTGATATAGAGACTTTGGTTTTTGGTTAAGGGACTTTGATTAAGAGACTTTAGTTTTTGGTTAAGAGACTTTGTTTCTTGTATAAGAGATTTTGGTTTTGGTTTTTGAGTAAGCATTTGAACGTCATCTGAACATTTAAATAATATGACGTACGTACCCAGTATACAAAATAGGTAAAACGTGGAATTACTGGATTAAGGAAACACATCCGTACATTTTAATTAGATACTTACGAAGAGGATCCTCAACCCTCGTCGTCGTGAATTCATAATTGAACAAATGAAGTTAAAATTTATAATTTGTCGACATTTTAAACGACTAGTTGACGTCTTGTTTTCGCGAAATAAATCCTTTCTTAGTAAATAATAAATAAATCTTTATTGCTAAACACATGTAACAATGTACAATTATTGTCTTACAAAAGGCGGTCTTATCGATCTACAGACTACCTACCTAAAACTAAAACTAACCTAATCCTATCCTACTATCCTACTTAATATTATAAACGCGAAAGTTTGTAAGGAAGGATGGATGGATGGATGGATGTTTGTTACTCTTTCACGTAAAAACTACTGAATGGATTTTAATAAAAATTTACAATAATATAGCTCATACATCAGAATACCACATAGGCTACATTTATTAAAGATACCTGCGCAGACGAAGTCGCGGGCACCAGCTTTTAGTAAATGTGGTGAATTTGCCGTTGGCCCCAGCGCAGTGATTAGTGTGACAGTTAGACATCTCCCTCCGAACTAGTCAGTCTCAGAGGTCTCAGAGGCCATCTTCAACACGTGCACGGCTGTATACCTTCGGCAAAGTCAGGTACGCGCTTTGTTCTTCTTGACAAACATACTACATACCCTCGAAAATTCAGTATTTTTCCCTTTATCTGAATATAATTCTCGTAATTAAGCTTACTGATTTTATTTTCCCATTAATTATACAAGTTTATCTCATTAAAAAAGCCGAAAAAGTTTCCCATTATAAAAGTTAACAAGTCACGACACGGTTACAACTTTCAGACGGATAAGTTAATTTTCTCGACGAAAATTACCCGTTTTCTACGAAAGTTAGCAAAGTTTTATAATTAAGTAGGTTGGTATTTTGCGGAGCGTCCAGATGAATTGAAGAAGTAAAGAAATGCCTTTAACATTGGAGTTTTGAGATTGAAATCGTCCAACTGGTGCCCAACGCAATCTTGGGCGCAAACACAGGGTCGTATTAAGGGGAGAGCGAAAATATTCTTTCAGCAATGGATAGATTCTGTCCAAATATTATTGTACTTCGTACAGTTAAATAAAAAATAATTGTAGGTATTAAATATATCGCAGCGCAAAGTTTTTATCGCTGTCAAACAACATACATATTTATCGACATTTTTCTCATTGAAATAATATCCCATATCAAATAACACAACAATTGAGCTAGAAATTAATTTTCGTATTATTTGATATTAGATATTATTGCAATGAGGACAATGTCGATAGATAGTTTGACAGTGAATACTCTGCGCCGGCCAACATCGTAACTTCAAAAACAAATATACTTCCTTGATTTTAATTTATTTGTATGTTCTTTATAATATTATTTTTTTACTTTTTCGTGCAAGTATGCATGTGTGTTAGTGTATGTAGGTAAATATAAGCAATATAAATGTTTAATACTAATCCTGAGTACGTCCCAGTCTACTCAAATGAAGTTATCGCTTGCAAGAAGTTTAATTGGTTGACGACTGGGCATTGTGGGGATTTAGAAGGCCTTCTACACGGTTGAATCCCCTGCAGGATTCCGTCTAGTTGGATAACAATAACACGTTGACCGAGCTTGAGTTGAGCGAGTTGACGTTGCGGCCGAGTACTCGGTACGTATAAACATAGCGCTGAGTGCTCGGCTGAGCGAGTGACGTAAGCTTTCACTGTCTCGGGCGAGTAACACTTTACTGTCTCACACTCGGTACGTGTGATCCAGGCATTAGTTTCTGAGAATGGCCACCAAAAATCAATATGGTCACAGGTAACTTAACTGAGGCGAAAGAAGGGAGAAGCAACAAGCATAGTAGACGATCGCGAAGAAGGCCTTAAAACAGTCGTGCTAATAATTTGCGACCGGAGAGAAAAATGTGCTAACTTTAAACGCATTTTGGCTAACTTTGTCGCACAGATACACAAATTACGTACAGGTGTGGCTAAGTACCGAGAACTTGACGCCAAGTTTACGAAGGTAATTGGTTTAAATTCCCCCACGGAACCAAGTAAATCAATTTAAGGGGAATCCTCAAACCGGAATTCCATACAAAATGTTTCGGACAAATACTCAAAAAGTACGTCGTATTATAGTAATTTCTTCACACTATTCGTTTCGTCCATGTTTTTTGATTTCGTCAACAAAAAAAGTGAAAGGTTTCTTACTTTAATTTAGATTTTATGCGTGTTTTTAAGTTAGTAGGGTTGATTTTAAAACATGTATAAAATCTAAATTAGAGTATGAAACCTTTCATTTTTTTTGTTGACGAAATCAAAAAACATGGATGAAACGAATACTGCGTACTTTTTGAGTGTTTGTTCGCATCATTTTGTATGGAATTCAGGTTTGAGGATTGGCCTTAACTTAGTCTCATTAGATGTAATGCAAATGATCAGTATCACCGAACTTTATGACAAGCGTACCTATTCGTATTGAATTTGTCACAGTTTTGACGTGACTACGTCTAATAAATCGATGAACGCCGCCGCGCCGGCTGCATTCACGAAAACGTTGATATCAGTGTCCGGTAACGCTGTCATTGTCCCGTTGCGCTGGTAGTCACCTTAAACTATCGTCCGTAAACCAACTTTACAGACAATATTTTTTTTTTTGTGGTGTTTTGAAAATGTTATACAAACTTCTTATCGTGTCTTTAGTTCTTTTGAACCAGTGTGGCGAAAGGATTTCACAAGCTGATAACCGTTGGGATGGCTTCCATACGAATACGGGTGTCAAAAAGTTTGGTGATAAGCCCTATTACCAAACTTTTTGACACCCATATACGTATCGAAGCCGTGATATTTTAACTTAAAACATTTTACAACATATTTTGTGTTATTTTGTGTCCAAGTTAATTTGAAGCTTACAACGTGTTAGCCTTAAATTTTCCTTTTAAATTTCAAGCTTCAAGTTTAAACATTCTACAAACTAATATTCCGCTTACATCCAAGTAAACTTCAATCTAATATTTTGTGAAGAAAATTTAGCACGTGAGACTAAATTAAGCTACGCCAGCACCGTAACACCTCGTAGCTATAGTACAAATATACAAGGTATGCTACTCCGGAGAACAGCGACACTGACTATTGTCAATACTTGTCAATATTTGTCAGAGTGCTTTTGCCTAACTTTATTTCAAAAACCACGAGAATAAGGAGTGGTTTCTATGATGCTGATTTATACTAATAAAAAATATACCTACAGATATTTTTATTGTATTAATATATAATATATGTATTAATATGATATTAACAAAGATTAACGATTTTTTTCATATTTAAGTTGCTAGATTCTTGAAGTAATAAAGCGGCGATACAACGCCCCGATGATACAAGCCTGCATCCATAAATAACAAACCAGCAATAAAAAATTGGTAGTGATTACGTAAGCCTAAATAACAGTTAAAATAGTTTTTTTACATTTTATACTCTTAGTCTATTCATTTTATAATTTTACTTACTCACTTATCATTGTACGTAATTAAAGACTTATTATTATTTATTTTAGCCTACGTTCAATATCATGTTTCTCGGAATAGCATACCACGTTTATTTGTACCGTAGTCGTAGTCGCTAGCGCTCGACTACGTGCAATAAAGCTTGATGAGTCGGGGCAAGGTTAAAATTGCTTCAAAAACTGGAAGAAAATAACATTTTGCGAGAAAAGCGCCAAAATAAGCCTCATTTTCCTGCAAAAATTGTTTCAATCCAAAGGAATGTTTGAAGAAATTGGTAATTTTTGGAACTAGTCGACCGTAATGTGGTCTTATTTGGATTAGCTTCTTCCCAATGAGCTGTATTTTCTCATAAACTGGTAAATGTCCTTATCGTAAATGAAATCAGAACTCACAGAGACGGTCTACTATCAATGGTGGATTTACCAATAGGCTGAGAAAGCTGGAGTCTAGGGCGGCAGATTTTAGGGGGCGGCAAATTTGCGGTAATTTTTTTTTCTACCAATAAATTAACAGATTCATATTAATCTAAGTAAGTACCTAACTAAGACGGTAGTGCACAAATCATAAAGTTACAATTTCATTGATATACATATTGTAATTTATACGATTGTCAACTAGGGTATCAAACTGTAGTAGAGGTCGGTAGGGCGGCAAATTTAGCCTACAGGCGGCGAATTTGTAAATCCGCCACTGTCTACTATGGAGAGGAATTTGTGAACATTTATCTGCCTGCTTGTGTTTGTATTAAATTATTAAAATAATCAAGGTTTTACAAAAACATACAACAACCGACTTCAATCGGACGGTTCAAGTGACCGTAGGCACCACTGAAAAGTCAAAGGGAAGCAAAATACACAATTTTGTTCACTTCGACGACATATTTTTTTACTACTGAACCGATTTTGATAAAATTTCTATGGAACCAATCTGAAAGTAGGCATATCATTTCAAACAATTTTTTTTAAATCGGTTTATATCGGCATTTTCATTCATTCATTCAAAGATATTTATTGCTAAAATGATGAAATTTATTGCGGAAAATTCAGACTACAAAACGCGACAAAATCACGCTTGTTCGCATTTTTGATTAAGCTGGCAACTAAGCTACATTAACTCAGGTTTAGTGTTGCCAGCTGCGCCGAGCTATAACCGTCAGTACTAAGCTGTAATAGCTTTAAGTTAGCAGCGATAGTTAAATAAAAAAAAAAACTGTACTAATATTGCAGATTTTTTTTTATGCCAGTGACGTATTAGTTTTATAAGACCTTTTTTAAGGATCAGCTCGCGTAGGGCTAATAAAATTTATTTCCAGTACGCGCCTATTTTCTTGACGAACACATCCTCCAAGTTTCGCGTCTCTTTTTTCAGCGGTTTGGTATGTACGTTATTGTTAGTTGTGAAGTGAAGTAGGTACTATAAAAACAAATTCCACAATCACTTATACTTTAAAAAAAAAAAAAATAAGTTCTCTATGCTACTGGAATTTATACCTACAAAAAGTTGAAGTGAAAACTTGAAAACTACGGTAACACGAACTGAAATTTTGGACCAATAATAACAGGCCACTTTTCCCCAATATGCAGGCAAAGCTGAAAACGGAAGCTAGTGTCTAGAATTTGAAAGCGGGCGTTTGATGAAAGCGGCCCGCTACAAAGGCTCGTAATTAAATCCAGCCTTTGCTATTGTTACTAACGCTACGAAAGCGTTATCGCTCGTGACACGAACTAACGTACTGTGATTGTATATTAAATCTAAATTACACACAAAATACGTAAGCTTGAGTATATTTTAGATATTCCTAACTAGTACCTTTTGAACTTGGGCATAATTGCTCTCTATACAAAGGTTGTCTGGAAGAAATCGCTTCATAGCGATAAACAGTATAAACATTTTATTAATAAATTTGTTCAATTAGAAGTCAACAAAATAAGATAAGACTGCCAATTGTATTTTTCATTTTTGACGTGACTACGTCTTATCGATGAACGAAAACGTTGACGTCCATTGTCCGGTAACACTCATTGTCCCGTTGCGCTCTATCGTCCGGAAACCAACTTTATAGACAACCAATTTCTTATGTTAAAATTCAATTATTAGTTCTATATAATTAGTGTTCAATAAAGTATTTATATAATATTTATCATACTTATTAACGATACTACATACCTTTATGCTTGGGTATATTTTCTGAATTTATAAATCACGTTTAAAAATTTATTTGAACTCTCTTATTACATAATAGGATAATAAAATAATATTATAAGATTCATCATGAGATGAGGAATATACCTATACAGATGAACAGAAGTAAACTCCAGTCTACATTATTAAAAAAGCAAATAGCAATTTGTTAAATTGAATCGCTTCGTTATTCATGGTTATACCTACATATTTAAGAAGCTGGATAACTCAGAATAAAAATCGACCAAAAAATCAAATATTCCCATTCAGTAGCGCGAAATTTCGATAATATTTAAATAGCAATACGAATGATTTATTCACGTCGTAGCGTCGATTTATTTAAAATTTTAAGGCCGCATTTTATTGGTCGTTTTTCACGGATCATTTCGTTGAGTACGAAATGATTTGTGGAAAATCAAATGGGATGTCAAAATGGTTTGTTGGGATCAGCGCCAATTACTTATTCTTTGTCAGCGCTGTCGTGAGATCAATCGTTTTTTAAGTTACTGAGCCAAAACCACAGCATAGTTTTGGATGCGTAGTTTGTCTTCAAAAGATGTTACCGTCAGATGATTCAGAATTTACGAACTTTTAAACGACTTACATTGTATTAATATATCGTTATATTTAAAATCATTAGACACTGCACACAACGCAATCTAGTCCCAAACTAATCAAGCTTGTATTATTCTATCAATTATATGGTATAATTGATAGAATACATACATAAATAGGTTCTTTTTTTTGTATACTTCATGCAATAAACGATTTCATTTCATTTCATGTCATTTCATTTGTAAATTAAATTCAAGCGAAAGAAAGTCGTTTAAAAGTTAGACGTATTTCGTTGAAGTTAAAATCTCATTATTAGATTTCTTTGAACCTTTGAATTGTAATTTTGAAACTTGGCAAAAGCTGAACTAACTTTGTAAACATTCATTTGAATATTTGATAGATATTGAAACCATTTAAAATTATTTCTATTTCAAATTCTCCATCTATTAATTCCTCAGAAATATTCATAAAGTAGACAGAGGTAAGCCCCTTCAAGAAACTTTGTTCCGAATTCGTCTTTCCTCGAATAAGCTTTTCCAAAATCCAAAAGTTTTTCATTAAGTACTTTTTTAATTAGTTAAGCTTCTAAAGATTTTATAAGGATAATTAGTCTTTGAATAATAAACAATGTTTTTGTTGTAATAACAAATGTTATAACTTTTTGTAACACTAATGGAAACGCCATCTAGTCCCAAGACCTACCTTTATTGAAAGGAGCGAATGGATATTTTGCAGAATGTCACTAAATTGTAACATAGAATTAAAACATTTCTGCTTGGAGCGTCAAGTTAGCATGCATAGAGCGACGCAATGCAGACGATCGCGGTTACACAAAGATGTTGTCATTCTGGATATGTCCTACGTCCAGCCAAAAGGAAAAACACTTAAAAATAAGTTACCCGTGTAAGTACAATTTTACTTTCTAAATAGTTTCATTATCACCATGACGTCACATTGTTGCAAAAACTAACTTTTAATATATACGATGATTATAGGAAATGATTTACAAGTTCACTTTAACTTGACATATGAAGTGTATCAATAATCTCTCGATGTCGTGTCGTGTTTCTTTGTCAATATTTTTATTACCATGTATCAAAGAGAAAGAAAAGGGTTTTCTGGAATAGGCTCAAATATTGAATGTCGCCTTTTTTATAAAAGGTTGACAAAAACCTGGTTACATATTAACATTCCCTTTTTAATTTGAAAATTATTGTTTACTTAAAAAATAAGGGTCTGTACTTAAAGCAAATTATTCAAGAGAATGAAGTTGTTAATTTTACTTACCAAAACGAAAGTCGATCGAATACTCTTGATCAATAAGTGTTGTGACTTAGTTGCGAACAAACCTGGAACAAAATAAAAATAATTATTGTAGCAGGTAATCAAAAACCAAAATGCAATACATTTGAAATTACCTTAGGTATGGAAAACAGTAACTGCCCTCTCAACGATAATAAAAAACAAAATGGTGTGCCAAATAAAACAAAGTCGTGCCAAATTGGGAAGGCATTTCGGAAATGAAAAGGCAAGGGTTTAAAGTGCCGAGATGGAAGATAAAGATATAAGAAAATGTAGAAGTAATAAAATATAGTTTTGACTTTATTATTTCTAATAGATTGATCTATTTCATGTGTTTCTATATCCTACTAATATTATAAACGCGAAAGTTTGTAAGGATGGATGGATGGATGGATGGATGGATGGATGGATGGATGTTTGTTCCTCTTTCACGTAAAAACTACTGAATGGATTTTAATGAAACTTTACAATAATATAGCTTATACATCAGAATAACACATAGGCTACAATTTATAAGGATACCTGCGCAGACGAAGTCGCGGGCACCAGCTAGTTATTAAATAAATCATAATCTTGGTCCTGACTGACTGATCAACTGACAGCCAACTGTAAGATCTACTTCTGTATCAGGATAGAGACTTCCAAGAATACACCAACGTACTCGTATAAATCACACTTTATTCTTCGAACTAGGTACATACAGGTTATACAATTAGATAGATGTTTCTTCGCTGAAGACACCGAACAGAATGCCCACAGAACACATATATCCTACGGAAAGAAGTAAGACTCCATAGAAAAAAAATGCTAACAAGCACACTAGCGCTCCAGCTTTTGACCAGGGCAACTATTTATATTTGAAGTGGCTTGGCGGGAGTTTTGAATTTATTATTGAAATTTCTTGGCGGGAGTTTTGAATTTGTTATTGCAGGCAATTATATAAATTTCTAATCTTTTAATTTAGGGATGTTTGATGAATTTCACTGTGTGAGTACTCACTTACCAGAAGAATCAATGTTACTTAGGTACTTCGAATCGGTACATAACGGTCATTCTCCTCATAAATAGTTAGTCACACAATGAAATCCAAAAATAACACAAGCTTTATTACATGTTTTTAAGAATATTTATTTTCCGTTTCATAGCCCTTTTTGAAGCTTCTTCAGCAATAAGTCTATTTTTTAAAATACAATGCCGTTTAAGACATATACATATGGTGGACACAATTATATACATTTGGTTTTTATGAAAATGCTCAGAACAACCAAGCAACCACTCAAAATCAATTTGTGTTTTTAAATTATCTTTTAATGTAGCTTTGATAGAGAAGTCACAGCCTTGTTCATTCAAATATTTATTTACAATAGTTGCAGCATTCTCGACGGTTTGCATAAAATGTTTATTAACATAAATTAAACTGCTACGCATGCTGTCATACTCGTTGATCTCTTGGATTAGGGTTACATCCACAATTGCTGCGGATACAACCAAAACAGTTTTCGAGTGGATCTTGAGTAAGCCTTCGTGTTGACAAGCTCTTTACTTGATATTGCTTGTGTAAATTACTAAAAAGACGCTCTACTGCATTTAATGTTCTAATGAATCCATCAATTGATGGCGGCTTGGCCCTGGCACCAACAAATTTCATATCTTTGAACATTTTTTTCATTTCTGTGAAATATGCAAGATGTGGGCTCCTCTGGGTCAAATTCGTTAAATATTTCTTTCCCCTTTTCAGGTCTGGTGTATCCCCATTCAGTGAATCAAATAGTTGATCCATTTTTTAGACAATCATAGCCGTAGTCGTAGCTGCTTGTGGAAGTTCATCTGAAAGTAAAAATTGATTTGTTTTAAATTTAAACATTTTAATATGAAAAATTTCATTTGTTTCCATGCAGTAATTATTTTGTGTTTCTGATGCATCAACTCACTATTGGCGATCTTTGCAAGCATTCCTGCTGCCACTGAATGACTCAATACTTGGCAAGCTAAGCAAACTTTCATTTTTTGCTTAAAATTGGGTTCCATATGTTGCTTGGTTAATGCAGGAGCAAACACGAAGTTGGGATTTGCATTATCTTTTTCATAGATCTTAAGATTTTTATACAAGAGGCGCTACGGGTACTACCCATTTATGTACCCAACGAAGTTTTTACTTGGGTGCCTGGAATACAACTCGCTTGAGGTTCGGCGCGCCAATGACCAAATCACGACTGTATGCAAAGTGTTGCGCGGCAAGATAGACGCGCCTAACTTGAGCGACGAACTGTGTCGATTCTATGTACCTGACAACTATCGCAGGTTTCGCAAATGTAGGTTGTTTGCCGCGCCTAGATCGCGTACAGCGGCCCGAGCCGCCTCACCACTGCCGCGCGCTCTCACCGCTCTCAACGCTCTCCTGGACTACAACCCTGGTTTAGACCTCTTTGCGGATACTTGGACGAAGATTTTGTCGGAATGTTTGAGGTTTTGTGAGCGAGATGTATGAATTGTAATCATTAATTTATTCAGTTTTATATAATTCATTTTTTTAATTTTCCTAAATTATTGTTATCAATTTTACTTAATTTTATATTCCATTTTCCTTAGATTTTAATTTATCTGTTTTAATCATATGTTATTTATTACCCTAGTAATTCGCTCTTTAATTAATATAATTGGCTGCTGCCGTTTTAATTAAAGTAAAATAAATAAATACAAATAAATAGAACTCTTTTATGTGATTCCACTTGGCTCTACCTGCAACAATAAAAAATATTAGGGATTTCATGATCATTAGGGAGCCAGATTGTGGCACCAATTAAGGCAGTAATATCAAAATTACCTTTTAATGGTTTTCCATCATTATGCAATTCTTGAGTGCATTCAATATCATACTTCAGAAAATTGTTTCTGAAGCATTTGATTAGGTGAGGTGGATCCATAATTGTGACAATTTCATGGCCTTTGAAATTGAAATATGGTTGAGCCACTGAGGAACCGAGAGAGTTCAGAGCTTTGATGTTGACACCAAAGTTGTCGGAAACAGTGGCAACAATGTGGAGACCAGCTTGGAAGCCTGCTTCAAGCACCTGTAAAAAAATAATAATAATAAATAAAACTAATTGATAATGATGATGATGAATGATAATAAAAATAAATGAATACTAACCTCTTTGATAAGAACAGACAATCTGTCAGCAGTAACGCAATCACCGGAGAAGTAAAAAGCAAGCGGTTGCTTCCATCTCTTTCTTATTCCAATGGCCATAAACAACAATGCATGGGATGCAGGCTCCATGGTTCTGCCTTGATAGCCGTGATCTTGGTAACCGTCAATTATGTCCTGTTTGGGGTTATACGTAAAATTTTTACGAATAGACATTTCATCAAATGCTAAAATGCATAAATTTTCCTCAGGTCCTTGATTTTCAGTTATTTGTTTAACTGTTTCAAATATCTGGGGATTTATTCCGCATTTCATAGGTATTTTGTTTAAAAGAACCTTCAGGGTACCTTCACTAGGCAAACAAAAAAGGCGCCTCAGCAATCTGTAGCATGCAGTAGATCGTTTGTAAATACTTAAAGCCATAACTTTGTCCTCTATACTCCATCTACGCCCTGTCAGTTTTCTTGAAGTATTTTTCAGTTGACTTTGCAACAATAAAGCAAATGATCCAGATAGGTTTGAGTCCATTAAACTTTGAACATTTTCATCGGCTATAATTCTGTCCAATACTGAACGACACTGACGTTTTTTATTCATTTTTTTTCTTAGCCTTAGAATCTCACTTAAGTTTTTCCTGCATCTCACATAAAGTTTACGTTTTTTAGGAGTCAGTTCCGCACATCTACTTATGTTAAGCTCATGTAAAATTCCTTTTGCAGTCTTTGGTAACTAGAAATAAAGAAATGCATATATTTTAAAATACATAATAGAACAGTCTAATTCTAATCTAAAATCTAATCTAATTGTTTAAATGTGTTATTAGCACGAATTATTTTGCACAAAAGGTGCCTCTTCGAGGCGCACTTGTAATCCTTTCACTAAACTGGTTCGAAAGAACTAATGACACGATAAGAAGAAATGTGTTATTTCAATATAATCTACTTGAAAATAATAAAATGCATTTCTTGAATAATCATCTATAACAGACATTTAAGTGAATTGTTCCAATGTATTGTTTCAATCTAGTACCTTGAACTGGGCAGGCGGAGTAGTGAAGCATGGTTTAGGTTCTGGCGAAATAAAACATTCTTGAAATATTGTCCCAGAGACATTTTTTGTCAATGCTTCACTTGATGTTGCACATGGTTCCTGGCGTAGTTTCAACATAATGCCTTCAGATCCAGTCGGGATGGCAAAGTTGCTTAATCGTGTCCTCGAACTGTTCGTGTATGCACTGTCATCAAAGTGCCTACTGCATAACATCTTATGCTGTTGGTGTAAGGTTTTGAGAGATTTCTCAGTAGACCAGTTCTCATCTGGATAACAGTATTCAGCCCATACTCGTGCCCTGAAATGATAAAATGACTATGAACACAATAACGATAGATTTGTTTACGGAATACCTAATTTTTAGGAATTTTTCTTAATGGAACCTGAGTTTAATATTTCTTTCATTGATGATGCATTGATGTAGTATATTATACAGACCCTTTTGCTTGCAAATTTTTTTTATTGTCATACATGGCGTTTACACATGACTGTGTAAGCATTCTGAATAAGCTTGTTAAACCGACCTTTCAGAAAACAGGCACTTACCTCAAGGATCCATGTTTCCCAGGTAGAGGAAATCGGTGGAAACGCAAGTTTGCATTTACGGTTGCAAAAGTGCTAAAACATTTAGCACACTTTTTTCGTTTGTCTGTAGCAGACATTGTGAAGAAAAGTTTATAGATCCCTTCGTATCACAAATCAAACTCACTCTTCACAGATTAGACAGAGTACTACGTAAGATAATACACTTCGGTCAAAGCGGCCGGTAAACAAAATCGCCATTTTGAATTTTCTTGTTTCAATTTCTGGCAGTGTTCTAGCGTCAACACATTTTTAAGCATGAAATTTGTTGTCTCTTTCTTACGTATAGCGTCGTCTCTTATGGCAATCTGAGACCAGGTGTTGGCATCTGATACTAAGGAAGTTGACCCCCCCTGAGAATGCCGGACTGAATACCACCCGCCATTATCGTTAACCGAGCTCTCTCGAAAAAACCCGAGCTCCAACGATCGGTCATCGGCAACCGACCAATCGCAGCGCTCGGCCATCGAGCGGAGCTCTCCGATTGGTTTACGTCATTCCCCGATCATGGATGTTTTCACTACAGACAATTCTAAAATAGTTGCCAGCCAAATAAATATAAATGAATGAATGCTTACTGCATTCCAACCATCAGACCGTTCCGTTCCAACCACGGATTTTGAGTGGTTTGCAGTATGGAATCATCAGCATACTTCCATGAATATTACGAACCCTAACACAACGCACAAACACTGGACGTAGAGACTAGAAATATCGAAGGTTAGTAAGCACGTGCTGCGAAAGGAATTTTCTTAATTCGCAACGCAAACGAAGTTGTGAGTATCAACTGGTTGTTACTTTGGTTATTTTAAATTAAAAAAAACAGATTTTTTTTTATTAATAGGGCTGGCATAAACATATTGTTCCAAAGACCATAAAATAAACGAAAAAAAAACTATTCATTCTATTTAAGGTCATATCTAGTGTTCCTATTCCGTGTGGGATTAGTTTTGGCCGCTCTCCAATGTCGCAGGTGGTGCAATATGCGGTCTGTTTCTAGCGCAGAGTCGATCCTTGCCTCTCTCTGATCCTGTGCAATACTTATAAGCCGACTAGCAGATACCCACAACTTCGTTTGTGTTGCAAATGTACCGTTGGGTGGCATCCCCTGCAGAATGCCGTCTAGATGGGTACCAACACAGTACCAGATATTCTGCCGCAAAGCAGTGATGTCTAAGTATTACTGTGTTCCGGTTCGAAGGGCACTGCAGCTAGTGAAAGTGATGTCCAAGCATTACTGTGTTCGGTTCGCGCTGTAGCTAGTGAAATTAATGGGATTTCGAGATTGACTATCAAAATGTCTGAATGTGGACGAGCACTGTTTTCGTTATGGGCAGGCGTGATCTCGTACCATAAAAAAACGCCTAGCTAAAAAAAACAAAATTCCTTTATGACCAACAATTATAATTACGTGATTCATAATTAAACTAACATAACAAAATTACATACTAGCTTGCTTGAGCATATGGGGGAGGGGAGTAGCGCCTGCACTAAGCGATTATAATTCTGATACCTTCCATGAACATTACAATTGTTCAGCTAACGTTAAGTAGTTTGGCCTGTGCCTTTTTTGTCAGTCAGTCAGTCAGTCTGTCAGGCAGGAAGCCTTCTATGTATTAACTAGCTAACGCCCGCCCGCAGCTTCATTTACGCCTTTCTTTGTACGCACTTTCAGTTCTTGACGAACATAAAACCAAATTTCAAGTCTCTACTCTAAGTGGTTGTGCGTTTTCTGTCAGTTAGTCAGGACGAAGCCTCAGGACTCAGACCAATATGATTGAACCACTTGAATGAACGAACAGTAAAGATTTGGCAAGATGCCCGACATCACGGAAGTGGAATCGATTGATTAAATGTCTTGTTCCATCCATAACATAACATGACATAATGTTTTATGCACAGAGAAATAATGCATATAAAATCTTTTTGGTTTTTTTTTCGGCCAAGTCCGTGACTAAACCAAGGCATTTTTTTTACTAGTGTTTATTTTTCAGCTATTAAAAAAAACACGCTAACGCGTCCTGTCGCGTTGCACCTACATACACGTAGTAGGTACTTGTGATTTAACGGATGCGCCATACTACAAATGAAAGGTATTACGTGGAAGAGGTATTGTAGGTAGGTATTAAAAGAAATAAAAAAAGACATATTTCGACGTGAACTTTTTGCAATATAAGAATGAAAAACTTTGAAATTTCAAAAGTTGTAGAACAAACGTTGTGAAGTATTTCTTATGAGATGGAAAAGGTCATAAGATACTTTTACGGAAATCCGAAGGTAGCTTACAGTACTTCAAGTACATGATATATTTCAATTTCATGTTAGCGAAAATTATGCATAGACCTTTCATTTTAGCAAAAAGTAAACACAGATTCAAGCTTACTTATTTACCCGAGGAATTGTCCTCACAAACTTATGAATAAATTCAACGAAGTTTTGAATTTTTTAGCTGAAAATGACAACGGAGATTTCAATGGTCTCTTTATAGTTTATGGTTATTTTATAGGGCGGCCGGGTTCTCCATTATCATCTACTTTCTATATAATGGCAATATAACTTTTTAAATTGCTTGTTGAATCTATAAAATCGAGGGGTTGGTTTTAACCGTCGTTAGATAACGATTTTATGTAGATTTATTTTTATTTGTAGAACACCAACAAAGTAAGCAAAGCACTATAATTTTGATTTTTAGCAATTGAGAATAATAAGATTTTTAGAAATTGAGAATAATAAGATTTTTAGAAATTGAGAATAATAAGATTTAAATAAATTGAGAAATAACAATACATATTTCAATTCTTATGCAGGTTTTATTATGATTGCACAAAAAAATATGGCAGGATTTTTTTTAAATTTTAGGAAATCCTGGAAAGGAAAAAAACATATTTTTAAAAAGGAATCCACTTTTTAAAAATATGTATTTTTTGTTTGTTGTTGGGAAGTGCGTGATACTATGTGGGATCCAGATATTAGTAAATAAATAAATAATAAAAAATAAATATTATGTAGTCACTATTAAAAAAAAAAATACTAATCCAGTTTTTAATACTTTGAAGTTTATTTTATACCCACCGTATAAAAATAAGAAATGAAAAATGTCACTAAACCAAATACAATGCCGTTAGAATCGTAAAATTAAACAATAAAACCGAGATGTATGATCACAGCTTTACATAGACCTAGGTATAGGTCGTAAACGGGGGCATAAACGATACGACCTATAAAACGACCATGAAGCTTTGATGGAACCAAGCCTGGTATACTACGTATAGGCTTTAAATAAAGAAATTAAGAGTTTTTTCATAAAAATAAGTGACGAAATGAGGTAGGCATGAATAAAACAGTGCTACACAGAAGCATATGAAAAGCTTTGATGCAATTAATTTAACTTAAATTCACTAGTATAAGTATTAATTTACTATCTTAGACGACGGACTTAACTTGGAGGACGTGGTGGCCGAGTGGATGAGGTCCTTAACTTGCGATCTGATGGTCGCGGGTTCGAATCCTGGTGGCAGTCATGCGTAAATAGGTTTTTTCGGGCGAAATAATATATGTATGCATCCCACGTTCTCGCAACGGTGAAGGAAAACATCGTGAGGAAACCGGCATGTCGTAGAACCTAAAGTTCGAAAACATGTGTCGAGTGCACAAAAGGAGCCTCTTCGAGGCGCACTTCAAATCCTCTCACTTCACTGGTTCGAAAGAACTAGTGACACAATAAGAAGAATAAGTGACGAAACGAGAAAAGCACTCTCCTGATGTTAAAAAATAATGCCTATGAATAAAACAGTGCTACACAGAAGCATATGAAAAGCTTTGATACAATTAATTTAACTTAAATTCACTACTATAAGGATTAATTTACTAACTTAGATTATTATTTTATACTTCATTGCTCCAAAGACAAACATTTATTGTACAAAAGGTGGGCTTAATGCTAAAGCATTTTCTACCAGGCAACCTTACAGGTTGTGAAGGGTGTTGGCGTGCTAAACAAGAACAAGAAAGAAGTAACACATAAGTTATAGTTACACATTTAAATATGAACAGATTACCTACAAAACTACACTGTATTCTTACCTACCTAACTAAGTACAATGTTAGGCCGAGGCATAAGCTTGTGATAATAATCAATGTCGAAAGAAAGGCCTTCACGATACCGGCAAATTTTCTTTCCTTTCATGCCTTGAAATCACAGTAATTCCACTAGTTAGCCCTTTAAACAGGAACAGAGTAATGCTTTCACATTATTGCTTGGCGGCAGTATATGTGGTAATGTAGTTGTTTTAAAATGTTTATTCTGAGAAAATTTCAAAACCATAAATACCGTCCACATAATTTTGTACTAGCAAAATAATTCAAATAAATCACAATAACAATAATAATATAATAATAATAAATATCTCGTAGACATCCCACGAACTCGAACCAAGCGGTTCGCATCGACATTTATGGTGCGCACCAGCAGGGAATGGAACTCGCTGCCGGCGTCTGTTTTTCCGACATACTATAATCTCGGAGTCTTCAAATCAAGAGTGAATAAGTTCTTACTAGGCAAGCGTGCTACATCCTCGACCACACCGTTGCTAACCGTGAGGTTGTGGTCAAATACTTGCCTATTCCATAAAAAAAAAACAAAAGTTTTATATTAAATTTATGTTTATTATATTATTTAATATAATACATAATGTTATTGGAATAATCCCAGTTGCCTGTGGCTTGGTAAAATCCAATTACAACCACACAAATATTTCAATAAAAGAGAAACCACAAAGTTTCGTGTTACAAAAAAACTCTGAAACATCAAGGGATAATAAATGTATCAAACGAACATCTAAAGCCAATATTAATAAAATGAACATATTTTATACCTTGTTTTGCTTATTACATTATTTATTTTTAGCCTATAGTGTTCCACTGCTGGAAATGGAGCTGGATAGGCCACACATTACGCAGAAACCCAGACCATATACCCAGACAGGCTCTGGAGTGGAACCCACAAGGAAAGCGTAGGCGTGGTCGCCCAAAACAAACCTGGCTCAGTTATTACAGAAGCGCAAAACCTCGGCCTGACTTGGAGCGAAGTGAAAAGGACGGCGCTAGACAGAACGACCTGGAGAAACTTTGTGTCTGCCCTTTGCCCCGACGCGGGGACATAGGATTCTATGATGTTCCACTGCTGGGCTTAAATTATTGAGGCTAATCCTCAAATCCAATTCCATACAAAATGTTTAAGACAAATACTCAAAAAGTACGCCGTATTATAGTAATTTCTTCACACTATTCGTTTCGTCTAAATTAACTACTACTAACTTATAAACACGTATAAAATCTAGTTTAAAGTATGAAACCTTTCACTATTTTTGTTGACGAAATTAAAAAACATGGACGAAACGAATAGTGTGAAGAAATTACTACAATACGGCGTACTTTTTGAGTATTTGTCCGAAACATTTTGCATGGAAATTTGCCTTAAGGATTCCCCTTGAGGTTAAATTATTACATTAAATTACTTTAATAAATTATAAACTACACTCAAGAATAAAAGAAAAGTATACTAGACTAGACATAAAAAAGGAATTTCACCTTAAAAAGGACCTTTTATAAAATATTTTTTTAAAGGCGACAATTTAAAAAAAAAACCTAGTTTCGCGTAGTCTGATACGAGTATGGCGTAGCACTTGCTACAGATGGCGTAGTTACATGCTACGTCGTAGCATTTACGAATGCGTACGACCTACGCAAATTCAATTTATTAACGGTGACATACTGTAGAATATGTAAGTTTACAATTTAACGGTTTCAACACGTAAAATTACAATACAGACCAATCAATGGGCCATAAATTGACGGTTTTTATATTCGATTTAAGAATAAAAACTTTTATTTAAACTATTTGCTTATTTAATAGGAACACCTCTGTGCACACATCCGAAATGATTTATGCTGCCAATCAAAATTTTGACATAAATATAATTAATTGTGTGTATTATTATATTTGATGACTATTTTAAATTAAATGTGAGTAATTTATAATTTAATTTGTAATGTAATCATTTTATCTTTAATCTTTAAATAGTGGAATTGGTTGTTTAACCGTTTTATTTAATCTTATATTTTAATTTAATTTATATTATATTTAAAAAATAAATAAATAAAAATGACATCATGTTAATAATACTTTTCAGTTGCAATTTCGAACTCTATCCAGTCTAATGGACTTGATCGATAGCCTATCCGATTCGCCCCGAGCTATTATACTAGCTTTGAGCTGAATACTATCGCAATGATTCGAGATACGAGTTTACGACCGAATGAGTCGATTCGATTCGGTCAAATGTAGAGCTGTTTCTTTTTAATTAAAACTACTAAAAAGCGTAAAGGCCGTTTTGGCATGAATAAGCGATTTCACAACTGATAAGGCAAATAATCGGTTTAGTAATACAGGGTAATAAGAACGATAAAATGTTTTGATTTATTGTTAGGTTGTAAGTAGTTTGGTAATTTACCTGTTATTTTTTATGTTATTTTCCTAACTTTATTTTTATTGCAATGTATGTTTGTATAGGCACAGCATTGGCATGGCATCCACAAAACAACTTATAACAAAAACAAATTATTTATTTTTAGGTATTGATTGATACTTATACATACATAGTTTAACGTAAAACGCTGTATGTTCAAAATGAAACGGAAAGCAAGGGGATATTGGATAATCTATATTTTGATAAAGATATTTTATTTGTCAGAAACACGGTAGGTAAGATGTTAAATAATATGTTAACAGTACAAATGCATGTTTTACCAGGAACTGGCATACAAATATTACATTACCTACTTATTAAATTGAATTTTTATACATGCTTATTTTTAATTAGTAATGATTTGATAAAACAAACATATTATTTAAATAAGCAATAGTTTTAAACTATTTTGTTTATTCTTATTGAAATATTTTTATTAACGGTTTATAAAACTAATTTATTTGTCCTGGTTATACTTAAGCTGAATGAATTTACAAGCAAAACGCTAATTTATAAATCCAGATTGGAAGAGAAGAAACAATTCGTAAACAAAAACACAATTTAAAGCGTTAAGCCTTATTAAATACAGTAAACATTTACATTTAACGCTCCGAACACTGTTCTAGGGCTACGGGGCAAAACGCCTTCTAGAGGGAAAATTTTCCGGCTTTTTAAATGACGTTGGTCTCAAATCGTTACCGTCAGGATGATGAGTCACTTATCGTATTTAACGTTGAAATGCTATCCAAAAATTGCTTCTATTTGCTTCCTACAATGAGAGATTTGCTTCCAATATATTTAAGAAAAAAAATAATATTTTTAGGGTGACCGTTCATTCTGACGTCAGGATGGCCGGTCACTTTTGCCGTATGCTACTTGCGGGTTGGAATCGCGGAAATTTCAATAAACCAATAATTGCTCCCCAATTGCTTCCTCCAAAAATTTCAAACCTGGATTCTGTAGCTATCAAGAAAATAAAGATACATCGATTTTACTAGTGACTCATCATCCTGACGGTAACCTCAAATCAGCCAATCTGAAATGGGACTGGGCTGGCCCAGTCTGTTGCATGTCCAGTGAACTGTGGGCAAAAACAACCACAGAATGGAGCCCAACCAACGCCAACCGACGTCGTGGAAGACCCAGGAGAAGATGTCGGGACGAACTTGATTCGTGCTCTAAAACATAGACTACCAATGCCCGATGCCGAGATGTATGGAAAAAGAGAAGGAAGGCCTTGGCCCAGCAGAGGGACGATCAAGGCTGATAAAAAAAAAAACAACGAACAAGGAATTAAGCAAGGAGTAGAACTCGCTACAGGCCTTTTGCGTCTGATTTATTTAAAAACCTATATCACTGAATTAAAACCCAACAAATGAGTAAAAGTAATGAAGCATTTTTTTGTGATTTTTCCGGCTTTTTCTTTCCGGTTTTTGTTAAAGCTGGCAACACTGACTCTACCTAATTATAACATTAATTTCTGCGGGCGAAGATCCGCTATTTGGCTGCGACACGGCGGCGGCATGCGGCAGGGCGGTAATTAAAGCAACCAAAAACATGGCAATTTATGGCAACATTGCGCAATAAATTTACCGAACGACCTCTGAGCGAAACCTTTGTCAATGATGAAAATGTTTCGTGAAATTTTAAATGTAGGAAATATTTTTTCTACTCGTTATTATGTTCCTGCACATTTATTGAAGACTAGCTGATGCCCGCTACTTCGTCTGCAATGCGAATAATAAAATTACTTTATTAATACGCGCTTACACTTCTTGCACACACCCTCTCCATGTTTCAAGTCTCAACGTGCAGCGGTTTAGCTTGTACGTTGACTGTCAGTCAGTCCTTTATATTATGATGTATTGCTCAATATCATCGATGTTATACAAAATGTCAGGCATAGAAGACATAAAAAAACTATTAACAAAAGACGTATATATTATATATAGAGTTATATATATATATATAGATATTTATAATATATATAGAGTTTCTATTGTATTGTATAGGCAAATAAATTACATTTCATTTCATTTCTTTTTCATTACATAAGTACATAGATGGGCAATCTCAGGCGTTGTCCTAATAGAACGCGATCACGCGATCGTCGCGCGAGCAAGCGATGCGACCGTCGCGCGAATTGGCATCGGGACGCCTATTTGACGTTAGTACGTTTGATCGCGTGATCGCGCGATCGACGTTCGCGCAAACTTGCGATGGCCGCGTCATCGCGTTCTATTAGGACACTGCCTAACGCTTCAGACAAAATCAACACAATCGCGTTACAAACATTACATTATGTTTAATTATTTATAGTTTGAAAATACATAAAAGGTTTATCAAAGTATATCTAAATAGCCACAAGTGCATCTACAGGACTAAGTCGGGGCGTCACCTCCGAAGCACAAAAGCACTCATTTATGATCAGAAATAAAGTTTAACACCATTATCTTTTATGAAGTAGGCCGTTGGCTGTAATGATATCATTCCTTCAAAGTATTTTTGGCACGGAACCCTAAACAGCCTCCAAAGCACAGCTCCAAGGTGACTGCAGAAGCAACTGACTGAAGCAAGGACAGCAAGTTTCAGTGGCGACCTGCCAGCTCGCTGCCAATTATACTTGTTCCAAAGGAAAAGACGCAGTATTCTTGATTTGTGAGACACTGAGAAGTTATGTTGCGATTATTTCAAGTGCTTACTATGGCATCGCTCATGCATATCGCTATATATTGGCTATTGGGTGATCTTGCATAAATTGGTAATGTTGCCAGTAAGACAAAACTTGTATTGTAAAATTAGTCTTAAAAATGTTTTTTTGTCTTATTTTAGTAGTTTTAGTTTTAGGTTTTGGCTAGACATATACGTTCCGTGTCGTCGCCACTGGGGTCTAGCAGAACACCAGCGCTGCAGCGTGCTGCCAGTACGCTGCAGCATTAAAGCCGAGCTAGGCCCCCATTGTAAGGAGGACTCTTTTTCGTTGTAATTTGACCTTTTTTGTTTATTTATTTTTCCATCACAATATTTTTTTTTTTTTCTTGTCTTTTTTTTCTATATTATGGTCGCGTTTTGTCCCCGATTAGTAGCAGATTGAAGTTAAGTAGTTTCGTTTTTATATCAAAATAACTGAAAAAATATGTCGTCGAAGTAAACGAAATTGCGTATCTTGCTTTTCTGTGACTTTTCAGTTTACGGGTACTATAACAGTCAAATTGAACTTTGATTATTTTAAACTCGTTTGCAAACTATAATTGGTACATAATATTACTTATTCTTTGCTATTTTATAACATAAGCATCTCCTGTTGAACCCGGAGCTCTACAAACGTCAATAACTCCACCGCAGGCGGGCGACGGGCGTCTAGACGATAAGAACCTGTCTCATAAAAATCAATCTAACTATGTATATTTGCTAGCTCTTACTTACCATGATTGGTTTACTTTTTCGTAGCTTGATATAAAACTATTAGATACGATAAGTTATTTATTTATTTACTCATAATTACAACCACTGCTTATGTAGTTCAAGTTATATACGTAGGTACTATGACAGAAATAATAGTACAGTAGTATAATACAGCAGAAGAAAGTATCCAAGTAGATTCTCTACAGCTGCACTGTACGAGGAGAGCGGGGTACTTAGTGATCGTCGCCTATTCATTCTCCGTGCCACCCTATCAGTTCACAAATTTGACATCAACCAAGCCGATTACGATGTTTTTCTCCGGAAGCGGATTTACAAGGTCCCTGTAGTCGCTCACTATTCAGCTTTTGCCGGCCGCTTTGCGATTCTACTCCCTGCGCTCCTTTTCATACCCTCTACTTCCTATCTCCTTAATGGCTCATCCTCCTAACTATAGTAAGCGCAATTATAGCATTATAAACAATATTTTAGGGCTCTGAATGTTCACGCATATCTAATATTGGTACATACCTAATCGGTCTTAGTTAATTAATTGTTTTATTTAAGCGAGATATTATTGATTGAATTTAATTGATTTGAATTGAATTTAAAATGAATTTAGGAAGAATTGTAATTAAGTAATGTTTTTAAGGATAATATAATAATAAGTTATAAATAGAAATAAGTAGTTTAATTAATTGATTTATTTTAGCGAGATATTATTGATTGAATTGATTTAATGAATTGATTTGAATTGAATTTAAAATTAATTATTGAAGAATTGTAATTAAGTAATGTTTTTAAAGATAATATACTAAATACTTCAAGATGTACTTAGACGCACTGTCAATAATTAAATCGTCATTGATTTGTAATACATCATATTTATAAAAAAAATTGTCCGGTCGTTTTTGTAATACGCCTATTGCTGGTAATCGCACGTCTGGTTCCCACGACACAGGCCTAGAGCCTAGTGTGGGGCCATAGTTATATAGACCTTTGTATAAATGTATTATGTGATTAAATAAATAAATGAAATGAAACGAAATGAGATAACTAGCGTCAGACTCGTCAGACTTTCCTCTAAAACTAAAAATACATAAACTTAAAATAGATTGAATTATTTTTTTCTTTTTTATAGGTAGGTATTTTCATTTTAGTGTGATGTATTTTATATTTTTGTAACTTATTTTATATGCATGATAAATTTAAGATTCAGGCAGAATCGTATTTTTATAAGTAAAGCCTATAAATTATTAGGTCCTACTGTTTTGGCTAAGTATAGTTTGTGTATTTTAAGTTTTATGCACGATGTGGTCATTTGTGATTGAAATTGCATGCAACTTAGTAACTGTAGATAGATAAGAAATGTAAATTTTGTTAATGACCCAAATAAATGATTTTAATTAAAACTCTGCAATAAATGCTTACGATTCAACCTTTTAGAGATAAGGTTACTTATTTAAAATACTATAGGTATTTATTTTGGGCTAAAGGAGAAAAAAGCTTGTAGCAAAAATTAATAAACGTAGGATATCAAACAAACAAACACATAAGTTTGTTTGATAACCTTTCTATAGAATATTACTTTCTGATAAACATTAAACCGCAGGATTAAAATGAAATCCATTTAAGTAATTTAATATTCTACCCGCAACACACATTATAAATCACCAAAAAGCGTAGGTATTCATTGTGAATTGGACCATGCACCTTTGTGGTATAGTCCACAATAGGCTGTTTTGTATAATCTTTGTTCGCTATGAAAGGTTAAAAAGAGCTTTCATGTGTGTGAAGATATTTATGTACGTGTCCATGGTTTAAACTGGTGTTAAGTTAAGTTTTGATGTATTTGTAACTTTATTATTCTACCCAAAATGCCGAGGATTTTATCTAGATGAATACCAATACAGTCCTGCCGCCTATCAGTAATTTATATGTAATAAAATGGGCGCGATGGCGCACATAGGGAGTATTTATTAATAAAATAAAAACATCCGTTTGACGGTGGCAAGCGGTAGCATACCAAAACACAAAAAGCTGAGTATCTTTTCTAATTGGACAAACTTTACATACAGTGATGAAATAAAATTCGTTTATTGGCTTCACAGTATAAAGTACAAAATTATGCTGCGATCGAACCCATTGAACTCTTTGGTAATAGAGTAGCTATTTAGATATCTAGGAGGCAGGGACAGTGCTTATAAGTGAAGAACCAGTATAAACATAAATTCAAATATCTATAGTACTTGTGATCATAGACTAGGCTCCTTACCACCAAACCTCTTTATTCTCGAAGTTCAGATTTAATTTATAAATCAACTAATTCAATTAATTTATTCCATTATAAATTACCGCTCGATTGAAAGTCACCTGAAAACTCTACCCTCTAAACTGAGAACAAACTCAATTGTCTATTCCCCGCCGTAGACCAACTGTATCGAATACGATCAATAAATTATCGGCTAAACTTGTGGCGACAGAGCTTTCAAGTGCCCAAAGTTTGGAATTAACAACTAGGTTTCTGTTTTCATAAACGCTTTGGTAACGTTTTGATTTTATAGTACTTCATAATTATTTCATTTTATACTAGACACAAGCGTGCTACATCCTTGACCACACTACGCTTTACTTACTTTTAAGCTTTACTTAAAAAAAAAATTTTTCAAGTTATAACATGTCTGTAACTTTGATATCTTTTAGCATTGATGGCTTATTTAATAAATCAACAAAAATACTAAAAATCATAAAAAAACATTTTTTTTAGGAATTTGACCTTTAAGGGATATACCATTTTATTATTATCTAATTATTATTATAGAAATATCATTTATTAATGCGTTAAAATATTTAAATTATTAATTAATTAAATATACATATTCTCAGTGTTTTTACACTCATCTGTTTTTACTCTTCACTGCCACAATAAAAAAATCATAAGCGTGTAATAGTACATTATGATATAAGTGCGGTAAGTTGAGAATTACAGCCGAGGCGATATTGTTAGCCCGAGCCGTAGGTGAGGGCTACAAGAAAGTAGAGGCTCTAATTATCAAACCGCACGTATGTCATACGACGTTTTATAACACATTTGCGAGGAAATAAATAAATAAATTTATCATTACTTGACGACATTTTCAAATAAAAACAATACCTTCAGCGAAAAAAAAAAAACAGCGCGCGGAATAATTTTTACTGGTTGTCAAATTAGCGATGCGCGCGCAGCAGCGCTTTTTTTTTAAAGCAAAGACACAAAACAGCCAGTATTATAAAAAAGTAAATTAATATTATTGTGTTTTTTTTACATTTAGATGGTTGTAATTTATATTAATTAAATTAAAGAATTAAATGTTTATTTATTATATTTTATCTCCCAAAGTTAATTTTATTCATAAAATGTTGACCACTTTTCTGACATAAAAACTCTTTGCTAAGATTTAAAAAAGTACCGTTCGTTTTAAACGGAGAACCTTGATAAACCTTCCTCTTTTAATTACATTACCGCACTCGTGCGTTTTACATTACATTACAGCACTAGTGCGTAATGAGGTACAATACGATATTGAAATTGGTGCAATAATAGACCCTTTACGAGCAAATGTGTTATAAACTAGGCATTACAATGCTTACTGGTAAAGCACCCTTATATACGAGTTCCTACCTACGAGGTAACCAAAAACGTAAAGTAAAATTACAAATACGGATAACAAAGTCGAAAACTCTGAAGCACGTTCCACCTGTGACCTCGTAATGAGCAATGTTATTTGTGTAATAGAAGATTGTACGAAGTATAATGATTACCGAGTTACCAACTTATTTATGATGGAAGGATGTTAATTTATCAAAAATGTTTTTTTTATATAAAAAGTGAAAGGTTTCATAATTTAATTGCGATTTTATACGTGTTTTAAAATTAACCCTACTAACTTAAAAACACATATAAAATCTAAATTAAAGTATGAAACCTTTCACTTTTTTTGTTGACTAAATCAAAAAACATGCACGAAACGAATAGTGTGAAGAAATTACTATAATACGGCGTACTTTTTGAGTATTTGTCCGAAACATTTTGTATGGAATTCGAATTTGAGGATTGCCCTTAACTTCCCTATTTAAGCGTCGACGACACAAGGCTAGTTTACACGCTACATGCCGGCGAGTTTAAAAGCTAGCGAGTGATCGAGTTAGTAGTAGTAATTTAATAAACAGTGGAAAAGCCTTTTAATTATAACTAACTAAAATTAATTTTCAATGTACTACATTATGATTCTGTACTTTAATACTTCTATGGTAAATATTTGTACACATATCACCAAGCAACACAAGTTTAATTATTTTAGAAGCTCAAAGTTAGGTGCTATCTCGATAAATTCCCGCCTCGACAGCTATTTAGAAGTTTTACTTCTAGTAACCTCACCTCATAAAGTTGTGCAATTTACAGCGTAGCGGGAATGTGTGAAAAATTCTCTATTATTGCGCAACTTTAGCAGACCTAATATTTATCTAATTTATTATAGGCATTCCCAGACTCCGCATGAATGCGTAGGTAACTGCTTAAAATGATTAAGTAAAAATTACAGTTTTAGTCTTCTATACATATAATAAAGCAGAAGACCCCGAATTTCTGTACCTATGTTTTTTGACGGAAACGCGTTCAGACGATATTAATAAACATGCCCCAAAAATATTTTTTTTGATTGGAAGACTTTGTTTGTTTGTTTGTGGGTTTGTGTGTTCGTCCATCACGTAAAAACTACCGAACGGATTTAACTGAAACTTTACGATATCATAGCTACAAAGCCTGAAATGGTTATAGGCTGTATAATATTACGCTAAATTTCTTCAGAGGGTATATATAGAAGTTTAAAGTTTGTATGGAAATCGTTTTTTTTATGAGTGTATCTATCTCAAACTTTGGAATTATGTTCTTCAAAACAAATAATTAGATACGGGTTTCGTCGATTTTCAAATTTATAGTTAACAGATGTGAAAGTACGGAATGAAGGAGTTATTGGACCTAAAGTTGAATAAGCCTGTCTCCTCAAGTATACACAATATCTCATTGAAAGTTGCAATTTTATAATCTCCGAAGATAAATACCGCTAAGTTTTTAAATTTTTTACTAAATTCAATGTTTGAGTGGTTAAAAAGAGGGTTTGAAAATGTGCAAGTTTTGATTGACTTGCTTAGTACTGACACTTTGCTATTCTATGACATTTCTTTCGCGGGTGGAACAAACAACATTGACAATAAACAATTCTTCCACGGGTGACGAAGTCGCACGCGGGTACAGCTAGTGGAATATAATAGCATAGGATAATTACAATGACATCATCTACCTGCCCTTATCCCACACTGAGGTAGGGTCAGCACAAAATGTATTCTTCTACCATTCGTTTCTACCAGCCGTCATCTCCACGCCTGCTTTGTTCATATCCTCTTTAACACAGTCCATCCATCTTTTCTTCTGATAATTTGATAAGATAATTATTACAATTATTGATACAAAAATGGTATCCACTCAGCTTTATGCTGCTGCGCGCTGCTTTGATGTAATGGATGCGATACTACGCGAGCAAAGCCGCTGTCACTGGCTAGTAAGTAATGTAAAGATAAAATAAAGTTTCGTGGATCCCAAAAGCCTTTCTTGCAAGTCCAACAATATTTCGTTAACAGTGGCACAGCAATTAAGGACGCGGGCTGCATTGCATAATACTGCAGTTGGCACATTCACAAGACTTACGAGGCTCTCACCCCTTAAGGGTTAATGTTCTCCGCCGTTCTAGAAATATAGCGTTAAGGCTAATCCTCAAATCCGAATTCCATACAAAATGTTTCGGACAAATTCTCAAAAAGTACGCCGTATTATAGTAATTTCTTCACACTACTACTAATTTAAAGTATGAAACCTTTCACTTTTTTTGTTGACGAAATTTAAAAACATGGACGAAACGAATAGTGTGAAGAAATTACTATAAAACGCCGTACTTTTTGAGTATTTGTCCGAAACATTTTGTATGGAAATTTTGCCTAGAGGAATTCCCTTAATAATAAAACATAAAAAAATTTCATAGATCCCATGAACTGCTATTGCAATAATCAAGATTTTACAAAAACATACTACAACCTAACTAAAGCATTACACATAATCCGCAATTTCGTGTACCTACCTTCTTGGATGGCGTAATTTTTTCAGTTATTTGGATTTCAAAACCAAAGTTTTGAACCGATTTACATAAAATTTCTATGCAACTAATCTGGAAGTATATGGAACTATATATCCTTTCAAATAAAAAAAATATTTTTTTAGGTTTATAAACAACAAAGTTCTGAATAAACAAATATTTAAAAAAATCAACCGATTTGAGATCCTCCTCTTTTTATGAAGTCGGTTGAAAACGGATGCGTTTATGCATTATAGAAACTTTACTCTGCAGTTGGCACATTCACAAAATGCAGCGCTGCCATCGCCCCAAAGGGTTAATGTTCACAGATAACTAATTTCTAGAACGGCAAAGAACAGTTCTCCGCCATTCTAGAAATGGGTTGGTTGCTTTAGGGTTGAGGTGAATATAATATTAGATCAAACGAACCGCATCAAAGCCCTAATTGTAAAGTTCATCAATATTTCGTGAACATACACGAAGTGCATTGATTTACAAGTGACACATTCATAAGACGCAGCGCTGAATTTAACCCATATTTTTTAATAGTTACAACCACAAAAAATGCGACAAAAAAAAGAAGCCACTTTGGCTAACTCATATATTACATTTTATCCGATGCAAATTTTCGAAAAAGAGAAGTAAGAGGGCTAGATAAATATTATATGTTAAAAAAACTATATAGGCTTTTACATTGTTAATAAAACTACATCGTAAAAAGTAACAAACATTATTTGAAAATGGAGATATTTCATATTTATTGACGTCTGAAATTTTTGGGTCTTGTCTTACGACTCCATTTTGATTTGATACTGTCTATCTTGGTGTTCTATAGAATCGCCGTTATTCATCTATGGTTACAACAAGTATTTTTCTCACAATGTTTGCCGTATGGTTCGCAAAATGCGCAACTGAGTTCCCTGGGCCCGTTATAATGCTATCCCAAGTGATTACCGCGTAATCCTCGTATATCGTTGTCGATTACACAAAGCTCTAGATGAAGCTATAATAGCTGCCGAAATCGCTTCGGCCACGAAATATGAGTAGGCTAGGTTGAAATAAAAACTGTATGCGAAAGAAAGTATCAAAGATTTGTGTAGCTCACCAAAATGTTGGAAGAGAAAGAGTGATTTTTACAATTATACACTTTTCATTCAGATTAGTTGAAATTAAATTAAACAAATAAAATAACAATACTATTTTATAATCTATGGAAAACGTGCTTCTTAATATCCTCTTTTTCAGTCGTATCAAACACACCGAAATCACACTAGAAATAATTATTACTCACTGGTTTTTCCTTTTTTAGTTACGGATCCCTAACCACTGATGGAATTTCCAGAACCTCCCCTCCCCCCGATGATCGAAATAGGAAAAGTTCACATTAGTTCTGTGAAAAGTTTACATTCTGCGGTAGATTTCAAAATTGTTTTACCTGAAACAAATAGATCAAAAATTACGAGAAAAGTTTTTGCAACCAAAATAAACTTATTTATTGAATTTACCAGACACCAATGAATACTCTATGTTTATTGCGGTAACAGTTGCAACAAAGTGTTTCATTTTATTATACCAGCTTTGTAAAGTTTCCAGACAGCTAAACTTAAATTACAGCATACCATACATAAACAAGTTTCAGTTCATGGATAATAAAATAAAAAAAATACAACAATGAAGGTCCATAATCCATATACTTAGTACAAATGAATATTAAATACCTAAGTGAATATTCTATCATAGATAAGAAGACACACCCACAACTTTGTTTATGAAGCGGTTTTGCAAAACTTTTATCTTAATAAGATTTTTAGCTCTTGACGAACACATATGATTAACTTTCAAGTCATTGCGTCCACTGGTTTAGCCTGTAGGCGGTCGGTCAGACAGTTAGGACCAAGCTATGGATTAAAAGGTAAAACCAGGCTTTTTTTATTAACCTATTATTGTGTTCCACTTTTGGGCAAAGGTCAAAAATCAGGCTATGATATCATTTTTTTTAAAAGCACAGTTTGTTATTTCATTTGTTTTCAATATCCATCAATCTTCAATATAAATAAAAGTAAGTATATATATATATATATATATATCCTGGTTCTAAGCTACCTCCCCACCAATTTACGGCCAAATCGGTTCAGCCGTTCTTGAGTTATAAATAGTGTAACTAACACGAGTTACACTATTTATAACTCAAGAACGGCTGAACAGTTTTGGCTGAAAATTGGTGGGGAGATAGCTTAGAACCAGGATACGGACAATACGGACATATGACTTTTTACCCCGATGTTAAAATTCTCAACACAAATAAATTTGCGGGCGTCAGCTAGTTATAAATAAAAATCATAAAAGCGTACGAAAGCAGTGAACCGTTATTACAAGAAATTCTTACAAAACCAACACTTCAATTTCTCAAAATATGCTTCAACGGGTTTCGAGATAGCTATATTAAAAGGCTGTACCGAAATATGCCCGAACGGATCTCAAAGATTACAGGGTGCTCAATTTCATATACCTTCACACTCGTTAAGTTCGGGTGAAAAGACCGGATAGACGAAAGCCGGCCGAATCATACTGGGTCCGGTACCATAGTAAATGTTAAGTAGTATTTCACTATTTTGAACTTGAGTAACATGAGCAAAGCCTAGTTGGTTTCATTTCATTGCATTGAAATATTAAAAACAGGTTTTTTTTTTCTATTGAAAAAATTCAATAAAGATATTCTATGAAAAATCATAGAATATCTTTATCGGCTAAGCACTTACTACTTTTTTACCATTATTTACCAATAAAAAAGCAATTTGTGTAAGCCTGTGATTGGTTTTGCATGTTCAAAAATTATCATAACTGTAACTTTGTTACTTATTCATTTATTAATTGTTCTATTATCTAACGTTAGCGTAGTTTTATATGAATCTTTAAAAAATCTTACGTACGTGTTGCAAAATTTTTCCTGCATTAATTTTTTTATCAGGTTTTAAGTTAAACTTCTGTAAAATTATACTATGCCTGTATCCGAGCGCTCGTCTGGCTACACCTCTTGATACCCGAGCGATTTTCTTATTTTAACGCTTCGTTGGACTTCGTAGATATTACCAGGTTTATAGGTGACTGGAGTTTTAGAGACTTCTCATGATATTTATTGAAGTTTAAGTTATAACTGGCAATTGTATCGACTTTAACTAGGTGGTTAAAGGGGTAGTAAAAACTAACCGAAAAGTATAAAATACAGATTGTTATCCGCGTCGTATCAGCACTATAATTATTTTGTATTGAACCCAATATATGCCTGACCTTGTGCTAGTAGCTGGTTCTGGTATGGGAGTATACAAGCCGCCTGAAGGCTTGCGACTCAGCTTGATGATTATAACTGCCTATTCTGACCTGTCCAATAGTTAGCATAAGACGAAATTATATGTTTCCATCCTCGCAAAATTGTTCTACGTCATATTAATGCTACACCAAGGCAAGTGCTACGCCATATCGAGTGCTACGCCATAGCAATTGCTACGGCACCGCAGTTGTTACGACATAGTATGTGCTTAGTCATCGCAAGTGCTTTGGCATAGCATGTGCTACGCCACTGCATTGCATGTTCTCTATGCCACTGCCACTACGCCATAAAAGTGCTACGCCATTGCAGTTGCTATCACCAAGTTCTACGCCATTGCAGTTGCTACTACATAATTATTATGTGCTTTGTCATAGCAAGTGCTACGGCATAGCATAGCATGTTCTCTATGCCATAGCTACAGCTATGCTGCGTATTACGCTAAAAAGTGCTACGTCATTGCAAAAGCTACGTTATAGCAAATGCTACGCCATTGCATTTGCTACGACATTATAATGTGCTCTCTCATTGCAAGTGCTACGGCATAGCATGTGCTACGCCATTGCATTGCATGTTGTGCTCTATGCCATTGCTACAGCTTACTTCAAGTGCTACGCCATTGCACGTGCTACGCCGTAAAAGCTACGACAACAAAATACAATTTGACGATGTACTCGTATTTCTCTCGATAACGCTATTGATTACCAAGATTGTAAGAGAATCAAATTTATAATAAATGTATACCTAAAATCGATGGTTAGTATTACCTGTGTATCGCTGTAGTAAACTGCAGTACTTATTTTATTTTTCCTTCCTTTATATCATGATACCCAGCTTTTGTATCGCGAACAAAACATTCGAATTGAGTACAAAAAGATTAAAACTAAAATGAAAAATGGTATAAATATAGAAGTTGGGCAGTTCCGCATCCCGCCGGATTAAGCTGAGAGCCAAAATTATTTAGTACAGTTCACTACAGAAGTACTTACACAAAAAGTAAAGAAATGGGAATTTTAAATTTCGTGTCACTTTAAAAAAAATGCTGCTTCCCGCATCAGTCCAGCGTCGTACAACCATATGTTACCAGGAATATAAAGGCTTAGTTTAAGGACTTCAACTTCATATACATATGTAGGTACAAATAACATATTTCAAACCAAACTGTTCAAAGTAGTTTGGCGTGATTAAGAGACAAACATCCATACACTATTCCCATATTATATTACTATAGATGGCAGCCATTGATTTTTTAATTACATAAAACTACGAGTAAGTTCACTTGTTAGTAACTTTAAAACTAAAAAATGGTAAAGGAAATAGAAAAAGTATTTTACTAATCCACTCAGTCGTGGAACTGTCGAAATGGGTTGCAGCGTTATTTTCCTTCATTATTGTCTGCCTGAAGCCGATTTTGCTTCAGCCCCTGAAATAAACTTGGAAAATATTTTTCGTCGAGGAGTAACACAAAAGTCAGTGAACTCTTGAAATTGGAACTTTAATAACGATGGGGAATCGATTTTGTCGTTGTCTGTACCTAATGCTCGAGAAACACGAGGCTAGTTTTTTCAAGCCAGGATAGCAAGATATTGATAGTAAGCTAGCAGATCTGGCTTCGTGTAAACATAAATAGCTTCATTTCTTTAATAAAATTATGTTAGTTCTGTTTTCACGAAGCCAGAGCTGCTAGCATACTATCAATATCTTGCTATCCTGGCTTGATAAAAACTAGCCTCGTGTATCCCGGGCATAAAAGTGCGACATAAATTAATCAAACGACTACAAATAAAAAATGCATAAACTAAAATTTGATTGAGTGCATTTTTAATAAATCTTTAATATAATAAATATATTTAAAAGGCTTTTGACTGAGTTACAGACAACGCACAGGCCAGTGAAGTTAGAGACTTGAAATTTCGATGTTCGTAAGAAGTATAAGCGAGTATTACGCAAACAAAGTTGTGTACCTATGTCTAGTCTAGGCATTCGAGAGTTACCTACTCGACAATTCAAGGCAAAGCTTTATGCATGGCTGGCTGAAAAATGTTTTTATAAAATAAGTGACTTTTTAGATTATAATTTTGACATACGATATAATTAAGTAGTCGATAATTTCAGATTGTTAAATTAGATATATATATAATGCATGATAAATTTTGCACGCCGTCACACGGTGGAGTATGTGAAACCAAATATTATAATTTAAGAACTGTATACCATACTTCATGCAATAAACAATTTCATTTCATTTCATTTCATTTCATTTCATTTCATTTCATTTCATTTCATTTCATAGTAGATAAATCGCATAAGGAAATCTATAAGTAGCTCAACTGATCCCACACGTAACTAGATGAAGGGCAGATCACATTTCTGACGACACGGATAGTCGAGTGGTGTGACTGCAACGTCGGTTTATCGTGTCAAAAATTTGTGTAACGAAAACCGAAGTCTGTCCTAAGTCTGGGTGTTTCCTATGTATTCTAAGTATTTTACAAAAAAAAGTATATAAGTATTGTATCAGTTATCTGGTTCCCATAGAACAAGTTCTGCTTATCGACGACACCGTGGCTTAGTTGGTAGTGACCCTGCCTACGAAGCTTGGTGTTCCGGGTTCGATCCCCGGCCGGGGCAAATATTTGTGACGAACACAAATGTTTGTTCTCGGGTCTTGGATGTTGTGATGTCTTGTATGTGTCCATGCCACCTGCGACACAGGGAATCCTAGTGCAGGGGTGTGAGTGTGTGAATGTTTATGTTTATGTTTTTTGTTTAGTTTGGGGCGTTTAAAATGTTTGTAAAAAATGTTTGTTTTGTGAAATGGCCAAATTATTTCTTATTTATTTACTTCATACAGGCTTCATTACACGAGTAAAAAAAGAAATGGCTTGATACGACTACGTACAAAATTACGTTGAGCTATTTTATGGTTATGCGATAAAACCTAAAAAATATGAATAAATCATAGCAATAAACAATAAAGATTTACACAGGCTGATATTTTCACCCAGCGATATGCCCATAAATACGATTATATGGCCTGTTTCGCGTTACCATTCGCTTTAATCACCCTGTTATCTCTACTACGACAGAATAGAACGTACGTAATGAACATCCTGTATCTAACGTTATTGAAAATCTTTATTATCTTTATTATAATAGAAGGTAAAATGGCATTTGTCGCATATAAAACTATTTTGTAGAAGCGAGAATATTTAAGTGCTTGTTTAAGCTCAAAGTAAGCGGACTAAAACATAATTTTAGACACTAGTGCATAAAATTAAAATTTCTTCAATCTGTTTCAAAAAGGTTAAGTTCTTAATATATGTATTTGGTATTAAGTTAAAAAGAGGTAAATATAGCTAATGCTCAACCTTATCCAGCTCATAAAGTACATATATCTGCAAACGTAATTTTATAATATATTTTGTAAATTATATCGCATTCAAACTGTCTTTCCTTTGGAACAAAACATTTAATTTAACATTCTATGTCTTTGCCAGTAACTAAGCCTTTAACATAGATGAATAATGTTGTTCCTATAGATGGACAGTATCAAACCAAAATGTAGTCGTAAGACAGGACCAAAAAATTTCAGACACCCTGTCAATAAATATGAAATATCTCCATTTTCAAATAATGTTTGTTACTATTTACGATGTTTATTAACAATGAAAAATCCTAGTAGTTTTAACATATAATACATATCTAGCTCCGTTACTTCTCTTTTTCAAAAATTAGCATCGGACCAAAATGTACTAGAAAGTAGCCAAAGTGGCTCCCTTTTAGTGGTCGCATTTTCAATGTACTACATTGTGTTTCTATACTTTAATACTTTTGTGCCCTTTAAGGTGTCAGCCCACTACCCCGTCAAGTGCCATGCAATGAGCGTATCAGCACCGCCAAAATATAAAATTGCATAGAGCGCGACGGTCGATGACGAAAAGGTGTAGTGGGCGTAAGGGCATACTTTTCAATAAGGGGGCGTTCATAAAATACGTGAGATGTTTAAGGTGGGAGAGGGGGTCGAGTCAAATCAAATCTAATCTCACGTTGGAGAGAGGAGGGTCTCGGCGAATATCACGCAATTTTTATCTGATTGAAACAAAAAAACATTATACTATTTTGGTCCATTTAATCCAGGTATACCAAATAGCTCAACTTTAACAGAAAATTAAAAAAAAACACCTCACGTAAGTTATGGACGCCCCCTAAGTACCTACAAAGAATATATTTTTGCCTGACACGGTCCTAGCACGGTCATGGTATGATAAGGGATAGTGGACAGAAAGCTTTATCGTTATAAATGTGTGACCTTTGCATGTCAGGCTAGTTCAGGAAGCCAGACAGTCTAACAGACAATCCGATCGGCCTGCATTATTAACAAGCTCTGGACAACTCGATTAGTCACCTACTTACTTGAAATACATAATATACAGTAGTATACTGACGGTTTCGGATAAAACAATATAAAAATAATATTAGTCTTCTTCTTATCGTGTCACTAGGTCTTACGAACCAGTGTGGTGAAAGGATTTCAAGTGCGCCTCGTAGAGGCTCCTTTCGTGCACTCGACAGTTTTCGAACTTTTAGGTTCTACGACATGCCGGATTCCTCACGATGTTTTCCTTCACCGTTGCGAGAACGTGGGATGCAAACATAGATTTTTTCGACCGGAAAAACCCGTTTACGCATGACTGCCACCGGGATTCGAACCCGCGACCATCAGATCGCAAGGCAAGGCATAACCTCATCCACTCGGCCACCACGTCCTCTAATAATTATAATATTAGTAAGAAGGAAATTTAATTTTCCTCAACACAAAACGAACTTGTCGCAAGCTCTGTGTCATGAATCCCAACACAAACTAAAAACTTTATACTTCCGGTCTAAAACAGGAAACGTTGATTTGCCTTTTTACGTTTTTTTGTTGCTTATTTATAAAAGAGTACCCAAACTGACTTCCGGCCATCTCAACCCTAATTATATTTAACGTGAATAGACAACTACATTCATTCAAAAATATCACCTAACATACCTTTTTTAGATGCATTTTTATCATGCAATATTTGAAAAAAGAGATATCTTTTTTGATAGTGTCTGTAATTTTTCAGTCTTGTATTCCGTATCCATTTTATATAAATATAGCCTATAGTTTAAATATAGCCTCAAATATATACCTATATATTTGAGGCTATATTTGAAAAACTATAACTCACTAGATTATGAATGTTAGTTACGTGTCTATAAATCCGTCGGGTATAACATCAAACATTGGAATTCCCTAGGCATTGCCGTATGTACAATTGTACATCTAAAGCCAATATTTGTTGCTATAAATTGCACGTCTGGGGAATACCATGATCTATCTGAGAGTTCTATTTTCGAAGCCAGGTCTACACATAAACCGGGTTTCAATTATTTCAATTCTCTTCGGACATTGCGTTGTTTGTTACCGTAACGTCACATAAAAGTTAGTACTAGCTGGTTGAACTAAGAAACGATTTTTTTGGCCCTCTTCGTATTGGTTTAAAAGTAGTGTTTATGAACTCATAAACTTTGTATACTGTTAGGGTTCGTAATATTCATGGGAGTATGCTGGTGATTGCATACTGCAAACCACTCAAAATCCGTGGTTGGAAAGGAACGGTCTGATGGTCGGAATGCAGTAGGCATTCATTCATTTATACTTATTTGGCTGGCAACTATTTTAGAATTGTCGGTAGTGAAAACATCCACGATCGGGGAATGACGTGAACCAATCAGAGCTCAGCTCGATGGCCGAGCGCTGCGATTGGTCGTTGCCGATGACCGATCGTTGGAGCTCGGGTTTTTTAGGAAGAGCTCGGTTAACGATAATGGCGGGACATGGTGAGTCCCGCATTCTGTTTGGTGCCTTCAGCGAAGAAACATCTATCTAACTGTATAACCTGTATGTACCTGGTTCGAAGAATAAAGTGTGATTTATACGACTACGTTGGTGTATTCTTGGAAGTCTCTATCCTGATACAGAAGTAGATCTTACAATACCTACACCGAATTTTGGCTCAGTTGGTTCAGTAGTTTTGCCGTGATCGAAGAACAAACACCTATCTATTCATTTTCGTAACAAATATATAAAAAAAAAACTTTATTGTAAAACACATGTATTAAGTATAATTATTATAGTTTTACAAAAGGCGATCCTATCGTGAATCACGATTTATTACAGATAATCCACCTAACTTTTACCTTTTAGTTTACTTTATTAATTTGCCTAGATAATTCATAGTCAAGTAGGTACACCTAGGTAATTAAACTTTATTGTATGACAAGACTAGTTCAAAAGTACCTTAATTACCTTATGGATTTACATGAACATAATTATCTTAAAACAAATAAACACATAGGTAATTAGCTGTTATTATATGAGTAGTAAACTAGAGTGTTCAAATATTAGCGAGCTCGGTGATTTAAACACAGCTCATCTACTACGAGTAGGTGATGATGCGTGTTGACAAATCATCATGAACATTAATCTACTAACATGAATCGCACATTAGTACTAATTACTGCTGTCTGTAATCCGCTTTGCTTTCAAATGTAAGGCGAGATTATACAAGTACAGTCAGCATCAAAAGTCGATGACCTTATTCAGATTTTCAAAATTTGCTTTACACAATTGATTATAACTAAATAACTCAACATGACAAGCGCTAGTTTTGAATGAACATCATTAAAGTTCAAAATTAACTGTACACCACATTGAGAAAAATATAATAATATGGTGTGTAGGGATTTTGAAAATCTGAATGTGGTCATCGACTTTTGATGCTGACCGTACCTAAACCTTCTTTATTATGAAGATCATAAAAGTCATAATCAACTAAAGTAAATGCGTCACTAAGAGGCGATTGCGAATTTTTGAAATTACTTAAAAAATTATCAAAAAAAAGGCAAGACGACGTACTCTACCATACGCAAAATTAACTTAAATTAAAATCATTCACGGTTTTGTAAAGGTGTTTTGTATCAAAAATGCGATGTAATTGGAACGTGGGCGTAATGAATATGAACCTTATTGATCCATACATCAATTTATATCCATATCTTCTTCTTATCGTGTCACTAGTTCCTTCGGACCAGTGTGGTGAAAGGATTTCAAGTGCGCCTCGAAGAGGCTCCTTTCGTGCACTCGTCACATGTTTTCGAACTTTAGGTTCTACGACATGCCGGTTTCCTCACGATGTTTTCCTTCACCGTTGCGAGAACGTGGGATGCATACATAGATTTTTTCAACCGAAAAAAACAATTTACGCACGACTGCCACCGGGATTCGAACCCGCGACCATCATATCGCAAGGTAAGGGCCTCATCCACTCGGCCACCACGTCCTCATATCTAAATATCCATATCTACTCATCAAAAGGAATTTATGAAACATACCATAATATGAAAAATAAATTAGACTGCGAGTAAACGTTCAATATCATACAGGTATAAATATTTACCTAGCATTTGATAAAAGATGTTTGATGAAACCCACATATTTATATAAGGTAATTTGATATGTTTATCACCGGCGTATACACCTCAAGTTTTTAATTACCAGAAGAAAATACGCATAATCAGTCACCGTTACTAAACACAAATATTGCAAAAAAAATAAGTTGATTTGTTTCAAAATAAATATGATAAAAATTGGACATAATGTTATTCTCAGGCGTCAATCGGTACGCATCATTTATAATTATTTAAGGCCAGTCCTCAAATCCAAATTTCATACAAAATGTTTCGGACAAATACTCAAAAAGTACGCCGTATTATAGTAATTTTTTCACACTATTCGTTTCATCCATGTTTTTTGATTTCGTCAACAAAAAAGTGAAAGGTTTCATACTTTAATTTAGATTTTATACGTGTTTTTAAGTTATTAGGAGTATTTCTCCGAAACATTTTGTATGGAATTCGGATTTGAGGATTCCCCTTAAGTTTCATTCATCGTTTGGCAAACTCGGGTACCTAGCACGAGCCAGCTCGCAAAAGCTCGGCTCAGGCTCCATACTCGCCCCGCTTTCACTCTGGCAATATGTAGTAACCCAAGTTCTGACTGCACAGATACAACGTAGTAGAAGGGGTCTTCTGCAATGCTCATTTAAGTTTTTTTGTTAATTAAAAACTTTTGGTATACCTAAAAGTATTTATCACTAGCTACTATCCGCGACTTCGCCCGGGGTCAAAGTACCCTATTTTATTTGAAAGCTCCTAATCGATATCTCTCGATCCAGTAGTTTTTGCGTGTTTGAGCAAAAACATCGACCGATCTTCACAAACTTTCGCCATTCTAATATTTTTCTCGTCTTCGATTCTGTCGCAAAATCTATTTTATTCGAGAAGAAACCAATCAAAGTGAGCCATCTTATTTCGTAGAAGCCAGATAGAATATTGATACCTTTTTATTTAAGGAAACTGAATAGTTGCCATGGAAACGGACTAATAGAATAATATTCAGGTATTAAATAAATCTAGACTTGAGAAGAGAGCTCGTTATTTGTTCGACGGCCTTGGATTTTGATTTTTATTTAATTTTTACAGTACTTGGAAAACAAACAGTATTTTTTTATAAGTAGGTTAGATATGATGGGGATTATAAACTAAAGAGTTTTCACATATGTATTTAAACTAGATATAGGTCTGCCATTTTATGCACCTATTTGCCATTACGTAGATAAAATGCAATTCCTTCGATTAGATTGGAGTATTTTCGGAATGTCGGCCGCCCTCTTTGAGATTCAAATCATAGGAGTGGATAATAAGATGCCAATACGCTATTGGAGAGGCTATTAATATTTATTTCTCAAACATGCTTGGAAATTCGAATATTATGACAACCTTCTTCGAGTTAAATCTACTTTGCTGGCCTAGGCCAAATAAATTATTGGAAATTTCATGTCGTGCTAGGACGTATTTAAAAAGGAAACGCACTTTCTACTCCGAAGAGTAGCAATTAAGTCAAGTTCAAGCGAAGAAAATAAGTGTAAACAGATAATTGATTGATTCAGGCGTTACTTTGCGGAAATCCATAAATATCAACAAATTATATAAATATATTTAGTAATAAATCCGCTTAATTTCTAAACAAAGGTTTTAATTAACTTAACTTTAGTTCAACTATACCAAAGAGTCAAATAACAGAAAACCAAAGTTTAAAGATACGTGTTTCGCCTCTACACGAGGCATCATCAGGAGGTGTGGACTCGCCGAAGTTTGAAACGAGAGTGAATAAACAACGTTGCCCGGCCCGTATTTATCTTCGCCACAACGGGTGTAGAGGCGAAACACGTGTCGTATCTTTAAACTTTGGTTTTCTGTTATTTGACTCTTTGGTATAGTTGAACTAAAGTTAAGTTAATTAAAACCTTTGTTTAGAAATTAAGCAGATTTATTACTAAATATGTTTATATAATTTGTTGTAAACAGATACTTTGACTCCACCTAAAATTCAAGAAGCGGTAAGAGCTCTGTTAGAACTTGTTGCCTTCAAAATTAAAAGACAAGGTAGGTACAATATGCACTTTCTAATTAGTTTGAAACTTTGAATTTCTGCGCATTTACTGAGAAAAGTAAAGCCTTGGCCGCAACAAGGCATAGTATGGACTAACTAACGTATGCGAGCCTCCACTGCGCCCAGGCCCACATTATCGCGTTGGTCCATATAAGCCTGGAATGCCGGCCACTGCAGTAATGTACTATTTAATGATCAGATCTGTTGTTTACTCTATAAATACCTATTAGGGAAACGATGGGAAGTAATATAGTTGATTGGTTTTTCGATACGGTATGTTTATAAAAGCAATTATGTACAGAACTTGTTGAATCTGATGTGATCAGAATCCATCGAGTTGTTTAGACAACAATTTAAGGGATAGAAAAATTGCACAAAATTAAAAAGTTATTAAACATTACGTGGGCTGGACAACTAAGACGCAAGCTGAAACTCTGCAGTACCTAATCATAAATTTTGGAACACGAATTACCTACTCTTTTTTTTAAATTAAGGCTACTAAAAAATTAATGATGTTAAACATTACCTTTCTCCTTTGGGTAGTCAGTTACTAAATCAATTTTTATGAAAATATTTTACACACCTGCGTCTATAAAGCGAATACAAATCAGCATTTACCTGAAAATAGAGTTTGAAACAATTTTATTCGTTTGTATTCGTATTTTCTCTGTGGTAAAAGTTTTTAACTTAGCCCACACACCGCATAGCAAAACAGTTTTGGAGCTAAGTTGACGGGAATTCCCACTGAAGCCGAAATATAATGCATATTTGATAAATCCAACTAGATTTAACCGTTTATTTTCAGAAAGTTTCAATTGAGTAAATACCTTTTTTCTAATATACGACCAGAGTCATTACTTTTATGGATTCAGCGGTTTTAATAAGGCAAAAGTACTATCTACATTTTATACGTATTTCGCGCATAGAATAAACAACGAAATCTTAACAACTTTTTGTAGGTAACAAACATTTTTATAGGATTTAAAATATAAGAAAGTACAAGCTGCTGAATTTGTTTGTCTTTGGTTTTAGCATCAAAAGGCCGTAACATTATTTCGTAAATTTTTGTCACGATATAATAACCTGTGTAATAATGATAGTACTTTAAAACTTGCAGATACTAATAATAATCTAAATAAAGTTTTACAAAAAATTACGTTATCATCATTGAAAAATCACAGGAAACAAAATACCCAATTTCATTTACTTTGAAGACATTTTTTTTCAGTTATTTTGATTTAAAAATTAAACTAGTGAACCGATTTCAATATAATTATCCTGTAAAAAAACATAAAAAAACAACCGAATTGAGAACCTTCTCCTGTTTTACCGTCGGTTTAAAATCCTTGTTTACGTGTGGTCTGAGTGTTTTACGTATTATAGGTACTTACCTACAGATAATTTCGTAAAAGGCCAAAAGGTCGGGTTTGGGTGAGGAAGGAAATCGTCACATACGACATTAAATTTTTTAAAATCAACAAAGCAAAACACGTGAATTGCCGTGTTTTACGCAACGGAGAACATGTTTTTGGGTTTAATTTCTGTACAAATGCTTTTTCGTGTTGCTTTACAGTTTAAATCATGATATTTTATTTATGTTTGCTTATTCTGCCAGTGCACTGTACATTTTATTATTTGAACAACGAAATCCGTTATATTCGTCATACATTGTGTTAAACGAACTGAAATAATTATATTATCGCAACGAAATGAAAATTACAACAACCTAGTAGGTAAAACCAGCATCAAAAGTCGACTACCATATTATATTTTTGTCAATGTGATGTACAGTTAATTTTAAACTTTAATGATGTTCATTTAATACAGGCGCTTGACATGTTGAGCGATTTAGGCATAATAAATGGTGTAAAGCGAATTTAAAACTCTGAATGTGGTCATCGACTTTTGATGCTGACTGTACCAGACAATGGAGTTTTGGACACTTGTAAAAAAAACATTTTATTTCTGTGTGCTACCTATTGAGGCTAATCCTCAAATCCAATTCTATACAAAATGTTTCGGACAAATACTCAAAAAGTACGCCGTATTATAGTAATTTCTTAACATTATTCGTTTCGTCCATGTTTTTAAGTTAGTATGGTTAATTTTAAAACACGTATAAAATCTAAATTAAAGTATGAAACCTTTCACTTTTTTTGGTGACGAAATCAAAAAACATGGACAAAACGAATAGTGTGAAGAAATTACTATAATACGGCGTACTTTTTGAGTATTTGTACGAAACATTTTGTATGGAAATTCGCCTTGAGGATTCCCCTTAAGTAATTACGAGTATTCGCACAAGCTGAGTCGTCGCAAAAAGTCTTTCAAGGAGCTGAAATTTCACTGGCTTTTGTTGGTACCTATATTTCTGGCGAATTGTAATCGCTAAGTTTGCCGATCATCCATTCTAATTTGATTAGTTTTCTTCTGATTTTTGAATCATTGACGCAAACCTGGTTAACTAACCCAGTGCCCATGCGGCCATATTAAGATCTTCCAGTGTGCAGATGGCAGGACTCAGTGAGCAATGACTAGTTACGTAGTGTACCTATTAGGCATGGAAATGATTGCTACTTCTATTTCAATGTCACATGGTGATATGATTTAATTTTGAAACATACTGTTATTTTTCATCAGTGGCTAAATGTGACTAATATCATATTATTATTCACGCATGACGCGACGTCACGCAATCACTCTCACTCACAGTCAGCTAACTACAGTCAGTCACTGTTATTACTATTTACAATACGATAAAAATGAAATTGTGAATGACGACAATGATCATGACATTAAGCAATCAGTGACCACCGACGTACAGAATCGCCTACTGGGGCGCGCTGGGCGAATATCAACGGTGATTTTATAACAGACTTGGTCTCCGAAAGTAACAACTGTTATGTGTGAACAGTTATATACCATGATAAATAACATGTTACTCGGTATACTTTCCATGCATGCAGTACCTAGGGTAGGTTATGTTGTATCTTCTATATGTAGAGTCAGGTACCTTCTAACTTTACCGTCTACAACTTCTGCAGAAAGATCTGTAACTTCGCCTAGAATTCAATTAGACCCCGTATCGTATTCCACACGACTTTACCGCCTTTAAAACCTTAAACTAATTAAAAAGCTTTCAGTAAGGCAGCCATTATTAGAACTCTCCGTGGGTATGAAAAGCGAACAAACTTCGGAACTAGTTTGCCCGATAATGTTCATTCCGAAGTTTCGAACTAAGGACATTATGAAGCGATGTCGACATCAAATGATATCATTGTTTGTTTTACCGGGTAGTTTGACGCACAGATGGCGCTGTCATGTAATAATCACGGTAATCGAGGAAGCTTCACCCTTCAGGCACAGAGTAATAAGAAAGATACTACCACAGAGTACTAAAATATACACAAATACTACGGACAATTTCATATTAGTTCCCATTAATGCTCGGTCGGTGGTGCTTGACAGACGAAAGTATCCGAAACCTATGGTGAAAGCCATACTATCTTTAGCGACGACTTTTTTGACCCAGAATCAAACGCTGATAAAAAGAAATGGTTTCGTCTACACTTTTCTAAATGCGTCTTGTTCCAAGTGGCATTTTAAACCCACCGAGAACAAAATAAACATCTTTTGACTTTTGACTTTGTTTGAACATATGTAAGTACATAGTTATAAGTCATTATTATTTATTTTACACAATAAATCAGAAAGAACATAGAAAATATACACTTATAACAAGAAAAGTGAAACACAATGAACGGTCTTATCGCTTAAAACAATCTCTTCCAGACTGACATTGCGCACGAAATGTTGACCTCTAGATTGTCTAAGTTCGATCCAATAAAAGGATAGGCCAAATAAATTGTGAGCCGACATAAGATATTCCCACGATTTTTTCCAACATTTCAACCCTTGTTGATAAGTGTTGACGATGAGGAATGCTTCCACTGTAAAAACGAGCGGTGTATGACGTCAGACGGTAATCGATCACTCGCTTTATCCTCAACGGTTGTGTTTAGGAAAGAAAGCAGATGTTGCATTTAATGTAAGTGGAGTACAGTTCAGTTTACAAATTCACGCCCTTCCGCTCGCGCAATCTGTCTAAGTAAGAGCATCTTTGAAGAGCATACAAATGCCCTATCTTTCAACTTTTTAGACTGAAAATCTCTATCGTTTAAGCTGAGAGTTCAATTAAATTGTGTAGGGTCAACTGAGGTAAATACGTCAACGGGGAGGCATGCACTGCAAGCGGAGCTTCTCTGGGATGGGCCTCACAGCAACGTGCGTAGAAAACTGGTTTTTCTTCGGATGGGTCCCTCTAATGTGCAGAGATCGGCCACCATGGGGTTTTAGTCGGTTAAAGTCCGACATACCCCTCCGCCCTCCCCTAAGGGTGGGCATCCATGAACATTTCCCCATGTAAAAAAAAAATGCGTCAATTCTATTGCGTTTTTTTTAATTACTAAAAAAATATCTTAAGTACAGTATAGTCTGTTATCTGCTGCTGTAAATTTAGTGTAAATAAACAGCACCAGATGGTTTCATTGACGCATTTACCTCAGTTGACTATACCCAAGTTTTACCCATCATTCTATATTATTGTCGAATTTCTTTAGCATGATACTTGTTAATTATTTCGTAACTATAAAACGGGTTGTTATAACGTCAGCGAGTAATCGATCATTGGCTTAATCCTTAACGGAAAGAAGGCAGATGGAGTGGAGTTGAAGGCCCAATTAAATTGAGCACTCAAGTTTTTCCCCATCATTCTATAATGTTGTAGAATTTCTTTAGCATGATAACGAACTAAGGTTCAATACATAGGAAAACGGATCATGAAACCCAAATGGAGTTGGGCGGGACACCTGGTCAGACGTGGTGATGACAGGTGGAGCAAGGCTTTAATAGAATGGTGGCCGAGGACTGGCAAGCGAAGTGTTGGACGTCCGGCAGCGAGATGGGTCGACGACATTGTCAGCGTCGTGGGCCGACTTGGACCCGCTTAGCACAGGACCGGGCAGCGTGGCGAGAGCAAAGAGAGGCCTATACCCAGCAGTGGGTCAAGTCAGGCTGCGGATGATGATGATGATGATACCTATTGGCTATTTTGTAACTATAAAACGAGCTAGTATGACGTCAGAGAGAAATCGATCATTGGCTTAATCCTTAACGGTCTTGTAAAAGAAAGGAAGCAGATGCTGCATTTAATGAAAGTGAAATCGAGTACCGTTTGAGTTGAGAGCCTAACTAATTCGAGTAGCCAAGTTTACCCCAATGTTTTTATAATTTAGAATTTATTTAGCATGATACTTGTTAGATGGATAGGAAATGTTTTATTGCACAAAGTAAAAAACAAGTACATAGGCGAACTTAATGCTAGTTAGCATTCTCTTTCAGCTAACCTCTGCGTATTATGGAGATGTGGTAGTGCTAGATGTGTGATGAAAGAAAATAATATGTTTTTTTTAACATAATACTTACGATATCATACAAAATACACTAAATATTAATAAAAAGCTTAAGCATTCTGGAGTGCCAAGTAGTTAACCATTTTGTAACTATTATAAAACAAGCTGATATGACTTCAGAGAGAAATACATCACTGGCTTAATCCATAACGATTGTGTTACGGAAAAAATCTAATAGAGTAAGTACCGTTTGACTTGAGGGCCCTTTTAAATTGAGTACCTAAGTTTTCCCCGTCATTCTATGATGCTGCTCTGCGAGATTCATGTTTTTTTGAATTGTTATTAACGTTATTTTAGTTTAAAATATTAACTTACCGTAGTACTTAAAAAATAATAATGGTAGAGAGGGTCCTTAAAGTCCCAAAAAGAATTATACATTTTCGTGATACTTTTAATTTTTACAGTACAAAAAAAACTAATGAAATATTTTACTAAGAAAAGCAAATAAGACCGTTATTATATTTTACTACCCTAATAGAGTTATTTACTCATTTAGGTACATAGAAAAAAATACAGTTAAGGGAAATCCTCAAAGCAAATTTCCATACAAAATGTTTCGGACAAATACTCAAAAAGTACGCCGTATTATAGTAATATCTTCACACTATTCGTTTCGTCCATGTTTTTTGATTTCGTCAACAAAAAAGTGAAAGGTTTCATACTTTAATTTAGATTTTATACGTGTTTTTAAGTAAGTAGGGTTAATTTTAAAACACGTATAAAATCTAAATTAAAGTATGAAACCTTTCACTTTTTTTGTTGACGAAATCATGGCATTGACAAAAAACATGGACGAAACGAATAGTGTAAAGAAATTACTATAATACGGCGTACTTTTTGAGTATTTGCCTTAAGTTAGTTACACCCTTACATACATACATTGCGTCGGTAACATCACTTACCTACACGGTCACTTGCCAAGTTTTTAACAACTGGCATTCGTCCATATTGCCGGAAAATGGTTCCATTGCCTTCGTTGGCCGGAAATGATCTTATCACCACGACCTACATGTTTTGATGGTCAATTACGATTATAGATAATCTTTACTATATACTCAGCTGGTTATATTAACCCTAATCAGAAATCTCTAATAATAATCGTCAGAAAGGACAAAATTCTCGAACTTCTATTAACTCTACATAATGGTGTATAATTAGATGTATGTTTGTTCATCCATCACGACCAAACTACTGAAACAATTGAGCTGGTCTTAGATAGATAGATAGAAAATGCTTTTCACACCACCTGCTCGACAATATCCAATTACATATCATGCTATCATCAAGATAGAGCAAAGCATTACCTACCTAGGGAAGTAATGTTGTATGAAACTCCCAAGGGTAGTAATGTGATTTGAATTTGGAACGTCAAATTCGTATGGAAACTCGTGGAAAACTCTAAGTAAAAGAACGCCCATCCATATGGCATTGTGAAAAGGTTTGTTCTAAAATCGAACTGGCCACTCATAAAAAAAAGAAAAAAGGCGCGACTTCAAAGATTGTGAAACAAAAGACGGTGTTGGCTGCTGAGTTCGGAGCCCTGGATTTTTATTGCCTCGCAAAAGGTGTGAAAAGTAGAGTATGCTCCTCTGGGATAAAGCCTGTCTTCGTCTTGGGTAGCTTGAACTCCTCGCGTCACTTAGGACTCCACATAACTCCTGAGCGAAGTCCCTCGTAAGCTCAGGGTTCAATATGCCAGCCGCGACATAAGACACTGCTTTATCCCCTTAGTGCATAATCCACTATTATTGCTCAATATAACAAAGAACATGTACACAGGCTAAAGAAGATGCAGGCGCTAAAGCAATGCTGTATCGTTTTTTGACGTGACTACGTCTAATAAATCGATGAACGCCGGCTGCATGCACGAAAACGTTGACGTCATTGTCCGGTAACGCTCATTGTCCCGTTACGCTGGTAGTCATATTAAACTATCGTCCGTAAACCAACTTTACAGCCATTTTTTTTTTAGTTTATAGTCCTGTGGTGTACTATTTTGGTAATGGGACACAGACACGGTCTCTTCAAACAAAGACAGTGCTTTTCTTATAGTCAATTTTTCACATATTTTTTGAGCGTTCCTACATTTGAATTTCCACTCAAACATAAATTTGGCCCCGTGCGGCCTCTTGTATAGCGCGCACTTGTAAAACTTTATCTGCAATAGAGTGGAAAGACGGATGTAAGGAATTGAAAAGTTGAACACAATATCCGATTTGTATTTGAACTCAGCACACGTTTGAGATTTTTCACCTGTGTACTATATTATTTTGCGACGTATGCCCGAGATACACGAGGCTAGATTTTAAAGCCAGGATAGCAAGATAATGGAAGAAAGCTTCTTCTTATCGTGTCACTAGTTCCTTCGAACCAGTGTGGTGAAAGGATTTCAAGTGCGCCTCGAAGAGGCTCCTTTCGTGCACTCGAAACATGTTTTCGAACTTTATGTTCTACCACATACCGGTTTCCTTACGATGTTTTCCTTCAACGTTGCGAGAACTTGGGATGCATATAGATTTTTTCGACCGAATAAAGCCATTTACGCATGACTGCCACCGGGATTCGAACCCGCGACCATCAGATCGCAAGGTAAGAGCCTCATCCACTCGGCCACCACGTCCTCATAGGAAGAAAGCTAGCAAGCTAGTAACTCTGGCTCCGTGTAAACAAAACAAGCTTCATTTCTAGGCTAGTAAGCTAGTGAAAAAGTAAGGTAGTTATATATACACGAAGCCAGAGTTGCTAGCTAATTGACACCCACAATTTCGTTTGCGTTGCGAACCTACATTTCTTGACAAACATACCGTCTAAATTTCAAGTCTCTAAGTCCAGTGATTTCACATGTGACTTGTAAGGAACTCAGTCAGTCAGCCTTTAATATATTTGAGAACATCAATTATTCAACATCGCCCAATAGAAAAACCATCTTCCTTATCCAATATTGCGAGTGGGAGAGGGGGGATAAAACGAGGGGGTAGAGCGAGAATCTTTGTATCGGTAGCTGCGTTATTCATTACTGATTAACAATAAATACAACTTCAGCAGAGAATCAGCGAGTTTGTAGACACAGCTCATTTGAAATCAGCTGATTCAGTGATACATTTTTAATTACCAAAAAAACTTAAATGGGCAATGCAGAAGAGGTACTACGTTGTATCTGTGCAGTCAGAATTTTCAAAATGACAAGAGTGACCCGAGCCGAGCTTTTGCGAGCTGGCTCGAGCTAGGAACCCAGGTTTGCCAAACGATGAATAAAACTTAAGTTATTATCAGTAACGAGTACCGCCTATCGCAAATCCATAGGAAAACGACTAATAGTAATAGTTATCCAATTTTAATCAAATTTATTTTGACTAAAATTCGACTTTTTCTAGTTTTTTTGCCATATTTGTGGTCAACTAGTTCTTGTGTATAAAGAATGATTTTTATTTTCAAATGACCTATGTATTACGACTTAAGTCGTATACAAATGTGTTCAGAATTTCCAAATGCAGCACAGACTGCTTGACTCAGTTGGTTTAGAGCGTGCGCCGGACAGCCAAGACACAAGTTTAATGATAGAGATAAATTTATTTGCCAAGACGCAAGTTCGATTTATTAATATGGTCTTAAATAAATTGGTGTCCTAAGTATTATCTACCTTTAGTTTTAAATCCTACAGTAGTCGCAAACTTCAAATCCTACAGTCGTAAGATAGCAATAGTGTTTTGTTCAGCCGTATTCAACTATTTTGAGCTGTGGCACAAGACAAAGAAAATGCCATTAGCCACAGGCTTGCGTTACAAGTTTCGAACCCACTTTAGGCTCTCCAAGTAACATTAGGGCCAAATTCGGCGTTTGTCACGTAAATGCCATAATTTGCTCGTTAGTGGCTATTCATGTTTAAACGGTGCTTAGCTTGGCGAGGCTTCAATTGAATTACTTTTATTTTTTCAATATATTTCTAAATATTTTAGAAATATTATGTTGACTTTCAGACTTCAATTTTGTTTTTTAGCTTGCTATCGTGACCACTTACCATTAGGTGGGCTGTTTGCCTGTTCGTCTATATTCAACAGAGTTTAAAAAAGGCTTTTTTATGTTTGTTTCCTCAGAATTTTCATTTATGAAATACGATTTGAAAAAAAATTTTTTTGGAAAGATATCCTATGTTGGTCCCATAAAAATTTCATAAAAGTTAGTCAGTTCTTTGGTTTCGAAATAAAATTTACTGAAAAAAATGACGTCATCCAAGTTAACGAAATTGCGAATTTTGCTTTTCTTTGACATTCAATGGTGTTAACGGTCACTAGAATAATAAATAAATAAATAATAAACATTCACACACTCACACCCCTGCACTAGGATTCCCTGTGTCACAGATGGCATGGACATATACAACACATCACAACATCCAAGACCCGAGAACAAACATTTGTGTTCGTCACACAAAAATTTGCTCCGGCCGGGGATCGAACCCGGAACATCAAGCTTCGTAGGCAGGGTCTCTACCAACTAAGCCATGGTGTCGTCATCCAGTCCGTCCAATTGAAGTCTGTCGGTTCTGTATGTTTTTGTAAAACCTTGATTATTAATATAAAATGAACATTTTACGGCAGATAGAATATGCTATCCCTACATAGTTAACTCAAACAACCATTATTCGTACAAGCAACAGTTCAGCAACTGTGTCGGTTACCACTAAATCGACAAGGACCCGATTCGGCCGCAACAACTGGAAGTTTTCATCCAAATTCGCCGTTCGCGGTACCGCAATGCCGCCGAATACCGAAACGTAGGAACGGTATTTCAAACTTGAGAAATGTGCTCCAATTCAAACTACAAGTAGCTGTGAGATATTGAACACTTGTCGTGGAAATATTACAGGGTTAGGCTTGTTATACATGTACCACAACCACAACACGTGGGCCAGCGCTAATTTGATTATGAAACACGGACTAAATTGCGATGTAAAAACATAATATGAGAATTTCTGCAAACCTTTTTCCTTAGTGAAATAATAGTAGATTATGCACTAAGGGTTTAGAGCAGTGTCTTATGTCGCGGGTGGCATATTGAACACTGAGCTAACGAGGGACTTATGTAGAGTCCTGAGTGACGCGAGGGGTTCAAGCTACCCAAGATGAAGACAAGCTTTATCTAAGAGGAGCATACTCTACTTTTCATACACGAGGCAATAAAAAACCAGGGCTCCAGCAGCGAACACCGTCTTTTGTATCACAATCTTTGAAGTCGCGCCTTTTTTCTTTTTTTTTATGAGTGGCCAGTTTGATTTTGGAACAAACCTTTTTACAATTTCATAAGGGCGTTCTTTTACTTAGAGTTTTCCACGGGTTTCCACGCGAATTTGACGTTCCAAATTCAAATCACATTACAACCCTTGAGAGTTTCATACAACATTAACTCCCTTGAGAGGTAATGCTTTGCTTTATCTTGATGATAGCATGATATGTAATTGTACATTGTCGAGCAGGTGGTGTGAAAATATTATTACGTATACTGGGGAGGGAAAACGCAGCGTTGGGCCACCACCAGCCCAATGAATCGATGACATTCACAATATTGCAGGCAACACCTGGTATAGATCCGCCTAGCACAGTCGAGATTGGCATTTAATACAGGAGGCCTATGGGCCAGGCCACAACACAACGTTGCGGCGTCGCGTCGTATCGCAAAAACAACATCGTACAGAAAAAAATCATCGGATACGACATCGTACGATAAATTGCAAACCAACGTTTCTATTTCTAGTGAGACATGGACCGCACTGCGCGTTTTTTACTTCTGCTTGCGTAAAGATGCGACGACGTAACGCAGTGTTGTGGCATGGGCCTATGCCCAGCAGTGGGCTGATACTGGCCTGATGATGGTAATGATGTTTACAAGACAAGTCTACAGAATTCAAAGTTGTGAAATTAAAACATATATTTAGCTCTCCTGTAAAATTTAAAAACTGCTTTTACGTTCAATTGGTTCTTACATCGCGAAATTTCAAAATAGCTACAATTTTGTACGATTAAAAAACCAAACAAATACCATGCTTATCATTTTCTCGTAGAGTAAGTAGCTATAAAACTTACTAATCAATAGAGCTAAGTTTTATTACAGGCATAAACTGAGTAATTAATAAGCTTTGTAATTACTTATTACACGCATATAAAAGCATATTGCAAGAGTTAAAAAATGTATGGATTTCTACATGGATGATTACAATGAAACATAAACATAATTTGAGCTAAAATTCAGTGAACTATGCCAAATGTTATCTCAAATTATGTTTATAGTACAGTTTATAAGCTAGAAATTAGTTTTTTTACGGTTTTTACATTTTTATTTCTTAAAAGAATTACACATTATAGAGACTAACTATTTGGTAAGTATTACGATTATGAAATATGAAAGAATTAGACTATTTTTGACTTACTTCTACTTCATTTGCGTTTCGATTGAACAAAATTCCTTTCTTAGTACGCGTCTACACTTCTTGACGAACACACCCTTCAAGTTCCAAGTATATTAGATGACACCGTGGCTTAGTTGGTAGTGACCCTGCCTACGAAGCTTGGTGTTCCGGGTTCGATCCCCGGCCGGGGCAAATATTTGTGATGAACACAAATGTTTGTTCTCGGGTCTTGGTTGTGATGTCTTGTATGTGTCCATGCCGCCTGCGACACAGGGAATCCTAGTGCAGGGGTGTGAGTGTGTGAATGTTTGTTGTTGTTGTTGTTGTATCTTCATTCAATGGTTTGGGCTGTACGTTGTCTGTCAGTCAGTTAGGTCCAAGCCTTATATACCCGCTATTTCTGTCATTTTGTAGAAACCCAACATTCTGACTGCATAGATACAACGTAGTAACCCTTTTGCATTGTCCATTTAAGTTTTTTTGGTTATTAAAATGGTGTATATGTATATTATTTTTATTATTTATTTAATTTATTAGAACGGTTTTACACCACTTACACTAACTTATATTATATCAAACATTACAGAACAATTAATTACATATAGAGTCATTTAAAAAATAAAACAGTCATGGCATGAAAAAAATAATTACAGAAATAGAATAAACAAGATAAGTATGTACATATATATGTTGATGATTTATTGATAGCAGCAGCTTGTAGTTTCGGTACATGTATCTCTAGGGAGGTACATCTACCAACGGTAGCGTAATGTTCTGTCTACCGTGTTATTGGATTGGAGATCGGCCGACATCAAAAAACATCCATTGGACCGATTTGGACCCTACAGGATTACTACTTGTTATGAAAGAAATATCATTATATTTTTCAAGTATATCATAATGTCAACAAAAAGGTTTCTATGGCGGTTGGATATTTTTTATTTTGTTTTTTTTTTGGTTTTTATTTTTCAGTATCTAGTTTTCATCGGGTTGAAACTCCGGCATTAGTAGACGATGAAATAGTCAATAAATAGGTAGGTTCCTAAGGGGAACGCGGTGGCCGAGCGGATCAGGCCCTTACCTTGCGATATGATGATGGTTGAGGGTTCAAATTCCAGTGACAGTCATGCATAATTGAGTCGAGGACATTCGATCGAAAATTTATATGTGCGTATCCCGGTGAAAAAAACATTGCCGCTTTGCCACGTCATATTAAATTAAAATAAAATTTTATAATTAGATGACCAAAATATTGTATGCCAGTAAGGTAAAACATAGAGCTCCACGACAAACCATATTACCATCTCATTACATGTGTTTCGCCAAATGAATTTGTATTTGAATGTGTAAAAAAAAAACATTATTTCTGGCTGCTTTCATAACATGGCACGTCATAGAACAGATAGAAAAAAATCTGTGTCTTGTTACATCCACCAATCCGCATTACTAGTTCCGTGTGGTAGATTAAGATCCAATTGCTCTCTTAGCCGGGAGTAGACTTGAGTCCCAGCAGCGGAAACATTATGCTATGCTATGATAATGCTATTTTGCTAAGTAGGTTTCTTTGACTCCATAGAGCGCTTGGTTGTTCAGGGCAGAGTGGAAGGGACCAGACCGCGCGGAAGGTCACCCATGCGATGGACCGACCAAATTAAATCTGCGGTGGGCGGCCCTTTGCATGAGTGCACCAGAACGTCTGCGAGCAGGGAAAAGTGGCGAGATATCGTGAGGCGAGTCACAGCCCGCGACTCAAAAACTTCATGAAGACCACGACCGCTCTGTCAAGAGCGCAACGAAGAAGAAGAAAGTTTCTTTGAATTTTCATAAGTGATACAGTCAGTTCTAGATGTTTTTGATTTTGTACCTAACACTAATGCGTGCTTAAACATTTTAATCCCTCCTCTTAGTGCCATAATAATTAATTGGGACGAATTGTAAATTTTATTGCGTTGTTTTGTATTATGCTTCGTAAAACTAGCGTTTCAAAAGAATTAACGAGCGAGGCTATAAAACGATTTATTATTTAAGTGTGTATAACAAGATTAACAGCTTTAGTTAAGTATGTTCACTATTACTAAAAGCATTAAAAGGTTTACTGAAGAACGCTACGAGGGGTTTTATTCATGGTGTAGAACAAATGGCTAACAAGGGTTTGCAGGTACTACTCGGGCGAATTAACATGACACCTGGCTGACACGTGGCTCGAAACTTGATGCTTCCCCCACCGATCTGCCCCGTGCGGCGCCCTCCGGGTTTCTTCTTCCTCTAATTGCGAAGCCTTATCATTACCAAGTATTACAGGATTATTATTATTTATTATAGATCAAACATTCAGTTTTTCTTTTATGGACGGGTAACAAAAATATATATTTGAAATGTATCATGACTGTCACTTACATGTGAAAGTTGGAAATCGGCGTGATATTTCGTTATAAATGGTGGCTATTCAAACGAATAAGGTCAAGTTTGTGATAAATATCCTCATATTTATCACAAACTTGACATTATTCATACGCAGAAGGAAAAGGAGTCAAAATGCTGACATAAACCTCTTCTTACATTTAGCAAGCTATTCTTGGATTGCGTGAATGTAAGACTTTCGTGCCCAATAAAACTTTTAAGTTATATTTCAAGCTAAAATATTTTCAAATAGCATAAAATGTACAGCAGTTGATGCTGTATGTACGCTCTAGTACTTATCTTCTCTATATACAAGAGCTTGGTAACGTTTTACAACTGTCAAAGCATACTTAGAGAATGGAGGGAAATGTGTCTGGCAAGCAACCCCGCATTGGGCGCCAATTTTACACTGTTGTTTCAATATAACAGTTCATTTTAGTATTACTCATCTTCCATAATGAGCTTGCTTTTTCCGACTGAGGAAAAAGGTACCTGAAAAGCGTCTATTGAGATCTTCAATGCAATATTTGAACATTACCTGCCTCATCAGACCAGTCCTAATATTTAGATTAGATTAGATTTAGTAAAATTTTTATTGTACACCTCGGAGAAACAAAGACATTGAAATAAAAACTTATGGTAAACAACCAAAAATAATAGAGGTTACAATGGGCGGGCAAATTATTATACTTTTATTTAGGAATAAAAAGGGTTGGGAATGTTAAAGTTTCTTTAAAGCTGAATATAAATACATTGATCTAAAAATAACTAGATATAATTCGCTCAGTCAAAACAAACCCACATCTGTCACAATTAAATGGATATAGGTACTGTATCCACTTTCTCAACCTACACTTACTAAATCCATCACGTAATAGGAAGTAGAAGAGATAGAAATGTTACTTCACAAAGTGTCCTTTATCCCAAAATGAGACAAACATATCTCCAGCTAACAGCCCCACGTTGGGCGCCAATTTGGTTCTGCGCCTCAATTTGTAAATGCCATGTTGCGTAAACTTTGTCACTCGTCTAGCCTCAGCTTTGCCCTACGAAACCCCATAATAAATCAACATGTGCCGGGTGCTATATACATAAAATCAGTGCTGTTCTATGGGGCGTATAACCACAAGACCTTAGGTTGGCTGTCCATCAAGCTAAAGGTTACGCTAAGCGAGAAAACAACATGGGTAGTTCGTGACAATTATTGTGTAATTTTTTTGTTTAGAAACAGATTTGTTTTCAAATTACATTTTTATTATGTACTAGCTGATTTTTAGTTATATCCGTTCAGTAGTTTTTAAGTGCTGGAACGCACACACAAACAAACGTATAAACAGAGATATGTACCTACAGGAATTCGGTGTCTACTACATTATTATACATATGTATAAATTCTGGTTAATTAAACTATCGCATTTATGGATTCGTGACAATCTGACATTCGCTTAGCTAGTGCTGGAAGCAATCGTTAGCCAACATTTCAAAATCAGCCAAACTGTCACAACGCAACCATTTATTTCACTGACGTTTTCCTGACAGGAGAGAAACGGTATACCTTGATTTTAAAAAGGATTTTCCCAAAATACGAGGTGATTCGAAAGGTGGATTTAGTAAGATAACCGCGGTCTTTCAGCTTATCAACGCACAAAATCAGAACGAAATCTACGCTATCGTTATGAAAACAAAAATGTTTTTTGATTCCCACCGGGCGGACTAGTGGGTAAATAGACTGAAAAACATCGAATGTAAGTAATAGTACACGTTAAAATCGGTACCTCATTATCAACGGTATTTTTAATAATACTGGTGTGTGGGAGGAGTGGAAGGTGCCTTGACTGTCGATCCGAAGGTCGTGGGTTCGAACCCGGTCGTACACCAATGGATTCTTCGTTCCAAAAAAATCTGTGTGTGGCTTAAAACACGTGATTAATGGTGAAGCAAAAAAATCGTGAGTAAACGGGCATGTTATAGAACCTTAAAAGTTTGAAAACATATGTCAAGTGCACGAGAGAAGCAGCTTCGAGGCACACTTGAAATCCTTTCACCACACTGGTTCGAAAGAATTAGTGACACGATAAGAAGAAGACCGGTAAATTGGTAATTTGGTAAAAAATATAATGTAAGCACTTTGCACGTTTTATAGCTTCTTTTTCTTCTTATCGTGTCACTAGTTCCTTCGAACCAGTGTGGTGAAAGGATTTCAAGTGCGCCTCGAAGAGGCTCCTTTCGTGTACTCGACACATGTTTTCGAACTTTTAGGTTCTACGACATGCCGGTTACCTCACGATGTTTTCCTTCACCGTTGCGAGAACGTGGGATGCATACATAGGTTTTTTCGACCGAAAAAATCCATTAACGCCACCGGGATTCGAGCCTGCGACCATCAGATCGCAAGGCAAGGGCCTCATCCATTCGGCCACCACGTCCTCCTTTTTATACAGCTAATATAAATAGACGTAGGTACATAAAAACTGAACTTTATGCATCGGTTAAAAACTGGGTCTGGAAGAAAAAAGCATGCGCTTGCTTCATTAGCAATTTCCGTCATCATTTAGCAAGTTCTCAGCTCATTCACTGCATTCCGTATATTTGAACAAGAGCATGTGAGTTTAGAAACTGGATGGGCACTTGAAAGTTCCCTCGGCACTGAAAGAGATATGCATGTTAGTTATAGGGTTGCCATTACCATATTCATTTAATATGTCCGTCGGGACTTATTTATCCATCTTTAAACCATTTATTTATCAAAAATGTTTAACATTTTAGATGATGTAATTTTTTTATGTTCGTTATTGAAAAATTATTTAGCTAATAAAGCCAGATACTAAATTCATTGAGTAATACTTGATGTGTTTCGAATAATATTAATAATAAAAAAAAATGTATTTTGTATGAGGTAGAGCAATTTATGTTGACATCAGTTTTGTATGAAAAAAAATATGGAAAAAATTACTTTTCTCCTTTAAAATTATGAAGGAGAAAAGTATATTTTGCCAGAATTTTCAATTAAGTATCTTCTTATATAATAACCAAAATAATATGGGTTAATATTGTAAGAGTACTCTCTACCTATTTCTTTAAGTTTTTTTCTTCTTATCGTGTCGCTAGGTCTTTCGAACCAGTAATGTGGTGAAAGAATATCAAGTGCGCCTCAAAGAGGCTCTTTTTGTCTATTAAAGTAACCTAAAAAAAATAATTAAACAATGGAATAGATACTTAAGGGGGTACCTAATTACCTATAAACTCCTTTGTACTTCTGAATCTTTCACATGGAACACAAAATCAATTTGAAGTAATGGTTTTTCAGACATATAAAACAGATCAAAGCCCATTGGTCCCGGTGGGGCGGACCAATATCTAAAATATTCACTGTAAATTCAGCAGGGAATCAAATGAGCCAAAACTTTTGCTGTTGAACCTTATTTTCATGAGTACACTAGTTTTGGAACACCTCATCAAAGTTTCAGCTCTCATTTTGATAAGAATTGTAATTCAGTTATGAATATGGATTTACTTCCATTTTTTCGAAAAGTATTTAATCATAAAATCGTTGAAATATATTTTATTTCTACTCCTTTATCCTTTTAATCCGAAGCAACATTTCGATCCAAAAAAGTAACAATGCTCGTGAATTACTATTAGTTGACATTAATAGAAAAACTAGAAATGTAAGTATTTAATTTTATATTTATTGAAGTTTTTTAACATTTTCGGCATGTTTTTCGACGCAATCTTCCTTTGCAGCTATGTATCTGGTTTTCATATGCAAGTGTTTTATTGATGTAAACCTAATCATAGAAACACCAACACCGTTATATGTAAGTATTAATAAAATTGTAATTTATAGGTATATAAACCTAATCTAACATTCGGTAATTAAAATTCAGTACTTTTGGTAAGTACCGCATTGTTAGTAACTACTGTTCTGTTCAAAAAAATCAATGTGTGCCTTTAAAACACGTGCTTAACGGTGAAGGAAAACATCCTGAGGAAACCGGCATGTCATAGAACCTAAAAAAGTTCGAAAAACACACCATCAAAACAAAATGTGTCAAGTGTACGAAAGGAACCTCTTCGAGACGCACTTGAAATCCATTCACCACACTTGTTCGAAAGAACTAGTGACACGATAAGAAGTAGAAGATGTACCTACTTACTTTTGGTAAATGAAAATCATGTCCACTTCAGCAAACCTTTTCCCAAATCCACTCAAACCTCACACGCAAATAAATGTTGACGGCAAGGGTCAATGTGCCTATATATAACAGATGTTACGTAGGTAGTTACTTAAGAGCAACCCAGCTAAGATATAGAGGGCTTCAAAGGGTTCCTTACCGTTGTGTTTGGGCCCTCATCCTCTCCATTTTTGGCGGAGGTCCACGTTAGAGGATATGAATTGCTAATCCTTATACCGTGGTATCGAAAGTTCTGGCCAAGGAGATCAAAAAATACAAGAAACTGGAAAGAATTGGAGGAGGCTTTTGCCGCAAGAGGCAGATCCTACTACCCTAATATTATTCCTTATTCCTATATCCTAATACTACTACCCCACTTAAAAAACAATACCTACGTTATTTTATTTTATTTAAATTTTATACATTGGAAGTGAATAAAGTTTTTTTTTATTTATTTATTTATAACGTGGTATCGGGATATAAAGTAACATGTGTATTTATCAGCTTATAAACATACTCATATCATATTTAACCTCGATCGGTTCAATAGATATGACGTGATTAAGGGGAATCCTCAAGGCAAATTTCCATACAAAATGTTTCGGACAAATACTCAAAAAGTACGCCGTATTATAGTAATTTCTTCCAAACATAACCCTACTAACTTAATAACACGTATAAAATCTAAATTAAAGTATGAAACCTTACACTTTTTTTGTTGAGGAAATCGAAAAACATGGACAAAACGAATAGTGTGAAGAAATTACTATAATACGGCGTACTTTTTGGGTATTTTTCCGAAACATTTTGTATGGAATTCGGATTTGAGGATTAGCCTTAAGGAACAAACATCTATCTATCCATCCCTCCTCTTTTAGCTCTTGACGAACACATTCTCCAAGATTCAGGTCTCTACGTTCAGCGATTTGGCCTATACGTTGTCTGTCTATCAGTTAGTTAGTCATTCAGGTTCAAGCCTTTATTTTATTTTAATATACTTAGGTATATTGATGTAGTAAGGTAAAAGATACGAGTGTTTACAATCTTTGTTAAACACAATGGTCCTTGGAATTAAAGAGGTATTTTCAAGCAGAGACGCGTAGCATTTTAAAAATGACTCGAGTCAAGAACGGATTTTGGGTTGTACACGTAATTATCTGAATCAAGCTAAGTAGGTAACATTGGCATAAAAAGTTTTTAGGACTTAAGTATTTTTTATGCGCGTAAAATGAACGTGCATAAGAGCTTTGTCGAAGCATTGTTTGTCCTGTGGTTTTATTAGCAAAACATGCATTTTTTTTGTAAACATAAATGTGCAGTGCAGAGCAAAACTTTTTCCCGAAATTTCGAATGTTCCATTTTCTGGTGTCCCAAAGGATTTTTTGCAGCATTGGCTTTTAGTGTGGGCTGTGGCCAGCGGGCTTAGTAAGAGGAGCGATGCAGAAACATCGCATGATGAGAGAATACTCTAGTCCAGGGATGGCAAACCTTTTTGTACCAACCGTGCCATTTTTTATTTCTAAAAAAAGTTTAATGAGGCCATAGACGTGCCCGTCAAATAATATTGACTTGAAAACTCTTTATTATCCCAAGTGACCCAAGAAGCAATGCATTCCAATTGTATTTTTCTCTGGATGATATTAAAGATTTTCAAGCTGCTGAAGATTAACAAGCATAAACCTACATCCGCATTTTTTTTTCTTTGTACTTTATTTTTCTTAGAACTACTACTCAGTACTTTTTTCCTAGTATTTAATCTAGGTCTCATCTCATAGTGAACTTTGTGATCGGAGGCGTGCCCAAAATATTGTGTCGCGTGCCATCCTTGGCACGCCTGCTATTGGTTTGCCATCCCTGCTCTGGTCAAAAGGGTAAAATGGTTCTACGTATGTTACTTTTTATTTAGGTACAGTTGGAACAACAAAAGTAATGTTATGTAATTATGAAATGGACTCAAAAAGTCAGAGATTTATATTCGTGAAAATACTTTTAAAATGTAAGCGTAAAAATTGTAGTCATAAAAATTAAGGCTTAAAATATTTTAGAATGCTCATTAATATGCCTTAATAATCAAGGTTTTACAAAAACATACTACAACCGACTTCAATTGGACTGTTTGAGTGACCGTAAACACCACTGCATAGTCACAGGGAAGCAAAATACGCGATTTCGTTTACTTGGATGACGTAATTTAGAGTTCAAAACCAGTACTGAACCGATTTTCAATAAACTTCTATGGAACCAAATGGAAGTAGATACCTATATTATTTCAAATAAAAAAAGATTTTCCTCCTATATTTGAAGTTTTAAGTCTGTTGAGGTATTTTGTATCTAATCATTAAGAATATAAAATAAAAACTGTGTATAATGAGTTTTTTTCATAATCAAATTGAATGTATCGTGCATTTGCCAGCTTGTTCTAAATTGGACCTTAAATTCTCTAAAACAACGGCAGTACTAGAAATACCAAAACTATTTTGCATTCCCATTTCCTATTGATATGTTAATACGAGTATGTACAGTCAGCTGCTCAGACATGTATACACGGAGAAAAAATCTCGTTGCAGTTACAAAAATGTATGGTTGAATTTGTGGCAGCGAGAATAATTTAATAACAATTACAAAAATAATAATTCCTGCTAACGAAATTTATTAACGATTACAATATAATAGTTCTAGGTAACAAAAGTTATTTATTGGTACAAGAAAATTTATAATAGGTTACTATTTAGTCTTGCTATCACTTTTTTTTCTCCGTGTACACTCCCAAGCTTTTACATTTATATTAGGTACTCTTTGCAAAGTGCACGCATTTTCAAATTAATGTAGTCATCTTACTTGTCAGAAGAAGGTCTTTGCAAAATGAAGAGTATAATATAAATGAAAAAGCTTGTATGCATAATAATGAGTGTATATAGTCTGTGCAGCTGACTGTACTTGTTTTTGAACTCCTGGCATATTTAGACGTGTGGTTTGGATGCCCCTAATGTGAACACAAATACTGTAGTTCAGCTTCCAACTTAGTTTAGTGAACTTTGCGAGCGCTTAAAGGATTTTAAATGGAAAGCTGAAAGCAACGCTTTATTTGGTTAAAACTAACTTATTTATGATGTTTGCAAAATTATTTAAACAGTGTAAAGTAATTTCAAAATAGTTATAGCTGGTGCTATAACTATTATATATATATCGGGGTATAAAAAGTAGCCTACGTTTATTAACTTCGACAACATGATTGGTCGAGTGGCAAGTGTTGGATTGACACGCCAGTGTCGCGGATTTGACTCCCGCTTCAGGACAAGCACTTGTGTAATGAACATCGGTATTTCTCGGGTGTTTTCTATGTTATGTATTTTATATGTGTTGTAATTGTGTATAATCTATCAATTATCCGGTTCCCATAGTACAAGCTCTGCTTAGTTTGGGGTTAGATGGCGTTGTGTGAAATTTCCAAAATATTTATCGTTTATTATTATTATAGCTATATCGGATTTCAGCTTTGAGACACAGTACTATTAAGAGGCTATGTAAAAATTTGGAGCCGCTGCGTTTCATTCTTACTCGGTAACGGTACAGTTTACAAACTTGATGTTAATACAGTGATTACTTGAGGATATAATCTAAATAAATGTAAGACAGAAACACGATTGGTGAAACTTTTCTCGATAGATTTATTTTTTGAAATAGGCCCTCTTTAAATCTGATTTACATCCATCCTCCGAATTTAGAGAATATTTACGATTTATTTTTATACTATTGAGTGAGTAATCACAGAACTTAGATAAATGTAAAAGGATTTTTTTATAAATTCAATACTTTTCAAGCAATACGATGTTTTATCATTTGTCGCTTACGTCCGTTACTTTAGAGCGACAAAAATCTATATCTAACCTCTTCCCTCGGGGTAAGGCACAGATCTCGGATACTTTCGGCTGTCGCCCCCAAAAGATCGGTTAATGAAAGAGATGCAAGTATAGCTTTTTATGATTAAGAGCAGTATAGAACTAAGTCACGTCACTCAAAACATTTTGAAGCACCTGAGACCCCGTCAGTTATTGTTTGTAAATAAATTTATCTTTTTACAATAATCTACAAAATGAAACCATTTTATTAATTTTAAAGATCATGGTTACTTGCTCAATCAACACGTGTGGCACAACGCATAGAAATAACCCAGATAATCATTCATTTCACAGGTGAGTAAAGAAAATATTTGGTTTATTTTCGTAGAAAAAATTATGGACAATTTTCTTCTACAATTAGTTATAAAATCGTTGTGCCTTGTGGAGTTTTGATTGCTCTTGCCGTGTGTACAAATGGTTCTTACATATATGGAGAAATAATAGATTTTTCACGTAAAAACAAATATTGCTTCGTTACGCTAGGGCTTGATAAAATGATGACGTCATGAAATATCGATAGTACCTAATGAGTAGGTAGTTATGCAAAGTGGTACAAAACTCTTTTCTTTTCTATCGTTAGGGTATTTTTACCTAGTTAAAATAAATTTACCACTTGTGTCATTTTTATTTTGTTGTGTTGATCATAGAACTGAATTCACAATTTTTCGACCTCCAAACCTCCATCCAATGATGATCGTATAATAAAAAAAACATATTGTCAATTGTGCCGTCAAACGTCGTTGTCAAACGTTAATGAAGAAGAATGTTGTTTTATAATGTGTGCTTTTTTTTTGGGTGAAGGGAATATCCCATTTTTGTTTTAGTACTGTAATGTTTAATTTAATTATATACTTAAGGAAATAGTATCAAAGTTGCAGTTTCATTTGTAGAAGCAATTGGATCCCTATTTTATAGTACCTACCTTACCTACCTGAAACTAATAGGCTACATATATTATGATAGACAGATATACCTACATATCGTGCCTACATATAATGACAAAACTCAGAATTAATATTCTTAAATAAAGTATTTTATTTTTCAGTCATTGAATAAAACATTTGCATGGGCTTCATTATTGTTTATTATAATCAACCAACTTTAAAAAAAGAACAGATATATATATTATACACAATCGACTTTCTAGCTATTACAATCTTATTTCGAAGACTACCGCCTATTTGGATTGGTGAGTAAGTTGCAGGTAAATATTGTTAAGTCCTGCTACTATGTATTATGAATGTAAGTTTGTGAGGATGGATAAGTTTTAGTTCCTGAATAACGCCAAAACTTGGCTATTTAGTCTTTAGTATCTAATAAATATTAACCAAACCCATCTGATTCTTTTGGTCAAAATCTTCATAAGGTGGTGACTGGTGACGTAATCAGTGAATAATTTTTCAGCTGCGGGTGGGGGACTTCAGGACTAATCAGAAAATGAAAATATGTACTCAGTAAAAATTCTAAATCCGTGGGATTTCTGCTGGGAACATATTTTCATTTTCTGATGACCCCCACACGCAGCTGAAGGATTATCCACTCATTAACCCTGTATATAACTACCAACAACATGATTGTGTAGTATTGTGTAGTCATAGTGTGTCTCTATTAAGACTTGTGACGCAAAATGGGTAGGTACCACAGTTATCGATGTCGATAGAACATCTTATTGAATGTCCATCACTACTTTTGAGCAACACATAGACAATCACTCGCACATGCTTATTATCATTTCTTGTATCGCATTTGAAATGTCATTACCCCTCTTTACATTCTAACTTTATGGGGTAAGGTGTCTAATTGCGCTATTACTGTCTTACAATTCGGCAGCTGTCATTTCTGTCAGTTTCACATATCCTCTTAATATGGTAGTGTAAGCCCGCCAAAAGAAACTTGGCATGACTATAAATAGTATTTGATTCCATTCCAGCCGCCCGGCGCCCGAACATAATATTACTTATTAGCGAGCCTACGACCCCAGATTAATCAGAGTACTAAAGTACCTACGGCAAGCAATGTATAAAATCATAAATTGTAAAGGTCATTGACACTTGCTGGTCGACCACGGAAAAACTTCTATACACTATCACTATCGTATGCTAAGACTGAGGAAATTCTTTCACTCAAATTATAGTGAAAAATTTCATTTCTCTCATATATTTCGTAGGTTTATTGTTTGAAATATCGTCAAACAAGTTCTTCGCGATACAGGCTTGCCTAGTGTGGGGCCGTTAGTAAATACGAATGTAATGTCTGAATCTCTCAACAAAATTCACTGGTAATTGTAAATACTTACTACTCACTTAGCTTTATTTAACTTAGCTTGGTTAGCTTAGCTAAACTTAGCTTGTAACCATGTAAGGATTATGATAATGATTTGTGCTTTTTGTTGTTAATAAATAATTTTTCAATATCATTTCATACAGAAGACAACTATTTTTAATTCTACTCTGTATTTTGAATACCTGTGGCTAAAATAGCCTGGGTCGGACGGTTTGACCGAACCGAACACGCTGGGAATTTCATGTGGATATTACATTTTAGTTTAATTAAAGCCAGGTTTTCAGGCCGTATTTTCGTGCTAAGCATTCTCTTGTGGTTTCGATAATAACATTAGAATTTTCTAATGTAGCTATTTGAATGCTATAAATTGTACCTTAATTCCTAGATAAGTATTTTATTTCATTATTAAGGGCTATCCACACATTTCCGGAACCCGGCCCTGACGTGTTCCGTCAGGGACAGGGAAAAAATCGGTTACGTAGAACTTGTATGAACTCATTCACACAGCTCCGTGTCAGGGGCATCCGGGTCGTCAGTGTCCGGGAACACTGACACGGACGACTCTGAACACGGATAGCCCTGACCCGGATATGTGTGGATAGCCGATAGATTTTAGATAGATTTTAAGTACAACATTGTTGAATGCTTCTACAATAGTTTATAGAATTGTTTTATTATTGTAATGTCACTTTGCGGTTTCAGCTGGTGTTTTGAAGTGTTCTAGTTAAGGGGAATCCTCAAGGCAAATTTCCATAGAAAATGTTTCGGACAAATACTCAAAAAGTACGCCGTATTATAATAATTTCTTCACACTATTCGTTTAGTCTATGTTTTCCGATTATAATATTATACAATCAGAACACGCATAGTTTTTTTTTAAGTTCCCAGTCCGACAAGGTATCCTTAGTTATGTGTTGTGACACGGATGGTCGAGTGGCAAGTGTGTTAGACTGCCACGCCCGGGTTCGCGGGTTCAATTCCCGCTCAGGACCAATATTTGTGTGAGAAACATCCTGAGTCTGGGTGTTTTCTATATACCTATTCTTTGTATGCATTTAATAAAAAAGTATATAAGTATTCTATCAGTTAACCGGGTGGATTCGCTGCTCGCGTTTTTTTTAAAGCGCGAGTACACGCGACAATCTGCGAGAGACGCCTCGTGTTACTTACTGACTTTCTGTATAGGACAGACACCCGTATTATTAGTCAGTCTTTATCCCTAAACTCATCTTACGTAAGTAATAAAATGGCCGCCGCTTTACTTAAGTTTTCATCTGTCACCTGTCAAATTTCAATGTAAGTGTTTCCTTGAGTTTAAAAAGAACCGTATTCACGGGTGAGAGACTCTTTTCTACTGATACGGCTGGTATACGCTTTTGAAGTTTAGCGAATAGGTACCAATCTCGCGAAACGTGCATATCGCGTATGTATACGCGCGACAAAAATACGCTAGTGTGAAACCACACTTACAGAAATATAATAAAGATAGACCTGTTTCACAGTTCAACAATTTGCGTGCTGCCTACAGAAAAGACCATATTGTTACTTTAGAAATACGAGTAGACAGGCTTTAAAGATATTGACAACGACAAAATGAGTGATCGACAGAGCCCGTGTGCAAAATATGCTAAACTTTCCTACTCATATTTTTACTACATACCGAATGACACGTGACCCGCATTGAAAAACCTTTACGTTGTTTCCGAAAAATGTGATGATATTTTCTTTACCTGAAAAAAAAAACATTTTCGTTAGTACACATAAGCTGCTAGATCATGTTGAAGGTTTACAGGCGAAAATTGAGGAACATGTGTCTCACTTGAACGTATAGTTGTAATAAGAAAGTCTCCGGAGTCGTAGAGCAGCGGCAATGAAAACTTGGCTGCACAATTCAAATACTAAAATAATTCTTATTTTGAGCAAACTCTACCGTATAGCAGCGCTACTGATAAATCAGCTGCGCAAATGAACTGATAAAACCATTTATTTATTTGAGAAATCATTCTTATTTGGCAGACTTACAGCGCCGTTTAGAACTTGACTGCGCAATTCTTATTTTGAAATTATTTTGAGCAGCGCCAATGAGTGCCATACTACAAAATCCATCCTTATTATAATGTAACAGCGCTTGTGAACAACTTGGTTGCGCAATACAGCTGATAAAGCCATATAATATTTGTAAAACCATTCTTATTTTAACATACTCTACGTAGAGCACCGTATATAAGGACTTGGTTGAACAATTTCAATTTTGTACAGCGGCATAGAGCGGCATGAACTTGGCTGTGCAATTCTTATTTTGAACACATACAGCGCCGCGCCGATGTGAACTTGACTTTACTATTCTTATTTTTAACATACAGCGCCGATGTGAACTTGGCTGTGCAATTCTAATTTTGAACATATACAGCGCCAATGTGAACTTGGCTGTGCAATTCTTATTTTGAAGACATAAAGCACCGATGAGAACTTTTCTGTGCAATTCTTATTTTGAACATATACAGCGCTGATGTGAACTTCTTATTTTGAACATTGTAGAGTAGCGCCAATGAGAACTCAGCTGCGCAATGCAACTAACTCTGAACTAATTAAACCAGGAATCGAAGTAATGGGTTTCACCGCACAGCACGTGACTTCATAAAGTACGTGCGAGTAGTTGAGTGAACAATCTTATTGACGACTGCATACTGAACCACTTGAACTAAAACTCCGCTGGGGCTAGAAACTTGGGAAGCTCAGGGTTGTCAACTCATCACAGACCTGATGTCTTAATGTATTTTTGAAGTGAAAACTTCTTTAGGCATACTGAGGAAGCAAAACCACAGCCCCACAGTAGTCGCATATGATGTGTAACAGCTGACATCTCACCATTAAGCAAAATTTAAATTTGGAAGTATTCTATTTACTTCTTTTTTTCTGCGATTGGTACCATCTGACGGTCATCTTCCTGTTTCACACTTCCGTCCCATTTCACGAAATCACAATAAAAAAATCTAGTTCTCAATTGTTAATTGTATTTTCAGGCATTGGCAGCCCTGAATTTTAAGACCCCATAAGTTGGGTTCCTAACTCAAATAATTGTTTTCAACGTGCGCGACAAACGGAATAATTTAACCAGATGCAGGTTGCAGGTGTATTAAGTGCTTTATGAGTAACAATCAAGCTTGTACCAGTTATTCTGCTACTAAGTAAGTATGTACAGTCAGTTGCACAGACATGTATAATGTATATGTATACGCTCCCAGCTTTCACATTTATAGCATAATCAACATCAACATCAACATCAACATCAACATTCACACACTCACACCCCTGCACTAGGATTCCCTGTGTCGCAGGTGGCATGGACATATACAACACATCACAACATCCAAGACCCGAGAACAAACATTTGTGTTCGTCACACAAATATTCGCCCCGGCCGGGAATCGAACCCGGAACACCAAGCTTCGTAGGCAGGGTCACTACCAACTAAGCCACGGTGCCGTCAATCAGCCTATATAGTTCCCACTGCTGGGACTCAGGCCCACTCTCGGCAGGAGAGCGAATGGGTCTTATTCCACCACGCGGACCCAATGCGGATTGGAGGATGTCACATGCCATAGAACATTTTTTTTTCTGTCCTTTGACGTGCCGGTTTCCTCACGATGTTTTCCTTCGCCGTTGTGAGAACGTAGGATGCATACATAATTTTTTTCGACCGAAACAACCCACTTACGCATGACTGCCGCCGGGATTCGAACCCGCGACCATCAGATCGCAAGGCAAGGGCCTCATCCACTCGGCCACCACGTCCTCCTTGCAAAATTAGGAGATTTTAGTTATTAGTTTTATGTAAATGTGAAAGCTTGGGAGTGTATACATGTCTGTGAATGACTGTACCAACCAATATGCGAAACAAAGCTTTCAATAGCACGAGTTAGAACTTATCCCGATTAACCGTCGGTGTTCTTAAGGCCCAGAATCCGGCTCGCCGCTATCTTGCTCGCACAATTGTACATTTTTGAAGATATAAATTGACTGAGAATAAATAGTAAGAGAAAAGTAATTGCTTAGGAACTTTGATAGTTTGGCGCAAGTAGGCATTGAAGTTTTTCAAAATTACGAGACTAATGTTCCAAAGATAACGTAATAATAAACATATATAATAAAAATACATAAACCGCAGTGCTGCACTGGTCCATGTAATTCAAAGTCCTATGTGGTACAGTTTTGGCAACGGGCGTAATCTCCTATAACCAGGAAAGTGCTTTGCTTGGTTGTCACTCGCATACAAAAAGAGTAAATAAACATAGGTTACAGGGGTCAATTTATGTTTTTTGAAAGGTCACATTTGCTAAAAGGGTCGCCATTTGAAGAGGGTCTTGAGATGTATTGCATCGATCTTTATTTACTTCGCACAATGATGATTTAATTTGATTGGTATGAAGCAAGAATGAATGAATGGAAGAATGTATAGATACAGATGCATTGGTCAATAAATCTGAGGCTAGGTAACGTTAAGAACTTACAGTACTAACACCCTTATTCTAAGATGATTTTGACACTCCAGGAAATACTTAGGTACATTGAATTTGATAGGTGACAGACGAAACTTTTAGTAAAGCGGCGGCCATTTTACTAATTACGTAAGGTGAGTTTGAGTATAAGGCGTTGTCCTAATAACGCGATCACGCGATCGTCGCGCGAATCCGCGATCAAACGTACTAACGTCAAATAGACGTCCCGATTGGCAATGGAACTTGCGATGGTCGCGTCATCGCGTTCTATTAGGACACTGCCTAAGGACTGACTTAGAATACGGGTGTCAGTCGCGGTTACATTTTTTTGTTTATTATAAACGTATTTTTAAGTCCAGCTATTACAGTAGCTATTTAGTGTCCTTTTTACGAAACCCGACTTGAAGAAAAGAAAAATTCTTCATTTCGTTAACATGGATGAATTTATTTCTTTCAATTATTTTGATGAACTACTTAATCAATTTTGATGAACATTTCTATGGACCAATTTAAAACTTGCCTTTTAATATAAAAAAAATATCGAATTAGGTTGATAAATGACAATGTTTTGAGATAACAAACAAAAACAAATAAAATGAAATATTGCGTATTTGCTAGAACATATGTGTTTACAAATAAGGTCTTAAATAGATTGAGTCCATTTTATGTCCTGCCGTAATAGGCATGCAAATATTAAGTCTTATTAACTAAGTAAGTTTATACAAAACAAAAAAAAAGTCTAATCTACTATGAGTTCAAGTATTCACCTATCGTATAGAAACATTTGTCCAAGAGCCATTTTTTTAGTCCTATAAAAAATAGATTCCCTGTTAGGTTTTTTATATCTTTAGGCAACTTATTATATATAGTTGAAAAAAATGAAGTTGCTTACCTAACTAACTACTAACTAAATGGTAAAACTTAAAATAAAACTAAATAATATAACTAAGTGTAAAAATCTAAAATCATAAATAATACACAGAAATTAGTTTAATGAAGTTGGTTGACAACCGATTCCAGAACCGTTTTAATTTTGAAATTGGTTGAAATAAGAGTCAACCAAGTGCCTTGCAAACTCGTCTTCTGAGACTGAAAAAAGCAATCCAGCCAATTCATGCCCTAGTGAGCATCTTAATGGAACCGATTCAAATGATAGCCTCTTCGCTGCAATATCCAATGCTGAATTGCAATCGAAGACCAGCGACTCTTATTAATGTGGGAAATTTTTATTCGGTTTATTTTTTTGCTTACAGGAGCAATTTATGATAATGTTGTCTATGTCAGTCTTTAAACGCGGCGGACTTATGGCTTGCGTCCACATGCCGGCATCGGACGTATCGGACGCATCGCATCAAACGGATTAATTAGACTGCGTCCACTGTATCGGCAGCGATCGGATTGCCGACGCGAGTATCAGCAATCGGATTACCGATACCACCTTCATTCGGATTTTTGTAGTGATCGTACGTGCGGTTCTCACGTGTTTGTGAGAATGGAGGACTTCTGGATACATAACATATTCAAGAAGAGATCGGAACATGTAGAATATCAATCACTATTTCCTGATTTATTAAAAAAATCTGTTGCAAATGGCTGACGATGCGGAGCGTGCGCGCGGGATGCGTCCACTGATCGGCATTCCGTATGACGTCATCGGTACGCATCACATGTAGGCATTGCCGATGAGCGGTCCGTACGGTGCGGATCAGTGGACGCTGTTGTATGAGTTTTTATACAAGGTAAACTAAAATCCGTTACGTGCGATGCGTCCGATACGTCCGATGCCGGCCTGTGGACGCTTAGCTTTAATAATTATAATAATTAATAGAAGGTGGCAGAACGAGCTCATCGCGTTCCACCCAGCCTGGACCAGTTTGGTATAGGACAGGAAAGAACGGAGTTGCAAGGAGAAAAAAATCTCGTTATAGTTACTAAAATTCTAGTTGAATTTGTGACAGCGAGACTAATTTAGTAACGATTACAATAATAATAATTCCTGCTAACGAAATTTGGTAACGATTACAATATAATAGTTCTAGCTAACTAACGTAAGGGTATATGAAAATATATTATCGGTTATTCGGGTATTTTGTCTCGCTATCCCATTTTTTTTTCTCTGTGTAATGGTGGGAATCCTTTGCCCAGCTGTAGAACAGCACAGGCTATAGCTAAATCTTTGTATAGCTCTACATTAAATCTCTACTTAAACAAACTCTACTTTCACAAATATAATAAATAAAAGCTTAATTACCTAGTCCCTCTCATTAGTCTTAATTAATTTCTTAGCAATTCTGTTTATTTGTGCATGTTTTGAATTAGTTTAGATTATATTTTAAAAATAATAATTTAGAACTATGTAGGTGCTAAAGATGGAAATACACATTTATGTAAAATTCGATTGAAGGTATTCGCTATCATTTAGGTGTAATGTACTTTAATTGAAATATAGGTATATATATTTTTTTTATATTGTATGGAAATAAAAATAATAATAAATTACATCGTTATAAAAGGCCACATTTTTTTTAAAATCTTGTAACTCAAGCCAAGGCGATAAGTAAAATAAAGATGCGTTTCTACACCATTTCCGCCGTAATGCCTCAAATGCGAAAAATTAAATATCAGAAAGCTTTTTGCCGCTTTGAGCAGGGATGATTCCAGTTTAATGAAATTCTCGGAGGTATACACAAAAGCTCTAGAACACATACGGCTCAACATGTTTTGTTGTTTAGCGAGGTTGCTTTCTTAGAAAAACTCATAAGAAGAAATAAAATAGGTAGGTTTCAACCACAGAAGTATTAAAGTATAGAATCACAATGTGGTACATTGAAAATGCGCTAAAAATAAGGGAGCCACATTGGCTAACTTCTAAACATTTTGGTCCGAAGCAAAATTTCGAAAAAGAGAATTAACAGGGCTAGATGAATATTATTTTTCAAACCTACAAGGCTTTTTCATTGTTATAAAACTACATCGTAAAAAGTAACAAACATTATTTTAAAATAGAAATATTTCATTTTTATTGACGGGGTGTCTGAAAAAAATCTGTCATGTATTCCGCATCCAGTTTGGTTTGATACTGTCCATCTTGGTGTTCTATAGTAACACCGTTATAAATCTATAGTTTCAACAAAATTAACCTATTTCTACAAATAATAATATAAAAAAATAGAATTAGAAATTGCTTGCTACGCTCTAAAGAAACGTAAGTATTTAATTCGATTTCAGAAAAAATAAGCTCGCATATTTGTACATTTTTAAAGATATAAATTGACTGAGTAGATATAAATTTCAAAAAAGTGGATCGGTTATTTTGTTACCACAACTACAGGAAATTTTAGTTTTTTTGTTTTAATATATTTAACATAAGCGAAGAAAATAAGGAAAAACAATTTTGCCCGAACGATTTTTTTACCACTTTTCCCGCGCTATTGCCCTTTGCATAACTCTTACATTTTCACTTTATTCAGCCTTGATTCGACCGGAAGTCAAGTTTCATAATTGAATATTTCATATCAAATTAAAACAAGGCAATTTATTTTTAGTGTCCCACATCAAAATGGAAAAACAGAACGTTCAATTCAAGGAATTAAATTTTTAAGCAACTGGAAAGCAAACAAGACCAAGATTCAAGATTTATATTCGCCAGAACATAGTTTACTTAGAGTATATTGTTAAAAAAATTGTAAGTATTTGGGCCTTATCTTCTACCATTTATGGTGTGCGAGTTTTTCAATGAATGAATAAAATACCTACTATTAGATGATATTGAAATGTCAAAATTAGTAAATTTTACAAAACAAGCTGTAACAAGAGTACATACATATTTGGTTATTTCTTAATCATGAGACAACCAAAAGTTAACTCTATTGTGTAGAATAGAAAAACAAGATAGAAAATTTTGCTATGTCAAATAAAATAGCACAATTCTTTACCGATATTTCTTTATTACCTTCTATGAATAGAGACCAAATAAAGCGGCAGTCACTGAACAGATTTGCACAAATCGAGTTCACGGCTGACGTCACATAAGGCGGATTACACACCGGAGACCTGGAGATAAGGCAAAGAACTCACGATAAAGGAGGTTCGTTAGGATGCGCAGTTTGTTCGGCAAATTGGATTCCCTTCGTGAATTAACGCCTGAGAGGTTCAGGTGAATCAGACATGTTTTGAACTCGTGAGAAATTAGGGATCATTGGGAATAAACCTTTTTAGTTATCTACCTGCTTACTATTTTTTTTGCGTTTTTTAATGTACTACATTATGATTCTATTTTTTAATACTTCTATGCCTTTATCAAACTCAAGTACTTTATAGGCTTATTCCCAGGAGTTCCAAGACTCCAATGTTATCAAAAAAACTAGGTTCATACTTTGATTACCAACTGCAGGTCGATGGCATTTTAAAATTAATTATATTTCCTTTCCCAACGGGACCATGAAACTAAAAACTAAAATTTGGGTTTGTTAAATTATCGTAATTCTAATAAAATCTTAACCTCCGCAAACAAATTTAAATTAAAAATTAGGACATTGTTATTCTGCTTGTTATCTCGGATGTCCATCAACGTTTTGTAAGCCAATTATCTTTTGACGGCAGTGGTTAAAGTCGACAAATAATTGACAGTGTCATTTAAAGACCTATTCTATGGTTCTAGTGGTTTAATCAAAGAATGCCAAATATCAGAATATCTTACTCGAATTATTTTGAAATTTTAGGTATCGAAATAAGTGTCGTATAGAACGCAATACATTACCTATTACTTAGATGAAAAACGGTGTTCCTATAGAACACCGAGATAGTCAGTATCGAACCAAGATGGAGTCGTAAAACAGGGCAAAATAAAATCAAACACCTCTTATATAAAAATTATATATCTCAATTTTTTGTTACTTTTTACGATGAAGTTTTATTCACACTGAAAAATCCTAGTAATTTTTAACATTTCTTTATCCCTGTGAATTACTTCTACTTCTCCTTTTTTTTTGGTGCGTTATCAATTTAGGTTTATAACTACATTATGATTCTATAATTTAATTCTTCTACGCCTATACCAAACTCAATACATAATAAGTAATTATATACTTCTACTTTTCATTCCGTGCGAAAATTTTCATTGCTGTACGAAAAAACATTTAAGCCGTTCAAGAACAAAGCTTTGCTGGCCTCTTTTAGTTCCATTATTTGTCATGGTCTACAAATGTGCTACGGCGTAGCTACATCCTGCTCGTTCATTGATTTTTGCTCTGCTTAAAAAAACATGGAATAGGGTCACGTCCAAAAAATATATGTAAAACGCCATTTTAAAAAGTAATATTTTTGATGTGTAACATCTTTTCTCTCGCTTTTTATCAATTTGTGGCAGTAAGTCTGTGAGAAGCAACGGATGTATGAAACAGGAAGTTAACCGTCAGATGGTACCAATCTTAGAAAAATAAAGTAAAAATTATCCTTCCAAAAATTCAATTAAATTCAATTTATTTATTAAACAAAACATTTCACTTAGGTCAGTTATCGGTGGCCCCACACTAGGCACTCGGCCTGTATCGTGTTGTATCGTAAATGAGATGTCAGATGTTCACATCATATGAGACTACTGAAAGGCTCACTATTTTTTTTTAAATTAGGTATAAACTAGTGCAGTCAGCAAGTAAATGGACTTATGATTATGCATTGCATATTATAGTAGTCTGTCACCGCAAATCTGGCCAAAATTGTTGTGTTTGAAACAAAATGAAATTTTAAAGGATGAAAACCGGGTCTTTCTGAAAGATTAGGCTTAAATCCAGGATTACGGACCGGTTGTTAAGCCTCCTAAATAAACAGATTATTGTTCATGAACGAAATATAATTCTCTTTCTCAAGAGAGAATTTGTTAAATCGAGTAAGTATATAATAAATTGGGTAGGTACATATAGAACATACTTACGTATATTTTTTTGAACAGGATAACTGCATTCCAGAAATAATAATAATCTCGTAATAATAATATTATTTTTTTGGATGTTTTGCACAACGCCATCTAGCCCCAATTTAAGCAAGCCTCTACTAAGGGAACCAGATAATTGATACATTATTTATTTAGTATACAATTTTTTCGTAAACCGTATAGGTATATGAAGTACAGTGAAGCAAAAGAAGGCCGCGTAAAAAGTATTTTTACGTTTTCGTGCAAAAATACTACTAATAGACGAATACTATGAGAATATTGAGTATAGACATTAAACATGTACTTACCTTTGCAGCATAATCAGCCTATAATGTTCTCACTGCTGAGGTTCAAGCCTACTCTCGGCTAGAAGATTGAATTGGTCCTAATCCACCACGCGGACACATGCCATGGAATATACTTTTTAAATAAATAAATACATTTATAAATACAAATAGTTATTTACGACACGGATAGTCAAGTGGCTAGTGTATCAGAATGCCGTGCTGGTGTACATACATAGAATAGATAGAATACATACGAAACACCCATACTCAAGAGAAACATCGATGGTTATCACACAAATATTTGTCCTGAGCGGGAATCGAACCCGCGACACCAGCACGGCAGTCACTAGCCACTTGACTATCAGAGTCGTAAATAACTATTTGTATTTATATTTGTATTTATTTATCTAAAAAATATGTTCCATGGCATGTGTCCGCGTGGTGGATTAGGACCAATTCAATCTTCTAGCCGAGAGTAGGCTTGAACCTCAGCAGTGAGAACATTATAGGCTGATTATGCTACAAAGGTAAGTACATATTTAATGTCTATACTTAATATTCTCTTTGTATTCGTCTATTAGTAGCCTTTTTGCACGAAAACGTAAAAATACTTTTTACCCGGCCTTTTTTTGCTTCACTCTACTTCATACGGTTTACCGCATAACATTAGCATAATTTTTGAGTCAAATTAGCCAAACTCGAATCTCCGCATACAGAGTTACATTAAGCCTGTAATTTCTGTCGTAATCACGCATTTTACGCTGAAACTGGGATAAAGCTTTTAGTTTCAGAGATGAATAAATATTGCTATGCTTTGCCAGTGAAGCATTACATTCAGAGCGCTGAATATTTTATCGCAATTTTATCGGTATTTTACGCCAACTAAGTTGCTTTGTCTGTGGGAAAGGTATTTTGAGTTATTTGTCGTTTCAGGCCTATTCTTTCCAGAATGTTGATATACCAATTAATCAAATGTGTTAAAATTTTCTCCTTATTCCACTTTAGTTAAACCGCTCTAGTATGGATCATAAAATCGCGATTCAAAATAATTAGTTCGGTTTTTATACAGAAGTAACGTCGAAAATCGCTACAAAACACGTAAAAAGGTTGCTACGAAGAGATCGATCGTCGTTTCATAACGGTTTGACAGCAAATGTGACAGTAACAAGACACATTAATAATACAGGGTGTTTGTAATAGATCTAAGAACTCTTGAAGTACCTAATCTTTCAAACTAAACATTCTGTAATGGAGTGGGCGTGTGTTATCGAAGTAATTTAAGAAAAATTAGTAATTGTTGACCCGATTTTTTTTATGAAAATACGTTGGAAAACGTATATCCATAAATGATCTAGAATCAGAAATATGAACGATTTGTTTAATTGATAATTTTTTATTCCTTCTAAAAAAACTTTAATCGTTAATAAGTTGTACCTTTAACTTAATAGTAGATTATGCACTAAGGGGAAGCAGTGTCTTATGTCGCGGGTGGCATGTTGAACCCTGAGCTAACGAGGGACTCAGTTAACTCCTGAGCGAAGCGAGGGAGTTATGTAGAGTCCTGAGTGACGCGAGGGGTTCAAGCTGCCCAAGACGAAGACATGCTTTATCCCAGAGGAGCATACTCTACTTTTCACACCTACTGCGAGGCAATAAAAAGCCAGGGCTCCGAACCACAGGCTCCGAACTCAGCAGCCAACACAGTCTTTGTTTCACAATCTTTGAAGTCGCGCCTTTTTTCTTTTTTTTATGAGTGGTCAGTTCGATTTTATAACAAACCTTTTTACAATGCCTTATGGGCGTTCTTTTACATAGAGTTTTCCACGAGTTTCCACACGAATTTGACGTTCCAAATTCAAATCACATTACTACCCTTGGGAGTTTCATACAACATTACCTCCCTTGGTAGGTAATGCTTTGCTTTACCTTGATGATAGCATGATATGTAATTGGATATTGTCAAGCAGGTGTGAAAAAGGTTTTATGGTTTTACTAACTGCCGCCCGCAACTTCGTTTGCGTTGCAAATTAACAAAATTCCTTTCTTAGTATAGTCACTTTCAGCTCTTGACGAACACATCCTAAGTTTCAAGTCTCTACGATTAGTGGTTTAGCCTGTACCTACTTTTACTTGTATTTCTATTATAAGTGTTATGTTATTTTGTAAACCTATGCCAAATGAATACTTTTTTCACACCACCTGCTCCGACAATGTCCGATTACATATCATGCTATCATCAAGGTAAAGCAAAGCATTACCTCTCAAGGGAGGTAATGTTGTATGAAACTCCCAAGGGTTGTAATGTGATTTGAATTTGGAACGTCAAATTCGTGTGGAAACTCGTGGAAAACTCTAAGTAAAAGAACGCCCATATGGCATTGTAAATAGGTTTGACTCATAAAAAAAGGAAAAAGGCGCGACGTCAAAGATTGTGAAACAAAAAACGGTGCATGTTCGCTGCTGGAGCCCTGGCTTTTTATTGCCTCGCAGAAGGTGTGAAAAGTAGAGTATGCTCCTCTGGGATAAAGCCTGTCTTCGTCACTCGTCACTCAGGAACTGAGTCCCTCGTTAGCTCAGGGTTCAATATGCCACCCGCGACATAAGACACTGCTTTATCCCCTTAGTGCATAATCTACTATTCTTTCTTTATTTCTTACTTTGTCCACCAGTCAGTCAGGTCCAAGCCTTTGATAAAATAAAGGATGATTTTAGTTGCAAAAAAACTAAACGAGAAAAATATACAACGATTTTTGAAATATCGACCGTGACATGAAAATATTTGTACTTAGGTATATGAAAGAGCTTGGATGGACGATGGACAGGACACGTATTAAGAGAAAACATAGAGAAATGGACTAAACTAGTAATAGAATGGTACCCAAGGAATGGAAAGAGAAGCAAAGGGAGACAAAATAAACGATGGGAAGACGAGATTGTGAAAGTAGCTGGGAAAGAATGGATGCGGCTAGCGAAAGACAGAACAGAATGGAAATCTTTGGAGGAGGCATTTGTCGAGAGACAAGCTGTAGATAATAAGAAACCGGTTGTCGATACCTAAATTGTAAAACAAACAGCAATAAAGGCTTTTTTTTTTTTTAATAAATGAAAGAGCTTGATTGGTTTTTACTCTCGATATTTTACACACGTTCTTGTATAACCTCGCATGATTTTGTCCATTTCATTATTTTTATGTGTGTCACAGCACAGATTTCGTTATATTGATGATAATTGATTTTTTTTTATCAGTGGGGAAAGGCCGCTGGCTATTAATCTGGCATGTAGGATCACGTTTCATTATACCTACCACAAAATAAATTAAACCAGATAAATAAAGGATTAAAAAAACACAGTAATCTAATACTCTGGTCCGCCATTTTGGATTTCATAAGTCTATTTAGTTTTCGTAACGTTAATACTTATATCTTAGAATTTTGTACCGTTGCCCTCCATTGCTGTATAATAAATAGGAAGCGTAAAATAATCATTTTTTTATAAAATTATACTGCAACCGATTTCAATTGGACTGTTTTAGTGACTGTAAACACCACTGTTATGTGACAGAATAGCAAAATACCCACTTTCAATTTTGTTTACTTCGACGAAATATTTTTTTCAGTTATTTTGTTCAGTTTATTTACAAACTAAACTAATGAACCGGTTTTGATGAAATTGCATGTGACGAATCTGAAAGTATATCCTCTCAAACAAAAATAAATTTCTCAAATCGGTTTATGAACAACAAAATTCCGAGGTAATAAAATAAAATATTATTTATTTATGATTTATGATGTTGACAGACGAGCAGCATTCGCCGGTGAGTCTATGTCACACAGTGTTGGATTTTTAATAGTTTTGTGTCACTTTTTTAACATAGTCTTGTAGTTCTCGAGGTTATTCTTTAATCTCTATTTGCCTATTACACTAGTTCACATATTAAAAGTAAAAAAAGATACCTATAGATCGTTCGCAACGGTCTATGGGCGGCCCAATTGTTTCCTTGTGCAAATTTCAATATAGATTGTAATAATTAGCTTATGCTGTAATAAAACTTAAAAAGTAGCTATTGAAAAAAAAATTGGGGTAACAAACAGTAATAAAAATGAACCGAATTCAGAATCTTCTCCTTTTTTGAGGTCGGTTGAAAAATAAATCGTGTTTGCCCCGACTTACAGGAGTTAGCAGCTATCCGACCATCCGCCTACTTTGCGTGTAACGAAACGAATCGCTAGTTCAATGCAGCCCGAGTAATCCCCGATTCTCATCCCGGGCAGAAGGGTACGTGATGAAGATTAATTGCGGGGTCCCTGGAGCCCTCTACACTAGGGCTTTCAGTCTCGATGACTTTCTGAGTCCCGGGAAAAAAAAATCGAGACTTGATGCGGTCTCGAAATTCCCGGGAAAAACGAGACTTTCGAGACTAATTTAATAGTACATAAAGGCACACTCATAGGAATGGCATTTAGGCATTTTATGGCGTATTAGCGAACACATCACAGTTTAACTTTACAATCCAGTATTTGATGATGTTCGGTGATGTCCGATGTTCCTGATTTATCAAAATTTGCGTTTTTCTTCGAAATGGTTCCTCATTCCACACATACACACACAAACCAACGAAGGTACAGGGGCCTTTCATTTGATTACAACATAAACATATCAATGACTCTCGCGCTGTGCATACAGCTCCATATTCCAATGCGAATGTGTAGCGATCACCGAGTCAGCAAACACCATATTTCGGAGGAAAATCGAAAATCAAAATATACGAATTCTAACCGATAGTATGGCTATACTAAAAGCACTAGATAGCAATACTTGCGACTCAATGCTCGTTAACGAATGCCACCGAGCACTGGAGAGAATAACCCAAGCCAACCGAATAACACTCCAGTGGATTAAGGGGCACAGTAACTCATTAGGGAACGACGCCGCAGACGAGTTGGCTAGAAAAGGATCTGAGACTGGAAGGGAAGGGCCATCTCCCTTCCTACCACAACCCTTTTCTCAATTGCGAGCGTGGATACGCAAACGTACAAAGACACAGCACAGTGAGCGCTGGCGGCAAACCAAGAAGTGCAAACAATCAAGAATGGCCTTTCCGCAACTTGCACCACGTCTAACTAGACGTTTACTTAGTTTGAAACGACCAGATTTAAGAATCATTGTGGTTACTATCACAGGACATTGCCTGCTTAACAAACATCTGCACAACATTGGAAACACAGACAGCCCACTCTGTAGAGGCTGCTTGACCGAGGAGGAAATGCTCGCCCACGTAATCCTGGAACGCGTGGGAGTGGCAAAGCAACGAGAGGAAATCCTCAAAAACCCGAGGTCACTCCGCGAAGCCTGCGAAGAACCCAGGAAACTTCTGTGCCTCTGGGCGGAGTTAGGCTGGCTAAACTATTCGGAACTCTAACGGAAATCCGACGCACAAAGGATCAACAGGAGTCCAAGTGCGGAAAAGGGAGTCCATTTACATTTACATTCATTCCACACATATAACTTTTTTTTTAAATTGCCCTTTTTGGTAAGCTAAAGTCATAAGACTATACCACTATGTCGTATCCTTGTTTTAGATTATACTAAGGGCTATCTACACTGAATATTGTTAAGATTTTTATAAGTATCGAAAGTCTCGTTATTCCCGGTACCGAAACCATCCAGTCTCGAGTCTCGAAAATAACGAAAAATCGTCGAGACTCTCGAAATTTTCGAGACCGAGACTCCCGGGATGAAAGCCTTACTCTACACCCAATGGTTACTTTTCGATCCTGAATAAACCTACGCTAATGGCCCACGATAAACGGTTATCGATATCCTATCAATTTGGGACGGCACTGGTGATCTGGCAGTCTGGTTAATTTCAGATTACAACCACTAACATAATGTACTTATCTATTACGAAGATAAGTACCGGCATGTATTTCAGTTTTAGACTAAATTAAAATGTTTGAGTGAGTAAGAAGAGGGATTAAAAATGTGCAAGTATTGATTGAATTGATTATTACATCTCGGGCGAGTAAACATGACACCTGGCTGACACGTGGCTCGGAACTTGATGCTTCCCCCGCTGCCCCGCGCGGCGCCCTCCGTGTTTCTTCGTCCTCTAATTGCGAAGCCTTATCATTATTAAGTATAACAGGACCTCTTCTCTAAAGCTTCTCTATCAATATTATCCAATTCCACGCTGTTTTTTGCACAAACTTCATTCGAGGCAGGTTCATGTTTATTCGCCCGAGTAGTACTTTGCTACGCTGTAACATTGCGTGGGTGGAACAAACGACATCGATCATAAAAAAATCTTCCACGGATGACGAAGTCGCATGCGGTTCAGCTAGTATAATTTACTTATCTATTACTGGATTTATTGGTTGATAGTCTTGAGACCCACAACTTCATTTGCGTTGCGAATACGTTTAAGATACCTACTTTGCGTGTAACGAGACAAATCGCTAGTTCAATGCAGTACCGAGTAATCCCCGAAAAAGCTTCAGCTTTAGTGAGAGAGTAATATGTACTTAAATCTTGTAACGCGAGTTACTTAGTCCTATTAGCTCGTACTCAGTACTTAGACGCATTAAAGTAGCTTTTTCATTGTTTTAATTACGTAGTAAAATTTTACATAATAGAATATTTTTTTAAACCTTGAAATAGCTTGACCATGTAGTGCTATTTATGTTCTTTTATTGCTATCATACCTACTAGTAAGTGGAGCAAGTTTCCATCGATATTGATTTCAAATTAAAAACGGAACACCTGTTGTTTCTCTGCAACAACACTTAATTGCTTGTTCGTTTTTTTAAAGCAATAATTGAAAACTGGACCAAAGTTTTAGGACACTGTTTTTTTTTGTTTATGCAAAGCTTGAAATACGGGTCCCAGTCTAAATTCTCAACGAAACCCAAAGCTTTTATTACTAGCCGTATCTTCCAAATTGACCCGACTGCCCCCCTACATTCCTTCACCCCTCCCCCCACTCATGTTTCAGGTTAGAAACTACTCAGAGGCGAACTCATTAGTTGGTTGTAATCTACGAACCATGCAATTTAGCGAAAAATATTACCTCGCCTCAAGCCACAATAAGATAGGTGCGATAAAACGAGTAATTTACTTTTAGGAATTTGCTGAACTTCACGAACTGGCGGGAATTAAAAAGAATGAAAAAGTTAAGATGGCTGACAAAATGGCGGAGAAATATTAATAAGGCTTCGTTAGTTCAAAGGATCCTTCTTAATGAGGGATTTTAGCATGATTAAAGAAAACTCTGTCGAATGAACTTTAGCCCAAGGGTGAAAAGTAAGTATTTTGCTCATTAGTTAGGTAAGTCTAAAGGTAAGTACCTTCCTAAGTATTGGGCAGTATGGTTAGTACCTATGTGGTGTGGTACTAATACTACGTAAGTTGGATTCGTAAAACAGATAAAAAATTCAGACATCGTTAATAAAAATTAAATGTATCCATTTTTTAAAAACAAAATGTTGCTCTTTACGATGGAGTTTTATTAATAATTTAAATGTCTAGTAATTTTAGCATATATATTTCACTAGGCCTGTTACTTTTCTTTTTCAAAATTTACGCCCGGCCTAAGTGTACTAGAAGTTGGCTAAAATCAGTCAACTGTTTTTTGTTCGTTTTCAATGTACTCAATTATGATTCTTTACCTTAATAATTATATGACGTCATATTATTAAACAAAGAGGTTGTTGTTTAATTAAATCGAACAAAGGTTTTATTCAATTCGGTATACAAAACCACAGGGGAGTTCCCGGTACTGGCAGTTTACATCATCCAATAACCACAATGCTCTATCATAGGATAATGTAAGATCCTGTTCTGAGCCTATAGAGATACTCTGGGCCCCGAAGTGAGCCTGCAGAGATCTCATTCTGGGCCCTGAAGTGGATTACGGCTTGTCTTCGGTTCTCAAAGCATCGAGGCAAGCCTGACAGAAGCAATTTTAAAATCAAGTTTATGAGAGTTTTGGCTGGAACGTGAAAATGTCGCGATGGGCGGCAGTAAATTATTTTTCTAAACTTGTATTAGTGTAAAAATGGTGGTGTTTACCGGGCCTATGGGAATCAAAGCCCTGTGTAGCACCTATGGTTATGGGGCCAGGCGTGATCTCTTACCAACAGGAGAGCGCCTAACTTATCTCGCTACTTGTTTACATAAAAATAAAACTTATTTCTAGACAGCAATCTCAAGTTATACTGCTTATAAAAACATCAATAGTAAGCTTGTAAAAGACATTGTTTATTGACTATACAGATCGACCAACGATCACATTAAATTACGAAGCGAAATACGATGTTTCTAACTAATTATCCTCCAACAGTACGCCTAAATTAATTAAAAAGTTTTGGGCCAATTATAAGTTATAGTCAATTCAAATCACAATTGTATATTTCGGTTCATTCAATGATACCATATTTTGTTACTATGTACATATACATAAGGCTTATTCTTAGGTTAGTAACATATTAAAAAGTAGGTACGTTACTAAGTTAGTTTTCCTGAAAGTGGTAGCCGACCAGATGGACGGTTGCCTTTTGCGGCATTGGATAGGGGCAGACTCAGTGTTAGCAACTTATACCTGGCACTGAGTGTGCTGCTACCTGTACCTACTTGTAACTATGTAATTGTAATCTATTATTTTTTAGTAGCTTTATTGAATTTGAATTTTAATAATGTTTGTGAAATATGGATCATAGAAGTCTGAAATAAAATATTTTTATTTTATTTTATTTATTTTTATTTAGCTAGGTACATTTCCACATCCAGAATAATTCAATCAACACTGAAATCCTATATATAGGATTTTTAAATTTACCTACGCCGCAAATTTTTATTTAAAAAAAAAAATTAAATGAGCAATGCTGAAGGGTACTTACTACTACAGGTACTACGTTAGTATAAAAATTTTTGGGTTTCTACAAAATTACGGAGTGACAGCGGGGTGTGTGCGACGCCCGAGCCGAGCTTTTACGAGCTGGGTTCTAAATATTTCCTATATATTTTGAATGTGGACGAATCTCCCCATACTTACCTGACTTTGAACGTAAGTAATTAACAAAAACTGTGATAAATCATCGCTTATATTGTTCAACCATTTGACAGATTTTTTTATTGTTATATTTTATATAAGGCCTTGAAAAAACAAAGCTCGTATATACTAACGATCAAACTGTTTAGATATAATGATAAAATCTACTACAAATTAACAAAAGGTAGAAGCGAAATTTGGTTAGAATTAAACTTCCTTTGTCCATGGTTAAATAATATTCACTTAATTTATTTTCATTAATTTACTAAATTTATGAAACAATTTTTTTTTCAAAATAAATTTGTTAAATATTGGGCTTACTGTTACTGTAGTCGCTTTTCTATGTCTTGAGTCAATCGGTACGCATTATTGATAATTATTTGAGTTTCATTCATCGTTTATCAAACTCGGGCACCTTTTTTTTTTTTTTTTACAATGGGAAAATGCAGTTTACGCATCCCCTCCGGCCCGGGGAGAGCCGTAGGGGTATGTCGGACTCACCACCAAGTTACTAGCAGAGTGCTAGTAGCTGGTAGCATACCGACTGAAAACCCATCGACATTCCTTCAATCACCTCAGTGCTAATGCGTCGTCAAACCACTCGTCAGCGGACGAGAGGTTCGACGGCGCACCATCACTTGACAGGGTCACGGGGTCCCGGTCGGATTCGACCGCGGCCCTGTCGGTGATCGTCCGCCTAAGGCGGACCCCTCTGCAAACTCGGGCACCTAGCTCAAGCCAACTCGCTGCAGCTCGGCTCGGGCGCCGCACTCGCTCCGCTGTAACTTAGTCATTTTGTAGTAACCAAAAATTCGGACTGCACAGATACATCGTAGTATCCCTTCCGCATTGCCCATTGAAGTTATTTTGGTAATTCAATACTTGTGGTGTATATTATTTAATTTGAAATGAATATCTATTTTTGACTTTTTTATTTGGACGCTCTCCTAGCCGAGAGTAGACCTGAGTCCCTGAGCTGTAAAAACTTATTATGCTGATTACATGCTATGTGTAAAACCCCTTATCTGCGGCACAATCTATTTAACAAAAGCATTATTTAAAGTTATGCAGTGTGAAGGCCACTCTTCTTACAAAAGTAGGTTAACGAGACCATTATTTGTTCAAATGAAGTTTTTTTATCTCATGTAGATAATATGCAACTGGTTAAAAACCAGGTTTTTAGAAAAAAAAACGGAAAACTTTATAGAAAAAAAAACGAGCGAGTAGTCGCATAGGATGTTAACATTTGAAATCTGATTTAAATTTGGAAGGATTCTATTTACTTCCTAAGGTTGGTACCATCTGACGGCTAACTTCCAGTCACACACACTTCCGTTGCATTTCACGAAATCACTGCCACAGAGGAAAGATGTTACTACCTCAGCAAACTATGTAAGTAAATATTAATCAACTTATTTGAACATAAATTTTATTTTCCTTACTTGAAGGAAGGGCATGAAGTCATCATGAAGTAAGGGACAAGAACTAACCTAGAGGCTCTTACCCTCCCCTTCTCGCCACTATCTTTACTTGAGCGACGACCGACGACACGACACCTCCAATCTTACAGACAAATCAAAACAATTCGACAGAAATATCCCGCCATAAATTCAACTCAGAATAGTTATCGTAAAACCTCATTCATACACAAGCCGATTACTCCAACAAAATGCTACGAGTATTGTTGGATTTAGGAGCTACAGGGGGTGGAAAGGGGGTGGGGGGTTTTGATGAATGAGCCCCTGCCCCGGGCTAGAGCCCTCTTATCTATTGTTTGCGGGAACTACTCAGCCAGGATTCTGCACTACGCACAGTTGCCAACTCAGCCTTTTTTTGTTAGAAGTAGCGCTTTTTCGCGATATAATTAATAATAAAAAAATTGGACATAACGCTAACATTTTATTAGACTGCAATTAGCATTGCTATTTTCTAGCTTGACAATATTCTACTTAAGGCTAATCCTCAATACAGGTCGATGTAAATGTAAAGAAGCTAGCAGTTCTGTAAGTGTCTGTGATTAAAAATCTTGTGTAGCACTGTTTTCGTCATGAGACGTGATTTTTAATATGAAGAGAGCGCTTTGCATGTCTAGTGACTCGTTTAGGTACATTTAAAAACATTTTTAGTAAATAACAGTAGAATATTAAAAAATATTTTACAAAAATCTTCCATTCATTTTCTACAAAATCTCGCCACAAAAGCTGATAGCAGTTGGCAACAGTCTGTGTGCAGGCTTCACCGACTTTAAAATTCATATAGGGATGAAAAGAACGCGTTTTGGCTTGCGTTTCTGAATGAAACAAGGATGAAGGATTCTATTTACAGAAATCGCAATATGATGTGCTATTGTGTACAGTTCGCTTGAAATCTCAGTTGAATGAAATAAGCTCAAAAAGACCGCAATTTGCTATAAAAAATAATGCGCACTGAAAAGTAGACACCCAAAGATGACTCGCGTATAACTTTTAAACTATTTATGTAACAAGCTTAAAGTTTAACAAAAACTGCAAACCCGACTGCGAAATATTCCAAATTAAATTTAAACTAATAAATAAGGGTTTGGTACGGTATGTGTGCACAATAACGACAATCTTAAACAACAGTTTTGAACAGACATGTCCGCTTACTACGCCAAGGACAGGGCTTAAAAGCCACTGGTGGAACCCGGCACTGCAAAGACACCGCTGCAAACTCCGGAAGCTGTTCAATAGAGCGATCAACACTAGACAAGACACTGACTGGGCCAACTACCAAAAGTCAAAGAACACTTACAAAATAAAGATCAGAGCAAGGAAAGCAGAGACTTGGAAGCGCTTCTGCTCTGGAATAGAAAGCACTAGCCAAACAACAAGGATCAAGAGCATACTAGCTAGCGAACCAGTTCACTCGCTAGGATGCCTGAGAAAACCTGATAACACTTTTACTAAGACAGACGCAGAAACTAGTGAACTTTTACTAGAAACTCACTTCCCCGGGTGCAAGGTTGCCGTGGGACAAGATTGGGACGCGTGCACTGACTACAAACCCAACACCCAGGATTGGACAGTAGCTCGAAACCTAATAGACCGCGATAGGGTACTCTGGGCTATTAACACTTTCCTACCCTTTAAATCGGCAGGACTCGACGGTATTTTCCCGGGTCTTCTGAGATGGAGTGGGAGCCCACTAGCAGAACACCTGGTTAACATCTTCAGGGCCTGCATAGCACATCACTATATACCACAGAAATGGAGAGAGGTGAAGGTAGTGTTCCTACCAAAACCGGGGAGAAGTGACTACACTCTGGCTAAATCCTTCCGACCCATTAGCCTCACATCCTTCTTCCTCAAAACATTAGAACGAATCTGTGACAGAGAGATCAGAGGGAATATCCTCCTTCTAAAGCCACTACACCAGAATCAACATGCTTATAGCCAGGGAAAATCAACGGAATCTGCCCTACATAGCGTTGTCTCGCGCATAGGAGCAGGACTCGCTAATAAGCAACCGACACTAGGCGCCTTCATAGACATCGAAGGGGCCTTCGACAAAACCACTTTCATGAGCATCAATAAAGCACTGGAAGAATACGGTGTTCCTCCGACGCTAGCAGAATGGATTAACAATATGCTCAAATACAGAGCCATACAATTCACTATTAATACAACCACTAGAGGTATAGTAGCTAGAGGATGCCCACAAGGCGGAGTACTATCCCCACTTCTATGGAATATTGTGGTGGATGAGCTCATTAGGAAACTAAATGGAAAAGGCCTATTTACTGTGGGATACGCTGATGACCTGGCTATCCTTGCTACGGGATGTTTCGAAAACATACTATGTGACCTCATCAACACTGCCTTCAAGACCATCGAAACTTGGAGTAAAACACACGGACTTTCAGTCAACCCAGCCAAAACAGAACTCATACTGTTCACCAATAAGAGGAACTTAGCCAGACTAAGACTACCAAAGCTCGCCAATACGGAACTAACACTAACAAATGAGGTCAAGTATCTAGGTGTCACGCTAGACAGCAAACTTCTTTGGAATAAACACCTTGATAACAAACTGCAGAAGGCCTGCATCATCTTCTTTCAATGCAAACGAATGCTTGGCAAGACATGGGGGTTATCACCAAAATTGACAAAGTGGCTGTACACTACAGTCATCAGACCGACACTAGCATACGGAGCGATCGTATGGTGGACAAGAACAGAGCTGAGCACTGTAGCATCCAAACTACAAAAATTCCAACGCCTAGCCTGTTTGGCAATCGCAGGATGCATGAAATCAACACCCACAGCAGCACTAGAGGTTATCCTAGGTCTTACCCCACTTGACCTCTTTATACAGCAGGAGGCGACAATGTCTGCCATTAGACTCCAACAACTAGGGCTGTGGGGGAACACTCGAAGCTCACACGCTGCTATCCTGGATCGTGCGATAGCCATTGAACCACTAATAGCAGCTCCATGTGACAAAACACCAAAGATATATCATTTTCTGAAACAATACCGTATACAGACATACGAAGGGAATAGCGATCAATCAGGAATTGATGAACTTCGCATCTACACTGATGGATCCAAGACAAAGACAGGTACAGGAGCGGGCGTACACTCGCTAGACCTAAACATGAACATCAGCATGACACTAGGCACGCACAGTTCCATTTTTCAATGCGAGTGCGTGGCAATAACAGAAGCTGCCAATGCCATAGCACGGAGAGGCGTACGGAATTACAAGATACGAATCCTCTCTGACAGTATGGCAATATTAAAAGCCCTAGAAAGCTACACATGCAACTCGAGGCTTGTACACGAATGTCACTTGTCCCTAGAGACCATATCTACGCAAAACGATGTGACTCTGCAATGGATAAAAGGACACAGCACGTCACTAGGAAATGACGCCGCAGACGAGCTTGCCAGAATGGGATCTGAGGCCACCAAAGCGGGACCTCTTCCCTTCCTGCCCCTGCCACTTTCACAGATGCGTACGTGGATACGTGAACATACTCATAGCCAGCATAACGACCGCTGGACTAATGCCACGGACTGCCGACAATCAAGAATGGCCCTGCCACAGTTAACACCGAGACTGACAAAGCGTCTCATAAACCTGAAGAGGCAGGATCTACGTGTGATTGTGGGTACAATCACAGGACACTGTCTACTGAACAAACACCTCCACAACACTGGTAACACTGACAGCCCACTCTGCAGAGGCTGCTTAACAGAAGAAGAATCAGCTGCCCACGTAGTCCTGGAATGCGTGGGAGTGACAGCACAACGACACGAAATCCTCGGGCAACCGAGGTCACTCCGCGAAGCCTGCGAAGAGCCCAGGAATCTTCTGCGCTTCTGGACGGAGTTAGGCTGGCTACATCCGTAGCCAGCAGGTAACTTGCTCACGCAAAAAGGACCGATTGACGAGTCCAATTGCGGATAACGGAGTCAACTACATACATACATACAAGGGTTTGGTAAACAAAAATAGTAGATTGTATCATAAGGGAGCAAAATAATATTTTTACAGCGAGGGCGCTTTCCCGAGAATCTTTCGGGATATTTTAGGATTCTTTAGTCGTCGCCCGAGCAAAAAATATATTTTGCGCCCGAGTGATAAACTCTACTTTTCATCACCCTCTATGAGAAAATAAAAGGTGCCTCATATTTTATTGTAATATTATTATTTAATAAAACTTAGAGTAACAACTAAATTGAAATTAAATAGTATCTAATAAAGTATCAAAAATATTTACTATAATAGTAATTAATAATACTACTATTAATTAGTAGTTATACTATTAATTATAATAGTAATTTATAGATAGTATTAATAAAAAAAATATTCCAAATTTCGAAATTGAAAAAGTGCACCGCAATTATCTTTGCCGCGCACTTTTTGAATGTGGAACTATATAAATAGGATTAAAAACTCATTACTGCCCGCTAAAAGTTTTTTAAAGAAAACACTACCTTTGGGTGCACTTAGAGGCGAACCAATTCATCCTTTTCGAATAGATGGGATGAAAAAAATATTAACGACTTACTATTTAGCTCCAAAAATCCGCCAGATTGATATTTTTTTTGTGCGTTTGGTTTTGGGCTGATTCGCGGTTTGGCGCTTAACAATTGCAGGAAAAAACCGTAGTGCGGCCTAGGCCTTCAAGACAGAATAACACAATATATTTTCGCTCACTGGAGCCGTGTGAGGCGGTCATAAAAATGCAAATATCTGTTTTCACATCGATCGTAGTGCCAGAGTTTCTGCAGCTGTTTCGTATTTCGTACATGAAATCTGTTAAGAGATTTATCTTTTCCCACTCATAAGATTACTCTTCTTATAAGAAATATAACTTATTGCTGATTTTCTTGACTCTGATTTTCCTTTTCTACCCAAATGTTTGATTTCAAGTTCGGTAAGCAAGTATCTAATTACTTTGTAGTTTCTTTTTTTTTTTAGAGATACCCCCCCCCCCCCCCCCCCCCCCCCCCCCCCAAGCCAATATGCAAATAGCAAACTATGAACAACTGGAAGAGAATTCTAAAAAAATAAGAATTGTCTTCCTTTTCTCTGAGCAAAGGACTATTTCAGTAAAGTGTGCCTATATTCTAAATCGTCGATGACGCACAAGCGCTTTTACAGACTGATTATTGGCGTTTTTAAACGCTAGCGTGTTAGCTTTTGGGAAGGATTGTCAACAAGCAGATTGTAAAAAAGCCGATGAAACTGGGCGACTTTACACGCTACAAGCGAAGTCGCTAGCGTGTAGCGTTTAAAAAAGCCGTGTGTCATCGTACTATAACAGCGCTAAAACACTCTTAATCCGCCTGAGGTCACCCCTCGCCAAAAGAAGCGTAGACTAAACAAAGACAATAGGTACTTACACCTGTCGAGAACCCGACAACCGGGTCAAGTCACACGACAAGAAAACTCACAACTTACTACATGTATAGAGATCTTTCCGATTTGTTTTTTTTTTTGCGATGGATACCGAATCACATCTTAGTACAAGAACTAGCTAAATTACAGGACTTAACTTCAATCAATATAATATCGATGTGTAACATCTTTCTTTTCGGAATCCTGCAATCTGTGAGAGTGATTTTGATAAAAGGGACGGAAGTGTGTATCAGGAAGCGCGATTTAAGCGTTCCAAGTTCCAGAGACCAATGAGCGTTGGCCTTCAGATGGTACCAACCTCAGAATAATGAAGCAAATAGAATACTTCGCATACTTATGGGGTTATATCTTGATGTCTGCGTTCGATATGCCCAAGCCAAAGTATTGAACTAAAGGAGCCTCTTCGAGGCGCACTTGAAATCCTTTCACCACACTGGTTCGAAAGAACTAATGACACGATAAGAAGAAGACCAAGGTGAGATGTCAGATGTTATAAATCATATGATTATTCGACTAACTGTAAATCGTCGATGACACACAAGCTTTTTTACACGCTGATTGTTGGCGTTTTTAAACTTTAAACTTTGCATGTCGTCTTCACCTATAATTGCAGTGGCACTTGGCCTGAGCTATGTATCATGTAACCAAAAAAATGTATTAGTGTATACTGTGTTGGTGATCAATAAATAAAATAAAAATAAAAATAAACGCTAGCGTGTGAGCGTATTCGCTTTGGTAAGTATTGTCAACAAGCAGATTGTAAAAACGCCGATGACACTGGGCGACTTTACACGCTACAAGCGAAGTCGCTGGCGTGTAGCGTGTAAAAAAGCCGTGTGTAATCGTACTATTATCAAGTAACTTATTACTAAGGTGAGATGTCAGAGTTACACTCAAAAACCTTCTAAACTACGTATCAAGGTCCTTGGTTACACATCATTGTTATTATGCGACTATCTATAATATGGCTCGCTCGTTGTTTTAAAGCTAAATTACAGTAGCTTTTGAGACTGATCATCATAATGTCTCAAAGTGATTGACCGCTAATAGCACTGTTGCACCTGCCTATGTAAATAAAGTCCAGTTTAGAACTGTTTTATTCATGGCCAGGCGATATCTTTTACTATCAGGAGAACGTCTATCTCGCATTTAACGATGTCAAGTATACTCGTAGCATTGTTATTCAAAAGCTTAATAATTACATATTTGTCTTTCCTCGACTTAAGTTTTAAAATAGACTCTTTACCGCCCATTGTACATGCTCCTTAATTATCTTGTATATGTATCATTAACTTTCCTGTTTTTACAATAAAGAGTTTTCATTCATTTATTCATTCATTCAATTTTACTTTTAAAAACTCAATACCGAAACACGAGGAACTGCAGAAATAAATCTAATGTAAAATATCTTCAGAAACTGCAATGTCCAAGATTTCACAGCGGTTGCGGCCTCCTGGGAGCCTATTTTCACTTTAGATGGGGTTCATTTTCTGTCTCCAGACAAGAATTTTTAGTTTACACTCAGGAGAATACTGAAACTTTAATGTTGGTAGCATAAAATTTAGACTGCAAAAAACTAGCTAAGAAATACTGGTTTCCTTATATCATCATGGGAATTTCTTGTAAAATGTAATGTAGTAAAGTAAACGTATCAAAAAATCAAGGTTTAATATTTTAAATAGCCGTAATAAGTCTAATAAAATCTAACCTTTTTCACAAAAATGCTCATGATGAAAAATTTTATAGCATTTTACAAAAAACCCGAACTTATGAAAAATCTAAGATTTAATACCGCAGCTACCGTAGGTCTAACAAGATTGGACCTTATTCACAAATTGCTCATGTTGAAAAATTTAATAGCACTTTACGAAAAACCCGAGATTGCAATCGTTTTAAAAAATCGTCCCTTATACCAACAAAGAGCACATTTTTGTCCTAAGATAAGACTGTAACAGCAACATTTGCATAACGTAACCCAATAAATGAGTCATAATCTCGAAATGTAGGCACGAACATGTTGCGTTTTTACATACCTAATTTATGGTGAGTTGGTTTTTTTTCCCCGTTTCTAAATGTCTAAATGAATGTGCTTTCATGTCCTATATCAACTGAAGAATATAAATTAATGTGATTTCAAATTAGCTTTGTATTATTTTAAACAAACTACTACAGATTCGAGAGCGATATCTGGATAACAAGTAGCCTACTAAGTGCGATTTCAGACGAGCATATTTTTGTCGCGCGTATACGGCAGCTTGACACTACAAAAGCGTGTCGCGCGCTCGGTTTTTTTCTAGCGAGTGTGAAGTCTCTCGCGGCTTGTCGCGGATATACGCGAACACGCGCTGCGAAAAACAAAACACGAGCGGCGCATCCGCCCATGTATTCCGCTAATCTGAAACCGCACTAAATAACTACAACAACAATAATAAGAAATTAAGATTTAAAATCTTAAAACCACTTTGTTATGCTTTTGCTCTATCTCGCTTTCTTTACGAGATATAGGAGTTTTTATGGATCTTAAATGCATTGAGTCATCGAGTTCTGAGCTACCCTGACAGTTTCAGCCGGATAGCTAAACGGGAAGCGCTCGAAATACGAGTTGCAAGATTCCACCCGGAACGACAGACATGTAGACAGACAGACAAACAAAATACTTGATGAAAAAAATTAAAACTAACACCCATATTCTAAGTCGATTTTTTTCACTCAAGTGAATACTTACATTTGAAATTTGACAGGTGACAGCCGAACCTTTGGTAAAGCGGCGGCCATTTTACCACTAACGTAAGTATTCCTTTGAGTTAAAAAATCGACTTAGAAAATGGGTGTGATTGTCGCCGGCCGCAGCCTCGCCCGGTCGCTGTAGTCGGTGGCTCATTTGCGACTGGCCTTAGCATTTTTCAGCTCATAAAGAATACTCAATACTCATACCAAGTTCCAGCCGAATCGGTTCAGTGGTTATGACGTGATTAAGCAACAAACATCCTTCTTTTCATCCAACTATCTACACAAACTTTCACCTTATTTTTTCTAGCGATAGCATAATATTATGATGCGCTTCTTTAGCCACTAGCATGATTGCTCTTGGCACACGAGTAGGTATAAATATAATTGAATTAGGTCCTACGTAGCTATGCTATGTTCCTAGCTACATGTCAATATTGTGTTGTTCAAAGGTACCTACAGACTGGGTATCGCATCATTAATCAATATCACTCACAGAATGATTAAAGTATAGAAACACAATGTAGTACCTACATTGAAAATGCGACCAAGAAATGGGAGCCACATTGGATAACTTTTAGTATATTCTGGTCCGATGCTAATTTTCAAAAAAGACGACAGGGCTAAATAACTACTATATGTTAAAACTACTAGGCTTTTTCATTGACAATAAAACTACATCGTAAAAAGTAACAAACATTTTTTGAAAATAGAGATATTTAATTTTTTTTGCCAGGGTGTCTGTAAATTTTCGGTCCTATAAACCGCATCCAACGGTGTTCCTAGAGTGTTCTATAGGAACACCGTTATTCATGTATGATATCACTAAATTTTTGTAAATATTTTAATTATGGTGAGGGAAAACATCGTGAGGAAACTAGCATGACATACAACCTAAAAAGTTCTAAAATAAGTGTAGAGTGCACGAAAGGATCCTCTTCGAGGCTCACTTGAAACCCTTTCACCATATTGGTTCGAAATAACTAGTGTCTCGATACGCACGTGTAGTTGTAGAATTTTCTACTCACTTTAATTTTATAGAACCTTTTTTGTGATAAAACGAATTGCTCTATTTATTACGAATCGATGTTTTTGTTCAAGGTTTTCAATGGGTAATTGACAAGGCATGTCACCTGGACCTGGACTTTCCACGGAATCAACTGCAAATTACTTACGTAATTTACTTCAGTCATAAAAAGACAAGAAATTCACGAACGCGTACATCGAACAATTAATTTACAATACGGGACGTGAAATTTACGTCACAACATCCTTTCAATGTCAAATAACTGCATTGATTAATTGAGGAAAATCTCCGATTTCCCGTACTCGGCTGGCACGCTGTCGTGTCAGGATTTCGGAACAAAAGAGTGATGCATAACAATAATAATCTAATTGTAAACTATAGACTAATGCCTAGTTCACACATACCGAGCCAGACGGGCGAGACAGTAAAATGTTTCTCGGCCGATACAGTGAGACAGATCACTTGCTCAGCCGAGCACTCGACGCTATGTTTATACGTACCGAGTTCTCGGCCGAGAGCACTGTCTCGGCCGTTTGCTCGGTACGTGTAATCAAGGCCTTAGTGCGATTTCAGATTAGCGGATTCGCCGCTCGTATTTTTTTTTATAATAGCGACAAGCGGCGAAAGACACGCTACTGACACACGATAGAAAAAATCTAGCGTAAACCCAGGTTACGCGCGTTCTGCTTTTAAAATTTCGCGAGTAAAGGCCCATTTACACGATGCAAGTTTCTTGCCTGTTGCATACCATTAAATTGAAGCAATAAATGACTTGCATGGTCTAAACAACACGTAACATTCTTGATCTGTCATCTATCTGTCAGACAAGTTTTGTTTCAAAACTTGTCTGTGTAAACAGCACATGCTATAATTCCTCAAGCAGTTCTTGTATTCAACTGGATTCTCTCTTCATATGCAAACATGAGTGCAGTGAGTGAGGGTATGTTAATATACACCGTAAATTTTCTATCATCAGAAATAAAAATACGCAGACCTAATCAGTTGCCGTTACTGAACACAGATATGGAAAAAATATGATATTTTTTTTTAGAAATATTTTTTTAAGATATTGCGGTTATTAAAAATTGGTGGTGTATATTCTCAATGAACTTTATTAAATCAGCACAACCAAATTTACATTTATATAAAAAATTTGGACTCATATTTTTTTGAAATAGTAGCTTCTAAAACGTTCCAACACTTGAATGAAAATTAGCCAGCGCAAAAACGTGCAATACTTGAAGCAACCCGCTGAAAAATGGTACTCGCACATACAAGTCTGTGTTTAGACAAGTCAAAACTTGACAGCAATAAATCGCCTAAACATAATTGTATTGATGTAAACAAAAGGCATCAGCAATTCTTTTATGTCAAGACTTTCATACAATAATTGCATACCATTTTTTTTACTTATTGCCGCGTGTAAATAGTTACTTACAATTCTTGAAGATCAATAATTGCGCGCCATGTATTGCATTAAATTATTGCCGTTGTATGTACAAGAAAATGGTATCGTGTACATAGGCCTTTACAATCCGCGACTATACGCGTAACGAAAATACGCTCGTCGGAAATCGCACTTAAAATACAATCTAATTGTCATACGCTAGTCTGAAACCGCATTTAGGATGCCTTGCACGAAAACGTTTTGAAACAAAGTTAAAATTATTTTGAAGGTACCTATACAATTTAAAAACTTATTTACACGAATACTATCATTATTTCTAGATTAATTTGAAAATTAAGTGTATATTAACAGATTAAAGCTTAATCTGATCTCCAGGTGTCAGACCATTCATCAATCACTTCTTTTTCAACACTTTTATCAAAGGTTTTAGCCGGATTCATAACGAGAAAAGTTATTTTAATATTATTTGGAAAATGGAAGGGACGAATTGTTCCATAAAAAGTTACAATGCAATTAATTCCAGCAAACGGTTTAAGGGGACGTAGCTTTTGCTCGTCAGAAAATTTAACGTATTATTGAAAAGAACATTTTTTTAAGTGAAAACTTCTTATGGTGCACTGAGCAAAATATTTCATGGGTAGCGAATTGGACTGGGCTACTGGGCTCCCGACGCTCGGACGTAACACTACTTCGGGTAAAGTCGGCTAGTATAATATTTCTAAGTGAAGATGATAATGTGTCTAATGTATTTTATTTCACCTGAACGACATCAAATAATGGTAGCGTAACATTAAAATCTTACAAAATAAAGTGCCTGCATTGTTAATGCTATGAACGTGAAAATATTGTTTTTTTTTAATTAGCATCCTTTCTACTATCATGTCAATATACTCACTGTCAAACTGTGAGCAATAGTTGTATTTCGTATTATTAACCTCGCCTTTGAAGAAGTTTTCACTTGTCGTGTGGTCTTAACACAACTCACACAACTTTCCAACCGACTTTAAATAAAGAAGAAGATTATCAATTCGGTATTTTTTTTTTTTTATGTTTGTTACCTCAAAACATTGTTATTTATAAACCGATTTACAAAATTCTTTATTTATTTAAAAGGATATATTATTAAATTAATCGTAATTGCGTTACAGGAGTGATTTGATATTATGTAATATCCTGTTATGTAGAACTTAAAAAAAAATACGTGCGAATTTCGAGTGAAACGTGACTCGAAAGGCATACTACCTTTAATTAAACATGATTGTTTCGACTTCAAAGGCTTGAGTGTGAGTCTATTGCGATTCAGAGTGGCACGTAGATGTACCTATGTGTCAGAATTGCGTAACATACATACTTGGGACACGTTTGAGTACGAATTGGATTACGGTTCTAGAGCGTTTATTATATTTGTACAAGTATTTATCAATTTGGGCATGAGGAGTTTTTTGGAAGATTACACACTTATACATAAAAATAATGCCTTATGAAATTTCTCGCTATGAAATGATAATCGCGATTACGTTTCGCGACAATCTAGGCATTAGTCTAGTCCTATTTTAGTGTCCTAAAGGGGCTAGCATGAGAACCTACCACACCACTGTATGCGAATTACTGTTACCCTATTACCAAGTGACAACAATCAAATTATTGAGTATTGAAAAAAAAAGTCATAGTATGGCTGTAATAATATTATTTATCAACAAATTATAGAAATATATTTAGTAATAAATCCGCTTGATTTCTAAACAAAGGTTTTAATTAACTTAACTTTAGTTTAGAACTTTAGTACATATTACTATATTATAAACCAAAGAGTCAACGAACAGAAAACCAAAGTTTAAAGATACGACACGTGTTTCGCCTCTACACGAGGCATCATCAGGAGGTGTGGACTCGCCGAAGTTCGAAACGAGAGTTCTCGTTTCTCTCTTTATAATATAGTAATATGTACTAAAGTTCTAAACTAAAGTTAAGTTAATTAAAACCTTTGTTTAGAAATCAAGCGGATTTATTACTAAATATATTTATATAATTTGTTGATATTTATGGATTTCCGCAAAGTAACGCCTGAATCAATCAATTATCTAATATTATTTATTCTTTGGTATGGCGGCGAAGAAGGGCGTTATTTTTGGACTGAAATATCTCTACCTTTATACGTTTCAGGTTACTAAGAATGAGTTCTATCATAATTCTGAATTATAATTACTGAGATTTTCTGTTAATTAATCAGTCTTCATTCATACTGTAGACAAAAGGTCTTATTAATTCGCCTTCAGCATCAGAACCACTGGATCTATTGTGATATTCAATTCCATTCTTTATTTCTATTAACATAGCATTACAGGAGATCCAATGGGTTATAGGTAACATCATCGACTTCATATGGACTGTTCTAGTGACCGTAAACACCACTGATAAGTCACAAGGAAGCAAAATACGCAATTTTGTTTACTTCGATGGCATATTTTTTTCAATTATTTTGATTTAAAAACTTAACTACTGTGCCGCTTTTGATGAAATTTGTATGGGATCAATCTGAAAGTATAAAATCTGAAACAAATGTTTTTTTTAATTAAAATCGGTTTATAATAACAAAGTTCTGAGGAACAAACATAAAAGAAAAAAAACAACCGAATTCTTTTTTTGAAGTCTGTTGAAAATCTACAATTTACAGTGACATCTTAGTCTAAGCGACTATACATGTACAAACGCCTATTATTTGGTAAGTCTACCTATTTTATATTTTATCTTCACGAAGATCCCTAAATGTATTGGCTCTCAAACTCAAAGCTTTGGGATTTCGAGCGACAAAAACTCACATAAAGACTTTTCTAAGTTCAATTGATTTTATTTTATGGAACTTGTTTAAATCGTTTTGTTTGAAGTTTTAATCGAAAAGTATGTGCCAGTTTTACAAGTAGGCTGGTATCGCTGTCGGTTTACGTACAATTTTATCAAAATGACGACGTCACGCTTACGTAGGCACAGACATAAAATCTTAATTTATTTAAATACTTAGGTACCTCTATTATGTTATTGTAGAATAGAGATAAAGCCATGAAGACAATGAATACAAGACCAATCATCGAAACATTTTTTTAAATTATCCTTATATTACGATGACATGACACACAGCTTTTTTACACGCTACACGCCAGCGACTTCGCTTGTAGCGTGTAAAGTCGCCCAGCGTCATCGGCGTTTTTACAATCTGCTTGTTGACAATCCTTCCCAAAAGCTAACACTCTCACACGCTAGCGTTTAAAAACGCCAACAATCAGCTTGTAAAAACGGTTGTGTGTCATCGTACTATTATAATAAAAACAAGAATGCAAATTATCATGACAGATAGCTACAATCCAGCAAAGCGAAGTTACGGTAATTAGCAAGATTCCATCTTAATCTGTTTCGTTGAATGGGCGCCCCCATTCAACGATTTTGTAGATAAAAATAATTTTAATGATAAAGTACTGCAAATAAAAATATTTTGTAAATAAATAGGGAGATAAGGAAATCGTGTTTAAGTCTTCTTCCGATAAAGTCTACATAATGTGTGAAGCATATAAGTTAGAGTAGGTATTGAATCATATTGTAGTACATTTTAAAAGCTCCAAAATAAAATTGACAATTTAGCTAACTTTTAGTGCATTTTGATGCAAAATTTCGGAACAGAGCGCTCTAGTAAGTATTTAGGTAATATTGGAAACGCTCCAAAAAAAGTTAGACAATTTAGCTAACTTTTAGTGCATTTTGGTCCAATGCAAAATTTCGAAACAGAGCGCTAGTGAAATTTAGGTAGAGTTAAAAATCACTATGCTTTTTCATTGTTTATTTCATGTACATAACTCAAAATAGAAAACCTTCAAAATAGAAATAAGTACTTACATAATTATTATTTCTTTTTTTCCTGTTTTCCGCCTCCATCTTGCATTGTAAATGTAAATCTTGGTGTTCAAGGAACACCATTATTAATCTCACTGTGAGATTGTGAGTTTTTGAAAGTTGTTCAACGCTATCTTATCAATAACAAACATTCATCCATCTCTTCTATGGATATTTGAGTAAATTTGACAGACACTTCATTTCTAAGCACCTACTTATGTTGATCGATAACAATTTAATTGTCATACTGATATCGCTAGGGGCGTACCTAACTATTATCTTGTTATTGCAGTACACAGAACATTGACGTTTATCAATTTTTAACCGACTTCATAAAAGGAGATTCTCAATCCGGTTGTATTTTTTTTTTAACTCTGAACTTCTCTGAATTCGGAAGTTTCTTTGTGATGTGAAAACTTCTTCAGTCGCGCTTTATTTTGTTTTATATTAAAATGGTATTGAATGAGACTGAGCCGTCATGCTGGGTAGGTATGTAACATACGTTCGGGTAACGTCGGCTCGAGTCGCTTTGATGAAGTTTTCTCTTCTGCCGTTTTCTTATGGAAAGAAAATAGGTAGGTACCGACTTTTGGATTGGTCCTATAAAAAAACGTAAAATAAAAAATAAACAAAACTATCCAGTAATTTGGTTTATAGATCAAAATAACTGGTAAACATTGGCATCCATATAAACGCAATTTCGTATTATACTTGCCTCAAAAATTTTTTTGTTAAAAATGTAGGTTCTTGTTTGTATTAACCGTGGATTTAATTATACCAGGCGATATTCTCAAAATGGACATGATTTTTTCCACCAATCAGAAACAGACAACTGAAACAACAACATCCGCCTTTGCCAACATTGGCCGAAGTTAAAATTGGAAAGTGTCAGTTGTCAATGTCTACCAATCAACGCATTTCACGAAGAATCAGGAATTCCGTCCAATTCCGTGAAATTTCCGTGAATTCTGTCTTGCCAACTCTCGATTATAGTCAAGTCAATAAAATACACAGAAAATCACGAAAACACCAGAAATGTGTTCAATATCATGGGGGCGAGGTTTTTCAGCAACAACACACCATACTAAGTAGAGATTTTTTTCAAAGATCATAGGTAACTAACCCAATTATATCGGTTCAGAACAACGAACTTCGAAAACATAGAATTGGTCCTAGCGCCCAAAAATACTACAACGACAGTCGAGCCGGGGTAGGTGGGGCTTAAGTATTGAGCCGCGCACGAGTTTAGTTTGCCCGCAGCCGGCAATGGCGGCGTTCGCGTAAAATTATTTTTACAAACACTAAAAATGCCATCATGTGCCGTCAAATGGTGTGTCAGTCGGTCCGATATACATCACAGGAGTGTTGGGATAAGTTTTTATTTGTAAGTAACTCGTTTAATCGCCTATTTTGATGTTTTTTCTAAGAGAGTTATTCCTATACAAATTTCTATGGGGATGGTGCTATGCCAAATGTAGTCATGCTTTTTCTACGCAACACTTTATGATTCCGACTCGAATAATGTTAGTACCTAGGTACCTCCTTGATTTTTATGGGGATGGCGTTATGCAAGATGCAGGATGCGGCAAGCCAAAAACAGGGTGCAATGGCGCACACTCGGAGAGGCCTGCGTCCAGCAGTGGAATGCGATAGGCTGATTATGATGTTGGTTATGGAAGATAAATTCAGTAAGTTACTTTTTTGTAATTATTATCAGTAAGGATAGGTACCTAGTACCTACTAAGTACAGAAATATTTTACTGTAGATAGGTCCAAAAAGAGAAGATCAGAGACAGCTCTGGACGATAGCCGTCCGTTTGGAAAGGCAAGAAGAAGACTGGACCCCGAGCAAAGTGTCTCGAATATGTTCAATACATATTGAAAATGACTTTTTGTGTTCTAGAGGGCGCCATATTTAATTAATTAAAACGTCACGTAGCCTATAACCAGAGGACAAACGAGACGCTTCTAACGATACCTCATTTGTCCAATTATGATAAGTAGTTTGGAAGATATGAGAGAACAGATGAACATACAAATCATAACACCTTTTCTTTCACCATAGTCGAGTAATTTGTAAAAAGACTCGACTAATGATGGTAATGACGAGTCAAGAACCATTAGATTTTATTTGTAGAGATTTATTTTACATTAAATAAAGTATCTAAAAACTGTCAAAATTTTTTGCATTGCACCTTACGGATAAATCATCCAGGGTGCGAGTGACGTAAGCTGCGTTTCATGCACTAAACGTCATAAGAGTCCTGACGTTGACACAGCAAAACTAACCCAATCTCTTACGAAATAGGGTCGACTCTTAATTATTACCACAGACAGTGACAGAGTTTTGGGGATTCCCGAGTAGGACAGACGACGCGCGCACTTCATTCGTGTTTTTGGTTTATGATTGCAGCGGAGTTTCTTTGAAGGAAGGTTTCCTTGTTTTTTTCCTTCACTGGTTCAGAAGTGTTGGCGTGATTGCGGAACATTTAAATATCCTAGTTCCGATGGGACACACGAAAACAATAGCCTATGATGCAAAAGGGAACAACTCATATAGGTACCTACCTACATAAAAGTAACTCTGCGTTATGTGTAGGGTGATTGATAGGTACAGGGCAAAGAGAATATACCCACTACGTTTGGTACAGGCAAGTATTATAATTAGTACATAGGTACCTAGTAATTAGATACCTACTCGCTGTACAAAACAAAAGAGGGTTTAGTACGCTTAAGCACTAGAAGTCGTCGGATGCGATTCAAGAAGTTTCTATTGCAAACAAAAAACTATTTATAACCGGAGTTTTGGCGGGAACGTGAAAATGTCGCATTCGCAGCATTAAATTACTTTACAAAACTCGTACATATTCAGTACATATTACATTGAGTGTTTAAGTGTAAAAATGGTGTTTTTTTATCCATTATGTGTTCGTAAACGTGTATGAGTGTAGGTGAATAGTATAGGTAATGTTGTAAAACGTGACTTTTCGTGTTGCCTCCAAAACTCCAGAGAAGCTTCTAGTAAAGTCGCCACCACCACTACTTAGGGGCATGACTTAACGACTTTGACTGATGACAAAAATAAACATAATCACAACAATTACCTACTTGACACTGGCTATAATATAGCCATTCTTTTTTTGTCGAAGAACTTTACGCTAACTTTGATGTCTATGATGTGGAGAATAAACCAAAGAACATAAAGTTCTTCGACAAAAATTAAAAAAGCCATAACCACTACTGAGTCTTCTGACTGACGTTTCGTTCAACTCTGCAAAGTGCATCGGTTGAACAGCTGATTCAGGATATTTGAATGACCGTTTGAGCGCGTGCTCGGGTGTTAATGGCCGATGAAAGGGGGATTTTGTGCAAAGCTTTGCGATTTCACGTTACAAATAGTTTGAATTCAAAGGTTTTTCCTACACGTTTTGCACATTTTTGAGCGATGCAATTTTGGCTTTTGAAATTTTTTTGTTAACTCTGCATTCTATTTCTATTTATTCCAACCGTCAAGCATGAAATGGAGCGCTCTTTTATTTGTCTTTTTGAATATTTGTGAGAATAGTTTTCAAGGAAAGCGTGACATCAAAGAAAGTTCAATTAGTAACAATTTATAGTTAATAACTCGTCCACATCAATTCTTCAGTTATTTATGTCAGGTGATTTCACTTGATATAAATAAGTGAATAATTGAGATGTGGAAATAATTATAGTGAGAAAGAACATTAAGACACTGGTAGAGAATCGTCTAACTATTTAAGTACCTACTTTGGTAAGTACAGACAGCGTCAGGGATAAGTATCCCCCTTGCGCAAGACACCCAGCTATAAATCCTTTAAAAAAATTGTAATACTTAAAATTATTTTTACGCTTACATACGGTTATACAAATATAATCTATTTTTTAAAGACAAAACTTCTCCATTCGCCGCGACGGAGATTTAAAGGGATTTGAAGCTGGATATTATAATGCAAGGGGGATACTTATCTATGACGCTGTCTGTACCTAGGTACCTATTAAAAGGTTTTGCTAATAAAAAATCCTTATAATACTTTCCACTTTCATCTAAAGCAAAACAAGTCTCACAATATCAGGAACAAGCAATAAATCACATTTTTGTGTATGACATTTTTGCGTACATAGTTTGCTTCACCAGGACCGGACTCAGTGTCTACCTACATACAAGTACCTTTACAGTACGTGCATAAATCAAATGTTTTTCATACATACCTATAGCCACTTTAAATAACTTTGCAAAACATAATTTGGTGCGCGTATCCGGGTTTTTTATTAAAACTTTTTACAAACAAGTTTTAAGACAAGTTAACCGTAAGCAGATGAACACTTGAAGCCATCTTCATTAATCTAGCCTCGCCCAGGCAGTTTCAAAAGTTACCCCTGCCCTGACTTCGTCTCACGAAGAGTGAAGACGGTCTTTCAAGAGCTTCGGAAAACAAAATAACAAAGTGAACCTGACTACTACACAGAGACTCCTGTGCTGACTACACCCCACAGCACAGCCTTTGAAGAGCTGAAGGAAATAAAATTTTATCTGGCTGCACTTTAATGAATCACTACGTCTCAAAAGCTACGCAAACATTATTCAAACAAGCGCCTGAAACTTTGCCCCGTCTGTCAACTTCTGACCGAGGCGCACCCTGGCTTACTGAAAAAAAAACCCCTGCCCTGGCTTCGTCCTTTAGCCTCTCAAGAGCGACACAAACATTATTCAAACAAGCACACCTGAAACTTTGCCCCGTGTCTCTCAACTTCTGAACGAGTTCATCTGAAGCGCACCCTGGCTATAGAGTGCTGAAAAATTACCCCTGCCCTGACTACGTCCCTCCAGTTACCCTGTCCTGACTACGTCCCCCGGCCACTCGAGTGCTACGGAAAACATTATTCAAACAAGCGCACCTAAACTTTGCCGCAGACTTTATTTTTATAGTAAATCACCACTCGATGTGGCTCGGACTGTTTATTTCTGTTTATTTTCTAGTGTCTAGCTAGTGTTTAAGTTTAGACTCTAGGGATTGTGAAACTTTAGATTTAGCCACAGAGCAAGATTAAATCTAGATAAAATCGTTTTGTTAGGTAAAATTTAAATTTATTATATAATAAAAAAACAAACTCCACCTTGGTTTGATAGTGTCTATCTAAGAAGCCTCTTCGAGGCGCACTTGAAATCCTTTCACCACACTGGTTCTCAAGAACTAGTGACACGATAAGAAGAAGAAGACACTCTATCTTGGTGATATATTAATAAGAGTAAGTACCTACCTATAGTTTATGTTTTTATGATGAGTTAAATATAAATAATATAGGGTAATGTTCTGTAATTTTATTTCAATTGTTTGACACTGAAAGTATTCTGCCGGTCGCTGCTATCTCAGTGGGTATTGAGCCTTAATCGTAAGCCTTAATAGTAGGTATGTAGGTTTTCGAAAGCATTTCTTTGTAAGATCGTTAGAGTTCTATTGTGCTCACGATAAAACGGGGAATGTAACTAGTAAAGTTTCTTTTGACGAAAACTTTTCATCTATTTCTTATAGTAGATAGAGGCAGGGGCTAGCTACTAGGGATGTCACATGGTTGTCACTTATGGTGGTATACTGATAGAGATATACAGAATGACTCATTCCAAATAATAAAAAATGAATATTGAGGCGTCCATCGATTGGGATAACTCGGATTGGGACCACGGTCCCAATCGACGGATCGATTTAATATTACTATTTTTGAAAACGAAATAAAAAATCTATTGTTACAAATTTTTATACAAAAACAGCGTAGGTGGACAGATCTTAAAAATAAATTAGTTCTATAAGTTGGTAAGGTGGAAAGATTTGGGGAGGTCTTGCCCAACAATGGGACAACATAGCATAGGCTGATAAAAAAAAAGTTAGAAAGTGGGTTATTTACCTATTCTATATGAAGAGACTGGCAGGGACAGCCCTAGAATCAGCGGAGCTGGCAATGTCCTTTGTCTGAACATATAAGACCCCAAGTTGAACAGATTTAGAGAAATTGTATTAGATTGACAGATTCCTCAGATTGTGCTGCCTTTGTATTAAGGCCCAGAATCTCGGGCGCCGCTATCTCGGTCCCACATTTGTACATTTTTGAAGATATAAATTGTCTGAGCAAAAATGTCAAAAAAGTAAGTTCAAAACAAAAAATCTCATATCCTTACGTAAACAGTTTCAGAGTTATTTAGGTTTATAAGTCGGTAGGTATTTTGATTACTTGGTTATAGAAAATGATGACTAGTTACTCTGTATTCAGTATTCAGTCATTTATTGCCATATTGGGTAGGCAATTACATCTCAGGTCTTAATAAGTCTTCTCTACTATAGCTACTACTCTAAATAACAGTTATTAATTAATAATTTATAGGTACCTACCATATAAATTATTTGAGAATGATGAATCCGTTGTCTGAGCGGTGCGCGCGGCGGCATACATCCCGCATAGTAAGTAACGCTTGACGTCATACAATGGAAACAGGCCCTCGATTCGGGAACTCTGAGTTTCCGAAGGTGATTGAAAGACGTCATCCTGGATAAATATAATTTTGCGACCTTGATTTCGGTCATTGAATTGCATAATTGACTCCTGAAATATCGTCCATGCTCTAGATATTTTTTTCATTGAGTTCATTGTAACTTTATAAAAAATTGACATGACTGAATGAATGAATGAATAAATGCTTTATTTGTCTCAAGTATGATCAGTTATAGACGGTTTTTATGAATGAATGAAGTACCTAGTCACATTACTTCACTGAGGAATACAGTACCTAGGTATACATTTTTTAAATATTTATATTGGGGGCTTTTATTACATTGGGTGAGCCGTCGATTGGGAATATATTATAAATACGAGTACATACAGGCGAAGAATACCATAAATAGTACTTACTTAGCTTCATCGTCACTCACATCAGGCAAAATTCAGTAAGCAAATCGTGAGATTTTCGTTACGGGCGTTTATTGTCAATTCGGTACAAGGTAAAATTTAGTAAAAAAAAATCAGGTAAAATTCTAGACAATCCAAGGTCTATCACTATTAAATAAAACCTTACCTTGCATGCGAGTAGGTATATAATATTTATTAATATGCATTACTTCAGAAAGTAAACAAATCGTGAGATTATCGTTACGGGCGTTTATTGACAATTCGGCACAAGGTCACATCAAGTAATAGTACATTATGATATAAGTGCGGTAAGTTGATAATTACAGCCGAGGCGATATTGGTAGCCCGAGCCGTAGGTGAGGACTACAAGAAAGCAGAGGCTGTAATTATCAAAGCGCACGTATGTCATACGACGTTTTATAACACATTTGCGAGGAAATAAACAAATAAATTCATCATTACCTTGACGACATTTTCAAATAAAAACAATACAGCGAAAAGAAACAGTGCGCGGAATATTTTTTATAAATAATAATAAAATAACGATACTTTTTTTAAATCTGAGCAAAGAGTTTTTATGTCAGAAAAGTGGTCTATATTTTATGAATAAAATTAACTTTGGGTTATGAATATAATAAATAAACATTTAATTCTTTAATTTATTTAATATTGACCATAAATTACAACCATTTAAATGTAACAAAACACAAAAATATTAATTTACTTTATTATAATACTGACTGTTTTGTGCCTTTGCCTTAAAAAAAGCGCTGATGCGCGCGCATCGCTAATTTGACAACCAGTACGTAGTACTCTGACTAATCTGTGGCAACCAGTAAAAAATATTCCGCGCGCTGTTTCTTTTCGCTGTATTGTTTTGATTTGAAAATGTCGTCAAGTAATGATGAATTTATTTATTTATTTCCTCGCAAATGTGTTATAAAACGTCGTATGACATACGTGCGCTTTGATAATTACAGCCTCTGCTTTCTTGTAGCCCTCACCTACGGCTCGGGCTAGCAATATCGCCTCGGCTGTAATTATCAACTTACCGCACTTACCTATATCATAATGTACTATTATAATTAGGTTACCATGTTTAGGTAATTACATTATGTTGTAAACTTGTGACCACATAGTTATATAAAAAGTATTTTATCGCAGTAAATAAATACATTGCCTAGTAAAAACAGCTCTTGCTTTTTGTTAAGTCGTTCAAACAAAATTCAAATATTCAAATAGTTTTATTCATTCACTTAATCTATTGAATTAAAAAAAAGAAACAGAACCATTGTTCAGGATGGGATAGTAAGGTAGCCAAGATACTTGTGTTGAGCGGATATCAAGGTAGCCAGGATACTTATGTTGAACGGATATCAAGTTATTCAGGATACTTGTGTTGAGCGGATATTAAGGTAGCCAGGGTAATTGTGATGAGCGGATATCTAGGTAGCCAGGATACTTGTGTTGAGCTGATATCAAGGTAGTCAGGATACTTGTGTTGAGCAGATATCAAGGTAGCCAGGATACTTGTGTTTAACGGATATTAAGGTAGCCAGGATACTTGTGTTCAGCGGATATTAAGGTAGCCAGGATATTTGTGGAGAGGCTTAAGTATCGGGTTGCAGGAAACTGGAAACAAAAAGGAAGAATTTTTATTTCATCATATTTGATAACTTTTCTAATAATTGATTTTGACAACTTTGCCGCAACTATCAACTTTAAAAAACAAGTTTCCGTTATTGAAGCAATAAAAAGTTGCTGCATATATTTTCTATGTAAATCATCTTAACAGCTATTTGCGAGTTGCCTGTAATTTCAGCAACTAGTTGCTCTATTGTATGTTTATGTATTTAGTCTCATAAGTATCTTAGCAATTTTGGACATTTTACACAAATCCATCTAGCCCCAAACTAAGCAGAGCTCGTACGATGGGGACCAGATAACTGATAAATTATTACTATACATTTTTTGTAATTTATATAGGCACATAGAACACACACGAACATCCAGATTGCACAGCTGCATTTATTGAATTATTTTTCTACTGACACCCTCGCTTATTTTCGTTTTTTTATTGTCAAACCAAATATTTGTAGATTTTTAGTTAATAGTACTTATCTTATTTATCTGTGTTAATGTATGTCTCTGGTAGGTACCTACTGACCTATCCTTTACTCCCGAGTAAAAATATGCTACTAAATGTAGTGCTAATATAAAAGCCTACGTAATTATTAAATTATATTGTTCGTTTTCTAAGAGACACTAATTATTCATCTAATCTGTAAATAAGTAAATGTTTAATTTTTTGAGAACAATAGCCTCATATGCATATGAGAACACACGGTCTAACACACTTGCTACTCGACCAATCATGTCATCAAGTCTCATTAAATTGTTATAGTAAATGTATTAATCAAGGGAGACCTTTGCCCAAAAGTGTTAGCCATATCTAATATGGATACATATCTTGCCAGAGTTATGCAATGTAACATTTTGGCCAATAAATGATTGAATTGAATTGAATATGGTTCATTTCATTAACCAAAAGTAGCATTTATTTCCTTCCTAACATCTTATCTACAGTGTTTTTGACAAATAAAATATCTTTATCTTTATCCTGTTGATTGATAAACATGTTTTATAAATAAAGAGAAAAGGGAATAGCGATCAATCAGGAATTGATGAACTTCGCATCTACACTGATGGATCCAAGACAAAGACAGGTACAGGAGCGGGCGTACACTCGCTAGACCTAAACATGAACATCAGCATGACACTAGGCACGCACAGTTCCATTTTTCAATGCGAGTGCGTGGCAATAACAGAAGCTGCCAATGCCATAGCACGGAGAGGCGTAAGGGATTACAAGATACGAATCCTCTCTGACAGTATGGCAATATTAAAAGCCCTAGAAAGCTACACATGCAACTCGAGGCTTGTACACGAATGTCACTTGTCCCTAGAGACCATATCTACGCAAAACGATGTGACTCTGCAATGGATAAAAGGACACAGCACGTCACTAGGAAATGACGCCGCAGACGAGCTTGCTAGAACGGGATCTGAGGCCACCAAAGCGGGACCTCTTCCCTTCCTGCCCCTGCCACTTTCACAGATGCGTACGTGGATACGTGAACATACTCATAGCCAACATAACGACCGCTGGACTAATGCCACGGACTGCCGACAATCAAGAATGGCCCTGCCACAGTTAACACCGAGACTGACAAAGCGTCTCATAAACCTGAAGAGGCAGGATCTACGTGTGATTGTGGGTACAATCACAGGACACTGTCTACTGAACAAACACCTCCACAACACTGGTAACACTGACAGCCCACTCTGCAGAGGCTGCTTAACAGAAGAAGAATCAGCTGCCCACGTAGTCCTGGAATGCGTGGGAGTGACAGCACAACGACACGAAATCCTCGGGCAACCCAGGTCACTCCGCGAAGCCTGCGAAGAGCCCAGGAATCTTCTGCGCTTCTGGACGGAGTTAGACGGCTACATCCGTAGCCAGCAGGTAACTTGCTCACGCAAAAAGGACCGATTGACGAGTCCAATTGCGGAAAACGGAGTCAACTACATACATACATACATATAAATAGAAAAATAAGTCGATTTAACACATTTAAGTCCTTATCATAGGACTTCTTTACGTCAGGAGGATACCGCCTTATCACTAAATAAGCACTTGCTGTTCAAACTTTTTATCAGTAACAGTCAATATTTACCTTTACTTACCTTATGTTTTAGGGTTCCATATAGGTATTAATTGATTAATTGTTTATAAATTAAAGTCTGTACTAGTTAAATAAATTATATAATTGGAAGTCACTATTTTTACCATAGTACAAGTTTTTCAAACTTAGTTTGGTGTCTAAGGCTTAAACTAAAATGTAAGTATGTGAGAGAAATAAGGAATGTTATTTATTTATTAATTATGGTGCGAATAGGAACTTCTTTATCAAACCTTCTTGTCTGTCTGTCTGACGTTAAAAGAGCTCTCTCTATCTTGACAACCGTAAAGGTAACCTTTCGAATTCGGCGGCCGCGACAAACGACCGCAACCGGGTCGCGCGACCCTCTGCTTAGTATGCATTAGTTAGTATGAAGCACTGTTGGATGCAAGCAACCGCGTCGCGCGACTCGCGATATGTCGTAGGTAGCCAGTTGGATTTTTTATGGAATATTTATTATATTATAGTGGATATCTCAACATACAATTATATAGAAAAAGTAAACATTTCAGAGTTTTTATGTAAGGTGCATCATTTATTTAGAAATTCTTCTTTTCACTTTTAACGTAAATGGTTACAGACATAAACATTAAACTTAAGAGAGATAACAACAACCAGTATAACAATAAATATAATATTATTTCTTTGAATTCTTTGAAATAAAATTGCTAATTGTAAATTGTATTTATTTAAAAATACATTGGGTGGTACAGAACTTTCAGTGGGCAAGTCTGACTTGCACTTAACTGTTTTCTACAGGTAGTGTACCAATATTTAAATTGTGATGTGAACATCAAAGTTATGTAAATAGAAGTGACATCTAAGTGACATCTCAGAGATCAAATAAGTGAACAAGCAATTATTCTATTGTCACCCCGAGTCTGTAGAATCCTCTGCATCTTAATAAGGCATTGAGGTCAAGTCAATAAGATAATGAAATGCCCCGACTGAGTTATTCTGATCTTACTTGTGTCTGTGACTTTGCTTGCTTATGACTGAGATACAAGTGGCCATAACTTACACTAACAGAGTCTAGTCTAGGTGAAATTTGATATAGATTATTTTTTAACTTGGATAGCTCAAGGTCTTGACTCTAAACCCTGAGCTATCCAAATCCTAAAATTTCACCCAACTTGTTTCAACAGTTTGAGCTTGATATACTGAACTACAAGATACAGATTGATGCGGGGACTACATGGATCAGAGATGCACAAGATCGTGGAGGCTGGTTAAAGCGAAAGGAGGCCTATACCCAGCAGTGGGTCCTGGCTGATGATGATGATGATACTGAACTAGGTAGGTATGTTTCATTACCACTGATTTTGCATACCTACCTACATAAGGGATAAGTTTTATGGCACAGATAGGACAGATAAGTACTTAATGGGTTTCCTCATAAACATATAAGTGACATCTCAGAGATCAAATATATTTATCTATTGTCACCTCGGTAGAATCCGCTGTGTCTTAACAAGGCCTTGAGGTCAAATCAATAAGATAATGGAATGCCCAGACTAAGTAATTATGAACTTACTTATGCCCGTGACTTTGCCTGCTAGGGACTGAGATACAAGTAATGAAACATACCTACCTACCTAGTTCACAAAAACAAGCTCAAACTGCTGAAACAAAACTATGAAATTTGATTTAGATAGCTCAGGGTCTAGAGTAAGTTATAACTCGCTTACCAGTGTTTTATTACCATTTCATTACCAGTGATTTGTATACCTACCTACATTATAACTATATGGGATGAGTAATGTTACAGACAGCACAGATAGGTACTGAATAGGTTTCCTCATAGACAAATATTTATGGGCACTTATTATAAATGCCAAAGATCAAGAAAGGTCCATATATTTAGGGGGAGGACTGTGCTCTGCAATAGAACTATGTGGGCTTATAAAAAAAATTATGTGTCGATTTTGTTTTGTTCTATACTTAATTAAACATGGAATACTTGTCATTAGAATGTTGTTTACAATACACTCATAACCTATCAACCTTCTTTCATAAACGCAACTTTCAATATAAATAAGTAGATCGATGATTAATCCATGCATAATCGAAGTAAATAAAACATGAGAGTTGAAGGCATCAAGTCGATTTCTAAAATTAGAACCGTATGTTGTGTACATTTTCGCTTCAAAGCTCACATTAAGAACAAGGTGGAGTGGTTTACTAACCTTATAGATGATCCAAGAAGAATTCCTGTTGAAGTCAAGCTCAAAACCAAGACAAATGAGCACAAAACTGGTCTTTTGCGAAATCAAAATAAAATCATGCACTTTTTTCGCGACAGTTATTGTTTTGCTGAAACCGCTCGGCACTTGACTACACAGTACTAGTTAAACATTAGATAATCCGGTAAGCAGGTGAAAGTACGAGAACTACTACAATTATTTTGTAATTTCTAAATAAAACGGCAGCAGTGCAATACTGAATACCGCAAACCGCAAAATTCGACTGACGTTAGTTTGACATTTAGCGTATTCGGCGAAAATTAATGTTACCAGCTTTTTAAATAATTTCTGCCTCATCTTACCATGAACTCCTGATCTACTTTGTCATTGAACCAACTTCAAAATAGTATTGATCTTCATGAATCGGGTAGGATATCGGTGTTGGTTTGAATGAAATAAAGACAAGCATACATACCTTCACAACACATGATAATCACCATATGCGCTAATAAAAAATAAAGGTCCACTTGTGACAAACTTCTCCTTGCAAATTGAGGTAAGATATTGCAGCTGGTACCATTACTAAGAACACGTTCCATTCCGCGCAGATGGTAAAATACTCACTTTTTCTATGCTTACCTTTTAGTAAAAAAAAAAACTCATCATTATTTAGTAAATAATTTATTTTAAGCACAATTGTAATATTTTATGTACATATCTTCATTAAATCATCAAACCTATTTTATTTGCGAGGTGCAGTAAACGTTGGACTTTGGCGAGGTTGGGTCAGACGAATAATAACCTTTTAGATAGATAGGGTTGGCACTTAACTCTACCAGAATGTTTTCACATTAGGATGTCGTCGGTAGGTAGGTACTGTAATGTTAATCGAAGGACCAATCTACAGGCTCACAACGATGGTGAAAGCAGAATTTTCATAATAAGACCAACATACTGATGTTTTCTTTCCGCGGGTTGATGTCCACAAGTACATGGGTGTACAAGTGTCGTATTTGGTACGACACTACCGAGTACTGGACACTGGTTAGGCCGTCTAACTGCTTTTGCTTTTTGTACCTCTCAATGCCCGTTTTCAGCATGACGTGCCTGTAAACCAAAACAAATAAGTATTTAAGTAAGTATCATTTTGACCGAGAGCAGATTGTGTCTAGTGCGGTTCAGAAGGGGATTTTTTAGCGGCAGGATATCCGCCCGTGTAGTTCATATTCATTCATATTCATTTATTTATTTCCATAAATAGAGTAAGTACATAAGTAGTGGATTCCTTAATATAATAAGTATACACATCTACATATAAACAATACACATACACCCTGTAAGCATAGAGCAAAGCAATTTTGCTGCATTGTCTAAGCAATGTATGCAAAGGGGTTTTATACCAAAAGTAAATAAAAATATGAAAAAAGAAAGAAATAATTAATTAACTAATCTACTCTATAAACTTACTATCTAGTAACATTATTTATTATACTATATTTATTTTATATTTGTCTTTAACAATATCATCCTATATTACCATAAATATATAATTTATTATAGCTAAAATCTTAATTAATAGGTTACGGTATACGGTAGTTTTGCTTATAGTGAAAAGGAGGGCCTTAGTCTAGTACCTATCACAGAAGATCCAAGTTACCTATCTTATATTTTCGGATAACGCCCCTCCAATCGGCCTATCTGTGTCATTGGTAGGTTAGTTAGGTGATAAGTTTGTTATCTATACTATATATTACCTATAGGGTATATCGGATTAAAAAAAAATTTATTCGTGTTGGTTGTAGATAAGTGAAATCAATGACTAATGTGCCTCCTTTAAAATCAACGCAAATCCGATAACTTTTTCCATAGATTCTTTTTTTTTAATAATAGTTACTACAGAATTTCGTTGTCGTTTTAAATTCGAAAAAAGGAGTACGTTTTTTGGTTAAAAGTAACATTGGCCAGATTGAGAGACTGACTGATTACTGAACTTGAAACTTGGAAGCAAGGAATCTTAAAAATCAGGGTTTCTAAGCAGTGACAGTCTCGGATTTAACAATAGGTAAATCCATTAACCCACATCGAAAGCCTTAAAAATTCAAGACCAAAGCTTACACGAGAAAGAACGCAATGTCAATTAAAAAGGGTTGGGGGGGGGGGGGGAGCCTTATATTAGTCGCATATGATGTGTATGTAACATCAGACAACTCACCTTGGTAATAAGTAAATTTTTAATAATTTTATTTACCTACTTTATTGATTTTTTTGGGGTTGGTACCATCTAACCGCCAACTTCCTGTTACACACTTCCGTCCCATTTCCACGAAATTACTCCCACAAATTGACAGAAAGCGAGAGGAAAGATGTCCATTATAATATTAAGTATTTCAAAAATAATTATAATAAGTACCTACATAAGCACGAGAAAGATAGGAGTCATCAATTTTGCAACAGTACCCATTCTTAGGGTCCAGATTACACTGACCTGTTCTCGTTGACTGGTGTCGCACAGTGTGGCAGAGAGACGTAGCGAGCTATGCTTTTTTTGTACCGCGTGAGACCCAATCCACTTTCCTTCAACCTAAAATCCAAATTTTTGAACTTACTGCACCCGCAAACGCGTCGCCGACTACAGCGACCAGTGACCGGCGTCCGTCAGTTTTCGTAAATTTCGTTACTGTAGCGTGTGGCCGCCACCGGTGACACGTGTAAGGTGACCGCGCGCGACAGCTACAATATTTTTGAAAACTGACGGCTGACTGGCCGACCAGCCACCGGTAGCTGTAGTCGGCGACCCGTTTGCAGATGCACTTAGAGACACACACAAGTAACAACCCATTCCCAATTTCATGGGTATCAAATCCGTATTTTAATCGGATGTCTGCTCCTTTGTTGTAAATCAAAAATATAGTTTTCGGATAAATTTCAACAGCTTCATATTAAATGTTCGTTCAGCCACTAGAGCCAGAGCCCCCGACAAAAATGTCATGACAAAAGTCGGGCCCGACACCCGACAAGTGGGAACGGGCCGTAAGGCACTGTTAAAAGATCCATGTCAGTAATTCAGTTATTTATTGCAAAATAAGTAGGTTCACTTACGCCTTAGGGCTATGGTAGGTGTAGCTAAGTACCCTGTTAGGCACAGCAACTTTACTTAACATAATAGGTACCTATCTAGTATCACAATGTATTTTTATATAAATTTAGTCTTATTTCTCATTATCTTCTTCACAAATAAATCTTCTTCATAAATTCTTTTACACTAAGTATAATACATTTGTTTATGAGAATTGACTTACTAAGTTTGTTTTAAAAAACATGAAAAGAGAGACTATAAGTGATATTAGCCATACATATTTTAAAATTACGTTAATATGACCTTAAAATAATTTGTCTCTTGCCTATTACCTATATACATGATATAGGTAATCTATATACATGATGAGTATGATTAGTGGGCACAAGCACATTAGATACTGATTAATAAGTACTAAGTACCTCCAGAACATGTCATTGTCCTCGGCGCCCCAGCCCCAGTACATGTTGGAGTATCCGTTTACTTTCCTGAACTGGCCCGCTTTCATCGCTGTTACGCCTCCAAAAAGCGTCCGGTACTTTGGGCTAGAAAAAAATTGTGTTAGATTGTGACTTAGTTGAATAAATAAGTCTAATTTACCAATGAGACCGCAAACAGGTCAAAAAAACGCATCACGCATCAAACGGCCGCGGTTGACAACTACTTACTTACAAGGTGTATGAAAATTGACGGACGCCGGCCACCGGTTGCTGTATTGCGACGCGTATGCGAATGCACTTATGTTTTTATAACGAGGTCACACGAGGTAAAACAACAACTACACCTATGTATACATGTTAGGTTTTTGAATGTCCTTACGTTTGAAGAGTTATTTTCATAAAACTATTTATTTATTTACATTTCTTCCTTGTCAACTACTGTGGCGCACATAAGCAGGGGCTGGCACAAGTATACTATACATACAGGATGCGGTCATAAGTTGGCAGTAGGTCTACGTCGTGAAATATCACTCCAAGAACCCAGCGTTGAAGAAGCGACCACGGTTTAAGAAGCGACCACGGTTGAAGAGGCGACCTCAGTTTTAGAGTTATTACTTCTATGGTACCTATATACTTACATTTCTTCCTTTTCAACTACAGTGGCGCACATATGCAGAGGAAGGCTGGTGCAGGCATACAGAATCCGGTCATCAGTGGGCAGTAGATCTACGTCGTGGAATATAACGCATGGCCAGAACCCCATCTTCTGTAGTTCCAGGAACCCAGCGTTGAAGAGGCGACCTCGGTTGAAGAGTTCTTTCCCTAATTTTAATAATATTTTTCTTTATTTTTAAGTAGATTCCTATGTACATAAACAGGGTGTTTTTTTGAGATGAGCACTATGATGGCCAAGTCCAAAACCACGAGAATTAAAGAAAAGTCGTGAAAGGAGTCACGCCCTCGATTTATAAGAAAACAAAAAGTAACTGCATATTAAGTTTTTTTTTCTTTTACTTTTAACGAAAATCGACACGAATCGGTTTGTCATAGACCCCAAAAAGTTAACAAGATTAACAATAGTAATTTACAAATGTCGTTATCCATATCCTTAGAGAGAATGCAACCAAATATACATACAAATATACTTATACATTTCTATGGGTTACTGTCTTTTAGACATTGTAGCACTTCCTTCTTAAACCTCCACCTAGAACTTGAAAAGATGTCAATGTTTACAAAATTAGAATTATATGTTTCAACCATTCGTTTATTTTTGTACTATAATTATATATTTGTATTTTGGACTAGTTTTGTGCAATAAAGTATTAAATAATAATAATAATAATAATAGACAAAAACAGCAATTAGGTATCTGTTATTATAAGGATTTAACCCAGTCCAGTAGAGTTCGTAGCAATAGGTAGGTGCCTACCTAATAGGTAGGTAACTAAGGATTAAACACAGTGTGTTAAGTTTATAGCAATAGGTGCATGCATAGCCTGCTACCGGTCAATCTTATGGCGGCTTGAAAGATCCGACACCAGAGCTGGCCACCCAATTAGTTAAAATATTTTTTGATTTAATTTTTTTTTTATTGGATAAATTTGTATATTAGCTATTATTATTTTATTGTTATTATTATCAGCCTGAGCTGTCCCCTTGTAGGTGGATGTCACATGCCATAGAACATTTTTGACATGCCGGTTTCCTCACGATGTTTTAATTAAAATCAACATCGTGAGGAAACCGATGATGATATCCTTCACCGTTGCGAGAACGTGGGATTGCTTACATAAATGTTTTCGACCGAAAAAACCTATTTAGGCATGGGTTTAGAATAGGGCATAGTACCGGGAAATCCCGGAACCGAAAATCCCGGGAAATCCCGGGATTTTCGGCTGTGTCCAGTACCGGGACTAGAAAAATTCAGAACCGGGATTTTCGGTACTTTCGGGATTACTTAAATGTTTGTCCATAAGAGCTTTTTTAGGGCTTAAATCTTTAAAACTATAGCTAAAAAGTGCATTCTGTTAGTACAAAGAAAAAAGGATAGTAACTCCTCTACTCGCTGGATCCTACCCGCCCATCTTACTAATTTTCGAAGGTGCTGTTGATGTACAAACTTAGGAAATGTTGCAATATCAACTTATTGTTTGTATCGTTCGTCCCAATGCATTTATTTAAAGAATGACATGGGCTTTGGGGTTCTTTGTACTGACGTGACGGTCTTTCCACAACCTAATCATTTTATTATGAGCCTGAAATGAGCCTGCAGAGCAAATGCCGCCCTTCCTTCTTTCCACTCTTTTCTGTCAAGGGCATCTGTCTTCCAGTCTTCCAAGTAGGAGTCTAGCTCGTCTCTCCATCTTCTCCGATGTTGTCATCAACAGTCTAATAGCCTACTATTAATAAGAAATAATGAATAATGATTCCGTTTTCTGCAATGCGACTGTGCTTTATGTTGATTAAAACCAGCTGACTATGGATATACGGATTTATAAGCTTTGTTAATGACATTAATTCCCTATTATCTCAAACTCCAAGCGTAGCTTGTTTCATAGTGTATTTTTTCGTCTTTTATCTAGATATATCTAGCAGAACAGTGAGTGTTCACGCCTCGGGTGAGTATTTCATTATGGGTAGGACGCACTGGTTAAAAAGTAACGGGTCGTGTCGAAGATACAACCGTAAATTATAAGTGAATACTTCTTTACCTTACGTCTTTGACAAATATTGAAATTGACACGTATACTTATCGACAGTTTATCACAGAGGAAATTAACAAAATTGGCTCTTTTTCATTTTAACATTCTTATGAGGCCGATCATTGACATTGACATGATCATTGAGCATTGATTTGTAAAGATTAATAACAAATAATATACGATTAAAATATATTTTTTTTATCAGAAATCAAATCAACCTTCGTTTAACGCATGTGACGTCCTAACTTTTGAACTGTAATCTTATACAATCCTGCAAACAAAGAAATATTCACTTCAAAACTTTCGTTATAAGCCATTTATGCTTAAAATATTACTTAAAAATTAAGACTGCATTGTTAATGCATTATTCAATTAGTTACGCGTATTTTCTCACTTACAAATCATGCTTGCAGTATTTTACATAAATGTAAAATATAACTTTTAACTTTTCGTTATTTTTCGCTCAATTTTTCTTTGTTTTATCGTTTTCTGAATAGTTTTCTGTTTGACAAAATAAAAGGCTACTAATTATTTTCGGGAATACCGAAAATCCCGGTACTCCCGGTTCCGGTCGGGTGCCGGTACCGAAATCCCGGTACTGGAAAAAGGAACCGGTACTGGAGGCCCTAGTTTAGAACCCGCGACCGTCAGATTGCAAGGCAAGGTCCTCATCCTCTCGGCCACCACGTCCTCATCCTTCCTATCCTACTAATATTTTAAACGCCAAAGTTTGTAAGGATGGATGGATAGATGGATGGATGTTTGTTACTCTTTCACGTAAAAACTACTGAATGAATTTTAATGAAACTTAGAACTTAAACTATAGCATAATAGCTACAATTTATAAAGATACCTGCGCAGACGAAGTCGCGGGCACCAGCTAGTAGGTATTATATTATGTATAATTTTAGTATGCAGGTAAATATTATGACTCAGATATTGATATTGGTTCAACTTACCAAATTGTTCAATCACAAATATCCGGTACTCTAAGTTCTGCCGAATGAGGAATGGGTGGATGTTGTACAAAAACACTGCCAGGTTTTCCCCACGATTGCTGTAATAAATAATATAATTACTTACTAAGCTTTAAAATAATAATTGAATGAAGAACACTTTAATTTACTGTAAAAAGTTGGTTTCACAGTTAAGGGGAATCCTCAAATCCGAATTCCGAACAAAAAAAGTTAAAGGTTTCATATTTTAATTTAGATTTTATACGTGTTTTAAAATTAACCCTACTAACTTAAAAACACGTATACAATCTAAATTAAAGTATGAAACATTTCACTTTTTTTGTTGACGAAATCAAAAAACATGGACGAAACGAATAGTGTGAAGAAATTATAATAATACGGCGTACTTTTTGAGTATTTGTCCGAAACATTTTGTAAGGAATTCGGATTTGAGGATTACCCTTAAACCAAATTATCTATTTTAAAACTACTCGTATATACTATACTATACTCAGAGTAGACCCAGGTATGTATGGTACAATAGGCAGCAGCAGTTAGTAATAAAATTTTATTTAACATTTCATCTGCTGACGGTAGGTACTTTTAAGCTAAATTGACTTTTAATATCGGCCTCTGAGATACAGTCTCCGACTAGTTCGGAGGGATATGTCCAACTGACATACTAATCACAGCGCTGGGGCCAACGGCAAAGTCGTTACATTTAGTATTAGGTTAGGTTAGTTTTAGTTCTAGGTAGGTAGTCTGTAAGAGATCGTATTAAACGATAAGACCGCCTCTTGTAAAACAATAATTGTACTTTGTTACATGTGTTTTTGCAATAAAGATTTATTATTACTATAATTCTAATAGAGTTTATCAAAATAAAAATTAGATAAAAAAAGGAGGCCAAGGGGAGGATTCAGCTGGGCTGGGCAGCATTTGGAAAATTACGACGGGTCTTCTTGTCACCCATACCGCAAAGTCTGAAAACGAAAGTTTTCAACCAGTGCGTCCTACCCGTCATGATAGACGGAGCTGAGACGTAGACACTCACGGTACGGCTAGTCCACCAGTTTAAAGTCGCTCAGCGAGCTATGGAACGGGCTATGGTCGGCGTATCTCTGAAGGATAAGATCCGAAATGAGGTTATCCGACAGAAGACCAAGGTTACCGTCGTAGCTCAGAGAATAATTATCAAATACAAATACAAATGGTGGGGTAACAATCTGCGAAAGGCTGCAGGCAGAAGGGGGATGCGGCAAGCCGAAGACAGGGCGTGATGGCGCAAATTGAGAGAGACCTATGTCCAGCAGTGGACTGCGATAGGGAGATGATGATGATAAGAATAAATCAGTTTCCTCCAGGACAGGGGCTTCGGGGATCGGGGTACTCAGGGCTCTTCAGGGTTAACAGAACAGCAGTGTACTCACCGGTACGGCACGACTATCCCAACTTTGTGCTTAGATCGACAACCCGGAGGCGCATAGTATCCACCCATGGTGATCATTGACAACTCTCGCTCCAATGTCTTAGTTTCATTTTCGGTGATCGAAACTGTTAGAAAAAATATTAATTTCAATTATTAGTAAAAAAAACCGTAGCTTGTAGTCAAATCTAGTGTGTTAGGCACTTGCCTAACGCAAGAATAAATTGCCCAACGCTAGAATAGAAACAGCTTCAAAGTTTTAATTACGTATCTATGGCTTCGTGCTACGAAATTTTCATTTTAGTGAGTCTTCAAAGGTAGGTAAGTTAAGGTAATTCATTGAACCAGTAGCATGTAAGAAAAAAAACGTGCGAGCCTTACAGTAGTCACATAATCTACTATCCTCTGGGCGGCCTGAAAACCTTCCATACCTACCGGAGCTAACCATAAAACAAGTGAGTGTGGCTTACAGGTATGGCTAATTGGCTACCTTTTACTACTCGGTCGAATGAACATGACATCTAGCTCGAATGACTTTTGAGCAAAGTACAGCGTGGAATTGAATAATCTTGATAGAGAAGAGGTCCTGTAATACTTGGTAATGATAAGGCTTCGCAATTAGAGGAAGAAGAAACACGGACCGCGCGGGGACGCATCAAGTTCCGAGTCACGTGTCAGCCAGGTGTCATGTTCATTCGCCCGAGTACCTAGTACTTACTATTTTGTTGTATTACACGCGTGATGCAAGTAGGCAAGTGCTTCCTGTCATCTTCCATGCGAGATATATCTTCATTGGAAACTGAAACATAGACTGAATTATTTTAACACTCTTGAAAGTTCCATCTCTCTGTAATTCTATAGATCGTTCCCACGACCCGCGATTTTACGGACGAACGCGGATAAGCCCGCACCGCTGCACCAAACGCGAAATGTCGGTTCGTTTTAGCCCAGATCTAATAGGTACTACATCGTGTGTGGTGGCGTAGACTAGACACGTCCGTAGCAGTCGCAATCTGCGGCGAGTAACTTCAATGGTGCGGTGCGAGATCGTGCGGGGCGGTGCGAGGTCGTCCGCATAAACAAACACAGAGATCCGTGGTCGTCTGCAGTCCGTGAACGAATCTGTAGAATCCTAGTGAGGGTGCTAGTGCGTAAACATGTAAAGCTTTAAAGTAGGTACTACCTGAAACCTTTTTTCAACTCCAATTGTTAATAACAATTTTCTATTCACATACACCTATTTCTAAGATTTAAATATAAATACCTTAAGTGATGAGTTCAAATAAATATATTTCATTTTCATTTTCTTTTTCAATCGCGGATCGTCGGAAACAACCTTTAGGAATTTACTTACCTTTTTTGACTCTTTTCGCAGCCTCCGCAAAAACTTTTTTTATTTTATGTGGATCCTTCTCATAGTTGAAAACGTCCGAAAAGTTCATTCTCTCTGTAATTTTATAAAATACTATGAATTACAAAACACTATTAAAAACTAATTATTAGGTAGGTACTAGGTACCTCTATTTATACACCAAGTTACCTCTTCTTCAAAAATAAGAATGAGGTAAATAGGAGTAGTTAGACAAGTTTAAGTTTAAGTTTAAGTTAAGTATAAGTTTAAGGTTTAAATTTAATCTACCAGCTATTGAACCTAAGAAAACCTTTAATAGGACATACTTTTCATCTCAGTACCTCGAAAGCGAAGCGGCAAGTAGCACCTAAGCCTAAGTCTAAAAAAATTACCTAAGCTTACCAGTTATAATCTCGGCCTCATCTCCAGGGAACACCTCAAGGTACGGAGTCACTGGAGTCACAGCCGTGTCATAGCAGCACATGTATACCGCGGACCCCAGAAAGAATACCAAGAAGAAGAAACTCCATGCGCTGGACTTCTTCTGAGGTTTGTCCAAGCAGTCCTGGAGAGATTGTAGAGATCTGTCTCGCCCTGGAAAGAAGTATAAAAATATTTTCTGCGGACGTTCTAAACTCAACTTGGATTAATGCCGACTTGCACCAAACAAAGTTCCTAAGCAATTACTTTACTCTCTAGGAAGGTCTTAACGATACAAATTGGGACCGATAAAATCGCATTCTAGCAGCAGAACTAATACTTACAAACTTTGGCAGTTTGGTGCAAGAGTGCATAAGTCTTCTTTTGTTCATCCAAACATTGTCTGGAATTCTGGATTTTAGCGATAAGAGCGCTGATTGTACACTTTTTTATCATTTTCTACTTTTTGTATATTTGCAATAAGTACCAACTTAGTAATATTTGATGGTGTGCAATAAAGGATAGTCTTTGCCAAAGACAGTAGGACCTAGATGTAATATTTATTATTTCTCTACATTGAATTAATAAAAGCAAAAAGTAAGGTACATTTTTTCTTTAGCAAGGTTCCTACCACAAGAAGCAATAAACTTTATTTCTCACTATGAAAGACGCTTACTTTTACTTCCATTCCTCGACAGTAAAATCTTTATTCTTCTTAGCGGCCAGATATAGATCATAGTGTATGTGAACGATCAGAAACACTGACGCCAAATGCTGAAAAAGTAACATTCAGACAAACCGAGGATGTAAACAAGTAGCAAACGAAAACAACAAACATTTTTGTTTTCGTTTGCTACTTTGTGAAAACAAAACTAAAGTACTTTATACGCCTAAAAAGGATTTCCTTTTGGTGAAAAATATTATCATTTAGTATGACGTCATATTCGTGAATATTTTTTTTATCTAAAAACCACTTCTCGTTTGAATAAAGGAAATAATGAAAAACATAAGAAATGATTGCAAATCGGTTTACTTTTCTTTTCTCCATAATACGCAGATGTAAGCTGGAAAAGAATGCTAAGTAACATTAAGTTCGCCTATGTACTTGTTTTTTACTTTGTGCAATAAAGCATTTTCTATCTATCTATCTATATTTTCGCGGTAATGATTTGTCGTAGTCGTAGACTAAAAACGGGTTGCCTGAACCCGTTTTTCGAGCGACCCAAAAAGTAATTTGTTCGTCAAGCTTTTCTTCAATTACATATATTATTTCCTGTAACTTAGAACCTAAGTTATTTATTTTGTTTGGAAAATTTTGTAAATTTGGTTTATTTCTTCAAAAAAAATTTCACCGGCTACCGACAGAGTGCCATTCAAAACCAGAACACAGCAATACTTACTAGTGCACGGAACGAGCCTCTTTGAGGCGCACTCATCAAAAAATCACAAATCCTTTCACCACACTGGTTTGAAAGAACTAGTGACACGATAGGAAGCATGTCGTGTTTTACACATGTTATAGATTCTAGTGTTGATTGAGTGATTGAGTTTCTAGTTAGACCTAATGGAAGCAACGTCTTTGTCAAACGTAGATAACTTCGAGACTTCTGAGATAGAGTAAGCTTGTTTGCATTTTATAAGATTAAAATTCACGAGTATGTTTTATAACTTATTTAATACAGCATAATCTAACTTTACCCATTATTACCAAAAATATAACAATATCATAATCTATCACATACAGATAATATTTTTTTTGTTAATTGATATCTTACCAATCTATCCTAATTCCTGCTAATTTTTACTCGTATCTATACCAATTCTTTAAAAATCATCATATAATTATAGAACTGTACGTAAGTGAACCTACTTATATAAATACGGATAACAAACCCGTCAATTTATAAACTTGTGATTCAACTTTCTTGGACATATTAGAATAACAACATTCCTTCTCTGACTGCTTTACATTTATACTGTTAAAACGAAACAATGATTCCAAATAAAACAACGGACGTGTCTTACCGCCAATCTTTTTGTAAGCAAAGGAAACCATTATAATTGTTTTAATCATAAGAAATTTTCTTTCATTTACAACAAGACACTGGGTGACTGATGTTATCGTACAAAATATTAGTGTTTTTGGTTAAAATTTTTTCGATGTTCGAGATAGAGTCGACGAAAAGTTGTCTAATATATATTTTTTTGTACACAGTTTTTTTTGTCATCAGGGTGTACTTTACTTACATACAAATAAAAAACGTTTTACGTCCTAAAAACACGAAAATAGTTTGATAATGATTGTATCGTCTCGTGTGAGCCAATGGTTTATCTAAGGTCACGAAAAATTCTAACAATCAAATTCGTATCGTATATCCGTCTGGAGTCGAAGTTTTTAAACCGCCCGAAGGCTTCTATAGTAAGACCTATTACAAAAATATCTATAAAAACTAAAACCTTTGTGTAAACCATTGGTCTTAAAACCCCAAGAAATATTGTTGCAGCTGGTATAACTGTGTAATTTTAAGATATGAGACACATCTCTAGGATTCTTTACATCCTGGCCCGATGTCTAATCCTAGCTATGCTGGTGTATGTACTACAGTTGAGCTACAACCTGGAAATGACAGAGACGATTCCTCTCAACGAAACTGCTTATCCCATCACTAATTATTACTGGTTCATATCTATGAAGGCTATGTTCCTAAACTTGGGTGAGTTTATTTTTATTAATTTTATATATAACCGCAATTTTATAAGAACCGTAAAATTTAACGGTTGTTTAAATTGTAAACAATACTATAGTCTGCTATAAAACAGACCAATTACAGAAATATTCACATACGTTTTAGAAACGTAAATTTGTAAAAGATCACCCAATAGGAAGCGAGCACTTTGTTCACGCTAAGAGAAGAAAGAAGTTAAACCTAACTCACCAATCAGAGAGTGACTTTTGTGGTTATGCTCTATCTTCTTTTTTCCTTGATATATTATTTAGGACACGAAAAATCCATTTTTCTTATTCAACTATTTTAACAATATCTCTTGATTTAGTTTTTTGTCGTAGGTATGTCTTGTCAATTAGTCGGATTCCTAATAAACTTCTTTCCATCTTTCTTTGTGTTACTTTCAGTTGTTTCCTGGTTCTTATTAATCCAAATATATTTTATATTTATATTCAATATATTGCCTATAACATTTAATTGCATCTGGCTGGATGGCTGAGTAATTGCCAATATTGAGGCTACATCATTCATCTCATTTTACAGGACAAACACAGGAGCCACGGTACAGAAAAGGGACACCAGTTTGTGAATTGGACACGTCTGACTTAGGTAGCTAAGAAAAGTATTTATTTACCAAGCACAAGTGCGCAGGCCATAATAGTAACATAAATAAAAAGCTATATCCCGAATAAGCCAGCAAGCGGCCTTCTACTATAGTGTATTTTTTAAAGTGAAAACTTCTATAAGCGCACTGAGCAAAATATTTCGTGGTACCTAACCCGAAGTAGGGTACATCCGAGTACATTCGAGCCTTGGGAGCCCAGTAGCAGTTTAATTTCGGCTGGTATAATATTACTAAGTGAAGATAAGTATTTTCAACGATGTCTTTTCTTTTACCTGAAGAACATCAAATGATGGTAGAGTAACATTTTAATACTACAAAATAAAGGGTCTGTCTGTATTGATAATGCTAAATGACATTGGGCAAAAATGTATGGAGCCCAGGTCCCGATGTTTTTTCAACCTGCATGCATGAAACTTTTTTGTGACACTGCACTAACAGCGTAGTTTACAAATATATGCTATTTATGTTCCAAAGCAGCGGGATTTTGGCGGGAATAATAAGTAATTGGCTTTATAAAAATGTTAAAAATGGCAAAAAAAGTTGAAAAAACTGTGATAAATCTAAAAATTTGTCACACAAGACCTACCAAACTATGTATTTAGTCACTAATAGACTCCTTAAATCCTTTAAAGGTAAGTAAATTCAGAAACTAACCTGAAATATAAATCCAAATGCATGAAACGTAAACATGTTGTTGGGCTTCAGCAAATCGTGGCACACTTTTTTACAACTACTTTATCAGTTCACATGTACCTTATTTACAATATTTTATTAAATTTTTATCTCCGAATTCACTGATATACGAAACAAAACCAATCCATACGGCTAGCGAATTGTGTTATTTTTTTAAACAAATAGGTTTGGAATAGTAGGTAGATTTTTTTTGTAGATTTGGAATAGTATTGATTTCATTTTCTAGCTTCCACAGATAAACTTGAGGTAAGAATCTCGCCAATTGTTTCCGACTATCATGTTTATACCATCACTATTGTACGCCATTTTACCATCGATCAAAGAGAATATAACCACTACGTTGAAGAGACGGGACTTCAAACAAAAAAACAACAAAAAAAAAAACATTGATCATTCTACGTCAAAACGAGGAAAAATCGCCATTACCAACATTCTAACAAAATAATCGTCAGGAGCCTTACCAACATGAAGAAAAAACTAGTGACGTCCTAGCAAAATTATCGATAGCTTACATATCGATGCTTGTCTAATTTAATTGAATCAGTAGAGATTTAAAGTCACACATGTTTATTTGAATATAAAATACCATGTTCATTAAAATGCGAGGTTTCTAACATTTTATTGAACATAATATTTTTTGTTCAAATAATCATTGTGTGGCTTTAAATGAAAATAAATATATATATATATTTGTAATTTACAGTTTATATATATAATATATATAAATACATTACATCTCAAATGAACGCATTATTATTATAAGGTCTCCTACTGCTTCCACAGCCAGTCTAGAGCAACGTCCAAACGTCCCTTTGCATATTTCAACGCGCGCGGTGCTGTATCCTGCAATATACAATATATCAATTGGACTGTTAGCCTCAAAATTCTAGTAATAATTAAATCAAATTGTGTTAACTACAAGTTTCTTGTCAGACTTAGAACCCTGTAAACAATTATGTTTATTGACCTGGATGAGCTTGGTGCCATTTTATTGAACATGGTATTTAATATGTTTGCCACATATAAATTTATTTGCGTATAACTTTTCAATGGGTATATACGCCAAATCTTCTTTCCCTGTCATCTTAACCCACAGCTTGCACCTGTACACATTAGAACAAATATAATTTTATCGATATCGATATTTTAATTTGACGCACTATTTTCCAAATCCACTATTTTACAAATAAAATGTACATAATATGATGTGGTTTAAACACTGTTTACCATTGTATCATTTTACTTGTGTTGTACTTACCGAGATTCATCATTTCGAGGGAATCTTGCCATGAAATACCTTCTTTTACCATCTTTTCTTTTCGATATCAAACCACAAATTTCACACTTTCGGTACGTCATAGTAACATTCTACAGTCATAAAACTGAAAGTATTTTGTAACAAAACCACTAATATATGATATAAATCACATAAGAAAATTTAGAAATAAATAAAGCAATGATCGGAATGTCGCGAATGAATGACGTGAGACAGAAGAGCGAGAGGTTGGAGACGTGAGTGAAATGTATATATAGCCACCATTAAAATTTTGCCTCCGTCCATACAAAGTTTTTTTAGCCCGTAGTTTCGACAGCCTGCCATCGATACTACGATACTTATATCAAACTAAGATCTTATGTTTTGGTCATTTTCTAAACCTCGCTGCATTAGAGAATTTCATGACTGAAAATAATACTTAAAAATATCGAAATGAATTGTCAAATAGGTAAAATAACTGCAGGTCGAGACCCGCGATGCCCAATCTCCTTTGAACAAAATGTACATGAATTAGAATCCTTTCTACTGTTTTGTCAATGTACTCACTCACTGACAAATTGTAAAAAATGGTTGTATTTTGTATTATAAACCTCGCTTTTGAAGACGTTTTCACTTCTGTTGTGTATTCACTTTTTTTATTTTCAGGGCCCATCAAAGTGAAAAGAAAAAAGGTATCGCACCCGAAAGAAAGGCTCTCCTTTGTAAAGCTAGGTGGATATTATGCACCGTTGGATTGCAAGTTTCGTTATAGAGTTGCCATTTTGGTTCCATACAGGTAACCGTTCTTCAACCGACAAAAAAAATAAACAAGGTTTTACAAAAACATAGTACCTACAACCGACTTCAATTGGACTGTTCTAGTGACTGTAAACACCACTGAAAAGTTACAGGGAAGCAAAATACGCAATTTCGTTTACTTCGATGACATATATTTTTCAGTTATTAAGATATAAAAGTTAACTACTGAACCAATTTTGATGAAATTTCTGATTAGGGATTAGGGACCAATATAATTTTTGAAATCGGTTCATAAACCACATAGTTCTGAGGTAACAAACATTAAAAAAAACATTCAGCCGAATTGAGAACCTTCACCTTTTCAGCGCACTACAAGTGAAAGAACATAGATGAGAATAAATTCGAAGGTTGAGTAGAGTCGGTCATCGGTAACACACATCGGTAAAGACCGTTCGAGTGGTGAAAATTATCATTATGTAATTATTTTAGATAATTTTCTGTTTTCAGGGATCGTAAAGAGAATCTAGCGATTTTCCTGCAGCACATGCATCCTTTCTTGAGGAAACAATATGTGGAATACCGGATCTTTGTTATTGAACAATATGGTAAACATCCCTTCAAAACAGATCACCAATAAATAACATAAATCATCGATAGTTGCAAAATAAATCAATGTTTGTATTGGAATTTATGATATTTGTTCCTCGAAACCGTTCAAAAACAAAATATTTTAAGCATTGTTTCATATTTTAACAAATAATGTATTTACACATACATACATATTGACGACACTGTGGCTTAGTTGGTTGTGACCCTGCCTACGAAGCTTGGTGTTCCGGGTTCGATCCCCGGCCCGGGCAAATATTAGTGACGAACACAAATGTTTGTTCTCGGGTCTTGGATGTTGTGATGTGTTGTATGTGTCCATGCCACCTGCGACACAGGGAATCCTAGTGCAGGGGTGTGAGTGTGTGAATGTTTATGTTTACATTAAAATCTAAAAACCAAGTTTATGATAAGCTTTTGCTCGTTGCGCTTTCTTTACGATTATTTAAAAAAAAGATATAAAAAAAAAAAGCATTTTTGAACCTTTCTATAATAAAATCTGTTTTTCTTGCACTACCTACGCAATTTGTGTTCACAATACTACTAGCACTAGGTTCTATCTAATTATGTTATCAATAAAGAATTATCTATCTATATAGGTATTTATTTTTTTAGGTAACAGCAGCGTATTTAGAAAAGGCGCTCTTTTCAACATCGGTTTCTTGGAGAGCCAGCGATACGGGGAATGGCAATGCTTCATCTTCCACGACCTGAACCTGCTGCCACTGGACGATCGGATCCTGTACTCCTGTCCGCGAAGACCAACGCATATGTCTACCGCTATCGAAGCGTTTGGATTCAAGTAAGCGATGGTTGTTTAGTGCAGCACTAAACGAGAAGCAGATTCCACGAGTTGAATCTGTTTCTGGATGAGTGAATCCTGTTCTTTTACCTGCCAAAACCAACGCATAAGCCAACTGCTATCGAAGCATTTGTATTCAAGTAAGAGCTGGATTGCTACTTCTATTATGGTACATAATATTACTTATTCTTTGCTTCTATTTCATTGTCATATGGTGGTATGATTTCATTTTGTAACAGGTAAATCAGCGTTTATTTTGTAACACACTGTTATTTTTCATAAGTGGTCCACTCACAGTCAGCACCGGTTGGACAAAGGCTCTTGGTTGCAGGTTGCCGCGCCCTCAAATGTTCGGTGGAGTAACATCTATGACTATGATGCAGTTCGAATCAGTCAACGGGTACTCCAATTTATATTTGGGTAGCGCTCAAGATGACGACATGTATTACAGGTAAAATAAGATAAATTGTATTTTATTTTCATTTTTATATTTTTATTTCTCGAATACATTGTCATCTACGAAGAAGTTTTATTTCTTCGTAAATTGTAATCGAGCTACCCTGAAAGTTTCAGCCGGATAGTTAGGGAAGTGCTCGATATTTTAGTAGCAAAATTCCACCCGGTACGACAGACAAACGTGGTAAAAATAAAGGTACCTACTTATCTGGAGAGATTCGTTAATTTTTATTACACCCTGTATAATATTACTGTTAGATATATACTGCCATGCGATATGTCTAAATAACTGACGCCCGCAATTCGTTTGCGTTGCGAATTTTCAAAATTCCTTTCTTAGCACTCACTTTCAGAACTTGACAAACTCATCCTCCAAGTTTCAAGTTTCTACGTTCAGCGGTTTGGCCTGTACGTTGTGTGTTAGTCAGTCAGGTCCAAGCTTCTATTTATAAGTATTGATGATAAATTCTCACCTCTTGCAGACTACAATCCCGTCGATACCCTATGGTACGCTACAATACATCCGTAGCCCGATATGCGTCTATAACAATCGAGCCAAGTCACATCAACTTCTTGTGGTGAGGAGCATGGGTTATTTACATAGATCTATAAACAAATTATTTAAGGTCTCATTACTCCAAGACGGTTTCTCCAACGGTGCCGCCGTGCACTGCCTACTGAAAATCATCTAAGGTATGTGTTCACCAATAGATAATCGGAAGATTAGGCCTCTTCGTCCGTTAACTTTGACGTGTAATCTATGAAAATTCGTGTCAAAATCGTCAAAACAACTGTTTACAACTTAACCGTCTGTTGGTGAACTCAGGTCTAGGCGGATAAAAGTAAGGTGACGGTAGGTTATGTTTTTTTTAATGCGCCTACACGAAAGCGAAGAGAGCGTGCACAACCTTTTCACAGAAAATCATCCAAGGTAAATAGTGCTTACTGCTTTTTGTAGGTATGATTGGTATGATGGTCATCCTATAATTTCAACTAATGGTGCGCTTATGTCGAGTTGAACGAGTTGTCAGTTTGCCCTTAGGCACGAGTGTTTGTGTTTACAAACGCTACGAGCGTTTGCGTTTACAAACGCTCGTGCCGAAGGGTACGACCGTCCGTTTGGAACAAGGTGCGCCGTTTGTAAAATGCCTGCGACAGCTACGCTCCATAGGAATCGGCTGAGTAAGCGTTAAAGGGACGATCTGATGTGTTCCAGAGGGAACGGTGAGAGATCGCTATCGACCGCTGCAAATAGAAGGATTTAGGAGAGACCTTTGCCCAACAATGGGACAACAGAGGTTTAATAAAAAAACCTCCAAGACTTAAAAATAATATAAAACTACGCAGAGAAGTAGAATGTCTTTATATTGAACCAGTGGTTTTTTTTTCAGGATTGCCATACTCAGATTAAAAGAAAATCTAACAAAGAAGAGAAATGAAGGTCTGACAACGTTGGAATACAGGTTAATACACGGACAGAAAAAACCTCTGTACACTTGTATTTTAGTAGATCTAAGTCCACTAGATTAGAATAAAAGAATTGATTAAGGATAATGATAGCTTTATTGAAGAAATAGTCCACATATTAGGACGCATGATACATGAATTAATAATAAGGAAAAAAAATAAAATTATAAGAAAACCTTACGAACCTCTTCATTCAAATTCAGCGCTGTAAACTTTTTAGCTTTGTGCAAAATCTTACATACGTTTGGATCCAAAACAAATTTACAAATGTAGATGTCACCATTGTCTGTATCGACTTCGAGTCTCTTCATCGTGTTAGATACTTGTTCAACATAAGGCGTGACTCTCTCTTCTGGCACCAGTACAAAGTGCCACGGTAAACAAATCTTCAGCACATTCCAAATGACAGTTTGACTTACTGCGTACGCAAGCTCAGGGTCTGCTTGTGGCTCCGTCTTTTGTTCTTCTTCCACTTGCTCTTTTTCCAACGGTTTCTCTTCCATTATCTCAGCATCCTCTTCGCATGGTCGACATATAAACGTAGTTTTGACATCCGTTTCAGACTGAGCCATCTTTGTTCTACTTAATATATTTTTTTGTGATTTAGGCACCCGTGCGCTCTGAGATGTGTCTAGTTTTTTAGATTTAGAAGCTGCAGCTCCTTTTCCTTTCTTTCCTTTTTTCTCATCGGGTAATGGTTCAACGTACTGCAGTTCAGTGATAGACACACCTTCACAGGTGTCGATGACGTTCGCGATAAGTTTGTTAAGAAACTGCGCGGTGCATTTGTTAGCGCATGCTAAACACTCATCTCTGTACATTTTTTCTTTGATCAACTTACACACAAACTCTTGACATTCTTCAAACACGTAACAGATCTTTTTCCCAACAGCCATAGAAAGAGCAGATGCGAAACCTTCGATTGGGTTCACGCTTTTACAGAATACAAGTAAAAACGCTGAGTAATTCATCATATCTTCCGACACCTCATATAGTTCAAACAGGAAATTCTTCACCAAGACTTTTCTCAGCATCGCATACCTGTCATCAGAATCAAACTCTTGATCGAACCAAAATTCTTCATTGATGAAGTCATCCCTAGATAGCAGTTCAGTGGATTCTAAATCACTACATCGGAAGTTCTTGCGGAGCTCCAATAGCTCTTCTACTGTAGGGAATCTTAGGTTGAGACAATAAATCAAAAAATCCCTCCAATCGATGTACCCTGTTTCACCAAAAAGCAAGAAAACCAATTTTGGGATTTTTTCAGGATCCACTCGGCACCAAATTTCAGGAAATAATGGCCCTTCACAAGATTCTTTGCCAAAGAAAATGAAATCTTGAAGAATGTAAATAAACGATTGCTGCAAAGAAATACCATCAGGTGCAACAATTTTGAACTGTGAGCGCAATCTAGCTAATTGCCCAACCTTAAATTCGATTTCTGTAACAACTTCTGAAATCTCTTTTGACTCTGCTGGTGGTTCGGGTGGTGCAAATTGCAAAAGGTTAGGGTCAATAACAAAAGTATCATGTTCAAGCACTAAAGTCTCAGGTATTTTGCTTCCGTCTTCCACGGCCATTTGAAGATATTTGCATAGGCGGTCAACTGATTTTATTTCATTCATGTAGTAGGAGTTTATATCGTTCTGTATCTCCATAAATGCTTTGTAAATGTGGTCATTGAACAATTTCATGTCATGGTAGCATTTGTATTGCAGAACAAGAACGCGTAGACAAGCCCGGAACATTTCTCCGTTTATACCCATCGTCCACTCTTCAATACACCTCAAAGCATTCATTTTGAAAATTTCTTCGGGATTGATAGATTCCTCTGAAGTGACGTTTTCTTCCTTTTTTCTAGCCGGTGCCACCACTCTAGCTATTTCAGAATATTCTCGACTTATGATCGATCTGTAGCTATCATTTATCTCTTTAATAAATTTCAAAGCGAACTTTACATTATTTTCAATCACCATGTTAAACGGATTGTTGCTGAAATCTATTTGAATATTCTTGAGTTGGAGATCTTGGAAAGCATTTTTCAGCTGTCTATACACTTTATCTTCTCCTCCTCTCCTGCTACCTGAAGTTTCGTCAGATTCTTTAAATATCTTAGTCAAATCCTTGGATGAAAGTCTGTCGTTTGGTGGCATTCGTTTTATCATAGCAAAATAAAAATCGTGGTGGGCTTGGTATGTTAGAATAGATCTGAAAAGAAGGTTAAAAATGTTTGATTATTAGGTACCTAACTATTTAGTTTTTCTTTGTTGTCGGCAACTATCTATTATATATTAGGTAGTAATACCTGCAGGCAAATCTGTTAGTGTAATTATTAAAATAACTGACTGACTTACCTATTCAGTTCTGTCTGCATACAGGATATGTAAGTATTAGCCATTGTGGTCAACTCGTCCATGGCCCAATTCTCGCAAATGAGCGCTTGACGCTGATGCTCGGCGTAAAGCTTTCTTTCATCGCAAATATGATAAAGCCTGTTCTGCAACTCTTTAACTCGGCAATGCCATTCATTTTTCGTCAAATTTACAGAACGCCAATCGTTTTCGAAATCATTATACTCCTTCTGGAACCGGCTTACTAGATCCTGTTTCGGTGATGGCATTGTTATTATTTGCTCCATTTTATCCTTTATGAATCTTGCATACGGGATCAAGCAGTTCATTTGTAGTCTTTTTGCAAAAAATAGTTCCATTAAATCATGTATGTAAACTCTTTCAATTTCCTCCCAACATGTTGCCAATGCAACACCTATTATTTCAGAAATAGGGATTTCCCCATACTCCCAATCTTCTTCTCCAGCTAAAATTTTTATATCTTCACTGCTTACTATGGACTTAGTGATATCTTCCTCTTCCGGTATCTCTTCTAGAAGTGGTAGAATCTCGTCTGCACCATCTTCAGAGGATCCAGATTCCTTAACTACTTCTAATTCTGCGCTCACAGTTGATTTGCTGGTTTTAGATCCACGGCGTAACTTTTCTTTGGACTTTCCATTACTCACTTCTGGTTTAACAATTTTTGATTTTATTCTTTTGTCATCAGATGTTGCGAAATCAAGCTGGCTCAATACATTTTCACCAAATAATGTGTCACACGATTTCAATGGCATGATGTAGTCTCCAATAATATACTTACAAAGCTGAGCCAAAAAGTCTTTTTCTATAACCTCATAGTACATACTGTAGTTTATGCCAAGCACTGCGTAAAAGCGGTCGATTAACTCAGAGTTTTCTTCATTCAAGTCCCATATAACTACTTCTTGCAGAATATCTTCTGTTTCTTTCAGATTAATGTAACAAGTGAAATAACTTTCAAATGGTTTTTCAATTCTTTTCTTATGTGGATTGTTCACGAGTTTCGATACCCGGATATCTTTGTATTGATCTTTTACTGTTTTACGGTGTTTCGCGATAGTCTCTTCTAAATAAATATCATCTCTGTCTTCTAAATCTGTTTCATCTGGTGGATCGCGCCCTGAAAATGTTTCTTCAAGAATTTGTGCTTCTCTGTAAGTATTCGGATAGTTAACGATGCAGAATCCATTTAAATCACTTTGATCTTTTATGTATTCCACTATCATGGCTGCAAGCAGATGGTCTGTCAATGAATCTCCAAAATTCAGCGATTCATACGCATATCTCCCGAGATCTGCCGCGGCCGAAAGGGTGATTTCTTCCTCTGGTATAGTCTTAGGGGTTTGAGTTTGTTTTGTATTTGGTGGTGTGACGCCTAACATTGCGGTAACGTTAGCATCACTGCTTTTGCTAGTAGCATCATCTTCGACTTTCAAGTTTTTGATTAGCTCCCTTTGTTCTTCTTCTTGAGCCGCAGCAATAAACTTGTCAAATGATAATTCGATGTCAGTGCATCCGATCATTTCGGTTTTAAATTTCCTTAGGCAGAAGTTTATAGACGGTTCAAGTCGCACAACAAAAATTTTACGCAAATTCAATAGAACTTGCATTGGCAGTGCTATAGATCGATCTGGGATGCCACGCAATAACACTTTTGCCGGGAAATCAGGAAGATTTGCTTGTGGTCTTGGCGGTGGATATGGGTACTTGATTTCTAATAAGGTGTAGACGACGTGGCCTAACACGCGCGTCCCTAAGTAATCGTATTTTCTCTCCTCTGATTCCTGGTCATAATTTGGGATAAGCAGATCCAATGTCCACGGATAAGAGTAGTTGTGATACTCCTTGAATTCGCAATCATTCAATGCTTCCTGTCGATTCAGCTCTAGTCTTATGATCTCTTCCTCTTGAGGAGCCGGCTCTTCTTCGATATTCTGTTCATTTAGAAGCTCCTCCATTGGATCAAGAATGTCGAAAATGGGTTGATGTTTGAAATATAGATTTTTCCATTCATGGATGAAGTGATCAGGTATATCATCTCCGATCAATTTTGTGAAATACGCATATTTGGTAGCATAGTCAACAATAGACAACATTGTCTCATAGCAAATTTCGTAAAAATGTTGGCGTTTTCTCTTCATCTTTTCTGCATATAATTTCTTGTGAAGCATGTTCTGCCTTTGTTTCTCGAAATCGATTTCCGTAACTTCCAAATTAATTTGCTCCTTAACGTTGTCTAAAAATTGGTTAAACTGTTGCTGTCGTTGTTCGTCAAATTCCTTTTCCCCTTGAATTCTATTCTTGACAAGATTACGCGCTTGTTGTTTTGTTTCCATAATCTGCGTGCACATTTGCTTCTCAAATTGTGATAGTTTCATGACCTTTTTCGCTAGGCCTTTATCAAACATGGATTCCTCTTCCGCAACGGAATGATCCCATAGTGATCCACTCAGAACATTCCTGATTTGCTTCTGAAATTCTTCAGAATCAGTTTTCTTGTACATTTTAGTGTAAAGATTGTCCATATAATTTTTAGACCAATCAGAGTCTACTATAGATTTTTTTCGTTCTGAGGATGTTTCTTCTAAGCTGAGTAATTGCTCGTATGTGTAGTTTTTAAATTGACACGGATGCCGTAAAGCAAATTTTTCCATATCATGCCTTTCCTTAGAAGATAACTTTTTAGGTTTAGCATCCTCAAACTGCATTGGAATATTAGAATCTTCTATTTTTGCAAGCATTTTTGAATACTTGTGCCTCACGTAGTCATAAGTAGCCTTGACTTCGTCAGCCTTCTTCCTTTGCCACTCAATGAAATGCTTTTCATTGAGTAGTGGTCGCGAGAGGTCGTCAACGAACGATTCCTTTTTCTCTACCACAGGGTCAACTTTAAACCTATGTCCCAATTTCTCTACCAGCCTCGACACTTTCATTCTCTCTTGCTTGATGAAATTAGTCCGATCCCGTTTATCCAAATAGAGAAACAGTTGGTAAAATAACCGCAGCAAGCTGGAGCCCTTTCCTTCCATGACATTGGTAAGTTCTGGTTCTGATAGATTTATATCTAGCTGGCGTAACCATTCCGATAAATTTTGCCAGTTATTTTTTATAACATCACGGGCATAGCTGGATCTGATAAGAAAATGTTTTTCGTCATTTATTATATGATAGCTATGAAGTACGCTTGCTATAATGTAACCGTTTTTCATCATTTCTCCAAACTCATCTGCTTCCCATGTTATTGGTCGCTCCAATCTCTCGGTTAGCCACTCTTTTAGTATTTCTGCCATAACTATCTAGGTACAAGTTTTATCAAAATAACGAAATTATTTGTTTGCCTAGTTTTGGCACTGATGGATACGTCAATTTTATGCCAGTTTTTTGACCTTTTTTAAAAAGTAAAAAGTGCAGCTGGCTTGGCTGCTACACACGGCTTAGCCACGTGGTATCCGTCGAGGCGAGGAGTAGGTATCGGAGAGTTCAAGGTTGGGTAGGTATAATAGTAATCTTGTTAATCTTGGGTAAGACGTGCGGACTTCACATGCAATCGGATGAAAAAAAATTTGGCCTTTTCTATATGAACAAGCATCTATCTATCCATCCATCCTGACAAACAAATGTTTTTTCCCTGTACTTATAATATCATGCTTTGCCTTAATATATGAATATTTGGAAATAGGTAAGTACTTACTAGGGCCTCCAGTACCGGTTCCTTTTTCCAGTACCGGGATTTCGGTACCGGCACCCGACCGGAACCGGGAGTACCGGGATTTTCGGTATTCCCGAAAATAATTAGTAGCCTATTATTTTGTCAAACAGAAAACTCGTCAGAAAACGATTAAATAAAGAATAATCGAGCGAAAAATAACGAAAAGTTAAATTTTATATTTTTACATTTATGTAACATACTGCAAGCATGATTTGTAAGTGAGGAAATACGCGTAACTAATTGAATAATGCATTAACAATGCAGTCTCAATTTTTAAGTAATATTTCAAGTATACACGGCTTATAACTAAAGTTTTGAAGTGGATATTTCATTGTTTGCAGGATTGTATACGTTAACAGTTCAAAAAGTAGGACGTCACATGCGTAACAACACTTTTAAACGAAGGTTGATTTGATTTCTGATAAATAAACAGTTGTTTTTAATCGTATATTATTTGTTATTCGTTATTAATCTTCAGAAGTCAATGCTCAATGATCATGTCAATGTCAATGATCGGCCTCATAAGAATGTTAAAATGAAAAAGAGCCAATTTTGTTAATTTCCTCTGTGATAAACTATCGATAAGTAGGTATATGTGTCAGTTTCAATATTTTGTCAAAGACGTAACGTAAAGAAGTATCCACTTATAATTTACGGTTGTATCTTCGACACGACCCGTTGCTTTTTAACCAGTGCGTCCTACCCATAATGAAATACTCACCTGAGGCGTGAACACTCACTGTTCTGCTAGATATCTAGATAAAAGACGCAAAAATACACTATGAAACGAGCTACGTTCGGAGTTTGAGGTAATAGGGAATAAATCTTATAAATCCGTATATCCATAGTCAGCTGGTTTTAATCAACATAGCACAGTCGCATTGCGGAAAACGGCTATTAGACTGTTGATGACAACATCGGAGAAGATGGAGAGACGAGCTAGACTCCTACTTGGAAGACTGGAAGACAGTTGCCCTTGGCAGAAAAGAGTGGAAAGAAGGAAGGGAGGCCTTTGCTCTGCAGTGGGACGATTCAGGCTCATAATAAAATAATTAGGTTGTGGAAAGACCGTCACGTCAGTACAAACAACCCCAAAGCCCATGTCATTCTTTAAATAAATGCATTGGGACGACGATACCAACAATAAGTTGATATTGCAACATTTCCTAAGTTTGAACATCAACAGCACCTTCGAAAGTTAGTAAGATGGGCGGGTAGGATCCAGCGAGTAGAGGAGTTACTGTCCTTTTTTCTTTGTACTAACAGAATGCACTATTTAGCTGTAGTTTTAAAGATTAAAGCCCTAAAAAAGCTCTCAAGCACAAAAAAAATAATAATCCCGAAAGTACCGAAAATCCCGGTTCTGGATTTTTCTAGTCCCGGTACTGGACACAGCCGACAATCCCGGGATTTCCCGGGATTTTCGGTTCCGGGATTTCCCGGTACTATGCCCTAGTACTTACCTATTTCCATTTCTATACCTATTAATTTACGTAGACCGTACCTACCTACTAACAACGCACGATTGGCCGAAGATAATTAATAAAACGACAAACAAACCAGTAACACGCGAGTGCACTGGATTTCCTGCATCTATGGCAAACTGCTCAAATTCTTGGTGCAGGTTCGATTCTCGAATCATAGTCATCCTAAACCACTACAGCTGTATAGGAGATAGACAGTTGTTTTGACTATAGGTAGGTACTTTATCAAATATTGTAACCGTATACCTATTGGACGACAGTCGATACGAAAAACTGGGAATAAGTACCTAGAGTTGAATGGATTATTGGGGGAAGCATAAATCCAAAACCAGAACACCAACTAGAAAGACAAATGTTATGCTGAGAATGATGATGATGCCTAAGTACCTAGGAACTTACCTCAGAAAAATGAGTTGATTATAGAATAGCAAATTCTATTTTATAATAATACATGAGGCCATAATTACCCCTGCTGCTGGGTAAGTAAGTAAGTCGTACGTACTACGTACCCAACTCGAAGGTACCCACAGATTCAGATTGTATGCGCCGCCCGCGCCGCCGCCGCCCACCCTGGTTTTAGCTATTTTCAAGAGTGATTTGGCTCTCTTAACAAATTAGAGTTGGCAGCACTGGTCAATAACTTTAGTTCACTCACTTTAGTTAAAATTGAAGTCAAAGAGAATAAAACAACAAAAAAAAACACTGATCATTTGACGTCTACGTCAAATCGAGGAAAAATCGCCATTACCAACATTCTAACAAAATAATCGTTAGGAGCCTTACCAACATGAAGAAAAAAACTAGTGACGTCCAGCCAAAATTATCGATAGCTTTCATATCGATGCCTGTTGTAATTTAATTGAATCAGTAGCGAACTATCGATTTAAAGTCACACATGTTTATTTGAATATAAAATACCATGCTCAATAAAATGCGAGGTTCCTAGCGTTTTATTGATCATAATATTTTATGTTCAATTAAATCATTGTGGCTTTAAATCAGATTTGCTACTGATTCATAGGTTCTTTCTACTTTTGTCTGAAATCTACCATGAAAATAAAACCAGCAACAAATCGGACATATCAGTAGTTTATAAATAAAAATACTTATCATCTTAAATGAACGTATTATTATTATAAGTTCTCCTGCTGTTTCGACAGCCAGCCCAGGGCCACGTTTTCAACGTCCCTTCGCATATTTCAACGCGCGCGGTGCTGTATCCTGCAATTTAAAATATATCAATTGGACTGTTAGCCTCAAAATTCTAGTAATAATTCAATCAAATTGTGCTAACTACAAGTTTCTTGTCAGACTTGGAACCCTGTAAACAATTATGATGTGTAACAATTTATGTAGCTTGCACCTGCACATTACAACAATAAATATTTTTTTATCATATCGATAAATCGGTATTTTAATTTGACGCACTATTTCCAACTAAAATAAACATGCCACGAATAAAATGTAAATAATATGATGTGGTATTATAAACATTGTTTTCCATTTTATCATTTTACTTGTGTTGTACTTACCGAGCTTCATCAGTTCTAGGGAATCTAGCCATGATATACCTTCCTTCGCAATCTTTTCTTTCCGATTTGAAAGCACATATCTCACACTCTCGGTACTTCATAGTCACATTCCACAGTCATAACAATCAATAATGTCATAAAATTATGTAAAACTGAAAGTATTTTGTAAGAAAACCACCAAAAATATATCACTTAGAAAATTTAGAAACAAACAATGCGAAGTGATCGGATTGGCGTGAATGAATGACGTGAGGCAGAAGAGCGAGAGGTTGGAGATGTGAGTGAAATGTATATAAAGCTGCCATTAAAATTTTGCCTCGGTCCATACAAAGTTTTTCTAGTCCGTAGTTTCGACAGCCTGATTGAAGTACTCTGTGGTCAATTGTCAATCGAGTAAGTAGTACTCTGACTGATCTGTGCAATCGAGCGAACGCGAACGGTATTGTGGTTTTTTGTGATGTTTATTTTCACTGTTTTCTATGCATTTTTCGTGAATTTCGCCCAGTTTTAATCCAGCATGAAATGCAATGAGTTTGGAAATAGTGTACGTAACAAGAGCGCTCTGAAATACAGCGGGATTCAGTGATCGTCGCGGACAGCGCTAATCGGTAAATTGCGTTGTTTACAGAAACCACACCACATGAACTTGGACAATTTGGATAAAGCATTGCACGATTTAGATATGCTTAGCGCAATAACCGAGGCGCGGCGCGAATACCTCCGCGAAACCAAGACGAACTACAGCGTGATGCGGTTCAATACGCGCTACGTATCGAACGTGACGGTCGGCTATTGTATGAAAAGGGCGACGAATAAAAACAGACTGTGTCCATACGTACTGCCGATACGGCATAGAACTAAGAGTGAGAACTCAGACGCGATCGGTAGTGATGTTAGCGAGGCTGCAAACGAAGCTAATGATAAAAATTTGCTGGAGCCGTCGACAAGTGGGTACTTTAGAGATACCTCCGCCAAAAGATGCCAGTCTCTCGAAAACCTGAATCTATCTGTTCCTATGGATCACCCACCAGGGCCAGAGATATCACCCGAGATGGACAGAGTGTCCACACAAATACAGAAGCTACATGTTGATGAATGACACAGCCATCCACCAACTAATATTAAGGCCTGAGCTAACTGCTGCGGGCAGTAAATAGGAAGTAGTTGGTTGGAGTGATTTAAATGGATGTAAATTAATATTTTTACCCAACTATGTTCAGTGTATTTGTATTGAGCCTGGATGTATGATAGATGCTGAATGTGGATGTTCCTAGTTCCTGTGAAATTGAGTTGATTATCGCATGATATGAGAACACTGCATCTGATTTGTTGATGAGTTGTGCAAACCACTCAAATTATTATTAAAAGAGCAGATTAGCATGTTAAGGAAATGATTTGTATAACTCTGTCGAATTAACATGACACCTGGCTCTAATGATGTTTGTGCAAAGTACAGCATAGAATTGGATAATCTTGATAGTGAAGAGGTCCAGTAATGATAAAGCTTCGCAATTAGAGGAAGAAACACTGAGGGTGCCGCGCGGGGCAGCAGGGGAAGCATCAAGTTCTTCACATGTCAGCCAGTTTTCATGTTAATTCGCTCAAGTAGTACCTTTATGTAGTGAATTTTTTATAACTTAAGATGCTAACTGCGAAAATTTCTGATTTTTAAAGTTACCTGAAATGTGCACTTAATTTTTAGTGAGGAACAAAATTAATTTTGTTTTATCTAAGTCACAGTTGCTTTCATGTTCATTACTTCATCATCACCAATGTTTTTAGAATAAAAATATGTTTTATTTGATGTAAATGTTTAAAAATATGATTAAAATTTGCAATATTTAAGAAACTCATACTAAGTGTATGTAATCATTAATTTTATTAAGACTGCAAGAGATCTCATTTCCATTGTTATTATTTGATTTATTGAACAGACTTTTGTTAAAAAAAGATGTTTATTATCAATCTAAATGCTATTGTGACTTAGAAATAGATACTTATGTTTGTTAACATAATTTTGTTATATTGTTCATGATAATTTAACAAATATTTAAAATAAATATTGCTTTGAATTGTGCATTAACTTGGTATGTTTTAGTATTGATGTCCCTCTTGCCCTATAAGTAAGAATATTGCTGACTTTTCATTACATTTAACTTAAGAGTAAACATCTGAGTCCAACAACCTTGAAAGCATTACATCATTGCCCTCAACATAGGTAAAATGACGCACTAAATACATAGAGATAACTAAAAATTCATTTATTCGCATTTTGAGTAACACTTAATGTAAATAACAAATTAAATATTGCATTATTTTTTTTATAATCAGATACATGATATTTTTCATTCAAAGAGCCTTCACTTTCAACTGCTTCATTTTAGGAGTTTTGCGTTTTTGTTGACGCTTCTGTTCTTTGAGTTCCCATCTGCGCTGTTTCTCGGGGTCATCCTCCTGGTAAAAAAAACAAAACAGGTAAATTCATATCAATCCATATCTAAAAGGCTTAATCCTGCATGACAGACATCGCAGGCTAAATATAATAACCTCTGGACATAAAGATTTGAAGTTTTAAAGGTTTTATATTTTTATTGGCAAAACTGGTTTTTCTATACCATGCACCTATGCACCATACATTTCATACATTTTGCCAGGTTGTATTAACAAAATCATCGCTCCACTTTTTTAAATTCATATTTAGTTAATTATATCTTCAAAAATTTAAAAACGTGCAAGCAAGATAACTGGGCGCGGAATTTTGGGCCTTAATTTATTCATTCTCATTTATTTAGTTCTCAGTTCGAAGCACAGCCAAGAAACCGTGCCGGCGACGAGCATAGGGACACGTAACAAAACTCTAATAGCATGACTAGGTACTAGGTACCGTGGAAAACTGTTGGGATAACTGAAAAACCTTGGGGTACTCACGGCCAGAATGCGTTCCTTCTCCTGTTTCCGCTTCTCCTCGCGGCGCGCGGCGGCCTGCTCCTGGCGCGCGGCGTGGGCTCCGCGCAGCCACGCCTCCGCCACCTTCTGACGACGCTTCTCGCATTTCAACAGCGCCTACAATAAACAACAAGCTTAAGTTATTTATAAAAAAATGCTAAATAGTACAAGCTGATTGTTAGCGTTTTTAAACGCTAGCGTGTTAGCTTTAGGGAGGATTGTCAATAAGCTTGTAAAAAAGCCGATGACACTGGGCGAGTTTACACGCTTCGTTGATAATCCTTCCTGAAAGCTAACTTTTTTTTTTTCGGAGGACGGTTAATGCAGTTAGCCGCAGATGGCTGTTACTGCGTCAAGATGGCTGTTACTGCGTCAGATGGCTGTTACTGCGTCGAGATGGCTGTTACTGCGTCAGATGGCTGTTACTGCGTCGAGATGGCTGTTACTGCATCCCCAAAAGCTAACACGCTCACACGCTAGCTTTTAAACACGCCGACAATCAGCTTTTAAAAAAGCCGTGTGTCATCGTACTATAAGATACTAAACATTTATTAATAAACCTTTATAATAAATAAATAAATTATAAAGGTACTTTCAGCTTAGTCCCATAGAAAATTCATGAAAATCGGTTTAGGTCTTTACTTTTGAAATCAAAATAACTGAAAAAATAAGTCATTGAAGTGGACAAAATTGCGTATTTTGCATCACTGTGACTTCTTAGTGGTGCCTACAGTCACTAGAACAGTCCAATTGAAGTCGGTGGTTGTATGTTTTTGTAAAAGCTTGATTATATATATTTTTAATTTATGTCACTTCCCTCACAGGCCTCGTTGACCTCTCATTCATTCCTTGATTTTGAATCTGTGTCATATACACACATCGAAAGGTTCATAAATACCTACCTACTCAACTTACCTAGATCATAGGCGTGAACACATGTTTACGTGTGTCTATGTGCGACGTGGAGGGTGTGTACAGATGGAGAAGTAAATAGCAAATAGGGTTGTCTTAAATAATTATTGTACGAAAATTTCTGATACGATGTATTCAACCTTTGCACACGTGATAGTATTCACACTCTTGGTCAGAATTCGCTCCCTCAGGGTTTGTAGGGACATAACATTACACGTTGTATTAGCACGCTAACCATACTGTACCACCCTACAAGGGTTGGCTGGCAGAGAATGCCTAAGGCATTAAGCCCGCCCATTGTGCAATGTAATTTATATTTTGTGCAATAAAGAATTTTAATAATAATAATAAGAGTCTCGACCAGTACCTAAAGAGGCTCTCGCTTGGTGGCTGGGTCAAGGGCCAGATACAAAAGGTGGTACTATTAGAGTCGGCTCGCATGGTGAGAAGGTTCCTCACTCTGCAGCCCTAGCCACCAGCCGCTTGGGCTCTACTCCGCGGCTGGTGGTCCACCGTTTTTATATATTTTTTACAATAATACTGCTGTTTTTTTTAAATAGTTTATTTTTTAAATATTATTGTAAAAAATAAATTTTAATGAGAGAAAAATATAAATAAATGATATAATAATAATACCTCCTTGCTGAGCCTTGTGCGTTTGATCTTGTCCAGTATGTGGAACACGAGCAGCAGCAAGGGGCGCACCTCCTCGGCGCCGCCGTCCGCGCCCAGCGCCAGGCTGACCAGCATCACCTTCTCAGTATCCGGCGGCTTGGTTGCCGCTGTTTCTCTGGAAACAAGTAAAAAAACATTAATATTCTACACTGGATGCGGCAAGCCGAAGACAGGGCGCGATGGCGCTCATTGGGAGAGGCCTATGTTCAGCAGTGGACTGCGATAGGCTGATGATGATGATGATTCTACACTACAATGCCTAGATCACACGGTGGCCGAGTACTCGGTACGTATAAACATAGCGCTGAGTGTTCGGCTGAGCGAGTGATGTAAGCTTTCACTGTCTCGGCCGAGTACTCGGTACGTATAAACATAGCACTGTGTGCTCGGCTGAGCGAGTGATGTATGCTTTCACTTTCTCGGCCGAATAACATTTTACAGTACTCGGTACGTGTGATCCAGGCATTAGTGCGAGCGGATTCACCGCTCGTGTTTTATCTTTTTGCAGCGCGTGTACGCGCCACAAGCCGCAAGAGACGTCTCATGCTACAATACGGCCGACGTATCTTGGCGAGTCTGAACATAGGCTATGCGAACTTTAGCGCATGAAAACACGCAATAGAAAACTGTTGAAGCCAATTTCTTTTTTATAAACCAACTAGCATAAGCCCGCGCTTTCGCCCGCGTTGATATATTAACTAAAATAAAACAATGTAATACGTGTGTACATGCGCTAAAGTTCGCATAGCCTATGTTCAGACTCGCCAAGATACGTCGTATTGTACTGACACTCGCTGAAAAAAACCGAGCGTTAACGCCGGTCGAGGATGTTGGCAGTCGCCTCTGCGCACTCGGAGAGAGCAGACGTGCCGTGCTATTGGATACAACGTGTAATTACTCACTCTATCTGCTTGGGCCCGGCGTAGCGGTCGGAGATGTGTATGTACTGCACGTGCTGGCTGTACTGCGTGAGCGCGGCGCACTCGGGCCAGTCAAGAATGCCGCCAGTCGCCTCTGGACACTCGGAGAGAGCGGACGTGTCTTGCTATTGGGTACGTGTGACGACTCACTCGATCTGCTTGGGCCCGGCGTAGCGGTCGGAGATGTGTATGTACTGCACGTGCTGGCTGTACTGCGTGAGCGCGGCGCACGTGCGCTGGTCGAGGATGCCGCCAGTCGCCTCCGCGCACTCGGAGAGGACGCACATACTGGACGGGAGACTGTGTTTATCGCCCGGACGCTTCTCCGGACAGAACACGCTCTGGAAATTAAAAGGCATTATGCATACGACCGGGTGGAAGCGACTATCTAAGATAATCTGCTGGCGGAAGATGGATGCTGCAAGATAGAGACCCGCCGAAATAAAAGGAATTTAGGAAGTCTATATTTTAAATATCCAGGCTGTGGTGTGGCCGTAGAAAGTTATTAGTTCAAACTTCGACAACTTACTTCCACAAAACAGAACTAAATATTTTAAAGAAAATGTTTTTCAAGTAAAAAAGTTGATTGATCATCAGAATCAAAGTCTCAAAGCGGTGATTCCAACTCCTGCGTAGCACTTTTTTAACATGGGCAGTCATTATCTCTTATCATTAAAAAAAGTCTAGCTCGTCTAGTCACTTGTTAACTTAAAAAAAGGAAACTATTAGATAAATTTTAGATAAGGCACATTATTTGTACCAACTATTATGATGTACTGGCGTTAATTACTATAGTTATGTAGGGTCGGCTCTGTAATTGTCTTTACATCCAGTTTATCACAGGAGAACACCAGCGTGAGCTGGGTGTAAAGATCATTACAAAGCCGACTGTACCTTCATACTCAGGATAAATATTTACTCATTTACTTATAAATCCTCATCTAAGTTAACTGTAGTTAGATTATTTTGAGAAATAAATATATTTAAATAGAAACTGGTACTCAAGTTTGCGACTCACCAAGTCCTGCATCTCCTTAGCGAGGCGCGTGGCGTGTTTCTTCTGGCCAACGCACAGCACAAAGGGGTCACCATCGTCTTTGCCCAGTTCCACTCTGATCAGCAACGTGTCTGTCGTAGGACGGACTGAGCCGATGATCACGTGGACTAGATCTTGACGCTGGAATGAAAGTAGTTCTAAGATCACAACTAGATGGCGCTGTTATCATTTTATCCCTATCCGTGGGGAGACGGACTGAGGCGAGTATCACGTGGACTAGATCTTGACGCTGCTGGAATGAAAGTAGTGCGAAAGTCGAAAGTATTCGAGATCTTAAGATTACGCTTTGGTTTGTAGAGGCCTTTAGATCACAACTAGATGGCGCTGTTATCAATTTATCACCACCAATTACCACCAATCTGACCAGCAAAGTGTCTGTCTTATACGGACTGAGTCGAGGATCACGTGGACTAGATCTTGAAGCTGGAATGAAAGTAGTTCACAGATCACAACTAGATGGCGCTGTTATCAATGAATCTAAAGTTGTATTGGTGCGAAAGACGAAAGTATCCGAACTGATCAGCAGAGTGTCCGTAGTGGGACACACTGAGCCAAGGATCACGAGGCTCAAGTCTTGAAACTGGAATGAAGGTAGTTCTTAGGTCACAACTGGATGGCGCTGTTATCAATGAATCTAAAGTTGTATTGGTGCGAAAGACGAAAGTATCCGAATTCTGATCAGCAGAGTGTCTGTAGTGGGACACACTGAGCCAAGGTTCACGAGGCTCAAGTCATGAAACTGAAATGAAGGTAGTTCTTAGGTCACAACTAGATGGCGCTGTTATCAATGTATCTAAAGTTGTATTGGTGCGAAAGTCGAAAGTATCCGAGATCTGATCAGTGTCTAGGATAGCAAATGATACACCCTTGCCGTTATATTTATAAAATTTCTACTAAAAGTATCACCTTGAAAAGAATTTTGCAAATCAGTTCATGTATGAAGCAGTTATGAGGTAAAAAAAAACTGAATTGAGAACCTCCTCCATTTTTGAAGTGGGTTGAAAAGCAGTGGTTTTTCTCTACCTACCTTGATTAGTTTGAGTGTGAGTAGCATGCCTTCGCAGCACTGGCGGCCGCTGCACCACATCGTAAAGCAGTGCTCAGCCTCCCTGTGCCAGCCGTGCTCGTCGCTCGCCGACACCACATCCGAGCCGGATTCACCTGGAAATATCGTACGAGTATAAGAAGCGGCACATAAGTCTAGCGCTGAACGATACGCGGGGGGTGTAACTGCGCATATTTATTGTATGTGTAGTCCCCCTCAGGTACCTTAATTTTTACTTCTGCGCAGTAACGGTCAGCGCTAAAGTTACGTGCCGCTACTTGTACTGACTGACAGACAACGTACAGGCTAAATCGCTAACCTCCTCCTCAATATTTTATGGTTATGTTCGCCAATAGCTAGTACCAAATCTTTCCATATAAGCCCAGTTAAAAATTCATTCTGCATACCTCAACTTAAATTCATATTTGGTACTAGCTATTGACGACTAACTAATTAGAGACTAACGTCTCTTACCGACTAACGTCTCTTACCAACTGACGTCTCTTACTGACTAATGCAAGGCCGAACAAACCTATGCCCGCCATGGCATTTGAATTTGTCCGCCAGCACTTTGGTCGGCTGGCTAGCCTACCATGAAAAAATATTATCGGGTTTTAAGGCCCTTTTCAGCCTCAACCTGGGTAAAACCCTACACTGGCCTATTTAGACTATGGCGGTGCTGTGACCCGGTCCCGCCACAGGTTAAGAAATTTCGCTCACCTGGAAAATGTATTGGCTAGCCTTGCACTAATGTCTCATACCAACTGATGTCTCTTACTGACTAATATCTCTTACCAACTGACGTCTATTACCGACCAACGACTGCTACCGACTAACGTCTCTTACCAACTAGCGTCTCTTACCGACTAACGTGAAATTGTCGTCCAACAGTGGTTTGTGTAGTTTGAGAAAGTTGGTCGCTATGGACGTGTTTTTGGCACGTCCTATCGCATATGCCAGCGCATACGCGGCGAGTAGGCAACACAGAATGCCCTCTAGCCAGTACGCGTCCCAGCGTGGACGCACCATTATAGGAACCTGTAGATGAAAACAACTTGGTTAGGTACCTATTATTTGGTGCTAAATAGTTATTGGTACTGTACACAAAGGGCCTGAAGAAACTCATTTTTCAAGCGGCTTAAAAAAAGGCGGAGGTTATCAATTCGGTTGTTTTTTTTTTTAAAGGTTTGTTTGAACCTTTGAACTTGGTTGTTCATAAACCGATTTGAAAAACGATATTTGACATTTGAAAATAGTTCTTAGGTTCTGGCATGAAACCTATTACCTACAAACTGAACCTCATTGAACAGATTTTTAAAGTAAATGCTTTTTTACCCTCGGGCCTAAAATCCAGTTTTACTCCCCTTCTCTAAGTACATAAAATTGAACTTTACGAGCAGAAGAAGAGAAATGAAATTCAAAGAAGAAACTCAACTAACTTTTCTAAGTAGGTATTGATACTAGATTTTTTTTTTTTGTTTGCTGACAATTACCTTAGAAATAGTGATTTTTGGCTGTTCAGCGGATCGCGGAGCGCTGTCCTGGAAGCCCTCAAACTCTTCCGGATCTTGGAAGTGTTCAAACTCATTGTCTTCATCATCCTGTAAAATTCATTATCTCAAACATGCTTGGAAGAACCTTCTTCAAGTTAAATTTACTTTGCCGGCCTAGGCCAAATAAATTCTGAGCTAGTCTGGGTGTATTCTATGTATGTAAATACAAAAAAAAGTATATGAGTATTGTATTAGTAATCTGGTTCCCATAGTACAAGCTCTGCTTAGTTTGGGGCTAGATGGCGTTGTATGAAATGTCCAAAATATTTATTTATTTAATTACTAGGAAATTTTATACCATGTTAAGACATATTTAATAAGGGAATGCACTCTCCATTCTGAGAGTAGCAACTAGCAACTAAGGAGGTAAGTATCAAAAGTTAAATTTCCAACTTGTTTCCATAAGTGAACCTTATTGATATACATTAGGTGCAGATTTCTCTAGCACAGACATCAAGTTCTACCTTTACTAAACATACCTCTACAATCATGTCATCTTCAGTCTCAACATTGGCTTCAGCCTGTTCTTTGAATACCGGTTTGGGTTTTACCGGGGGACTGTCTTCATCAGCAAAGTCTGAAATAAGTGGTTAATGCATACAACAGTTCTCAATCATTAATACTTTTAATCAAGGTTTTACAAAAACATAGTACAACCAACTGCAATTGGACTGTTTTGGTGACTTTAAACACCACTGAAAAGTCACAGAGAAGCAAAATACACAATTTAGTTTATTATGATTAGACTAGAACAACTTTTTTTTGTCATTTTGATATAATAACTAAACTACTGAATCGATTGTGATGAAATTTCTATGGGTCCAATTTGATAGTACCTAAAAAATAGTTCTCTCAAACAAAATTTTAAAATCAGTTTATAAACAAAGTTACAAACATAAAAAAAACAATTAACCGAATTGAGAACCTCCTCCTTTTTTGAAGTTGGTTGATAAAAGGCTTATTTTTATCCTAATATACTAATATATGGGTATTAACAAGTCCAATTGAGGAAAATGAAGTCACCATGCATATCATAGGTGAAACAGTGAGGAGTATTAATTGAAAGTCTTCTTTGTAAGCTAAGAGGAAAAGTGGGTGTATTTAATATAAATGATTTTTCCTAGAAACAATATTACATTGCATACTTACTTATATTATGCTTAATGCTAAAATTTATGACATAAAATCAAGGTTTTACAAAATCATATTACAACCAACTTCAATTGGACTGTTCTTGGAACCGTTAACACCATTGAATAGTCACAGGGAAGCAAAATACGCAATTTTCTTAGTAATTACATATTTTTTTTAGTAATTATGACTTCAAAACCAAAGTTACAGTAACCGATTTTCATGAAATTTCTATAGGACCAATCTGGAAGTAGGTATATTCTCCAAACACATTTTTTTTTTTCAAATCGGTATACAACAAAGTTTTGAGGAAACAAACATTAAATACTGTACCGTTAATATTAAGCTTTTTGCTTATAGAGAGCAGCATTTGATTTTCCGTTCGAGTTAGTCAAGTGCTGATAGTCCATTTCCACCGTAAGTGGCGCCACCTAGCGGCTTTGTGTGGTATTTTTATGTCTACCGATAATGGCCGCTCAATTATTTCTCATTGGCGTTTTGTATTCCGCCGAGTTAACACGTCCGAACAGCTCCTACCTAGGACTGTTCCATACTTATTATAAGTTTTCAATATCGAATTCGAAACTATCATTCGAAAAAGAAATAAAGTGTTTAAAAAGTGCAAAAGGGGAAAATGTAAGTACCCTCTTTTCTTAATGTAGCCGATATGGCTTTATTAAATTGAATTATTTAACGGTTTATTCCGTTCGGTATAACATGTATGTGTATACAAAATAAAGATAAAGATATTGTCCATCCGCCCAGGTTTGTGTAGCAGAAACACTTGATGAGATTCCCCAGTTACATAAGAAAAAGTGTTTAAATTTAAATTTATTGATCTAGATAGCGTGAATTTGCGCTACAAGCTACCTATATAGCTATCAAGCTCAAGCTGCAGGTCATGCAGCCCTATAAACGGCAGCTCGTCGAACTATCCGAGCAGGATTCTGCGCGTGAGTGCACTATATTCATGAAAATCGGTGAGCTACGCAAACTTTTTTAAATTTTGTTGAAGTGATTCTAATAGTCTTTTCGGGTCAGTGGTTCAACGTTTATTTTCCTAGTACGCAAGTCCACGACTGGTGCTATTACTAAAGAAATAAACTTTCATATTAAACAACGTTACGAACGTTTTAATGATAGTATGAACTTGAGTACTTAACAGTTCTACGAAGTTTTTTTTGTCGAAAAGCCATTGACATAGGAACCGTCTGTTCCAAAAGATCCGATGACTAGTTCTAATGTAGGTTCAATCGTTTAGATGTTTTTTGGTTAGTATGTAAATATTCCTACACAATTCTCATTTAGACCACTCCAGGTGGCATTGTCTAGCAAACAAAAAGGGGAAAAATACGTATAAGTACATGCACCTTACGTTGTGGGAGTAGGTATCATACCTATTCAAGAGAAATAGGTTTTCTTCAGAAAACCCGTAAGATTTGAGCAATAATAATACCTAATTTAATTGTTATTCGACTACCTACCCGATTTTTATTGAAATTAAATAATGTTGCAAAATTATTCGGATTTGTTGTAGAAATCATTTCTACCACCAAGCAAGCCCTCGCACAAATAATTTTGAGTCACACCTCCTTAGAACAGTAATTTTGATTTGAATACGCAGTAATTTTCTAGGTTGTAATAGTGGTGTAATAGTAACAATAAAAGCTTAACATTAGGGTAACCTATGGTTTTACAAAAGATGTACTGTGTCTGAAGCAAGACATGTATAATTTTAAAAAACATATATATTATGAATTCTCCGCGGATTTCAATTTCGGGAACTTTGAGTAATTACAAAATTTGAGAGATGTTAAACTGCTTTAATTTACTGTACATGGAAATTAATCTTATGTCTCTGCTCACGCAAGGCATCATTAATCTGCCAACAGGTTAAAGCTAACGTCCGGGGGGTGTATATAAGTATTTAAAGTATTTATTTTTCTTTCGTGCATTATTAAAGTACCGACTTTGATTCAAGTTTTTATGATGTCTCTGCTCACGCAAGGCATAAACAATCTGCGAACAGATTAAAACTAACCTCCGGGGTGTAGATAGTGTTTATTTTCTTTCGTACACTATTAAAGTAAGTACCTACAACGAGTCAAGTGTTTATGATGTCTCTGCTGACGGCAAGGCATTAACAATCTGTCGACAGATTGTCTGCCGACAGATTGGAGCTCCCATCTCGAGGGTGAGGAGCAAGTATTGATTTAATGACAAGACTTTTATAATATTTTACCTTGTAGTGTTCCACTACCTACATTACTGTATAGTCTAACCGGATGCATTTGTTTTTGGCAAACCTTAAGCTGCAAACAGATCTAAGTATAAAAGTTTAGCTTTTAAGGACATAGTTCCAGTACCTACATTGAAATCTATAGATGTTTCTGTCTACGACAAGACATCAGCAGTTTTAAAACGGTTGCTCCATCTTAAATATTGATGTCGAGCCCGTACTGCTTTCATAAACCAGACTCAAATAGGCACAATAGAACTATTGGTTACCTGCTCACTGCAAGGCATCAACGATTTGCAAACAACTTAATTTTAGGTTCTGTAATGCTTGTATAACCAGGTTTACCAGGGAATGTTAATAGTAGCGTAGGTACGCATTGAAGCGGCAAAACATTACCAGTGAATCACGAGATTCCCAAAGAAGTTACGCAAGACTGTTGTATTGGCTACTTCCCAGTTCGTACACTCTTTTTACTAAACTTATGGGTGACTCAACTCACGGTAAGAGCACCAAAATAATGGAACTTTGTGTGCTCGATAGCACGTAATGAAGGAAAGTCCTTGTTTAGGATAAAAAATATCAATAATTTATAATTATAAAATAGTTTACAGCATACTATAAATTCATCTTAACTTAGGCTAGAAATTGTGAGATATTTTTTCAACTCTCTTTCGAGAAATGAACTACTTACGTAATGTTTTTATCAGATACCCTCATGGTATTTTTAATAAAATTGTTTATTTAAATGACAACAAGTGCTCGTCTTGCCCCTTGCTTAGCCATTATTGGCTCGAACCTTGTATTTTAGTAAAGTATCGTAATATTAAACGTTTCAAAAAAAAAAAAAAAAAAAAAAACAAGCAAGTAAGTACCCTACTTACTTATCGATATCACTCTTATCAAAAATATTATTTCCAAATATTGTCAGTAGGTACTTTATGAGATCTAAGCTGTCGCCTCCAAATTAACATAAATGCACTAGATGCCTGTGTATCTTCTTAATCGTAATATAGGTACGTAAACTACGGAAGTAGGTACCGTATCAATTAACCCTGTTCAACAATGAACACTGACTAGAGCATGATACAAAATAGCATGCCTGTAAACTACAATCGTTTTCTCCTAATTGAGTGTTTGGCTCTGTTGTCAAGAGTTCTAAATAAGCCTCCCAAAGGCTTCAGACTTACAATATAAATGTACGTCAAACCTTAGTTACAAATGAACTAAATAGTGTTTGAGCTTATTATAAAAGTTTTAAATTAACATGATCGCATTAGTCTAAGCAGACACTTATCTGGCTCGAATGATAAGAATTTTCTGTACATGAACATATTATTGCCTTTAACTAGTACTTGTTTATTTAAACAGTTGCTATACCTATACCTAGTTAGTAGGTATATGGAATATACTATATTATGTATTTAAAGTGAACTATATTTATAGTACCTAAATATCAAATATTTCGAATGGCAACGACTGCACCTAGGCAGGTACTTAATTTTTCATGTCTTTATTGAGTTGCTTAATAGGCAAGATCAAATCACTTAACCCAACATACTGATTGCCCAATATCTTATTGCCCAATATCTTATCACTTTAAGCATTTTATATAATTATCATACATGCCTGTCACTCAGGCTGTTGACCAATGCTGTATTCCAAAGTTTTATTGTATATTATATTCGTTAGCTATCAAACGAACTTCGCAAGCGATTGCATACCGACTACGTTCGATCTTTAATTGATTAAACTTTGTTCATGAAAAATAAAATGTTATGGTTATAATGAACAACAACAAACAACTGAAATGACATAATATCCTAATATCATCTAGCGAACATTTGCAAACAAGAATGGCTCTCATTCATTATAATGATATGACGGGACGCTGACTTGTCAGCTCACATGATTTCTCGATTCTGGAATCCTTCCCATAATGATAACTTTTAACGTTACTCTTAGTTTTATGAGTAAACGCAGTAGGATAATAAACTGATGTTAAAGGTATACATCAATGAAAAATTGTCATTTGGCATAACTGACATGAATCAATACTTACAATTCTATATCTACAATTCTATCCTATTTTCCTTAACGCTTGTTGTTATTGTTGACTATTGCAATATAATAATTTCTTATCGTGTCACCAGTTCTTTCGAACCAGTGTGGTAAAAGGATTTCATGTGCGTCTCGAAGAGGTTCGTTTAGAATCACTAACATTTAATTTGCCAAATAGCTACCTAAACTAGGTGATTCGGTAATTGTCTAGTAATTAATGTTATTGTATCTACTTAACTTGATACAGTGATCAAAATCACTGCATTGGAAGCATAATAGAAGTGTCTCTAAATAATATTAAACTACCTAACTGGAATTACGAATAATTGGATAGTGTCGACACACCCAATTATCATCACGCTAATAATTTTAAAAAACTATAACATTATATTATATTACATTGATTATTTTTATTATTTTCCCTCTAGTTTATTATAACCACATAAAAAAAAAAAAAATATAGAGAGGAAGGCAATGTGAAATTGTTTTTAAACTTTTTTTTTTTTGTGAGTAAATATATAAAATTGATTTAACATAATAACTTAATCACTCTCATTCGATTCGAAACAAAGTATTTGTATTTTAAATACAGTTTAATTAAATTAGTATGAAGTATTATGCTAGTAAATACTACAATACATTTGTAAATAATAATGTTCACTTATATTTCGAAGGTATCGAACAAAACTGATTAGGCACACATGGCTGTGTAGCAAGTATACCGAATGATAATTATATCGAAGCTGTGAACGCAGTAACCCTGAAAATGTGTTATGAGAGTAACCAACCTCCGACAGTGGTTTCTGAAATATTGTTTGACCTCGCTGAAGGTCTGTCATAATCAGTATTTAAATATCCTATATCCTATACTTATTACATAAGACAGTAAGTTGCGAGTTATGTTTAACGTAGCAAATACAATGATTGTTATTAAAACAAACAAAATATCATAATTCATATACTTTATTACAGGTTCATATTGAAAAATTATAATAACTTATGTTTTATTAAGAACTTACAATAAATCATCACATTGGCGTATAAGAACCTGAAATTTCACGTTGCAAGTGGCGTCACCAGGCGATAGCAAACAGAATCTCTATAAGCAAAAAGCTTAATATTAACGGTACAGTATTTAATAGCGGCGTTTTCCCTGAAAGAAAACGCATATTAAATACTTACCTTAATATTAAGCTTTAGTTTGATTTCTGCCTGGTGAAAATACGTAATAAAAAGCCAATGAGAAGTAATTGAGCGGCCATTATCGGTAGACATAAAAATACCACACAAAGCCGCTAGGTGGCGCCACTTACGGTGGAAATGGACTATCAGCACTTGACTAACTCGAACGGAAAATCAAATGCTGCTCTCTATAAGCAAAAAGCTTAATATTAAGGTAAGTATTTAATATGCGTTTTCTTTCAGGGAAAACGCCGCTATTAAAAAAAATCATACTACTGAATTGATAACTTTTTTTAAGTCAGTTGAAAAAAAAATGGATGCATGATTGTATGTTACTTTATGACAGTCTGAAACTCGAAAATTAAGAAATAGAAATAGAAATAGAAAAAGAGTTTATTGCTCAAAATACTTAAAACTAAGTTATACATAAGGGCCTACCAATCATGTTCATCTTTAATGATATACATAAGCCTACTAACCAGTGATAAGTAACTACCTGTCTGCTTATATATCTTGATGTATAGGTATTATCTAAGTACATTATTTGAGCAAAGGGGAAGCACTCAGCATAATACTGACAAACAGATTGCCTGTCAGCGCTGATTTTCAGTGTATCCCAATCGACTGATAGTCGTCGATTACAAATTTAGTGAGTATTTTTTTTCCTTTGGCTAGATCTGCGCACCGCCTTTAAAAAGCATACCTACAGTAGAAAAAAAGTTGTTTGGTGCTATGCTGTATGAGGGTGTGTGTGTGTGTGTGTGTGCAATGTTTGAAAACGAATTGTGTGTTGAGTGAAGGAGTGTGCTCTCTAAGCTGGCAAAGCCACAACAGCTAGTTATCTTTCAATGCTTACCGGCAGCAACAACCTCGTCATCACTGTCAAACTGCTCAAACTCAGCAAAATCATCGTCTTCCAAAGTATTGTCTTCAAATGCTCGGACTAGAGCCCCACTGCAAAGCAGCAGGGCCAGTGGTAATACCCAATTACGCATTATTACCCTGAAATTATAAAATAAAATTTTTTTTAAATAATAAATAATCCGTCCAACTCGTCCCGCCATCTCCTTCTGGGCCTTCCACGTCGTCGCTTCGCGTTTGGTGGGCTCCACTCCGTAGTGGTTTTTGCCCACAAGTCGCACGAGTTGGACGGATACCTGCCAACATGGACCAGCGACGCCCTTAGCCGCAAGGAGTGGAAGGAGAGGAGGGAGGCCTTTGCCCTGCAGTGGGACACAGATGGCTGAATAATAATAAATATTTTGGACATTTCACACAGCGCAATCTAGCCCCAAACTAAGCAGAGCTTGTACTATGGGAACCAGATGGCTGATAGAATACTTAAATCTTTTATTTTGTAAATACATAGCAAACACCCAGACTCAGGACAAACACCGATGTTCATCACACAAATGCTTGTCCTGAAGCGGGAATCGAACCTGCAACACCAGCATGGCAGTCCAACACACTTGCCACTCAACCAATTGTGTCATCCATTTTACACAATTACAATTAGTACATATGTTTTAAATAACGTTACTGTAAGGCATTTGCTACTACAACTAAATTTTAGTAATGCAAAGTGGATGTATTTTTATGCTAAGTTATTCGACAACTACATAACAAATTTAGTCGGTTGCACAGAGGTCGGGACTAAGAACAAATAAGTCAGGCAGAACATACAATACGATAGTGGCTCATTTCTTCTTTTGCTTTAAAAGATGCCACTATCAGCATGGAATGCAATAGTATTTGGTCTTGTCTCCTTGTGTGGCTGGTTCTGCTCTGATTTTTTTTCATTATTTGGTAAAATATAACGGTATTTATGTAAGGTTATGCCAAATACACAGTAAGGCCTTAGTAAGGCTTCCCGAGGATTTGATGAGTAAATAGAATTATCTATGCTTCTCTGAAAGTGAGATAGTGTACTGAAAGAATTGACCTTTTCAAATGTATGAACTGCAAAATAAAATATAGGTTCAAAAAGATGTTTGGAAGTTAATTTTCTCAGCGAATGCTAATCAAGGCTTTTCTATAAATAATTATTAGCAAAAATATTAGATTACAATGCTACTCTGACACAGTATTGTATTCTGCTGACTGGTGGCGCATTTATATTAAACTAAGTTCAGTAGTTACCTGCGTTTTTATTGCTATCGATAAATATTACTAAAATCACTTCATTCACATACAAATTAAATTATTTACACTAAAATACAATCGACACACTTCGCTCGCCTTTTTTTCTATCAGTTAAAAATGAGTTTGTTCTCTTTGACCGAATTGATTGATCACTATAACCCATACGCCTGAGATTGGTTGAAATAAATTATTTCACCAATCACGTTCTTTGAAGATGACGTTTAGTATATTCGTTTTAAAATTGCAATGGTAAACGCACTAGTTCTTTGGCACCATCATGGCACCATTTTGGCACGTCATCACATGACATTAGTTTTAGTGTTGCCAACTGTTTTTCTACTACAACATAATTTTTGTAGCCAACAAATATTTGGCTACAAAAGTCTGGCTGGATTCGGGACCTTTTCGGGACAGACAGAATATAGATTTTTGCTCTCTTTCCACGTAGCTCTTTGTTTCAAATAAGATCTTTACCACAGATCTTTACCGTTCGCACTCCGGCGGCAGTGTGAATTATTCTATTTTTGCCCATATTATAAAGTCCTTGGCCAAAATGTTTATTTCGACTTAGGTACAAAAGACTTCAACGCGCTTCTTTCTTCCTAGATTCTCGAAGACGCGCTTGTATGAGCATTTAGTACCAAGGTGAGGTTTTCTTCGTGTAGTACAATAAAACTTCTCGAGCCCATTACCGAAAGAGAATAAAAAATAAATGAAATGTGTCGAAACAAGCCAAATACTTACCAATTATGTGAACTTCTAGAAGCACTCAAATTCAATAATAGAAATGGAACAAGTCTGTTTGACGTGGCGGTTTGGTCTGATGACTTTGTCTACAAAGGGCAAAATTAAAAAAAATCATATTTATAGTTATTAATCAAGAATCAAGAATCAAGAAACATTTATTGTATAAAACTGTGTACAAAGATCTTAACATATTTTAGTAGGAAACAACAGTTTATCCTGATAGGACATACAATAATATAGGTACTTATAACTAAAATGAAATAGATAGATACCTACCTAGTTTTATTACATCAGATGTAGTAGACTATAGGTGCAAACATTTGTTAATATTTTTTTTATTTTTTTTTTAGTTAACTAGTACTTAGGTATTTTTTAGACATTAGTTTTTCATTTTCAAAATATTCTTTTAGTGTGTAATGAACTTCTTGAACAAGCCATTTTCTCAAAGTGTTTTTAAATCCAATACCAGATAGCTGCTTAAACTCTGTAGGTAAATGATTGAACACTTTTATTGCAGTTATATATGAGCTTTTTTTAAACATTGTATTATTAATTTTAGGTATACATATATTGTACTTATGTTTACTTCTTAAATTCTCATGACGACTAGATTTAACATCGAAAAAATAATGTTCATTTGGTTTGACAAAGACACATAGTTCTAAAATATACATATCTGTTAGTGTTAAAATATTGTTATTTCTAAAAATATGACGAAGAGACTGGGTATTATCTATGTTGTAAATAGCTCTTAAACATTTTTTTTGAAGTATAAATGTGGATTGAATATTAACAGAATTTCCCCAAAAAATTAACCCATAACTTAATTGAGGAAAAACATGTCTAAAGTAAGCATTTTTTGATACTGACTGATGTAATACTACTAAGGATTGAAAGTGCATAGCAGCAGTATTTAGAGATTTTGGCATTTACTTTACTTACATGTGATTTCCAACTGAGATAAGCATCAATTTCAACTCCTAGAAAGTTTATTACCTCGCTTTCTTCAACGATGTTTCCCTTGTATGTAATTTTTAAATCTAAGGGTGATGTTTTGTAGTTTTTAAACCTCATTATTTTAGTTTTGCTGATGTTAACACTAAGATTTATGTTTTCTAACCAATTGATAATTTTAGTAAGTGTATTAATTATTTCAGTTTCATAATCATTTTTATTTTTATATTCTTGTGGTATAAAAATCGTTGCATCATCTGCGAACATAACACACATATGTCTAGATATATCTGGTAAATTATTAATATATATCAAAAATAATAGTGGTCCTAAAATACTGCCTTGGGGTACTCCCAAATGTATAGCTTTATAGTCGGATTTATTTACTTTTATAGTTTTTGTAGATTTATCATACGATTCTATAACGGTTGATTGGCTCCTATCATTTAAATAAGATTCAAGAAGTTTAAGAGGGGTACCTCTTATACCAATTTCTTCTAGTTTTTTAATAGAATGTCATGTTTTACACAATCAAACGCTTTAGACAAGTCTAAGAACAAAGCTACTCCGGGCTTTTTATTGTTTATTTCTTCCCAGACTTGTCTAAGGGTTTTGAAGATAGCTAAGGTAGTGTTTTTATTTTTTTGAAAGCCAAACTGATTGCAATGTATTATATTGTGAATATCTAAAAATGAATTTATGCTTTTGAATAGCTATAGTTTTTAGCGTTAGGGGCGCTAATTGTACCAACCTACTTAATAAACCGCTGATTTTTAAGTCTTGTTCTTGTTTAGTGTTGTGTTCTAAAATGTTATCTATGAGTTCTATGAACTTTAAACTAAAGCGCGCACTTACTTACCTATTAGTAGGTAGGTTAGGTACCCATTAGGTATAAAAATTGGTAAGTACCTAGGTAGTTAGGTAATCAAGTAGGTAAGTAGACAAATAAATTAGGTGGTGGTGGTGAATAAAGTATTATTTTAGTACCTAGTGGTATTTGTTTGCTCGCCTATACGTAGACGAGAGTAGACTCGGGACCCACCCAACAGTAATAAAAGTATTGTAAAGACTACGTAAAATTAACACTACTAATTTAAAAACACGTATAAAATCTAAATTAAAGTATGAAACATTACTAATTTTTGTTGATACAATTGGAAAACATAGACGAAACGAATAGTGTGAAGAAATTACTATAGGTACTGCGTACTTTTTGAGTATTTATCCGAAACATTTTGTATGTAAATTTGCCTTGAGGGTTGCCCTTAAGATTGATTGCCTCAACCCTTTGTATGGTAGAGCCAGCTTCTAGGTAGATATAGGTAGGTAGATACAATCTTTCAGTTTATGAGGGCATTTTGTATGGCGACTAAGTATTAGTGTAGGGATGCATTTTTAGATCGAAAGATCTCTACCAGCATACTAAACTCTTTTTAAGTTCAACGAACTTAAGACTTTTAAATATCCTAAACTAAAGTAAGTATTAATAAATTGTCGCCGTAAATCCACACGACCAATAAATCTTGGACATAAAAAGATCGATTCACTAATCAAGAAATGGAAATAACGTTACTGTAAACTTAATTTGATATGAATCCGTTAGGTTTCTAATAGTACCTACCTACGTAGGTACTAGCATACGCCCGCAACTTCGTTTGCGTTGTGAATTACCTACTTAACAAAAAAGTCTTCATATTAGGTACCTACGCGCTTAAAATTCTTGACGAACAAACTCTCAAAATTTCAAGTTTTTATGTTCAGTGGTTTGGTCTGTGGTTTGTCTGTCAGTCAATTAGTTCAGAACCTTGTTTATGTATAGGTAATTAGTGATTAGATAATGCTATAATAGTTTTTTAGATACAGTTATTATAAAATTAAATTAAAGGCAGCTTATAAAATAACTTTGCCTTAGCCGATGCAGTTATTAAGTAATAAGCTTTCATACACTGTTCAGGCACTTTTGTCCCCATCTAAACGGAATCCTGCAGGGGACACCACCTATTAATACACATTAAATGAAAAAAAAATGAAATAGTTTATTTGCACACGATACAGCATACACGCACAGTTATGAGCAGGTGAAAAATAAATAAATGTAAGCACAGTATACAAATAGCGTGGTGCAAAAAGGTCTCCGACTCAGCATATGTTGGTTGGTCGTATATCAACCAACGCTGGTCTTCCGTCGAAGCCGGTTGTTGACGCCACGGATAGCCTACGACTACACTATGAATATAAATTAATTGTATGTGAGTAATGAAACTTTACAGTTAATACAACAACTAAAAGGAGGTAAAGTAAAGTATCTACAGTTCAATTCAATTCAATTCAATTATATTTTATTTTTCAGATAACACAGTAATGTAGGTACAGTACAGATCCATAATTGGGTTAATCGCCTTATAATTAAATCTTAAAAACTATGTTAGTTAATTACATTATTATTTATGGTGGAGTTACTTATTACTTATTAGTACAGAAATACACTGTCTGTATAGCGGACCATCAAACTTGTCCGCTATCATGCGCAGGATGCTGTTGCAGACTCTGGTCAGCAGTGAGGCTGCCTTTTTCCTCATGCAGGCGGCGAACCGTCTGCCGAATCAGTGGTATCTACTGGAGCTGCATAAAAAGAGATACTACACAATAGTATAAAGTACCAGTAAAGCTACACTGCTACTAGCATCAACGGAAAATAGATAAAAGTAAGTTATTCAAGTGTGATACGCTACAAACTACAAAACAATAAATAAAACTTAGGGTATGAATCAAAAATTATAATAATATTGAGTATAAAAATTTTACAATTTATATGATACTTATATCGTTTCTATGATTTTCCTGTGTTATTATTATTATAGGTATTCATAACATTCTCATACTCATTACATTACATAATGACATTACTTACCATTTACGAAAACAAAATAGGAAACAACTCCTCATATTTCTTTCCTGCAACATAGCTATTAGCTAGGTTGTTTACAAAATGAACAGTATATTTATCAATTTGTGGTTTTAATAAAAACCAGGACTTATTTTAGCTTCAACTCATCTAGAGTCTTTACTGCGGTCATTTTTTATACTAAGTTATGTTTAAGTAATGCCTAGAGCCGGATTATGAGTGGGCAGAGCAATATACTTACTTAGCTTCAATTGCCTCAATGGAGTTATATCTCGAGAGATACCTACCTACTTATATTTGCGCCTAGGCACAAGGCAACTTTTAATCGCGAACAAAATAGATCGCTGTGCTAGGTGTGATCGATGCTATAAAAATCAATCGCTATACGTAATCGCGCTTTATGAGCAAGACAATCGCGCGTTAAAAAACCGTGGATATTAGCTTTTAACCGCGAAATGTAACCTTTTTCTACTTTGATCTATCAAAGTACGACCTCTTTCAAAGGAATTAAATGCAATATTTTTTTTTTTCAAATTACTGGCTACATTGTGCTTGTTTTTAAATTTCGAACAGTGTTTTGAATACGGTGTAGGACAGGAATGTAGTCAGGATAGGTAAGGCGTGGATCGGGGGTTTTTCAATTCCAATTTCCAATCAAACAAATCAGGAAAATCCAACAAAGTTCCGTCTTCGCTCAAAAGAACCGTAGTATAGTTACCAGCAAGTATTGCAGTTGTCTTAAGAATTCCCTCTCATGTGCCTAACTTCATGCAAAAAATAAAATACTTTAGTTACTTAGATCATTGCCATCACCATAAACGGATCAGACAGTAAAACTATCAAAATTCAATATTCGCGGAACCAGTGATTCAGGTTCTGCGCTTATAAGCGACCTTAAGGCCATGTTCAATGTCAGTCGAGAGGAGTGCGCGAGTGAAGACGCGGCTTTTGTTTATTTTTAAATATTTTCAATTATTTTCGTGGCAATGGCTTCAGTGATCCAACTGAGTGCAATGTTCCTGCTAATTGCGGTCTGCGCTGCTGATGTTTGTTAGTATTTTTTTTTAATCTTGTATTCAATTTTACTTTATTTATTAGGGACAATGATCAGCTGTAATAAACATTTCCTAAACTGGTGCAAATACCAATGCGAAAATTGTTATTAAATTACTGGCCGGATTGGGTTAATATTTGGTGACATTATTCTTGGGAATAGGCATATTTCATAGATTGATAACGGTGTTACTGTAGAACACCAAGATAAATAATCGGTATCAAAGTAAGAAGGAGGCAAAATACAGGTCAAACATTTGAGTACCCCTACAATAAAAATGAAATATCACTATTTTCCTATATTTTTTCTTATTCGGAATTTAGCATCAGACCAAAATGTACTAGAAGTTGGCAAAATTACCATACTTCATATACTTCTATATTTATTATATAGGTTATTTTTTATTTCTAAGGACACCCAATTAAAACATAAATATCTCTATTTGTAAATAATGTTTGTTACTTTTTACGATGGAACTTTATTACATATACAATGAAAAAGCCTAGTAGTTTTAACATACAATATTTATCTAATAGGCCTGTTACTTCTCTTTCTCAAACCAAAATGTACCAACTAGGAGTTAGCCAATGTGACTCCCTTTTTTTTGACGCATTTTAAATGTACTACATTGTATTTCTATACTTAATACTTCTGTGATATCTACCTACATAATGTAGAACAGGATATACTAACATACACATTATGATATCTAAGTATAATTTAATGAGATGGCATATTAAAACTAGCTTTGTTTATCGCAGTACTTTGAGGTCAGTTTAGATATTGATCATTAATTATGACGTCGTTAACCTCTAGCTAGAGTCGTATGTAATACTTTATGTCTTTGTGCTTGTAGATATTTTTTTATGTTAACAATTCTAGGCGCTCTCCTGATGGGAAGAGATCACGCCTGCCTATAACCATAACAGTGCTACACAGGGCTTTGATTCCCATAGGCCGGTGCAACACTACTATAATAGCGCTCGTCCACCTTGAGACTTTTTTTATAATCAGTCTCGAAAGCCTATCGAGGGCTATTTCACTACAGTATGTTTCTTACAGTACATACAGTACCTTTCCGACCGGAACACAGTAATGCTAACATATTACTGCTTTACGACAGAATATCTGGCATTGTGTTACTATCTACTTATATAACTTAACTACCCTGTCTGCGAGTCTAGTCTCTGGTCGAAGCAAGCAGACGTGTGAATCAAAGCTCTTGTAGCTATGTTCTGCTCATGGGCAAGTGATCTTAAAAGAGCGCTGGTTTCGCCAGTTGAATTAAAAATAACTTAATCATTTGAGACTGTATTCAAGATTCAAGATTTTTATTCGCCAGAACATAGTATAGTGTATATATAGTATATTGTTATATGTATATATACATATGTATATGTTATATGTATATATATGTACATAGTATGTTGTTAAAGAATATTATTAGTGCCTTATGTTCTACCATTTAAGGTGTGCGAGTTACAGTGAATGAATATAATACTATCAAATGGTATTTAAATGTCAGAGTGAATTTAAATTTTAACGATACCTACTACTTAACTATAATTATATTAAACAGCACAATACACTAGCACATAAATCTGCCTACATTTTTGCTAACTTTTGTAAATAGTATATTTTATTTTTCAGTATGATTCATAAATTCCTTTAAGTTATAGAAACAGTTTTCAGCTAGCCATTTTACCAGCCTTCGTTTAAACATTGGTAGGGGTGTATCCTTAAACGAGTTGGGCAGTTTATTATATACTTTTATGGCATTTATAAAAGCATTTCTTTTATAGATATCAAGTTTTGAATTGTATTGTAAGTTTTGTATTGTATTGTATATCACTTTAAATATTTTTTCCTTATACTCCTGTTCAATGACTTGTAAATTTCCACTTATTCATTTGCACAGGACTCGACTTCAAATGTCAAGGGCGATGACACAAGCACTATATAGTAAATCAGACAAACAAACCACAATAAATTATATATGTGGTTCTAATTTTATTGCAACTTACCGTGACATAGATTTATCTGGTTTAGTATGCATTGCATACTCGTATATTGTCACATTGATGACATTCCGTTAACACCTATAAAATATGATCAGCGCATTCTGACACCATGGATTCTTAGATCAATTTATTTATGTGGGATCCACATGCGATATACATAATTGCGAAAAAAATGATAAAATAAAAATAAAGTCAAATGCGTCAATGGTATTGCGACTTTTTGATATTACTAAGAAACTATAAAAAGTACTTTTTTAGTGAAAATAAACAGCACCAGATGGCATTCTTTGCTGTACTTTTAATAGTTTTTTAAGTAATTTCAAAAAGTCGCAAATACCTTGACTGGATTGACGCATCTTCCTCAGTTGACCCTATATTAGTCAAAATATAATATTCAATTTTCAATATTATTATTAAAAAACAATAGAAAAGATGTATTTTAATATAACTCTAGTCAGAATTTTAACGTTTAAAACAAAGATCTCAAACCGAAAATACAGAAATCCAAACGAAAATTGTTTTTTGTCAACACCAATAAGTCGCGGAAGATGTCAAAACGACAGCATTATTAAAAATGATAGGAATAATAGGCCTATTAACGACTTCTGCATCTACATCAATAAATCATGGTAACTACATAATTCTTGATAGATTCCTTATAAACGGTACATAATCTTGTCGCATTTATGTATAGTACCACTTACGTCACTCACGACTGTACGTCTATTAAGGTGAACATCCTGCTTATCAATTCCAACAATAAATTAACAATTCATAAGTTACGACTACCATAAATACTAATAAAAACATACTAGTTATTTGATTATAACGGGTATTTATCGCGCTCACCTCGTATGTTTGTGTATTGTCAGTCATCCCGTGACCACGGCTGTTGCAATACAGTCGAAACGTCGGACACAAAAACTTACGAGGTGAGCGCGATAAATACCCGTTATAATCAAATAACTATGTGTGATAATCGCGAAAGTCTACGAAAAACTAAAAACATACTAAACTTATTAAATATTTTAAAGTTGAAATTGAAGAAAAATAAATCAAATGTGCGAAATTTGAGAGTCCATTAAAATGCGTCTTCTTTACACCAACAAATTTTTAGTTGGTATCCGTTTACACTATCTTTCACTTTTAAGGGTGTTAACTCACCTCCCTCCCTTCCCTTAGATCCTCCTTACTACATCCCTGTACCCTGATGTAATTTTTTTACATTATGTGAGTGGTGGCTTCGTCTATGATATTGTACCTATTTCTTCCGCATTCATGTCAATAAATCATAAAAAATTTAAATGGTAGGTATCTTACAAAGACAAATGATTGTGTATTAGAAATTAATTGAAGTTTAAACGATGATTAGGTTAAAAGATGATACTATTGGCATTGATAATGGTAATTTACTGATTAACGCTCTCTATATTTCCCAACTTTTATTGAAATCGAATCGAAGCAATTTCAAAAACCTAGAACCAAATAACAGAAAAACAATGTACCTACTTAGGTAAGTAAAAGTAAGACATATAGAACTAATTATTAAAGTATACATAGAATCACAATAAGTATACTTAGTACCTACACTGAAAATGCGCCAAAGAAATCGATCTTTTACTACCTTCTAAGTAGTAGATTTTGGTCCGATGCTAATTTTCGAAACCGAGGAATATCAGCGCTAGTAGGTACAATAATATTATAGTTAAGAATTACTACGCTTTTTCATTGTTAATAAAACTCCATCGTAAAAAGTAACAAAAAGTATTTCAATTTGAAAAAAAAATGTTTGAAAATTTTCTGTCCTGTGTTCCGCATCCATTTTTATTTGATACTGTCGCTTATTTTGGTATTTTATAGGAACATCGTTATTCATCTATAGACGGAAGCAAGTAAACTATGACATCATAGAGAGCGCGTTAACTTTATTATATTTGATAACATCTGTTTTCAACCACAAACCAACATGGGAAACCCGCCATTTTTCATAAAATCATTATGACGATACGAAAGACGGAAAAGGTTTGTTCCGGGTGCCTGTTTTTTTTTATATCAAAATTGGATTATAATGAAATTTAATTGTTACTCTGCTTAGTACACATATATTTGTTCTACTATTAAAATTTTGAGTCTTTTTAATTTTTGTATTTTTTGTATGGATCTGGTTGTCTGAAATAAATCTTTATATATATTAAATTATCATTACGAATGAACGTACAAAATAAAGTGAGAGACACATAAAATTGTTTAGCTATGACATGAATTAAATATTAAAGAAATTTAAATGTAGGTTAGTTTTTTTTAATTTTAATTTAAGGCCAATCCTCAAATCCGAATTCCATACAAAATGATTCGGACAAATACTCAAAATATCAACAAATTATATAAATATATTTAGTAATAAATCCGCTTAATTTCAAAGTTTAAAGATACGACACGTGTTTCGCCTCTACACGAGGCATCATCAGGAGGTGTGGACTAGCCGAAGTCCGAAACGAGAGGACTTTATATTTTTTTTCTACTTTAACTTTATATTTATATAATTTGTTGATATTTATGGATTTCCGCAAAGTAACGCCTGAATCAATCAATTATCTTAAATACTCATAAAGTACGCCGTATTATTGTAATTTCTTCACACTATTCGTTTGGTCTATGTTTTTTTGATTTCGTTAACAAAAAAAGTGAAAGGTTTCATACTTTAATTTAGATTTTATACGTGTTTTTAAGTTAGTAGGGTTAATTTTAAAACACGTATAAAATCTAAATTAAAGTATGAAACCTTTCACTGTGAATACTGTGAAAAAATTACTATAATAGCGCGTACTTTTTGAGTATTTGTCCGAAACATTTTGTATGGAATTCGGATTTGAGGATTCCCCTTAATGTCGACATCTTACTTGTCAGAATTCTTGCCGGAAGAAGAGAGTTTATTATAAATATAAAAGCTTGGGAGTATATACATGTCTGTGCCGCTGACTGTACATACATTATTGAATGAATAAATTCACACAAAGGGTACATTATTAAAGTTGTGTTATACATACTTAGTCACAAAGATCCGGATGAAGACCGGTTCAAAATAGTAAAATTATAAGCAGTAATGAGCTAGTATGGCGACATAGCACCAAGTGGTACCTAGTGCAGTGTGTTACCGGACATTTAAGGGCATCTTGATCAGGTTTCTATCAACTTTCGTGTTTTCGTATTTTCATAAAAGCGGTTACACACTTATCCAGCATCAATTGACCTCTGTTCGTTATACAGGGTGGAAAAAATCAATGGGCCTGGATGGAAACTCCTTTAAATCCTTGAGATAGATAATTTTACTTAAAGGAAACATTCCTTAAAACTGCATTCACAAACTATTTGTCAATTTTACCTAAACCGGGAATCAAACCAGCTAAAAATTTCAATAAATAAAAACTCGCTATTTTATTTTACTTATCGATAGGATTATTGTTCAGGATAACATCTCTCTTACAAATATTTGGTCTTCTTACTCCTTAATCGGAAAAAAAATATTCAATGATTAAAAAAATAAAGTACTTAATATTGTATTTTATTATAAAATAAGCTAATTACTACAATCTAATTTTCCTCGGGGTGTACAATAAAGTTTTACTATCTATCTATCTACATACATATATATTAAAAAATGTACAAAAATAAACAATTGGATCAACCATAGACCGTTGCAAACGATCTATGGTACCTGAACTGTTCCAACTCGATACCTGATGGCAGCGTGCCGAGGATATTTTGGCTACATGGCTGCATTGCCTATTTGTACCTATATCTAGGCTCAGTGGAAAGGCGTTTATCTATAAGCTGAAATATATCTGTCACGTACAAAGTCACAGGCGGCTAGTAATAAATACTTGTTAATCAAAGGGCACAACATCGCTTATAAGTTATAACATACCTTGTTGAAGACTCGAAGGTCTTTGCATGAGTCCCTTGACCTGTGCATTGTCACACAAGTACGCCATACCCACATTTCGACATTTTAAAACATAAATTACGCATTTCGCCTTGACTGTGAAATTAGTTTATTGACTTTGGGATGTACTCTGAGGTTATTTGTGATTCACGTAAAGATCTCCGGGTTTCAGGGTCAGTACTTTAAACCAATCCTCTAGGCTTGGTTGGCTCGGTATGACTCAAAGAATTTATCGATTACAGATAAGTACTAAAATATACAATATAAGAAACTGATAAGCCATTACTTTCAAAAATATATTTTTTTTAATTTTTTATCTCAATCAATATAGTTTTTCTTGTAAAAGACTTCAACGCGCTCCGTTTTATTGCTGGTTTCTCGCTTCGTTCTAACAAAACGAAACATATTTCGAAGACCACCACTTTATTTTATGTAGCCTTAAAATCAAGTAGACAACAATAGGCTACAGCCAATTAGAGTAACTATTCCCTTTATATACACCACCAATTTTTAATAACCAAAAAAATAAAATAGGCAATGCAGACAGGGTACTACGTTGCATCTGTGCAGTCAGAATTTTGGATTTCCACAAAATGGCAGAATGACAGCGGCGGGAGTGCGGCGCCCGTGCCGAGATTTTGCGGGTTGGCTCGACCTAGGTACCCGGGTTTGTCAAACGATGAATAAAACTTAAATTATTATCAATAAAAGGTACCGCCTGACGCAAATCCATAGGAAAACGACTAACGGTAACAGTTATCAAATTTAAATCAAATTTTTGTCAAAAATTCGACTTAATTTTTTCATGTTTTTTTGCCGTATCTGTGTTCAGTAACGGCAACTGACTATGCGTATTTTTTTTCTGGTGATTTAAAATTGACCGTGTATAGTTCTTTGTCATTACAAATCTAAGAAAAACATTATTTTCCAGCGCATCTACCAGAAGTTCAGAACCAGGCTCCACCCGTAACAGAGGTTTGCCTCGGCTGTATCTGCCAGGCTGTCTCCGGCTGCAAGTTAGGTCAGAAGTGCGAAGGAGATGCGTGTGGTCTATTCCGCATCACGTGGGCCTACTGGTCAGATGCTGGCAAGCCTACCATCAATGGCCAGTCGCCAGACTCTAGCGATGGTAAGAAACTATTCTAAAATATTGCTTTATGTCTACTCTTCTCGTAGTTTTATGTCAGGACGTCCTTAGATGTAGGTTTAGCTAAAAGTACAAAGGAGATGCGTGTGTTCTATTCAGCATTACGTAGGCTTACTGGTCAGACGCTGGCAAGCCTACCATCAATGGCCAGTCGCCAGACTCTAGCGATGGTAAGAAACTATTCTAAAATATTGCTTTATGTCTACTCTTCTCGTAGTTTTATGTCAGGACGTCCTTAGATGTAGGTTTAGCTAAAAGTACAAAGGAGATGCGTGTGTTCTATTCAGCATTACGTAGGCTTACTGGTCAGACGCTGGCAAGCCTACCATCAATGGCCAGTCGCCAGACTCTAGCGATGGTAAGAAACTATTCTAAAATATTGCTTTATGTCTACTCTTCTCGTAGTTTTATGTCAGGACGTCCTTAGATGTAGGTTTAGCTAAAAGTACAAAGGAGATGCGTGTGTTCTATTCAGCATTACGTAGGCTTACTGGTCAGACGCTGGCAAGCCTGCCATCAATGGCTAGTCGCCAGACTCTGGCGATGGTAAGAAACTATTCTAAAATATTGCTTTATGTCTCATCTACTCGTAGTTTTATGTCAGGACGTCTCTAGATGTAAGCTTGGCCAGAAGTGCAAAGTAGATGCGTTTCGTGTGGTACATTCCACATCACGTGGGCTTACTGGTCAGACGCTGGCAAAACTACCATCCATGGCCAGTCGCCGGACGCCTGCGATATTGAAGAACTCTCCTCTACCTAGTTTAATCCAGCTCCAAAATGGACCAAGTATTTGAGTGAGATGCGAATGGTCTTTTCGTTTACCTTTGTATAAATATTTTTACATACCTATGTCATATCCAATTTCCTTGGAATGTTGTTGTGTTGCTTACCTATATCCGTTTTGTAGATATAACCAGATCTCACCTCAAAAATGTTGATTGTGACCTTGGTAATAAGCTAATTTAGCACATTAGTCGATTCAAATTTTACTACACATAACAAGAAAAAGTTTTCTTAACGACTTTATTTTTGGGTTGAAAATTTGCGAAGACTGCGGGACTCGAACCCGCGTCCTTAAAGCATTATCTTATTCGATTAAACATCGACTCTATTTTATTGTAGGAACACAAACTTGTCTTGGTAAATACATTTCCTTCATTTCTATGTGGGAAAGAGAAGTTGTAAGTTATTAAGACTTTTGACTATGTAAACCTGTAATTACATGATGTTTTTTCCTCTCTTTCCAGCTTATCCCAACTGCACAAATGACCCTTACTGCGCTGCTCAGGCAGTGCAAGGATACATGAAGAAGTTTGCTCAGGTAAATTGGTGTTTTAATTGTTAAATGAGTTCTGCTTGCATGGTATATAAAAAGTGTGTGTGTGTGTGTGTTAGCCCCAACGCACGACAGAAGTTTATTCCAGCAGGATCTCTCTTAGCATCTGTCACTATTTCAAAGAGCCATCCAAAGAACTTGTATACATACCTACCATGTATCATACAAGCTCTTTGGAGCCATCTCTATCACAGATCTCGGATACTTTCGGCATTCTATCTATTTGATCTATAGAGATCAAATAGATAGAATGCCGAAAGTTCAATAAAAATATCAAAATAATCGAAATATCAAAGTTCACCACCACAGTATAGACTGTGGTGGTGAACTTTGATATCAATTGACATCCCATCACCTTAGTAACCATAGTAACGGATAAGGTGCGCTAAGTTACGCCAAAAAAAACATAACACTATCGAGATAACGCTTGTAAACATATGATAAAATGTCCATACCCTATATGAAAATCGATTCATAAGGAGTACCTACACTCCTAAAAAATAGGTACCTAGTCTGAAATCCATTGGTTTACGTTACTGTTTTTGTATGGATACAAATATATGACTGCGTCTTTAAAATTGATTCAATTTTTTGCCACTTAATATTCCCAAAACACGCAATCTAATTTAATGGGTGTTGTCATACTAGTAACTAGTACTTGCGATTTGCATAGCAAGTACGCATGACATCACCCAAATTGATACAGCCTCTAGTGCAGGGATGGCGAACCAATAGAACCAATAGACGCAATATTTTGGGCACGCCACCGATCACACAGTTCACTAAGAGATGAGATGTAGATATACTATGAAAAAAGTCCTAAGTAGTAGTACTAAGAAAAAATCACGATCGGATGTAGGTTTATGCTTATCTTCAAAAGCTCGAAAATCAAAATTTCGAAAATTAAAAATCAGGAATTAAATATGATGATTTTGATAACGTGATTTTAAAGAAGTACCTAGCATGGATAAATTAAAAAATGTGTTCGCTACGCTTGACCCAATAAAATTAATTATTGTGTACGTTGTATCTTTGGTCACTTAAAGTAAAGAGTTTTCAATTCACGAAGTCAAAATTATTTGTGAGCACGTCTATGGCCTCATTCAATTTTGTTTTTAAATGGTACGTTGGTACAAAAAGGTTCGCCACCCCTGCTCTAGTGACTAGTAATGAACGAGACAATGGAAGATAGGAATCACGGATCTTTACGTACACAGTACACTCGACGCCAATCAGTTACTGGTCTGATTTTCAACCGACTTCAAAAGGATGTTCACAATCCGTATTTTTTTTCTTTTTTCTTGTTTGTTACCTAAAATATTTGTTGTATATATGGACCGATTTAAAAAATAATTTTGTTTGAGTGGATATACTTTCAGGTTGGATTGGTCCCATAAAAATTTCATCAGAAATTTCATTAGTTTTTAAATTAAAGTACTCTTAAAGTATCTGCTTAGTTTGGGGCTAGATAGGGTTGTGTGGAATGACAAAAAAATCAGCCTAGTTACGAATTGCCGGTGCTGACTGTACATTCATAGGGCACTGGTCCACCTTTAGTACGTATAAGGAAGCTGGAAATACCACCTACTAGAACAGTAATAAGAACTCTAACCAACTCATCTATAGATTATACTCAATGTTTTAACGTTGAAACTTCTTTTTTTGCAAGATATTAGGTATCTAGACCTACAAGTACAATGTATTGGCGCCAAAATGAGAAAACTCAATGAAAATGAATTAAAAATATTAAAATATTACATTTTAATTTGGAATCTGTCATTTTTATATGAGTTAGTTACAGACGGATCTTATGAATGTATAGAGACACAGTTCACTGAAGAATACAGTATAAAAAAATATTTTAATTTTATATGACTTATGTTTGCATAATCTCGATCCATGTGTTAATAAATTACATAGCAATTAAGTTTAGTGAATATATTCTTCTTATCGTGTAAAAGGATTTCAAGTGCGCCTTGAAGAGGCTGCTTTCGTGCACTTCACACATGTTTTCCGAACTTTTTAGGTTCTATGACATGCCGATTTCCACGCGATATTTTCCTTCACCGGAAACTCGACTAACAGGAAAATCCATTGGTGTACGACTGAATTCGATCCCACGATCTTCGGAACGAAAGTCTCGGCACCTCCTACTCAGCCAACACGCCTTTTAAAAATGTCTCTTCTTATTGTGTCACAAGTTTTTTCGAACCAGTGTGGTGAAAGGATTTCAAGTACGCCTCGAAGACTCTCTTCGTGCAATGCCGGATCCTCCACGATGGTTTTCCTTCACCGTTAAGCACGTGATATATCTTATTATAATGCACGCATAGATTTTTTGAACAGAAAAATACGTTGGTGTACGTCCGGATTCGGACGCACGACCTTCGAATCGTAAGTCGAGGCACCTACCACTTGGGCAACACGCCTTTTAAAAATGTGTTAAAAAACGCCTATAATTTCCAGGACTGCAACGGAGACGGCGTGATTAACTGCTACGACTATATGGCAATCCACAAGAAAGGCGGATACGGATGCGCAGGGGAACTTCCCTTCACCTACGTCAACGTCTTCAACCAGTGCGTAGCTGCCGTACAGAACGCGCAACAACAGAACTACGGAAAATAGATCACAAACCATATGTTTCTGGGTTATTTAGAATGAGCTTGCTCAACATATGTATGTTAATGATATACTTAAAGTATGTAAAATATATAAACGAAGAGATTATGTGGATATAAAATGACTGATAGTAAACTTTTTTTACTGATTTGGTGTTTTATTGGGGTGTGGTCGGCCTGTTATAAAATAGAAAAATACAAAAAAAAAAATCGTACGAAATCATACGGACAGAGTTGTGGTACGAGTAGGTATAGTCACTGTTTCCTGTTTTTTTTTATAATCTGTATTAAAGAATCCAATAATAACTAAGAATTTGACGGAGATATAAAACGAGCCTCATTTACACCATAACAAAAAAGTTTGGTATTGTATTTTGTATTTATTTTTTTTACTTTAATTAAAACGGCAGCAGCCAAAATTACATTAATTAAAGAGACTAGGGTACTAAATAACATTTGATTAAAAAAGATAAATTAAAATCTAAGGAAAGTGGAATATAAAATTGAGTAAAATTGATAACAATAATTTTGTATCTGTTTACAACTGTGCTTATTAGTGCTGATTACACTCTTCTCATCAGTCATCATCATATCAACTCGATGAGAGACAGCGTCATAGATAAGTATCCCTCATGCATTATAATATCCAGCTTCAAATCCCTTTAAATCACCGTTGCGGCAAATGGAGAAGTTTTGCCTTTAAAAAATAGATTATATTATTTGTATAACAGTGTGTGAGCCTAAAAATAATTTTGAGTATTACAATTTTTTGAAAGGATTTATAGCTGGGTGTCTTGTGCAAGGGGGATACTTATCTCTGACGATGTCTGTACAAGTATGATTAGATTACATGGCGATCCACAAGAAAGGCGGCTACGGATGCTCAGGGGAACTTCCCTTTAACTACGTCAACGTCTTCAACCAGTGCGTAGCCGCCGTAAAGCAAGCGCAACAACAGAACTACGGAAAATAAATCACAAATGTTTTTTTTCTGAATGTATTTGGAATGAGCTTGCATAATATACAAATCGTTTATTTTACCAAAATAAATTTACAATAACACACTTGTTAACTGTGGTGCACGAGGACAAAGCCTGCATCGCGGGCGACCTGTTTACCAATTTGATATACAGTACTGGGGCAAACATTATTATATGTAGGTATGTATACGATCTGATATAAACCAAGAGAGTATGTAGGTATAAAATGACTGAATAGTTAAAAAATATATACCAACGGCAGATACGGCGGTGCTGAGTTGCAAAGGGCTATGGAGCGTGCCATGCTAGGCATCCGTCTAATAGACAGAGTGAGAAACAGCGAAATTCGGAGAAGGACTAAAGTCCAAGACGTTGGCATCCGAATTATGAAACTCAAATGGCGCTGGGCAGGACACTTGGCAAGGCGTGGTGACGGCAGGTGGAGTAGGGCTTTGACAGAATGGATGCCCGGGGAGGGAAAACGCAGCGTCGGGCGACCACCAGCCCGATGGATTGATGACATCCGCAATATTGCAGGCAACACCTGGGTTAGATCCGCACAGCACAGACGAGATTGGCATTTAATGGAGGAGGCCTATGCCTAGCAGTCGGCTGATAATGACTAAGGATGATGATAAAATTATAATATTTAATTATAAACTATGTTACTAAGTTTTAATTGAGGGGTTCTGCGGGCGTCAGCTAGTGTTTTTTTAAATGGTATATAAATAATAGGTATAATTAAATTCTACATTATAAGTGTTTGTCCGTCTACTTTTCAAAATTCTTAATACCTACGTGCCTTTATCTATTTGTAAGAATTTTTAATTGGCCATCCATATTTATATTAGTGATCAATCAACCTACACGAGGTTTAAGTTTTCCGAAAATATAAAAATAAAATAAAATAGGTAAACTGGTTTTGATAACGATTAATATTCTTGCTTACTTTTTCTGTAACCTTTTATGTCATTAGGTCTTTCTAAAATTAAACCTACTGATACCAATTAATGAAGAAGTGCAAATAAATAACAAGTCAAAAATAATATGGTCATTACAACGTGGGCGTTGAAACTGGTAAGTCACTTTTTAATTTAGTAAGTATAAGTTATTAAATTTAATAAATGTGCTTAGCGATAAGGACGCCCATTGTAATCCTCCATAACTTGTATCTGTATCTAAGTTCTTTGGTACAATAAACAGTTCTCATTCATTCATTCTCATTAATTAAATAAGTACATATTTCAATTTACTGTTTTATCTCTACAAATATTTTACTTAACATTCAAATCCAATCAAATCAAATCAAACCAATAAATTTATTTATCAAATGATTGGGTTATAGAAATTATACAGTAATTAATAGTACATTTAGCGCTATTGGTAGGTACCATGTAGGATACCATTTACAGTAGGTAGGTGGCGGTTGAGGCCCAAACTAAGCTGAGAGCTTATATCTTGGGCTTCTGAGTGCTTTACAAGTAGAAAAAATCATTTATAGAAAAAATCGACAAAATATTGACACTAGGTACTTCTTTTGTCTCATGGATGTTTGTTCACTCTTCATCACTCCGAAACTACTGAACGAATTGAGTTAAAGTAGGCGCTGGAGGTTAATAAGCTACTTACTTACTAATTGATACATACCAGACTTGGCAAAGCCTACAGCATGCAAGTCATAAAAAAAATAGATTTTTCTCTTATTTAATATAATCTCATGGCGCATCCGTTAAACTACAAGTACATATATACCTACTTGTAGGTGCAACGCGGCTGGATGCGTTAAGCAACTTCTTTACACGCTACAAGGCAGCGAGTTCGCTTGTAGCTTCTAAAATCGCCTAGTGTTATCGGCTTTTTTACAATCTGCTTGTTGACAATCCTTCCCGAAAGCTAACTCGATCACACTCTAGTTTTCAAACTCGCCAACAAGCAGCGTGTAAAAAACCGTGTGTCATCGACGATTTAGAGTTTGGTCGGTGGCTCGTACCCTATATTACGTATGCCTATTACGGCAGGACATAAAATGGACTCAATCTATTTAAGACCTTATTTGTAAACACATATGTTCTAGCAAATAAACAATATTTCATTTCATTTCATTTCGTATCAAGCCATAAGTAGGTAGGGCCGTCTTCATTCGTCCATTAAACCAACGACCATTCTCAAACGATTAAACTATACTTACTGCCCGATATTGCTTCCTAAACATGTAACAAAAACAACTCCATACTTTGGATGCGATTAGCATGAACGTGCGAAGTCCCATTTGCAAGCGTTTCAGCATTTGAATAGATTAAGAAAAGATCATAAATTCACAAATAAGCTTATGATTAAGCATCGTGGGCTACGTATCTACTAATAAGACTTTCACCATATTTCAGCCAACGATGAAGTTCCTTCTTTTGGTGATGGCCGTGGCTGCCGCAGCGGCGCCTTCTGAGGATAACCTTATGGATCAAAGCATACGACTCTACTGTATCAGAAGCTATACCAAAATTCTGACTGATCTCTGTAAAAATGAACGGAACGAGTGTAAGTTTTGTACATCTGACGATCTTTCTGACGAAATTTCAGCAGATTAGTTAGGTAATTTGTAAATTATTTTTATTTTTTGCTTGATGGAGTGGTGTAATTATTATTATTAATATTTTATGTTTTCTACCTCTGAACTTTGTTGTTTACTTAAAATCCGATTTGAAAAAAAAAATTCTTTTAGAAGTTAACATTTTCAGTAATTTATTTTTTAAATTAAAAAAGTCGTTAAAGTGAACAAAATTGCGTATTATTTGCTTCCCTGTGACTTTTTAGTGGTGCCTAGGCCTATGGTCACTGGGACAGTCCGATTGAAGTCGGTTGTGGTATGTTTTTGTAAATCCTTGATTATTATTAATTTTAGATTAAATTTTTCAGATCAACCGCGGTTGCCTCGAAACTCCGCGGTCATTGATGACTCAATGAAGCTTGACTATAATCAACACCACAAGCAGAAACGATCTATATCCGATTGCTGCGATAGAGCTTGCACCGTCGATGACCTCAAATCATACTGCTAGGTAGTTCTGAGCTTGATTTGTACAAAAAAAAAAACTATAAGAATATGGTAGTAAAATACAATATTATATGAGAAAAATAGTTGTTGAGTTATTGACTAATACAAGTTTTTTTATTCAAATATTTCTTAAGTAGCAAAAGCAGCCTTACACTTTTTTTTTAAGTATCTATGAATCTACATACCTAATTAGAGTAGGTACTCACTTATTAGAGTGTTCATAACGCTCTAATCTAATCTAACACTCTTTTATATACAAATAAAAATCATAGTTATTTGATTATAACGGGTATTTATCGCGCTCACCTCGTATGTTTTTGTGTCCCGACGTTTCGACTGTATTGCAACAGCCGTGGTCACGGGTTGACTGGCGTATTGGAAAAATACAAATTAAACTTCGCAATGCAAACGAAGATGCGGGTGTCAGCTAGTGTGTTTTAATGCTGTATAATATGGTATAGTTACTAAACTATACCATTAAATAAACGGGATGGCGAACTAACCCCATTTACGCATGACTGCCACTGGGATTCGAACTCGCGACCTTCAAATCGCAACGCAAGGGCCTCATCCACTCGGCCACCACGTCCTCTTTGGCCTATTTAACATTTATTTTGGAAAAATGGCACGTGGGTACAAAAAGGTTTGCCACCCCAGGTATAATAGTGTAATAATATAAAGATTAAGATTCCTGCTTAATTTTCCCGTAACCTTTCATATCATTAAGTCTTTCTAAAATTAAACTTACTGATTATAATTAATGGAGAAGTGCAAATAATAAGTCGATATTATATTGGTCATTACATCTTGGGCGTTGAAACTGGTAAGTCAGTTTTTTAATTAGTAAGTATTTTAATAAGTTATTAAAAACGCTTTGCTCTTGTACAAGGAGCTAGAAAAGAAACCGATAAACAAATCAAACTACCAAAGGGTACTTTAGTTTCCTTTTTTATCTTTTTATACGTCTTAATGAACATTCATCGAAAAATTTCGACAAAAAAATGGTTGTATGTGAAGTTTAACGTGACTACCAGCGTAACGGGACAATGAGCGTTACCGGAAAATGACGTCAACGTTTTCTTGCATGCAGCCGGGGCGTCGTCATTCATCGATTTATTATAGTCACGTCAAACATGAAACATTAATAATTTATGTAATATTGACACTAGGTACTTATTTTGTCTCATGGGTGTTTGTTCACTCTTATATATAGTACATACATACTACTTGAATGTGTAACGCGACAGGATGCGTTAGAGTTTGGTCGGTGGCTCGTTTGCTTCAGGCCATAAGTAGGTAGGGCCGTCACCGACCGTCCATTTAGCATCGAGCTCCCCTGTTAATAAAACCTTCTTCATATTTCAGCTAACGATGAAGTTCCTTCTTCTGATGATGGCCGTGGCTGCAGCCGCAGCGGCGCCTCCTGTGTCTGACCTCACGTATCAAGGCTCAAGAATTTACTGTGGCAGACCCCTTACCGAAGCTCTGACTGTAGTCTGTAGAAATGAATGGAACGAGTGTAAGTTTTATACTTCTGACGATCTTTCTGACGAAATTTTTGCAGTTTATTTAGGTAATTTGTAACTTTATTTATATTTATTGCTAGATGGAGTATATGACCCGATATATTATTATTATTTATTTATTGCCTAATAGCAGTTATCATTAATATCATTAATTAATTAGGTACCTAACCGGACCACCGCTAATTTTGTGATCTCGGTAATCCGGACACCCGCTAATTCGGTGATCTACGGTAATCCGGACATCCGTTTATACGGTTATCTCGGTAATCTGGACACCGATGCGCTGCAATATCTGAAGACGAAGAGCAAGATAATGATAATACGAGCGTTGAAATCCTCACTTCAAATTAACACTGAAGATTAAATTTTACAGATCAACCGTGGGAGCTTCAAGACTCCGCGATCAATGATAATTTAATAAAGCTTGACTCCAAGCAGAAACGATCTATATATTCTAATTGCTGCGAAAGACCTTGCACCGTCGATGACCTCAAATCATACTGCTAGGTACTAGTTCTGAGCTTGGTTACTGCAAAAATATTTTTTTCAGTAAGAATAGGGTAGTAAAATACAATAATAAATGAGAAAAATCATTTTTGATTTATTGACTAATTCAAGTATTTTTATTCAAATATTTTTTAAGTAGCAAAAGCAGCCTTACACAATTTTTTTAAGTAGTATGTATTTAACTGAAATGAATCTATATAATTAGGGTAGGTACTCCAACGAGACAACTTATTAGTGTTCATAATAACATTCGAATCTAATCTAACACTCTTATAGACCATGAATTTTTAATTAACAAAACCGACAATGCAGAAGAGGTAAGCTACGTTGTATTTGTGCAGAATTTTGGATTTCTACAAAATGACAGAGTGACAGCGGGGCGAGTGCGGCGCCCGAGCCGAGCTTTTGCGAGCTGGCTCGAGCTGGGTACCTGGGTTTGACAAACGATGAATAAAACTAAATTATTATTAATGATTAGGTATATACCGCCTGACGCAAATCCATAAGAAAACGACTAACGTTAAAAGTTAATCCAATTTGATTTGAATTGACCAAATTTTTTTGAGTTTTTTGCCATATCTGTGTTCAGTAACGGTAACTGATTATATGGATTATTATTGTCTGGTGATTTAAAATTTGCGGTGTGTAATAGGTATATTTATTGATTGATGAAGTAGGCTAAAAACCTATAACTATCTTCTAACCGCAAAAAGAAGGTGTAGACAAGCGTAAGTACCTACTCCTTTGCGTTTTGGCGACACGGATGGTCAAGTGGCAAGTGTATTGGAGTGCCACGCAGGTATCGCGGGTTCGATTCCCGCATCAGGACAAATATTTGTGTAATGAACATCGATATTTGACCTGAGTCTATGGATTATATGTATGTATTTACAAAAAAAGTATATAAGTATTCAATCAGTTATCTGGTTCCCATAGTAGGTACAAGCTCTGCTTAGTTTGGGGCTCTAGCCCCTATCGCCATCTATGGCGTTGTCCAAAATATGCGTAGATACTTTTTTGGTGGATTCAGATGGTCCTTCGCAAGTACCACGACTTTGTTTACCAAGAAATCCTGTGCGAGCTATTGATGCGTGTCATACAAAACCTAAGTACCACTTTTTGTTAAACTTTTTGTGATCTCAATTCTATGAACTATGATGTCAATACGAAGGTAACTAAGTCAGTATCATAAGTGATTTTGATCACGAAACGTGCTTTATTATTTTGATAATATTAATATCTACAAATATAATACATACTTCGTAAATATTTACAGTAAATCAGTGTTTCTTGGTATTGGTCGTAAACAATAATTTATCTGCAAAGGTTATCAAAGTGGGAAGAAATTGAGTGAATAATACTTGTGTTTCTACGTATTTAATGTTATTGGTGAAATGATGTTTGAGCTAATGTGGAAATTTTTTATTCTTAATGGACTATCGACGACGATTTTATCATCAGGTAAAAGATTTATTACAATAATGTATTTATTTATGCACGTAAGTTTTTACTAGTTACTTATTTATTTTATTTTCTGATGAAGACTTTGCAGCGTGAAAAACTTAATTGGACTTTGAACTAAAGCTCTATGTCTAATCAAAAGGCTCTACATTTAGCAATAAAAAAGCAGGAGAGCTTGATATACCTACTAGAAATATGAGACAATAGCACCTGAAGAGGCTAGACTTGCCGCACATAGACATTACATAGACATTGCCTCTTCGAGGCGAACTTGAAATCCTTTCACCACACTGGTTCGAAGGAACTAGTGACACGATAGGAAGAAGCCGCACATAATAGAAAATTATTTGAGTTTGTGTTGGATGAGTTGACGAACGACTCAAAAAAACTCATCTAGCTAAGTACTTACTTTTACCTACCGATTATTATTAGCTATAGGTACACTACAAGGAATCTTTTTTGTTCAGCTTTTTTCCAAGAAGTACCTACCGAATAATAATTTGAATGAATGAATGAATGAAAACTCTAAAGATAATTAATGAGCATGTACAATGGGCGGCAATTTGATATTGCTTTACTTATTTCCAATTCATACATGCAATATTCTTAAATGTGCAATGTAGTGTTCGATATGAAATTTTAGGTATTACGAGAGCCTCTAATAAAAGTCTATAGGCTTTTGTTGAAGTCTTCATTCATTAAATCTAAATATGAGACAGGATGCGTAACTAGCTAATATATGGAAAACATTAATTCCCAGAAATCCGTGTGTCAAATCTCAACGATACGTGTGTCAGATGTCTCTGCCATGTAGCGGGGTGTGACGTGTCCCACGCCTGCAGTGACGGGTACTGCGGCCCCTTCTACATCTCCAGGGTGTACTGGGTCGATGCGGGGAAGCCCACGCTGCCTGACGATGACCCGACTCGTAAGGAAGGTAATACGACTTATGTCAGATGTCTCTGCCATGTAGCGGGGTGTGAAGTTCCCACGGCTGCAGTGACGGGTACTGCGGCCCCTTCTACATCTCCAGGGTGTACTGGGTCGATGCGGGGAAGCCCACGCTGCCTGACGATGACCCGACTCGTAAGGAAGGTAATACGACTTATGTCAGATGTCTCTGCCATGTAGCGGGGTGTGAAGTTCCCACGGCTGCAGTGACGGGTACTGCGGCCCCTTCTACATCTCCAGGGTGTACTGGGTCGATGCGGGGAAGCCCACGCTGCCTGACGATGACCCGACTCGTAAGGAAGGTAATACGACTTATGTCAGATGTCTCTGCCATGTAGCGGGGTGTGAGTTTCCCACGGCTGCAGTGACGGGTACTGCGGCCCCTTCTACATCTCCAGGGTGTACTGGGTCGATGCGGGGAAGCTCACGCTGCCTGACGATGACCCGACTCGCAAGGAAGGTAATACTACTCATGTCAGATGTCTCTCCCATGTAGCGGGGTGCTACGTGTCCCACGGCTGCAGTGAAGGGTACTGCGGCCCCTTCTACATCTCCAGGGTGTACTGGGTCGATGCGGGGAAGCCCACGCTGCCTGACGATGACCCGACTCACAAGGAAGATAATACGACACATGTCAGATGTCCTACCGGGGTTGCTTTATCAAGGGTGATCCAGATACTTGATCCTCCTCCTCCTCGATCGGTCCCTCACTGCTGAGGATCGTGACGTTTTGCAAGGACACCTTCAATTGCTTTTCTCCACTTTCCTCTATCTTCAGGTTCGTGGAATGCGACATTCACTGGCATTTCGAGACATTCTGCCACCTGGTCTGACCACCGCTTTGAACTTCGTCCCTCGATTTTGCCCGTAACTATAAGTCTTTCAATGTTATCGGCATTTCTGCGTGCTATGTGGCCGAAGTATTGGAGTATACGGCGCAAACAGACCGACGACAAACGTTTTGTTTTTTCCAATTTTAGATACCTGATCATCTTAAATGATTTGCTAGTTTAAATTTTTTTTTTTATCGTGTAACTAGTTCCAGGTTTTCTTCTTCTTATCGTGTCACTAGTTCCTTCGAACCAGTGTGGTGGATTTCAAGTGCGCCTCGAAGAAGCTCCTTTCGTGCACTCGACATATGTTATCGAACTTTAGGTTCTACGACATGCCGGTTTCCTCACGATGTTTTCCTTCACCGTTGCGAGAACGTAGGATGCATATATACAGGGTTATTGGTTAATCGACGTATTCCTGCCGGGAGCTGATAGATGGACTTACATGCAACAAATTTATTATGCAAAATTGGGTATTTTTAAAAAATTGCTAATTCCCAAATATCTTGAAAACTATTGACTTTCGGCCATACATAGGAGGGGTTCAATTTGTTGCATGTAAGCCTATCTATCCACCCCCGGCCGGTATACGTCGATTAACCAATAACCCTGTAGATTTTTTCAACCGAAAAAACCCATTTACGCATGACTGCCACCGGGATTCGAACCCGCGACCATCAGATCGAAAGGTAAGGGCCTCATCCACCCGGCCACCACGTGGTCGAGTCGAGGTTTTGAGATTTTACAGGAAATGGAATCATACCCTCTCTAACCATCCAATTTCTTTACAGCATTCGAAGATTGCGCCAGAGATTATCATTGCTCGATCAAAATAGTCAAAAGCTACATGGTGAAGTACGGAAAGGTATGTAGGATACAATCATCCTTCATTTTTATTTTATTATATTTAACGACACGGAGGGTAGAGTGGGAAGTGTGTTGGACTGCCACGCCGGTGTCGCGGGTTCAAATACCGCTTCAGCAAAAACATTTGTGTGATGAACATCGGTGTTTGTCCAGAGTCTGGGTGTTTCCTATGTATTCTATGTATGTATTTACAGAAAAAAGTATCAGTTATCTGGGTCCCATAGTACAAGCTCTGCTTAGTTTGGGGCTAGATGGCGCTATGTGAAATGTTCTTAATACTTATCCATTTACTTAATTTAAATATTTGTTACCATTCACTCGTGGATCTGATCTACGTGGACCTAATATGAATTGTTAGATGTCACAAAGCCATAAGATTTTTTTTAAGTAAAAGAAAAATACTTTGCTGTTTATATTTTTATCAATTAGTTTATTTTTATCCAAGTAACTAATTATGATTATATACAAGTTTTCACTTAAAATATTGTTTGTAGGTAAATGGTATGGTGATTTTAACTACTACAAAAACATCTACATTTAAAAAAAAACAGATTAAAAGCTGTTATTTTCAGGACTGCAATGGAGACGGTGTGACTGACTGCTTCGACTACATGCTGATCAATTACCACGGAGGTCGCGTTTGCTCCGGCCCTCTGTCCACAACCGACCACGGAAGACGGTGGCTCTCGCTGTTCCAGCAATGTCGCTTAGATGCCACTGCTGCATAAAGGGCAGAATCCAGCATAACTCAATGTCTGACTATGTAAATGTTGGTCCTCCAATAAATAAATAAGTTTGCCCGCGTGATAAGTAAGGATCATAGAAGTATGATCCTTACGTATAGAATCACAACATTGAAAACGCGCCAAAAAAAGGATCTAAATTAGCTAACTTCTAGTACATTTCGGTCCAATGAATAAAATGCTGAATTTCGAAATAGAGAAGTATTAACAAGTAGAAATATTAAAGTTAAGAATTACTAGGCTGTTTCATTTTTAATATAACTTAGCAACGCTTTCCACAATGTTGACTTTGACATTCTTCTGGGTGTTCTACGCTGTCTTAACATATCTCCAACGGTAATTGACTGGTTTCATAGTTACCTGTTTGGCCGCCGGCAACGAATCCGTATCGATGATACTTTGTCGTCGTGGTGTGATTTGACTGCCGGTGTACCTCAGGGCGGCGTTCTATCTCCTCTTCTTTTTGCTATCTTTATTTATTCAATTTCCCAATCACTATCTTCTTCCTACCACCTTTACGCAGATGATCTTCAGATATATGCACAAGTCCCTGTTAACGATCTGAGTAAAGGAATTAACATAATCAATACACACCTGGATCGTATCCTTACTTGGAGTAGCACTTTTGGTCTTAGAGTTAATACTTTAAAAACACAAGTTATTGTTATTGGCAGTTCACGGATGATTTCTAGGATTCAGGTAAGATTTAGGTCTACTCTCTCTAGAGTATTTGATGGTGTTGCCATACCTTTTAGTGACACAGTAAGAAATCTGGGTCTCATAATGGACAAAGACATGTCGTGGGTACCCCAGTTGTCCGCGTTAAGGGGAATCCTCAAATCCGAATTCCATACAAAATGATTCGGACAAATAATTAAAAAAGTACGCCGTATTATAGTAATTTCTGCACACTATTCGTTTCGTCCATGTTTTTTGATTTCGTCAACAAAAAAAGTGAAAGGTACTTTGATTTAGATTTTATACGTGTTTTTAAGTTAGTAGGGTTAATTTTAAAACACGTATAAAATCTATCTCTATCTATCTATAACTTCATCGCAAAAAGTTACAAAATATTTGAAAATGGGGATATAATTATTATAAAAACAATAATTTAAAATAACTTTCTCTGAGGACTGGTCTTTGAAACTCCTCATTGATTTTCAAAAGCACACTCTATTTAACACCTTTAGGACCGCTCAAGCACTTTTTCATAGGAAGTGCTATGAAAACCAAATAAAACAAGGATTACATACATACATAATTTTATTAGTAAGTCCGTAACATCAGTCGAATTTTATTTCCTTATATTTAATAATATTAATTATTCAAAAGAATTTGTAAAAAAATACAGCCTATTTTTATAATATCTTATATGATTATATTCATAATACACTAACGTGTATCAATAAAATAATGTTATTTTTTTCTTTCTTTAATGACAAGTTACTCGTCATATTAATATAATGTAAAATACATATTGTATTAAAATACATATTGTATTAATATTAATATATATTGTAATAAAATATGCATAAGTATAAATAGAAATGTATGTCTAAATTTCTATAGAAACTTTCATACATTTCTATTCATACTTACATTCTACGACATACTTATGAAGATACTTTACATTCCTCGATGACAATCCTCACAGCTTTTGACTACATAAACTAAGTACATAACGTTCTACGACCTTTTACGTTCTACGTGGATCTACGATGTAGGCTTTTAACGTTCTAAGTGGTTCTACGTCGTAGACTCACCGCTCTACGACGTAGATGTTCTACGACGTAGTCTTAAATTTTGGGGTTTTCAAATCTAACTTAGAGCTGCTCCTAACATATGATTTTTTTGTATCTATATCTATCTATACATATAATAAAGCAGAAGACCCCGAATTTCTGTACATATGTTTTTTTTGACGAAAACGCGTTCAGACGATATTAATAAACATGCCACATTTTTTTTTTTTATTGGAAGACTTTGTTTGTTTGTGTGTTCGTCCATCACGTAAAAACTACCGAACGGATTTAATTGAAACTTTACGATATCATAGCTTATAGCCTGAAATGGTTATAGGCTATATAATATTACGCTAAATCTCTTCAGAGGGTAGTTATAGAAGTTTAAAGTTTGTATGGAAACAGTTTTTTTATTGAGTTTATCTATCTCTAACTTTGGAATTATGTTCTTCAAAACAAATAATAAGATACGGGTTTCATCGATTTTCAAATTTATAGTTAAAAGATGTGAAAGTACGGAATGAAGGAGTTATTGGACCTAAAGTTGAATGAGCCTGTCTCCTCAAGTATACACAATATTTCATTAAAAGTTGCATTTTTATGATTTCCGAAGATAAGTACCGCCAAGTTTTTCAGTTATCTACTAAATTCAATGTTTGAGTGGGTAAAAAGAGGGATTGAAAATGTGCAAGTATTAATTTACTTGCTTAGTACTGACACTTTGCTATTCCGTGACATTTCTTCCGCGGGTGAAAGAAACAAAATCGACAAAATAAACAACTCTTCCACGGGTGACGAAGTCGCACGCGGGTACAGCTAGTACAATAATATATTTTCTAAAACCTCTATGACTTTCCTATAGCTAATGAAATTTTATTGCTTACACCACTATTATAACCTATTAAACCTAGTCTTATTTAATGTAAAGCTATGTATTTTTAATCCATAAACTGAGTTTTATCTTTAATCACCAGATAAAAAAGACGTTTTCATATGAATGTGCGTCAGGTGGTACCTATCATTGATAATAATTTAAGTTTTATTCATCGTTTGGCAAACCCGGGTACCTAGCTCGAGCCAGCTTGCAAAAGCTCGGCTCGGGCGCCGCACTCGCGCCGCTGTCACTCTATAATTTTGTAGAAATCCAAAATTCTGACTGCACAGATACAACGATATACTTATAATATGTACCCAGTAAAAATCCCACGGATCAACGGAGTTACAGCAAAAACAATGGAAAAAGGTAAAAAAAAATGGAAGTTTTGAAAACTTCCATTTACTTGAAATCCGTGGGATTTTTAATGGGTACATATTTTCATTTACTTATCGGTCCTAAAGTCCCCCACCCGCACCTGAAGGATTATCCACTCATTACGACACACCCTGTATATAAAATATGATAGATACCTACGAGTACCTATGTATAAGAATAGGTGCAAATTCATTCGAAATCAAAAAAAAATATGACTGGTATTCAATTATGTCCAATCTTTGACCTAAGCACGCCTAATTTGAGTGTACTATTTAGAATCATAAAAGGGTCTATCTTTTGATCAGTTTTAAGCAAATGTGACGAGCGGTGGAGCTTGCCAGTCTTCGTCTAAATCCTCCTCCTCAGACTCGTCTGGGAATCGAACCTGCGATCAAAGGAAATATCTATGAGAAACCAACTCTAAAATAGGTGGATTCTGACTTGAATAGCTGTCACTCACAACTTAGTTTGCGTTGTGAAATTATTTTCCTAAAACGCACCTTCAATTCTTGATGAACACATCCCTCAAATTTGAAGTCTCTACATCCACTGGCTTAGCCTATAGGCTGTCCGTCAGTCACCCAGTCAGTCAGTCAATCAGTCAGTGAGCCCGTCAGTAAAGACCAAGCTTTTAATACAAAATCATTGATGAAGGAAAGAAATCTTACCCAAGGGGCTAAGCGCTTCCCAGCCGATGATATAGAGCTTCCTTGATTTGACTGCCATGCCTGAAACAGCGAGAAACCAAATTATTAAATACCATAATACATCTTCATCATCATCATGCTATCGCAGTCCACTGAAGGTCAAATCCAGTCCGGTCTTTTGTTTCACGATCTTTGTAATCGCGACTTATTTTTGAGTTCTGCTTATGGTGGCCGGCTCGATTTTCGAACAATAATAGATTATGCACTAAGGGGATAAAGCAGTGTCTTATGTCGCGGGTGGCATATTGAACTCTGAGCTAACGAAAGACTCAGTTAACTCCTAAGCGAAGCGAGGCAGTTATATACAGTATATGTAGAGTCGTAGTAGTTATTTGTAGAGTCCTGCTGAATGACGTGAGGGGTTCAAGCTACCCTCGACGAAGACAGGCTTTATCCCAGAGGAGCATACTCTACTTTTCACACCTTCTGCGAGGCAATAAAAAGCCAGGGCTCCAGCAGCGAACACTGTCTTTTATTAAACAATCTTTAAAGATGCGCCTTTTGTTTTGGATTTGTTTTTTATAAGTTCTGCTTATGGTGGCCAGTTCGATATTCGAACAAACCTTTTTACAATGCAATATGGTTCTTTTACTTGCGAGTTTTCCACAAGTTTCCACACAAATTTGACCTTCCAAATTCAAATCACATTACTACCCTAGGGAGTTTCATACAACTTTACCTCCCTAGGGAGGTAATGCTTGACTTTACGTTGAGATTGAATGATATGTAATTGGACATTGTCGAGCAGGTGGTGTTAAAATAATTTTGGTGATAAGGCTATGAGTACTACTTACCTGAAAAGCATCATTGAAAGCGTGTGCCAGCGAAAGGGCGAGCGCTCGAGCGTGTTTCCGTCGCGAGCACATGAACACGTGTACCACGTACGGCTCCATTGATATAGCGTCGCTTCGCTCTTCCACCACGGCGAAGACTCTAGCATTAGCTGCATCAGCAGAGCAGTAGGAAATCCTGCATTATAACCCTATTTTAAAATTCCTTCAACCTTCTTCAAAAAACGAGTTCTCAAATCGGTTATTTTTTTATGTTTGTTACCTCAGAACTTGGTTGTATGTAACCGATTTAAAAAAACATTTTTTTTGTTTCAGAGGCGAGACTTTCAGATTGGCCCATACCAATTTCATCAAAATCAGTTCATTAGTTTAGTATTAAATCAAATTAACTGAAAAAATATGTAAAAATATGTGAAGTAAATGAAATTGCGTATTTTGCTTCCCTGTGACTTTTCAGTTGTGCTTACCAGTTGTATGTTTCTGTAAAACCTTGATTATGATAGTAAATCTCGAAAGCCCAGTAATTTCAATAGCTACAGTTCTATAATTTTAGCTTGATTGAGGCAAATCATCAATAGCCATATTCCTAGCCTGAAATCATCCAATGCTGGGCTGTATTTTTTTTTGGATACCAAAATACCAAATAAATAAAATTCGGGACACGTTTGCTGCGGGACACGTTCCTCGGGACAAGATTATACTCACCCGCATTTTCTGTTTGCTTGTTACTTTTTTCAAAACCCAATTTTGATTATTCCTGTATTTATTTTTATAATTATGTTCATTCAACGATTTGCAACTTATCGGGATTCATACAAAGTAATGTCACATTTTGATTAAACGCTCAAGAATAATAATTAATCTCGTCGAGTCGTTGACTGTTAATTATTTTTTTTCTGCATTTAAAACAATATGTTGTTAATAAACGTCTTATCACAAATAATTAGTTATAATGTATTTACGATACACAGTTTTAAAATAAATATTTGCATTATTTTTATTGTATAGGAAGTGAAAAAGTTTAATTCAGATGAAATCGTAGTAAGTAGGCACCTAACTTTTAAAAATTACTCAACACAAATTTACATACATATGTATGTATATAACTAAAGTAACAATGTTTTTTTTAATTTTTATTCGCTCGCGTTTGACCCTCATTTTACGTGTTGTTAATGTAGACACTTGCCTAGAATATTCATAGTCAGTCTAACCTTGACCATCCAAATAATAGTGATTAGGAAACAAAGACGAACGATATAATGTTCCATTCCTTAGCAATTCGCATAATGAACATAGAAGCAAAGAGCTATGTAGTAGGTACAGACAGCGTCATAGATAAGTATCCCCCTTGAACAAGACATCCAATTTCACAACTTCGTTAGAACAAGGAACCCGAAGTTATTTTTGGTATAGGTCGACTTGAAACGATAATAAATTGAAAACCAAATATAATATAGAGGCACACCGTGAACAATTTATATAGGTATATATTTATCTAGCAGTTTATACACCTTTTCTTTTTTTTTAATTGTTTTCCTATAACATATATTCTGTTTTATTGCAATTCTACCTTTCCTTTGTTTCTTATTTAATATGCTATGTTACCTCATTGTAAGACCTTTTTTTGAAATAAATCATTTTTATCTTTAATTTCAAATCTCTTCAAACTGCCAAACGACGTACGAAGAAGGTTTGCCTTCAAAAATAAATTATATTTTTATAACCATGTAAGCCTGATCATAATTTTATACTATTTTTGAAGGGATGCTGGAAGCAGGAAGCTGGGTGTCTTATGCAAGGGGGATACTTATTTATGAAGCCGTGTTGGCTGAGTGGAAGTTCCCTCGACTTTCGATCTGAAGGTTCGTGGGCCTGGGCTCGAACCCGGTCATACACCAATGAAGTGCACAAAAGGAGCCTCATCGAGGCGTACTTAAAATCCTTTCACCACACACTGATTCGAAAGAGCTAGTGACAAGATAAGAAGAAGAACTTATTTATGATGCTGCTGTCTGTACGTAAGACCTCATACACGATTTGAGAAATGAGGATTTGATAAGAAGGTACCAAGTACTTGCTTGTATATACTTACTTATAAATAGACACATTAATAACGTTATCCTGTGAGTCCGCATCCTTCACGATAATTCCCTTCGGGCTGATATCCAAATTCACCCTTTGAAGTTTCTTGTTCAGTGCTGAAAAGTAAATATTTTCATGTTAATAAGTCAAGTGTTGTCACGACAGTATGCTAGCTTGCAGAGGAGGAAACCGTAGAACACGTGGTTGTGCACTGCACAGCTACAGAAGAGGCCAGAAAGAAGACTGGGCTGAGGAAAATCCTGGATACGGGTCCGGATGACCCTACCGGGAAACACACCATCCATCAACCCAGGGTCCTGCTCCGCTATTTTGGGGAGCTGGGCTGGCTGGGGTAAAGTTAGTACAAAAAGGGGTCAATGCACAATACACCCCACAGCGGGACGTCAGTGCAGACCACTTGCAACCCCTTACCCGAATTAGAAAAAATTAGAAAATTAGACAGTATGCTATACGTACTCTTATGGCATGCTGAGTTATGGCATAGTTATCTGGGTAAGTAAAATAACGGTTTGATTTAGGTACATTGACATTATCCTGTATTATACTCTTAATCTTAATATTAAATAGATTTTGAGTTGTAGTAGGAAAATTAAGCTAATTATACCTCACATTATGAGCTACTATGAACATTAAATCATGTAAATCGTTTATGTTACGTCGCAACTTAATTGTACTTCTGTGCTCAGCGTAAGAGATTGACCCATTATCTGCTGCTTAGTGCGGCGTTCGACAACCTATAGGTATTATAATGATCTATGTAGTTATGGACCTATTATGGTATTAAATAAAATGCCGGCATTCAATCACCGCATATACCAAATTTGTAAGTGTTCTAACAAATTTCAAAGTTACCATCATATACCTCTACCCGATGAAAAGTTTAAATTAATTTTGGCTAATTCAATTTGAGGCAGTAAAAAATACAGTTTCAAGTATCTACTGCTCTCTTCCCTCAGCTCTAACTGGCTAAATTGACTGGTAGAAAATGCTCTAGCATTAAGTCCTCCTTTTGTACTACATTTAAGTGTGTGCAATAAAGTATTAAATAAATAAACTAACTGTTGTACCGGTACCTTTAGCAGAGTGCAGAGCGGAGCGCACAGCGATGGCGGTAGCGGGCGCTGAGGACGCTCTCTCCACAGGCGCTACGCCGCCCGGCATACCGCACCTCAATCTGACCGTTGTCACCTGCTCTCTTCACTCAGTTCTAACTGTTGTACCGGTACCTTTAGCAGAGTGCAGAGCGGAGCGCACAGCGATGGCGGTAGCGGGAGCTGAGGACGCTCTCTCCACAGGCGCTACGCCGGCATACCGCACTTCAATCTGACCGTTGGCACCTGCCTCCCGAGCCTCGCGCCACCAGCCTTCCCCCTCGCATTCTGCCAGGGCCCATTCTTCACACAGTTCTGAAATTTTATGAATACACTTACGATAAAAATGTGATGCAAATGCATGATAGATAGCTATCATTCATCAAGTTGAGAAACCTGCACAGACAGTACTTAGGTAACTACACAATCTAATTATATAAAATAATCCATGGGTAGTCAACCTGTGTGGTTATGGTCGATCTATAAGAATATATTTTTCAGTTTAAAAATACACGCTCGTCCAGAATCGCCACATTCGCCACTTTACATAAATGATCTTAGACTGATCGCGAGAGTCGAGCTTGTTTTTTTAAACTGAAAGATCCGCACTTAGATTGACCATAACCACAAAGGTTGACTACTCATGGATTATTTCAGATAAATAGATTATGTAGTTACCTAAGTACTGTGCCGGTTTCTCAACTTGATGACTGATAGCTATCTATCATGCAAATTACACCGAATCTAGGAGAAGCCAATTATAACGGTGTAAAGGAAGTTAATGCCGTTCAAGATCATTTTATTATGCTTTATTTACAAAACGCATTTAGTTCTAATTCAATTAATTAATTTAATTTTAATTTTAATTCTAATGTTCTTAAATACCAAAAAAATACGCATACTGAGTTGCCGTTATTAAACACAGATAGGTATAGTAAAAAAATAAGTAGAGTTTCATTATTTTGATAAAAATGATAAAAAATTTAACATACTTTTACCGTTAATCTTTTTACTATAGCCTTTCGTCAATCAGTATGCATCAATTTTAAGTTTTATTAATTATTAATTTATTAATTTAAACTTGGGCACCTCTAGCTCAAGATAGCTCGCAATAGCTCGGCTCGGGCGCCGCACTCTCCCCTCTGTGATTCTGTCATTTCGTAGTAACCAAAAAAATCTTACTGCACAGATACAGTACCCCTTCTGTATTGTTTTTTAATAAAAACTTGTGGTGTATATTCTATGTATTTATTTATACATCAGAAATATTTCTACCCGAGTAAATAAATAAAAATATAAAGATATGTAACAGTATAGAAGTAGGTATTAAAGTACGGAATCACAATGAAGTACCTACATTAAAAATGCGACAAAAGATAGAAGCAACTTTGGCTTACTTCTAGTACGATTTGGTTTGATGCTAATTTTTGAAAAAGAGATCTAACAGGGCTAGAATTATATGTTAAAACTACAAGGCATTCTAAAAAGAAACTACATCGTAAAAAGTAACAAACATTATTTGAAAATGAAGACATTTCATTTTTATTGACGTGTCTGAAATTTTTTGGTCCTGTCTTACTACTCCATTTTGATTTGATACTTGTCTATCTTGGTGTTCCATACTAAGTATAGGATCACCGTTATTCATCTATGTGTGACAGTAACTGGCAGCTCAGGTTTTTAATCTAGTTTAGAGGGCGGGAAAGCCGTGAAACTTGTAGAAGGTGTCCATTGGTTTTCTATGTAATACCCGGTATTACGTTTTTTAATAAGTTTAAAAAAAAACAGTGTTCAGTATTAAGGGGCATCCTCAAATCTGAATTCCATACAATTTTTAAAAAAAATAATTTAATAATAAGTACCCTGTTTATGTATCAACATTATTTTATTTGACTGACTGACATATTACAGACAGTATACCTAACTATACTATTCAAAATGGATATTAGTCGGAGGAAAAACGTTTGTTCGTAGGACCTTACCGAGTTACAATCGTCAAGTCAGGACCTTACCAAATTACAATATCAAGTCAGGACCTTACCAAGTCACAATCGTCAAGGCGAGTCAAAGTCCTTGAGGTGGCTTGAAAATCCTTACCAAAAAGCCACTTGGCTTACAAAGGAAGAAAAATGCAATCTCTACTTAGATACTCTTTTGTTGGTAAACAAAGAGTAAACTGCGTCATGCGAACCCGAAGGTTTGTGCGATGTTTGCAAATATTCCTAATCATAACGAATAAAGGGCTACACGATCGACTTTCATAGCACTACTGTCAGTAAATGTTAGTTGACCATCCAAGGCTAGGTAGTAAAAAACACGTGTTTCTGCTCTATTGAAAGCTTTGGAGCACGTTGCTGTTCATTGTAAAATATTTTTATGGCAAATTATAATTCAGTTACTATCACTGGTATTAGAAAATTTGATATTTATTAATATAACAGATTAAACTAGGTTTTTTTTTATTTTGTAAATTTCTTAAATAACTAATACGGTTTTTGTCGTACCTTACCTTATATATATACCTTATTTATTCCTAAAATGTTGAATTTTGGAATGAGGAAATCTTAATATACGAAACCTATTATTATAATAGAGGTTATATACATTTTATAAGCACAGAAATTAAATATTAATTATGTTCCTAGACTTCCTAGGTACTACATAAAATTGCTTACTTTTTTATGATGGACCTCCTTTTTTTAATGAAATAATTACTGTAAATTATCCTTCGTAACTAAACAGTTTAATGATTAATTCGGAGCTTGCGCGAGATATCGCGTTTATCTAGGCCAGACAGGGCGATAGGGAACTAGGCCATAGGTCAGTTATTAGGCGCAATAGCGTCAGATCTGGCGATAATCGACATTCAATCAAATCTCGCTTTGGATACCAGTTTACAGCTACTTACAGCAGGTTGGTGTAGAAACGCAGTTTGTCAAGCTTACCGAATAAGGTAAATATGTATAATGTACCTGTATCAAATAAAATCTCTCATTTATAAATATGTATAAAAGGCTTGGAACTGACTGACTGACAGACAAACGTACAGGCCAAACCTGAAATGTGTGTTGTCTGTCAGTCAGTCAGTTCCAAGCCAAAAGCTGGGTTGGCTGAGTGGGAGATACGTCGACTTTCGATTCGATCGAAGGTCGTGGGTTCGAACCCGGTCGCACACCAATGGATTTTCTGTCTATCTATGTGTACATTAAAAACACGTCGTGCTTAACGGTGAAGGAAAACATCGTGAGGAAACTGGCATGTCATAGAACCTAAAAAGTTCGAAAACATGTATCAAGTGCACGAAAGGAGCCACTTCGAGGCGCACTTAAAATCCTTTTACCACACTGGCTCGAAAGAACTAGTGACACGATAAGAAGAAGAAGCTGGTTACAGCAGGTTGGTGTAGACGAAATATTTTAGTCTAGGTTTGTTTTTATATCAGCGAAGGAAATAGAGCAAAACTGTTTTTCAATTTCCTTCGCATAAGTTCGCTTCACAGTCGTTGTAGTCGAAATTGTTCTAGACACATCAATAAATCAACAGGAAACCAAAACTTTAGGTCAGGGTGGTGAGGGCAGGGCGGCATTTTTTATCAAATGTTTTTACAGACATCAAGGCTGAGGAGTTTGCAAGGTTCTAGAGATAAACTATTTTTAATCAGAGGTAATTTTAATAAGAGGTGACCTAAATTTGTGTTTTATTTAAAACTAGCTGGTGCCAGCGACTTCGTCTGCGCAGGTATCTTTATAAATTGTAGCCTATGTGTTATTCTGATGTAAAAGCTATATTAATGTAAAGTTTCATTAAAATCCATGCAGTAGTTTTTACGTGAAAGAGTAACAAACATTCATACAACATACCATCCATCCTTACAATCTTTCGCGTTTATAATATTGTAGGATTTTAGATAGCTTAGTTATTTTGAATCAATTATGTTATAGCATTTAGTTTTACTAACTAGTTAGTAACTATGTAATTTGTTTACAAATTTAAAACTATATTAGAGGTTTAATATGTGTTCCTTTTTTTATAAGTAGACCGGGTAAACTTAAATTACACACACAGGTACAGGTACACGGGAATTTTTTTGTTTGAATTATATACTAAAACTTAAAATATACAGGCTGAACAATTAAATTAGTATTTCCTGAACAAATAATTAAAAAAACCATAACTGGTGGGAGAAAAAAATTACAAAGCAATCTCACGTCATAACATCCATTGTACCTATAATACCAAAGAATGGCAGATAAAAACGGTTTTCTATTAGTTTTTACACGAACATACGACAGGACAGGGATGATTGCTTAGTTAAAAAAATCGTTTTTTTTTCTACATCATTGTTATAATTTTTAAATATACAAATATTGTTTAAATATATTTAACAAAGTAACCATTTTTAGTTCTTAAATAAATGAAATTGGATATTGTACAAAGATAACTCAAACAAATAGTTTTTCTATTCTATTCTAGGCCATATTGTACGTGAAACGTCTGAACTAGCCCCAGTAGAATGCACCTAGCCAATCACAGCCGCACCCACCTAAATCTAAAAGTAGCTATCCGACGTTGGCGTCCGCGACCGGCGACCGTGATCCGCGACCGCGCGACCCCTGGTTGCCTGTCAATTATTGCTCTCGCAAAAATATTATAATCAAATTTTACAAGTTGTTTTTTATAAGGCTCTTCTGGTTAAAAACCTGAATTAGAAGAGCCCCCTTTTATTTTCTATGGACTCTGTTATTATTATACATTTTATGTAAGAAAAAATATCTTAGTTAATCACAATAGTATACTAGTTATCGAATGGTACCTACGTCAATTATGGCAATATTGGTCTTTCATTTTGTGCCAATATTGACGAACCATTCGAAAAGGAGAGTCGTTGACTGCTTACCGAAATAAGCATCCGGATATGTATACGCGAGTCGCGCGACGCGGTCGCTTGCATCCGACTTAAGCAGTAGGTCGCGTGATCCCTTCGTAGTCGCGTGTCGCGGTCGCCAACATCGGAATGCTACTTTTAGATTAGCTATAAACTACAAGATGATCAAGACAACTTGTCTAGCCGCTTTTTCTACAGACGCGACTGCAATCACTCACAGAATGAAGGTTTAATGGCAGTAAGCATAAACATAATGGACTCAGGTAAACTCGACGAAGAAGAAAGGCTGAACGGATTTTGTCTTTGGATTAGTCTAGGTAAACGTAGTGGTTATATTTCTCTTCTCTTTTGGTCTAGGTCACGAGACTGACATGCTACCTCGAGTTACAAAAAATCCAATAAGACAGCTGAAAGCCGCCATTATTTAATTTTAATTCTACATTAAACTTGATAAACTTTGCTAAATCAGATATCTTAGAATCTAATTTAATTTCAAAAATCCAATATGGCAATAGGTACATTTAGTTTGTTTTTGTCAGTTCTATGACACGTTATTTCGCCAATAAACACGGTGTAGTACCTACCTACCCCTAAAACAAATAAACAAACAAACAAACATTCACACACTCACACCCCTGCACTAGGATTCCCTGTGTCGCAGGTGGCATGGACACATACAAGACATCACAACATCCAAGACCCGAGAACAAACATTTATGTTCGTCACAAATATTTGCCCCGGCCGGGGATCGAACCCGGAACACCAAGCTTCGTAGGCAGGGTCACTACCAACTAAGCCACGGTGTCGTCTGTCTTAATTCCGTTTCCGTTTTCCGCGAGTGCCAAGACAATAACTCAAAATTTCAAAAGTTGTAGAACAACGTTGTTCTTACCTTTGATACCCCCTTGAATAGAGATAGAGATAGCCTATAGAGATAGCCTCTTTCGGACTTATAGAGAAATAACATACAAAATATCAAATTTTGTAGATCGACTATTGACGATTGAGAGATCCTGTAAAAATCTAATCCAATGTGGGTTTAGAAGTTTAGGGCATCATAGAGAGAATCGTCTCACAATACTTATTAGAACTCGTTCAAGCAGTGTATTAGTAGGTATTTGTGTTTACTGCCGAGTTCAGTTTTCCATTCTGTGAAAGAGGTCTTAGCGAGATCTCCTAATTTCTAGGTAATTAGAGAGAAACCCGGACACGTGGTCGAGGCCTTATCTGATGAACTACGCCGAACTTGGAACCCTTAATGATTGAGTACCATTTTATTTGATACCAGCTGATGTCGCCGGCTTCGCCCGCTTTTTCAACCGACTTCAAAAATGAGGAGGTTCTCAATTCGGCTGAATGTTATTTTTAATGTTTGTTACCTCTGAACTTTCTTGTTAAAATTAGAGGATACGCTTGTAAAACCAGACTCTTATGAGACTGGCGTAACAAGAGCTCGCACTTAACTTACAATTAGTTTTTTGAATTCTTTCATTATTAATTTTTACATTTTCCGCTTACATTTAACATTAAATTGTCTAATTGTCAATTATCAATTGTCACTTATCTTATCATGTTTATATTTAAGTTCAGCTTGTAATTTATTAACCTGAGGGTGGGCGCTGATGCCTATCATACAGGGTAACCATTATCCTAGTTTAGGTATCAGTAGCTAGGTACACTAAAACTGAACCTTTTTTACCTTTAAGCTATCTTTAAAAACTAAATTGCTTTTGTATAATAACCTAAATGTAATAAGGTGCCAATAAATCATTTATCATATAAACTGATTTGAAAGATTTTTTTTTCAGATTTCAGATTCGCCCATACTTTTATCAAAATCGGTTCAGTAGTTTTGTTTTCAAATCCAAATAAGTGGAAAAAAAAAGTTGTTGAAGTGAACTTGCGTATTTTGCTTCCTGTGACTTTTCAATGGTGCCTACGGTCACTAGAACAGCCCAATTGAAGTTGGTTGTTGTATGTTTTTGTAAAACCTTGATTATATCGAGATTAGAAGCAGCTTAAATAGGGACGATTCAGATTTTTTTAGTGCACGAAAGGAGCGTCTTCGAGGTGCACTTGAAATCCTTTACCACATTGCGGTTCGAAAAAACTAGTGACAGGTAAGAAGAAGATTTTTAAGAACAAAGATGCTGCATGCAGTCCAATGTCTAACGCTGCATTTATGGACATTGTGGCAATAAAAAAGTATTATGAATAAGTAAGGATATAGAAATCGTTTTAAAAAAATAACGAATGAAAAAGGAAAATTAGGTACCATATTATTATTTAAATAATATTATTATTTAATAAAATTAAAACAAACATAATGAAATAACCTACCTTGTATACCTACCTATAAGTACGTTATATCTCTGTAGTTATTATCCTGCTAAACAAGTCATTAGGAATAAATATTAGTTTGCATCCTATTTAGGTAATGTGTGGAATGTATATTACATTATAAAACAATTAGGTAGTTTATTACAAAAACACATAGGTAGGTAGTTATACCTAAAATGTTTATGTTAAATGTCTAATGCTGACTTGCCCCAAACTATCAAAGTTCCTAAGCAACAACTTAACTCGCTTGACAGTTCTTAACGGTCAGAATCTGTACTGTTAAGAACTACCAAGCGAGTAAAGTAATTGCTCAGGGACTTTGACATTTTGGTTCCAAATAGGCATAAAAGTAAACGTAAAGTAAAGTAGTGTAGCTCCGACCTATGGTGTTAATGTTCTGGTCATAGGCAGGCGTGATCTCTTAACATCAGGAGAGTGCAAAGCTCATCTCACTTATTATCATAAAAAAATTGTAAGGATGAATTATAGCCCCCTTTTCCAAATTTTGCAACATTTAATCATATCACAATCATATAATTATACAAAAAAGCTATTTCATTTAACATTGAACTTAATTCACTAGAATGGTAAAAGTGACAGGTTGTATTCACAGAAGCAAAAAAGTTTAGAATCACAATTTGCTAGTTAACTACATTGAAAATGCGCCAAAAAAAAAGGGAGCCACATTTTCTAACTTCTAGTATGTAGGTATGTACATTTTGGTCCGATGCTAGGCAGTTATCTTGGTGATAATAGGAACACCGTTATTATTCTATGGTTGTATGTAGGTCCGGTCCGGGTTCGATTTCCACCGCGGGTCTACATGTTATTTATTATTTATTTACAGTTGCGCGATCCAGTAAAATAACTAAGATATAGGTTTTTCTAAGAACTTCTAATTATTAATATTAAAATTTAAAAAAATAAGTCATAAAATTATGAAAAACTCACTTTTGTGCTTCGAATGGTTCTTCCACATTTTACGCAGAAGCGTAGTCATCGTTTCAATGGCCAAAACTTTTAAAATTAAAATAAAAAAAAAACAAAGACAACTTTTCCCGCGCAAAGTTTTCAGAACACTAACGTCGCGCTCATATCAGTACCCCGTGTCAAGTGAACAGTCGCGAAGTGGGATCAGTGACAGCGATTTAATTTTATGTCTATCAAGTTGGTTAGATATTCGTATAATTACTAAGTACCTACCTATCTAGGAACCTACTGTTTTGAGTTTTATAATAGTTTTCATTTAGTTGTGTTTATAACTAGGATAGCTTTATTGAAGTGCCTAGGTTAGTTTTATTTAAATATATATGCAGAAATAATATTTCAGATTGGGAAAAAAATGTTGGTACATTTTTTGTAAGTCTTGTAATTTTTTTGTAATAAATATGAAAAATATTCAATTTCATATCAATATACCTACATATGTATAAGGCTAGAACCTGGCTGACAGACAACGAACAGGCCAAACCACTGGATGTAGAGACTTAAAACTTGGAGGACGTGTTTGTCAAAAGCTGAAAGTAAGAGGATCTTATTTTTTTAATTTTTTTTCTTTCGAAGAACCTAAGTTCTTCGGTTTTGGCTTCACATCAAAGGTATATAGCCAGTGTCAAGTAATTGGAGAGATTATTTTGTCATAAGTCAGAGTCGATAAGTCAAGTCATGCCCCTGTAAAGTAGTGGTGGTTGCGACTTTACTAGAGGCTTCTATGGAGTTTTGGAGGCAACACGAAAAGTCACGTTTTACAGCATTACACTATTCACCAACACTCATACACGTTCACGAGCACTTAATGGATAAAAAACCACCGTTTTTACACTTAAACACTCAAAGTTATACAAGTTTTGTCAATTAATTTAATGCCGACAATACGCCATTTTTCACGTTCCCGCCAAAAAACGAGGATCTTATTACTCTGTGGTAGGATTAGGAAAGGAATTTTCAAAATTAGTAACGCAAACGAAGTCACAGATGTCAGCTAGTTCCTCATTATTTACCTACCTATCAGTATGGTAAGACCTAACCACGCTGCCTTGAACCTGTTTATAACGCACTTTCACGCTTAGTAAAAAAACCTACGTAGGTACCTACTACGTGTTAGATCATATCAATATTTGTTTCAAAGATTTAATTAATTAAAGTTAGATTTAACGAAAGTAGAACGCACAAACCGAAATTTCACCACCCTCTAGTAGGTTTAGATATAATGACAAAAATATTTTTGTGGAGTTTCTATGAACAAATTATTTTTCTAAAATTGTACCTAGGTATCTATCTCCCACGCACGACCTACAAAAGTGAACTAATTTATTATTTTTTTTATATAATAATAGTCAAGCGTTTGATCACCACCTCACCTGATGGAAAGTGACGGTGTGGTCGAGGATGGACGCCGGCAAGGAATTCAAGGCATTGGTCGATCCAAAACGTTTTGTTCGAGTCGGTGGAATGTTGACTAGGTACGGGTAACTAATTAATTAATTATGCTTTAGATAGACATTCATAGAACACCCTCTTTTTGCATCGTACTAAGGTTTAAATCACAAACAAGTCCCATTCGCTAGCTAGGTAATTTTGTACCTCTACCTAGGCACAACTTAGGTACCTGAGTGCATTTACCTGCCTGATGCAAGATCAAAATTTCATCCATCAGTTTGATTATTCTGATGCAATACGGAGCTTTTCCATCTCAGACCGAACAAGTCTACGACCGCTGGTTTTTACGACGTATGTACCTACCTAATTATAATTACACTAAAGTGGTTGCATAGCATAAAGGTAGTGCGTAGTATTTTATTTTCACTAACTTCATAAGCTCGTAAGTTCAATTTTATGCTAACCTTCACAGCGGAATTCAAAAAAGTAAATTCTTATATTAGTAGATTATGCACTAAGGGGATAAAGCAGTGTATTATGTCGCGGGTGGCATATTGAACCCTAAGCTAACGAGGGACTCAGTTAAGTTATGTCATATATCTCATATATCAGTTGAGTCCTGAGTGACGCGAGGGGTTCAAGCTGCCCAAGACGAAGACAGGCTTTATCCCAGAGGAGCATACTCTACTTTTCACACCTTCTGCGAGGCAATAAATAGCCAGGGCTCCGAACTCATCAGCCAACACCGTCTTTTGTTTCACAATCTTTGAAGTCACGCCTATTTTATTTTTTTTATGTGTGGCCAGTTAGATTTTAGAACAAACCTTTTTACAATTATTATTAATTCATTTATTCTCAGACTACATCCATATTATAGCACACGTAAAATAATTTAAAAAGAAATGTCATACAAAAAAGATCATAAGAACTAAAAATAAATGTTAAAATGAAATAAATTATGAATAAATAAGAATTGAATAATAATTGAATATTTGAATTTAAAATAATTATTGTATGTCATTAATTTAATTTAATTTGATGAATTATAATAAATACCTACTTATAGCCAATAAATATAGCCAAGCAAAACTTGCACCCATCTATTTTGGATGGGGCAGTCTAGGCGCGACATAATCATCTCTAGGATGCTGTTGGTGCTGGCTCGCGCACGCTGGAGTAGGGATGCGGAAAGCCATATGGGCGTTCTTTTACTTAGTATTTTTCACGAGTTTCCACACGAATTTGACGATCCAAATTCAAATCACATTACTACCCTTGGGAGTTTCATACAACATTACCTCCCTTGGTTGGTAATGCTTTGCTTTACCTTGATGATAGCATGATATGTAATTGGATATTGTCGAGCAGGTGGAGTGAAAAATCTCTTTAGTTTGTAATACCCATAGAGCACCAAGATGGACATCAAACCAAAATGGATGCGGAATATAGGACTGAAAATTTTCAGACACCCTGTCAATAAAAATGAAATATCTCTATTTTCAAATAATGTTTGTTACTTTTTACGATGTCGTTATATTAACAATGAAAATGCCTAATAGTTTTAACATGTACAGAGAGCGTCATAGATAAGTATCTCCCTTGCATTATAATACCCAGCTTCAAATCCCTTTAAATCACAGTCGCAGCGAATGGAGAAGTTTTGCCTTTCAAAAATAGATTATATTTGTATAACCATATGTAAGCCTAAAAATAAGTTTAAATATTACAATTTTTTGAAAGGATTTATAGCTGGGTGTCTTGTGCAAGGGGGATACTTATCTCTGACGCTGTCTGTACCTAATTGTCATTTAGCACCCTGTTACTTCTCTTTTTGAAAATTTGCATCGGACCAAAATGTTGGTACCTACTAGAAGTTAGCCAATGTGGCTCCCTTCTCTTGGTCGCATTTTCAATGTACTAGGTATGTACTTCCCTAGGTTTTTTGTCGGAAGTGCCGAGTGGGAGGTGCCTCAACTTTCGATCCGAAGGTGGGCTCGAACCCGGTCGTACCTACCAATGGATTTTTCTGTTCAAAAATCTATTTTGCATTTGAACACGTGGATGACGGTAAAAGAAAACGTCGTGAGGAAACCGGCATGTCATAGAACCTAAAAAGTTCGAAAACATGTAGGTATCATCAGGAGCATCTTCAAGGCGCACTTTGAAATCCTTTCACCACCCTGGTTCGAAAGAACTAGTGACACGATAAGAATATCGGAAGTGGAGAGCTTTTCTCAAATTTCGAACTTAGGTCCTTTATAATATTACAATGTGATTACAGGGTATGAGGGTCCTACTTAGGTTTACATAGGTACTTAACTATTTTCGAATTTCGAATATCGTGGAGAAAAATTGGATGCCTGTAGTCTACTACGTTGAATTACGAAATAGGTACTATGTAGGTACGTGCTCATTTCAGTTTAAAAATCTTGTGTAACATAAAATAAGTATAATATCTTGTGTAAGGTAAAAATACTGAGGCTTTCGAGACTGACCACCAAAATATCTCATAGTGGACGAGCGCTAATAGCAGTCTTACACGCGACCTTTGTGATTCAAGTTCTGCGTGTCACTATTTAGGTCTAGCAAGTCTTTGTTTTAAGGCCTAATCTTTCTTATTATACTACCGAAGTACAGTCAGCATCAAAAGTGATTGCCCACATCCAGATTTTCAAAATCGCTATAAACCATTATGAACAACTCATAATTGAAATACTAGGAACTATATAATCGCTTAACGTGACAAGCGCCTGTAATGAATGAACATCGTTTAAGTTCAAAATTAAGTAAAAATGTTACTTATTTTTGAAAGTTTAAATAAATAAAACAGCATCATTATTTACTGGATCATTTTATTCAACTTTGATAAGTATTGTAAAACGTAATTGTATACAATTCATAATATGATTAACTTATTAAGTCTTTATTTATAAATACATCGCTATTATTGCTTTCTCAGTGTCAGGATAAACTAAAAAAATAATATACGGTATGTACCTACTTACACATTTCTTATACTACAATACTACATACATTTTGCCAAATAAGCAAAAAGCCTCAGCATTTTCTTTATGCCCTTAAAATCATTAGGTTAGATACTCACTCACTCATTCATCTCCAGTTTAATACAATAAAATACATTCTTATTTAAATTAATCTAAAATGTACAGTCAGCTGCACAGACATTACCAAGCTTTCACATTTATATTACTCTTAATTTTGCAAAGAAAAGTGCATGCAAGCATTTTAAAATTAATGTAGTCCTCTTACTTGTCAGAAGAAGAATGTCTTTGCAAAATTAAGAGTATAATAGAAATGTGCAAGCTTGGGAGTGTATACATGTCCGTGCAGCTGACTGTACAGAGTAGTATAGAAGTATGAGTGAGTCACATTCACCATCTTGAAGATGTAATTATTAAGTAATTTTAATAATTTTTTCATAAAGAAAATGCACACAATTAATAAGTAGGCAAATCATTTACATAGGTATTTTGTGAAGGACTTAATTGCAATTAGTACTTAAATTACAAAATATGACTAATTAAATTAGGAATATAAATTAGATTAGAACTGAATCCATCCGAGAGTGCAAAGCTAACATTGGTCAAAATAGTGATTTTTAAAACCAATTATCTCTCTCTCTACCGTTTAAGACTAAATTTATTATAGAACACTGAGTTGGATCCAACTCAGTGTTATAGAATGTATTTTTTTTATTTGCGCTCCGTAACAACAGCTGATAAAGTTAGTTTATTTGGTATGTGAAGTAAATTAATAAGTTAATTATGTAGGTATAAGGCTTTTTGAACTTCCGCTTCTACGAGTATTTGTGCAACACAACATAAAGATTTATATTGGGACAGTTACAGAACACCCACAAAAAAATCGGTATGGTATTGTAAAAATATGGTAAAAAAAATCAGACAACTGACAAAAATGAAAAATTTATGGGATTTTTTTAATTAAACTACTTATAAATAAACCATTAAGTAATTGATTGATTCAGGCGTTACTTTGCGAAAATCCATAAATATCAACAAATTATATAAATATATTTAGTAATAAATCCGCTTAATTTCTAAACAAAGGTTTTAATTAACTTAACTTTAGTTCAACTAAACCAAAGAGTCAACGAACAGAAATCCAAAGTTTAAAGATACGACACGTGTTTCGCCTCTACACGAGGCATCATCAGGAGGTGTGGACTCGCCGAAGTTTGAAACGAGAGTTTTTACTCTAGTTTCAAACTTCGGCGAGTACTAAATATATTTATATAAATTGTTGATAACCATTAAGTAGATTTTTTAGTGTCAAAAAATTTGGTAAAGGAAAAATTATTGTTTTCATTATCCTTAAATTGTGATTGAGTGCAAATTATGCATATCCAGTGGTTAATAAAATTATACAACATAGTATACATAGTTTTGATAAAAAAAACTCACAAATTCATTCGAACACATCCTTCATTCGAAATTTTGTTCTAGACCAAAATGTGTGTTGGTGGTGCGTTTTACCAGATAATATGCTTCCATTAATTAATACTTCAATAATGCGAATGTTATATGATGAAACGAAAAGGTAATCTTCATAATATATTATCACTCTGTAGTCAGCCACCAAAAATAATAGATACTTCTTACGTTATGTAATAGGAGGTACAAACAAAACAAATCATTATGTGGGTATATAAAAATACCTAAATATCTTTCTCAGTAACCTAATATATATGCATAAACCTAAGTTCTGAGTACCTTAAAATGTTCAAAATATTTATATGAGTAGCTATAGATCATTAAAAACTTTCAAAATCGTTCTACGAATCAAAGGTGCATATTCTGATAAGTCTTGAGTTTAAACCTAGCTTGGGAGATTTTTTAATCAAGTTATTCATAAATATTTGACCTAAATCTCAGCTAGATTCAAAATCAAAAGTCTGTCAGAATACAGAAAAAATTTCCTCAAGTTTCATTTCAGAATTATGTTTTAACCTAGTTAATTATGAATTAAACATAGATATAACCCAAGCACTTGTCATAGTTATTGCATGAATACAACATAAAACAATTTATTTCATGAGTCAGGAATACTTGCAAATTGTAATATTAGGATCAGAACCACATTCAAGAAAACCATTGTTTTTTACTAAACCAAAAAAGCTAGAACACTGTGGAAATAGACTGATTTGAAAAAGATGTTGGCATCTTTTTCATCTAAAGTTTTCAAGCTAGTAGCAAAGAACACACAAACAATCACAATTAGAAAAAAATGTCACAATATGATTTATAAATATTAAAATTATCAACCAGCAGTCAGCAGAATAGTATCATAAACATTAATTATTAAATTTATTTAATGAAAAAAGAATATCTCATATCAATATTGGTATAACTGTATGGAAAAGCAATTACAATTTTCTATTGAATTTGAGATTAAATGAGGTATTTCATAGCAGTCCATTTTGTGATGGATGACACATTCCATCACTTATAACTTGATCACAGTAATATTAAACATGATCATAATATTGCTTGCCGATTAATATTGATTAATATTATTCTTAATTTATTTGTCTGCAAATTTACAAACTAATAAGGCTGTTGCTATTCTGTCTACTAAATGTCAAATTAGGCCCAGATCATTATCAGATGTATGGACACTTAAAGCTAACTTAATTATTATATATAACGAAAGTTACAATTGAAATGATAAGGTAGATTAGTACATAACACTATCAATACATAACCATAATATCACATTTCAATAATCTTTCAATACACTAGTTCACACACAGTTCGGTCGTTTCACTTCTTTTTTGACCGCTGCAGTTTTATTCACAGTTTTTAACGAGGCTTTGATTGGACATCATTTTTTCTTTCTATCCTGTGTACATTTCGGGCAGTACCACTTTCCTTTGGGCTTGATCTTGAGGTCTACGCAGGCAAAGTGGAACCATTCGATAGGACAGTCAGGGTTGTCACAGCCTATCATTTCCCCGTAAGACACTTGGTGGCAGAGGCAGTATGTGGGTTCATTAGGGTCGACAGGCATGTCAAGTACGTCACTCGGATGAGCCATGTTAGAGTCGAGGTCTGTATTTTCTTCCTGTTCCTTGGAAGTGTTGGCTGAGGCAGAAGCGCCTTTGCTGCGCGCTTTTTTCTTGGCAGCAGAGCGGCCGGTCGCGACAGTATCGTCTTCGCTGGACGCTCCTGCAGCGCGTTTCTTTTTCCCCGCATTGGCAGCATTCTTTTCAGATCCCTTGTGCTTTTTCCTACCTTTCTTGACGGTCGTGGTGCTGGGCTCCTGTTCCGCAGCCGCCTGCTGCGCCGCGCGCGCGTTCATTGCCTTCTCCTGGATCTCCGACTCAAAACGAGCAAGGTCAGAGTCGAGGCGACGAATATGCTTATCCACCAGTTCATAAGTCTGGATTGCGAGCTGCACTTTATCATCACCGTACTCTTTAGCTTTGTTGAACAGCCCCTGTATGGTATTTACCTTCTCTTTCTTCGTTTCTTCATCCATTTTAGGAATATTTGGTAACAATTCGTCGGCCATAAGGTCAATCGTCCTCATTAGGCCGTGAGCCCTATCGTCTAGATCCCTCATTAGTTTGAAATTTCTCTGAAGTTCTATCGGAAGGTGCTGTAGACTGTCCAAATAATGCTCCAGATACAGTGCTGAAGTCATTTTTTAATATTTTGTAACGACGCGAAAATGAAAGTAGTGTGCGAAGCTTCGTTACGAATTTGGGAAATAGCTTGACCAGTTTTTACCTGCGAAAGCCTTTGGATAAATCACTGAACTCTATTTTAATCATTATATTGGCACTGATCAATTTTCTAAAGCAATTTCATAGAAAACTTTAGAAATTACAACGAAACAGCTCGCAAAACTTAATTTATTTGTAATTTCATTCATTACTTCATTCATCATTCCGCTCGGTCAGTCACTTGAATGATTTTATTTCAGTTTTCATTCATTCATCATAAACCATAGACACGAAGCATAGACACAACAATCAACTAACGCTTCGAACTTGTGGGAAACCTGGTAAGCGAGGTACCTCTTCAACCTGGCTTCAACTTTGGGAGCTACTACTCCCGAGTCTCTGGGCTTTGCTCCTCTTGCCTTCTAATGCCTTTGTTGAGCATTACGATTTGTGGGTTATTAGCCCACTATGTTTGGTTTAGTGTTTAGAGATTCTGTTGCTGTAGGGCTGTAAACAATCTATTTTTCGGGTATCCGCAGCGCCCGTAAATCACCCTTTTTGCAATATTTAACATTTTAGGGAGATCAAGCGATACGAGACGCACCGCCAGAAGCCGTTTCTTCGTAGGTAGTGATGGTGGATCAAGTCTATGTGGCCAAGCCTAGTACAAGTATGATACCTACCTACTGTAGAAACCAATTTACTACACTACATCTAGCTTACCTTTTCAGATAAAAGTAGTAGAATAGTAGTAGGTAACTGCCTGCGGCGTCGCCTGCGTGTTAGCGGGATTAAGTCCTTTTTCGGCTCAAGAACTATTGTCATTACGAAATTTCACCTCAATTAGTTCAGTAGTTTCGGCGTACTTGAGCAACAAATATTCATCTATCTACAAAAACTTCACCTTTTCCATAGCGGTATCGATACCCGTTACTCTACAATTTTGTACTCTTAAGGTACAACTGTTTTTCGTTTTACCTACCTCAAGGTTAAAGGATATTGACTTGATTTTTGGAAACTGAAATAAAAACAACCTTATATTTTAACTTATTGTATTAGCAAATAAACAATTCATAAAATATTCTTCATTAGACAATAATAGTCCGGGATACTAAGCTTTCATTTCAAACTATCATTAATTACAACATGATCAAAAATGTTAATGATAATGGACACATTTCGTGCGCGTTCTGTCTTTTATTATCATCACGTAATAATTAATGATTTTTAAACACATAATGGACTACTCAGCGATTACAACAACTCTCATATTCAATAAAAATTAGACATTTATGAAAAAATGCAAATAAATAGTCAGCATTTGCCATTATTTACGACAAATTATAGAGGCGTTTACATAATCTACATACAATATTATAAAACATGCTTTATGCATATACTTACTGCTAATAATTACATTTCTTAGTAATATTCGTGATCATATACGTTACGTACATACTAAAGCTATAACAGGCTGCTCGATACCAATGAATGCATAACGGAATCTGATATCTACCTAGTATGTACACAGTCTCCCCTGTGCACACTAATCAAATGTTTACACTCACCATTTGATAATTTTTTATTGTTATTGTTTACAAAAGTTAGTGTCATAGAGTATAAAAACTTACTTAGTAAATAAATCAATTGTTGCCTAAAATTGCGAACTATACTTTCCTTACAAAATTCACAAGACAAACTGAAGAAATTTACGAGCATTTCAAAATGACTACCCTATCTATTAAATAAATCAAGGTACACTAATGAAATGTAAGCTTACATCTATATGTATAGGTACAACACTACTATTTAGTTAATTTGGTACACATTCGTTGCACTTTTTTAATATAATATAGGTACAGAAGGAGCAACCAACATTACGGAATGTATAGTTATGATCCAGAAATTACAACTTAGTAGTAAAAAAAGTTTTAATTCAGAGAGAAAGAAAATACATAATGAGATTCTCTTTCCTTACGAAGTATAAACATTCAAACATACATATTGAAATGGAAGTTAGTATAAATGGAATATACATGGATTACATTGGCACTACACTTATACAGGTCACATATTTATTATTTCGAAAATAGAAACTGTAGTTATTTATATCGGGTTTATTGCAGCTTAAATATAGATTAGTAGACTAATATTACTTCTACCAATAAACACAATTAAATAAATTGTTAATTACCAGTGATATTTAAATATTAGATTACATAACATCTCATATTATGTAAAACATCTAATGATCAAATTCATATACAGACTAGTTTTCAAATAATCCTGAATCAAGCAAACCAATTTACTATGAATCTCAAAGTAACATCACAACCGTTTGAAAAAACAGTTATTTAAAAACATTTATATTAATGTCACCGTAATTTTGTTGGAACCGTTAATTTACAATTTGACGGGTATCAAACACGTTAAATTATAAACTGTCAAATAGACCAAATACAAATTTACAAGGTTTTAAAATCGTAAATATTTAAATGATCACATCACCCAATAGCAAATTTAAAAAATCATTAGGCGGCTGCGCCACGATTTGTCTGTTTTAAAGAGCACGGTACTTGCGTTTACAATTTTTCGACAGTTTACAATCTAACGGATTTCAAGCCGTTTAATTGTAAATTATCGGTTTTCACAATTTTACGTTGACACATGCATACTTAGCGAAGCACCATGGTTGTGCTTAGGTGGGCTATTGGCCAATAAAAATAAGATTTTTTTACATTAATCTAAATATCAAAGACTAAAGATAAGTTGCTGTAAGTTTATGAAATATTTGGAAAAGGTACGACATAAGAAATTGACACTAATCTATTCTTGCAACCATTAAATTGTATATTTTTGGTTATATCCTTTTAATTTTTACTTCTCTCGTCGAATACTTGTGTTACTAATCGGATTTCGTAAAAAACATAGAACTATTATTAAACTACGAGCGGTCGCTATACCGTATTAGGTCTTTTATGATATTAAAATAGTCACAGGGACTACGAAGCTGCTAATAAAGCCTTTTTCACACATCGGCTGACACTTGAGTTGATATAGTCCTAAAATTAGCTAGAGTCCTTTTTGGGGCCAAAGACAAATGGATTTCTAAAGTGGAATCTAGACAAGTGTCTCGTACTTATCGAGTACATGTGCGTGATTATTATCGTCACCGTGCGATCGAGAGCGCAGACGCGGCGGAGCAGTGGAATCGGCACTTCTGGCGCGAGTTTTTTTATCATGACCGCAAGTACACGCCACAGAGGTTTGCCGTTTGAGAGTGTGTGCCCTAGGACCAGAGGACGCAGGCTCTAAAGACTCGCTACGAGCGTACATTTGCCTCCGTCCACGACCTAAAGTTTGCGCGCCGCTGTTCCCCCCCGGAGCGGGCGGCCCGGACCGTCTCAGCGAGTCCAAAACACGCTCCTCAATCTCCTCTATATCCTTTTTTTTCACCAGCCAAATCTCCTCCGACCCGCGCGTGAAGTAACTCGAACCGCGACTGACAGAATACCGATCTTTTCTACTCTTGCACGCTTTGTGGTGTTCGTCGGGTTCCTCAGTAGGTACGGGTATGTCGCGGTTTTGTGCGGGAACCGTGGCTGTTACGTTACGGAACGCTGTGCCGTGGGAAGGGAAGCGATCAGGGATTTTCGCGCCGAGACTTGGCGAGCGGATGGTTACTTCAGCGGGGGACGCGAGCGGGCGGAATTCTGGGCGTACAATTCGCTGCGGTTCGGGGCGTGGTTTGGTTTCTACGTCATTTTCTCCGTCGCTTCGCGGCCATCTTGGATTGATAGATATATCGTTGCGAGGGAGACTCGGCTGCCTTTCGAAGGCGGAGGTCGCTGGGGAGAGGGATAGTTCAGCGGGTGGCGGAGGTAGCTCATCTGAAGGTAGCCTTTCTGTACGTGGACGCCTCATAGAACCGGGGCGAGATAATCGCCCGGATGTTGCGGCATTCTCCGCCGCTTTTTCGAATATCTTTATCTTATCTCCGACCCCATTTGATTCGTCGTTCTTTAGCGCGTTTTCTAATTCAGATACGGGAGGCGGCAGATCTAGGATCTCTGATTTGTCTGATTCAGTAATAACGGGTTTTTCAGGCCCTGTAATAGAAGCCGGTTTTATTGGCTCTGGAGAGACAACTGTTTCAAGTTTAGGAACGGGTTTGGGAATGTCTTTTACAACTGGAACGTCTGGTTTGAAGGTTTTCTGAACGATGGATTTCTCATCAACTATGGAATTGACACGCGTTAGCTTTGAGATCAAAACGGGCGGCGAGGTGACTTTTGGAGGTGGTGTCGTCTCTTTGGGGAGAAAAACGCGTTGCGGGGGACACACTCCCTTTTTTGGAGGGCACGCTTTTTTCGGCTCTTCTGTAATTGAAACTTTACTTTTCGGATCTGAGATTTTTACTGCAAATATCTCGCTTTTTATATCCGATATTTTAGGAAAGGTTTCGTTTCCAATTTTAATCGCACATGTTTCAGTTTTATCCATTTTAGCTAATTCTTTTCCGATTTTAACGGCAACGGTTTCAATTTTGCCGTGCGAATTATCTTTCGGGTCCGAATTCTGACGGGGCGGTGTTTTACAATCCTTTCCAATCTTGACAGCTACAGTTTCAATTTTACCATTGAAGTTCGGGTCGGAATTCTGACGGGGCGGCGTAACTTTACAATCCTTTCCAATCTTGACAGCTACAGTTTCAATTTTACCATGTGTATTGAAGTCTTTCGGGTCGGAATTTTGTCGTGGCGGTTTTATAGGGATAGTTTCGATTGCGTGCGGGTTGAATTTGGGTATGTTAGGCGGTGTAGCGACCGCGTCGTTGGGCGGGCGGCGACGCGGCGAGGCGCGACGTCACGCGCGTGACTCCGTCCACGCCTCGTCGTCTTCGTCGGAGTCGGAGTCGGCAGTGCTGGAGTCGGACAGTTCGACGAACACGCGCCGCGCAAGGATCGACGCTACGTCGAGGAAGGCCGCGCCGCGGAGCGTGTCGTAGCGGCCGGAGTTCTCATCGCCGCGTTTTTCCACTTTGCGGAGTTTTATGCCTGGGGAAAGAGAGTTATTTTAGTTTTATATCAAAACCGGGTTGTCTGGAAGAGATCGCTAACAGCGATAAGGCCGCCCTTTGGACTTAAGACCTTAAGGCCTTTTTATTCTTGTTTTTAAGCATTCTAGTCCAGTGGTCGAGTCTAGCGTTGGAATGTCACTGCAATAATGTTAACCAGCACTGGAATTCACTGAATGCGCCTGCATTAGGGGGCCATTCCATTAGGAATAGGTACCTATTCCTAATGGAATGACCCGCTAATGCAGGCGCTTTTTGTCTCACCACTTGTCCTGGCGTAAGTGAGTGGAATACCTTTTCTACCTTTTGATACCTCTGGCGTGGCAACACATTTATTGCCACTTCCCACATGTGTAATGAACACTCACAGCGCCAGGGGACGGTGGGCGGGGCCTGTCCTCGTCACCGGCTGGCGGTGCGGGCGGCGGGGAGGGAGGAAAATCACACCCGGGTAGCAGTGATGTACAGAACACTCACCGTCTCGTATAGCCTTGAGCAGGTGTGGGTCTTGCTGCGGCTTGAGCGCGCTAGCGCCGCGCAGCAGAGCGCCAGGGGACGGTGGGCGGGGCCTGTCCTCGTCACCGAGCGGCGCGGGCGGCGGGGAGGGAGGGTGATCACACCCGGGTAGCAGTGATGTAATGTACACTCACCGTCTCGTATAGCCTTGAGCAGGTCGGTGCGTGGGTCTTGCTGCGGCTTGAGCGCGCTAGCGCCGCGCAGCAGAGCGCCAGGGGACGGTGGGCGGGGCCTGTCCTCGTCACCGAGCGGCGCGGGCGGCGGGGAGGGAGGGTGATCACACCCGGGTATCAGTGATGTAATGTACACTCACCGTCTCGTATAGCCTTGAGCAGGTCGGTGCGTGGGTCTTGCTGCGGCTTGAGCGCGCTAGCGCCGCGCAGCAGAGCGCCAGGGGACGGTGGGCGAGGCCTGTCCTCGTCACCGAGCGGCGCGGGCGGCGGGAAGGGAGGGTGATCACACCCGGGTAGCAGTGATGTAATGTACACTCACCGTCTCGTATAGCCTTGAGCAGGTCGGTGCGCGGATCCTGCTGCGGCTCGGCGGCGGGGCGCGGCGGCTTGAGCGCGCTGGCACCGCGCAGCAGAGCGCCGGGGGACGGTGGGCGGGGCCTGTCCTCGTCGCCGGCGGGCGGCGCGGGCGGCGGGGAGGGAGGCAGCGCCGGCGGGGAGGGGGGAAGAGGCGCCGGTGGCGGCGGCGGCACTACCGCCTCTACCGACGATGATGACATCATACCTGGAGTACACACCACTTTGAAAAAATAGTTTTCTAAGTTATATTACAATTTCGACGGCATTGTTGGAGTCGCAGGGCATAAAAGGCTCGAGACGGCTCGTCGTAACAAGAGGAAAGGACGACGGAGAGGCCTATTTCTAGCAGAGGATTGATAAGCTGATGATGATAATCAAAGCCCTGTGTAACACTGATCTGGCAGGCGTGATCTTATACCATCACGAGAGCATCTAGCTCGTCTGGTCACTTGATACATAAAAAAAGCGAGGATGCAAACCTTGACCTTATTCTCATTATATGTACAGGGTTCAACAGTTTGCAATAATTGGTAAATGAGCAGGAGCAGAGAAGTCTAGTAGCTTACGTAGGCCTGTTCTTTGCCCAGCAGTGGACTGCATAGTCATAATCATTATGATAATTCTAATGGCAATGATGATAATCATCATCATATCGTGTCACTAGTTCCTTCGAACCAGTGTGGTGAAAGGATTTCAAGTGCGCCTCGAAGAGGCTCCTTTCGTGCACTCGACACATGTTTTCGATCTTTTAGGTTCTACGACATGCCGGTTTCCTCACGATGTTTTCCTTCACCGTTGCGAGAACGTGGGATGCATACATAGTTTTTTTCGACCATAAAAACCCATTTACGATGACTGCCACCGGGATTCGAAGCCGCGACCATCAGATCGCAAAGCAAGGGCCTCATCCACTCGGCTACCACGTCCTCAACGATGATAATGACAATGACATTCATGATGATGATGACAAGGGTACAGTACCAATGACGGCGTGCATGTGGTCCAGGTGCGCGTCGAGCGCGGTGCGCGGCGGCGACGCGCCGTTCACCATGGGCGGCGAGCTGCACGCGGCGGGCGGCGGCGGCGGCGGCGGCAACGACGACCTGCAACAATCGAAGTTATCGTGTACACATGCTTAACACATATTAGCGGATCAATGGAAAGAGCTCACCTCTGATTTCCATTGGTACTGCCAATCAAAATTTTGACATATATATAATTAATTAAGTGTATTATATATTTGATGACTATTTTAAATTTATAATTTAAGTAATTTGTAATTTAATTTTTAATTTAATTTGTATTTTAATAATTTTATTTTTAATCTTTAAATAATGGAATTGGTTGTTTAACCGTTTTATTTAAAGTAAAATAAAATAAATAAATAAATCTTGTAACACGTCTCAAAGACCAGAGATGGACCAAAGAGGTGACGTCTTGGAAGGGTCCGCAAGGGAAGACACGCTGAGAAGTTCAGGAACGTAGCGGGACCACACTGAATGCAGACCGCCCATGATCAGGAAAAATAGCATTACTTGGAGGAGGCCTTCACCTGCGAGGAATTCTTGCAAATTGAAACTATAATATTATAATAATCTTAATTTACATAGAAGCAAGAAATAAAAGGCTTTTTTTATTTATTTATTTTTCTTGTAGCATACGTCGTGTTATCCCGACACACACGAATATTTGATTAGTTTAGTCAACTTCTTTCTTATACTCCATCTTGGTCACGTTGACCCCTCTGAACGTTGCTAAACGATCTGTCAACCAACCAAGTTACTACTAACGAGTTTAGTGAGCGTAATTAACTTATTAGGCTCTTGGCGGGAACATGAAAAATGGCGCATTGGCGGCATTAAATTAATTGACAAAACTTGTATAACTATGAGTGTTTAAGTGTAAAAACGGTGGTTTTTTATCCATTAAGTGCTCGTGAACGTGTATGAGTGTTGGTGAATAGTGTAATGCTGTAAAACGTGACTTTTCGTGTTGCTTCCAAAACTCCATAGAAGCCTCTAGTAACGTCGCAACCACCACTACTTTACAGGGGCATGACTTGACTTATCGACTCTGACTTATGACAAAATAATCTCTCCAATTACTTGACACTGGCTATATACCTTTGATGTGAAGCCAAAACCGAAGAACTTAGGTTCTTCGAAAGAAAAAAAAAAAACTTTTTACAGTTAAAATAGACGTAAAAAGGCTCTGGCAATAGATTGATAACTTTGTCCTGTCAATAACCTGCCCTAACAAAAAAATGCCCGGATATTCTTGAGCAATGTGATTCATCATCATCAGCCTGGGCAGGACACTTGGCGAGGCGTGGTGACGGCAGGTGGAGTAGGGCCTTGACATAATGGATGCCTAGGGAGGGAAAACGAAGCGTCGGGCAAACACCAGCCCGATGCATCACAGACATCCGCAATATCGCAGGCTACACCTGGTTTAGATCTGCACAGCACAGACGAGATTGGCATTTAATGGACGAGGCCTATGTTCAGCAATGGGCTAATAATGGTTGAGGATTATGATGATGATGATCATCAGCATATCGCAGTGAATTTGCACCATCGCGCCCTGTCTTCGGCTTGCAGCATCCACCTTCTGTCTGCAGCCTTCCGCAGATCGTCACCCCACCTGGCCGGAGGGCGTCCTACACTACGTTTGCCGATTCGCGGTCTCCACTCAAGAACACGTTTACCCCAACGTTTGCCTGTTCTTCGGCAGATATGGCCGGCCCACTGCCACTTCAGCTTGCTTATTCTCTGAGCTATGTCGGTAACCTTGGTCCTGTGTCGGATAACCTGAGATCATTGCGGATCTTATTCTTCAGAGAGGCGCCATGTGCAATGTGATTAATGTGCCTGAATACCATACCTGGGTGGGGAGACGGCGCCGCCGGGCGAGTCGGTGAGGGCGGGGGGCGCGGGGGGCGGCACGCCGGGGCGCGGGCGCCGCGACGGAGTACCCGCTTGGCTGCCGCCGTAGATGCACTCCTGCACTGACCCGTATGGAGACTCGTCGCCACTTCGTACTGCAAACAAAACAATGATTAACTAGCCGCTTTAACCGCATAGAATAAAATACTTGTATCGGGAAGGGCTCTGGATTTCTGTAATACAGTTTATAAAAACTAAAACTTAAAACAGCGTCTGTGTTAAGTTTGTTTGTACAGACAGCGTCATAGATAAGTATCCCCCTTGCATTATAATACCCAGCTTCAAATCCCTTTAAATCACCGTCGCGATGAATGGAGAAGTTTTGCCTTTAAAAAATAGATTATATTAATATAACTGTATGTAAGCCTAAAAAAAATTTTAAGTATTACATTTTTTTTGAAAGGATTTATAGCTGGAGGTCTTGTGCAAGGGGGATACTTATCTCTGACGCTGTCTGTACCTATGTATGAATTTGAAATAAACTATTTTGTATTGTTATTAACTGCTGCTTGCAGCTTCAACGCCACTGAAGGCCACGGTAAAGCAAAATACGCATTTTCGTTTACTACAATGACATTTTTTGTTCAGTTATTTCGATTTAAAAACTGAAATGAAAAATCTATCGGACCAAACCGAAAGTATACCTTTTTAATTTTTAAAGCAGTTGATAACTAGCAAAGTTAAATAAGGTAGTTATTAAAAAAAAAACAGAATGGAGAACCTCCTTATTTTTTGAAGTGAGACAAAAATACGTATATGCCAGTCATATTAGGATGAGATAATAAGCTGTAAACTCGTATACACTTTTATTTTGGTGTTCTAAAAGTTGTCTGCGTCGTAAGTCACATAGAATCACGTGTCTGCCTCGTAAGTTATTCAAGGTCAAAGGTTACGGTCATTGGTTTTTCGCTTGGTTCCTATAGCCTCAATGATGTTTTCATAAATTAAAAGATTGTAGAGCATTAAATTTTCGACAAATTTGGTTTAATTTTTTTTTCATACGCCCTATTGTTTGTGAGATATGTACATGGCGGAGATCGAAATCGAAATAGTAGCCTCACCGTGTCCATTCCCCGTGATCCTGGGCTGTCGCGTCTGGTTCTCGATCTCTATGGAGTTGGGGCGCGCGGCCTGCGTCGACGGCTGCCGGTTCAACCCCACTCGATAACCGCCGTCAGTCACAGTTGTTTCTGAAATGTATACATTTTTTTCACTTCTCATGCTCTTATAGTTTAATTTTATGTAAGGCAGGAGAAGTATAACTGCATTTTAGGCCCAAGGGCAAAAAAGTAATTGCTTATAAAATAGATATAGAATAGCTGTGACCTTTTAAAAAAATATTTATATTACAAACTGTATCTTTTTGAACAGATTTTGTTCAAAAAGGCAATTATGAAAAACCAGCTAAAATAAAGAAAAGAAAAGAAATAATTTTATTGTCATGGAAAAAAAAAAATAAATGAACAAAAAAGGTTGAATTACAGTAAAAAAGAGTCTTCCACACAATGAGGGCCTAGCTCAGCTTTAATGCTGCAGCGTACTGGCAGCACGCTGCAGCGCTGGTGTTCTGCTAGACCCCAGTGGCGACGACACGGAACATATAAATCTATACAAAAAACGAATACTAAGAAAAAATAAAAAACTACTAAAATAAGACAAAACACATTTTTTTAAGAGACTTAATTATACTGTACAAGTTTCGTTTTACTGGCAACATTACCTACATACGCAAAATACAGTTTGACTCCCCTTGTTGCTAACCTAAAATTGACCTTTACGAGCATGAGAAGTTATTTATACTTCTGTAGAGTCTACACATTCCCATTCAATCAAATCAGCAACACTTGCCACAAAGAAACTACAACCGAAACTATAATTTTAAGCATGCGACCGCATTGCCTCAGCTTTTTCTCGACTATAAAGTTTGTGTTCTCTCTTCCTTATACTAAGGAATATACTCACGGTAGACCGGCTCTTGACTCTGCCTGGCGTAGTGGTCAACGTTGTACTGCCGGAGCTGCGCTGCGCCCATGATGTGTTCTCCCTTCCTCACGGCAGCTTCCTTCATGCGGTCGCTGGTGGAGTGAGGGGGACGCACTTTGCGTGTCACACGACCGTCAGAACTGCCGCCGCTACGAGGCTGACGCACCTAAAAGAGAAAAAAAAACGTTTACAATCACTCATGATGTAGTTAAAAAAAATTACAGGTATTATCTTCTTTCCCCTATCGAGTTGGATCCTTCCCGTATCCTGCAACATCTCTGTAATTTGGTTCTTTTGAGAAATATCTTTAAACCGATCTCGCGGCGCCACAGCTTGAAGAAGTATTTGGGATCCGTGTAGAACTTCCGCGCGTCCCTCATCTTCTCTGAACTTCTCGAAAAAACTAAACTAAACCCTTCAATCTTTAATTATTTACCTACTTCCCTCTATCTTGCTGGATCCTTTCCTGGTGGCACCACTCGAAGAAGTATTCGGGATCTATGTAGAACTTTCTCGCATCCCTTCCATCGTCTCTCATACTATCAAACTATCTATAATTATTTACCTTTTTCCCCCGATCGTGTTGGATCCTTTCCGTATCTTGCAGCATCTCACGACGCCCTCCTCGAAGAAGTAGTCAGGATCCGTGTAGAACTTCCTCGCATCCCTTTCATCGTCTCTAAAACCCTCAAGCCACAGTTGGATCCTTTCAGTATCTTGCAGCAACTCGCGGTGCCACAGCTCAAAGAAGTAATCGGAACTTTCTCACGTCCTCTCATCTTCTCTAAAACCCTGCCTGAAGCTAAATATTTACCTTCTTCCCCCGATCGTGTTGGATCCTTTCCGTATCTTGTAGCATCTCACGACGCCATAGCTCGAAGAAGTAGTCAGGATCCGTGTAGAACTTCCTCGCATCCCTTCCATCGTCTCTGAACTCGTTCAACTTCTCGAGGGGAGGTGGTCGGTCGCAGCGAGCGTATGTTGCCAGCATTGCGGAAGGCATGGAATCGCGCGAGAATAGCTGTTGTTGGAAGATACGCTGGGAACGGAACGCTTTTCGCATCTGTATGTCTTGTATTGATACTGAAATGGAAATAAAAGTTTTTAAAATAAAACTTTTTAATGATCAAAATTTCATGCACAGTCAGCTGCATACAGACATGTATACACTCCCAAGCTTTCACTTATATTACTAATAAACTTGAATAACTTTAAATAACTTTTACATATTCTTGGAGGTATTAGAAGTAGCTGTATTAAGATACTTTTTATAAAAAAAAATATATACTTATTTAATGGCTTCAATGCGAGCGCAGCCGGGGGTAAAAGCTAGTAACATAATATAATAATCAAAAATAATAACTATATCTAAGAGATAAAAATAACTTATAGAAATATATATAAATAAGGAATTCAAACAAAAAACATAAATAGTGAATAGTGATACCAGCTCATATCAGAAAATTTACTACCAAAAATTTAAATAAAAATCTGATTCAGATAAATTAAGAAAATTAAAACAGAATAGTTAAGAGTAAAGTAGTACCTTCTTCGACTCCAGAATCCAGCTGCGTGACCTTGATAGCCAGCCGGTCTATCCGGGCCTGCAATACGTTGGTCCGATCCGCTAGACCAGTGGCCTCCCGCGTTAGCTCCCCGAACATATCCTCCGCATGTTTGGAGAGAGATGACAACTGTCTGTAACGGGAAATGGTAACAAGTTTTTATGCTTTTGCTCTGTCTCGCTTTCTTTACATTGCATGCTAATCATTGGATTAGGTAGGAATGCATTGTCATCGAGTTGTGAGCTAGCTACCCTGTTTCAGCCAGATAGCTAATCGGGATGTGCTCAAAATTTGAATTTGAGAAAAGAGAGTGACTTCTTAAAAACGTGGTAAAAATTGAAGACGGCGGGTCTTTACAGGCTAGAAAGCCAATATATAAATATTAAAAAAAGTCTCTTAATACAGATTTGTTCGTTACGCTACAGTTTTGACAGTTCGAGCAAACGCAGACACTTCTACCGTCGACTCTACCAGAAACCAAAATGTCTTTACCATCGATACATGCGACAGTATCCAGTTCTGAGTGACTGAAACATGGACCGGCTCTAAGCATCGTTTAACTCGAGTGTACCTGTTCTACTGTCTCTCACCTGACAGTGATAGCGAGCGTGCCATTGGTGACGGCTTCCAGTTCTGAGGGCACGGCCAGCCGCTCGGGCACGGTGCCCCGCGACACGTGGACCGGCTCCTCACATCATTCACTCGAGTGTACCTGTTCAAGTGTCTCTCACCTGACAGTGTTAGCGAGCGTGCCATTGGTGACGGCTTCCAGTTCCGAGGGCACGGCCAGCCGCTCGGGCACGGTGCCCCGCGACACGTGGACCGGCTCCACGCACCGTTTCGGCAGCGGCATTGCTCACCGCCAGCTCAGCTACCTCGTAAACATCACTGGAACAAACAACATACAGTTCAATCAGATTATCATCATCGCCCTGCCCTTATACTACACTTAGGCGCGGTCGGCACAACATGTCTTCTTCTTCCATTCGTCTCTGTCAGCCGTCATCTCTGTACTCACGCCTGCTTTGTTCATATCCTCTTTCACACAGTCCATCCATCTTTTCTTTGGTCTTCCTCTTCTCGTAAATCCATCTACTTTCATTTCTAACACTCTTCTAGTGACAATGGCAGTTCAGCCAGACTATATGTAAAGGAAATGGGAGCTGATCTCCTCTGCTGATGGTTAAAGCCCACGACTGCCTATGACCAGAAACATGTTACACAGGACTTTGAATTACATTAAGCCGGTGCAATGCTGATACATCGCGTACCATGCACAGAGCGCATCAGCACCGGAGAAATATAAAATTGCATCGAACATGAGGGTCGGTGACAGAATGGTGTAGTACACCATTCCGCCACGAACGAGACACTGTAGTGGGTATAGGGTTTTACTTTTCAATACGAAGAATCTTTTTTTGCCTGACACGGTCCTAATACGCGGTCATGATACGAGATAGTGAGCAGAAAGCTTTAAAGCGATATGGGTAAGTAAGTATAGGTATCTCAATCACGCCATTACTGATTGGGATACAAATTAGCATTAATGTAGTTCGTGACTCGGAATACCATTAGGCTACGCTTTTGATCCACGACTTGCTTTGTTCTATCTAGGACTTTGCCCAATAGCTACTTTATGAGGTGACATTACCCCAAAAGCAAGAGTATTCAAATTCTAATTATTTATTGCACATTATACATAAGCCTAGATAACTACAGTTGTTGAAAACATGTAAGCATAGCATAACCAGCCTATAAAGTTATAGAGTAGGCCTGAGTTCCAGCAGTGTGTTCACACTGCTGGGACTCAGGCCTACTCTTGGCAGGAGAGCATCATAAACATAAGTTTCCTCACGATGTTTTCCTTCACCGTTACGAGAACGTTTTATATTTACGCATGACTGCCACCGGGATTGGAACCCGCGACCATCAGATCGCAAGGCAAGGGCCCAGATCCTCTCGGCCACGACGTCCTCCCTGAAAACTTATTACTAAGTACTTAAAGTATGAAGACCCTGTTAGAGTATAGCAATCTAAACTTAACTACCAAACAACCTAAACTAATTTATTTTGACTCTATACTTTGAAGAGTTTTTGAAGAGAATTTGGCTCGAAAATTATGTGTAAGGAGGAAACTGATGTTATGTGTCAAGTGGTTCAGTTCATTGTCCGTTAAGGGCCTGCCGAAGCCGTGGCAGCCTGACCTTCAAGCACAAGGGCATTACAATGACCTACAAATGACAAGGGACGATAATATAAGTGACTGCTTGGCTGGAAAATTCAGTCTCTGTGCGTGGAAATGGCAAACCTGTTTAGAAACGCGACCGGAACAATTATCCATTCATTGGCTATAAACTCACGCACTAATCACAGGCCTAATTGGTCCTGTTGGAAAATCTGCCTAGATTAGAAACAGTTTTAGGACTAATATAACTAAAAAAGAAACATTTTCCTGGGGTTATTGAATTAGCCTCGATAATCTCAACTATCCTATACTTTCTGATACTTAAGTGCACAAATATTTTTAGTCCTATGATACTGTTGAGATTGGAAGCTGGAAGCAGTTTTAAGACCAAAATATTTTAAAGGTGGGATAACATAAGATAGGCTTAGTTATTCTAGTCTAGACCTTTAAATACATATTTAGTATTTCAGTACGGTTTCTTCGACATTAACATATATTAAAATTCAATACAAACATGCGTATAGGAACAGTAATATACGCCTCATTCTATAATTACAGTGTCGTATTGCTAATCCATGCCTATCCGTCAGCATTGGCGTGAGAGCTCCATGCGTGAAGATTGGAAGTGGAAGTGACGACTGCAGTTCCGTTAGGTTTCTCCGTACTTCTGATTGCTACTTTGTTTATGACATGGAACTATGTGTAAGTCTGGAAGGAAACTGTGCAAATCATTGAAGACAATAAACGCAATACCATATATAAGGTATCTTTTTTTCCTCTCTTACCCTACTTAAAGGTGAGGGCAATGCTAAATAAGTAGAATGGGGAAATGTAGAGTATTGTCTTCCCAGATTTGTACAGAAGTTTCTTTGCAGAATTACATATAGTTTCATTGTTTATGATGAAACTTAAATATAAATCTAAATAAATATAAATATTATTTGGACATTTCACGCAACGCCATCTAGCTGCAATCTAAGCAGAGCTTGTACTATGGGAACCAGATGATTGATAGAATACTTAAATACCTATTTATTGAAATATATAAAAAAAATTGTTTTGTTTTGTTTTTATATGAAGGCAGAAGGACATAATTTGCTACAGTAACCATAAAACATACTGAGCACTTCTTTTTCAGAGCTGATGGGTTTATACATCAGATAAATAAAGGTTTTGATGACTTGATCGATACAATAAAGCGCAGGTTACGACACCTCCAGTCAAATGCCATTTGGCGAACTATCTAACAATAACTTGAAGGCGAACATAGCCACAACTGTTACTATTACTAGGCTAGTAATGCAATCACGATCTAGTTTGAGTTATTTGTGTTAATTTGTGTTTTTATCAACATTTACTAATATGAGTGACGGAATATTCAGGTACCTACCTATTTCAATCAAGTAGTTTATTCATAACGGTCATTTAATAGATTCGTTAAGATATAGGTCACGGTTTTTAGTAGGTAAATTGTTAGATGATGTGTAATATTTTTGGAATATTCAGGTACCTACCTATTTCAATCAAGTAGTTTATTCATAAAGGTCATTTAATAGATTCGTTAAGATATAGGTCACGGTTTTTAGTAGGTAAATTGTTAGATGATGTGTAATATTTTTGGAGCGTAAATAAATCGTAGAGTTGGAACATTATATCTCAAGTTGCTATATTTCAGTCAAGTAGTTTATTAATAAAGGTCATTTAAAAGATTCGTTCAGATAGGTCATGGTTTTTTAGTAAATAGTTAATTCCTGTTTTTTTTAGTAGCGTAAATTGTCCAACATTTGGAACATTATATCTAAAGTTGCTATATTTCATTCAAATAGTTTATTAATAAAGGTCATAAATTTCAGAGATTCGTTCAGATAGGTCATGGTTTTTAGTAAATTGTTCGTTCCTATTTTTTTGGAGCGTAAATAAATCGTAGAGTTGGAATATTCTATCTCAAGTTGCTAACATACATCTAAATGTAGAGTTGCATACATTGAGACCTAAGCAAAGTTTTAAATCACTGGCATACTTAGATATTACGTCATTTTGTACGACGCCAAAGCAATAAGTAGGTAAACATATCTGTGGTAAACATTGTTTATAGGTATGTAGTAATGTAGATAGTATTTATATACTGTAGATAGACTAATATGTTGTATACTATACAACATAGTCTTTAACCACTAGCTTTTATTATTTTTCTTTACAAACGGTATGGTACAAAGAGCGATATGAACTCATAATTTTGTCCATGTCTGGTTTATAACCAACTCTAGGTATGAGCTATTACAGGAGATGACGACATGGACGCTTCCGCGGGTTAGATAAGATTATCCAAGCCGCTATGAATGTCCACTAAAAGTTAGAATGACTTTGACCCTGAATTTTATACTAGCAATATCCTCCAGGAGGGAAGAAAGTCTTGTTAGGGTTAAGCTTTATACATGACTTATAAATAAATAAATAATAATAATAAATAATAGAAACCGCTCAGACTCATGACAAACATCGTCGTTGATCATAAAAATGTTTGTCCTGAAGCGGGAATCGAACCCGCGACACCAACTTTGGCAGTCCAATATACTTGCCATTCGACCATCCGTGTCGACAATGTCTTCGTGTATACATACTTTATCTTATTTGTGTATAATAAATAATTATAGAAATTGTTCAGTCTGAAAAAGTCTATTAGATTAGACTAGATTAAAACTCTTTATTGTATGTAGGTAATGTACACCCCGGAGAAAGAATCATACAAAATTAAACAGAAACTATAATATAATTATCAATGGGCGGCCTTATCGCTAAAATTAATATTTTCAGCCTGTAGTGTCCCACTGCTGGGCAAAGGCCTCTCAATAGTCTATGACTTATTAATTTACTAGAAACATTACTCGCAAAGAAAACTCAATGGAGCGGAACCTAGTAAGTGGTTCAACCCAGAATGGCAAGAGATCCGTGATCGCATTCCATGCTCACCAGATCTTTATCAAATCTCTTACCCACTCCGCCATGACCGAATGGTCTTCATAACATTGGTATATGCATAAAGAGATTAAAACGACCACTATTCTTGGTAACAGGGGACAGATAGAACTTTAAAAAAATAAAAAAGTTCCATCTGTCCCCCTATTGGCTACAGGGGGACAGTAAGAACTTTTTTGTCCCATCTGTCACTATAGGGTGACAGAGCAGGGTGACAGATGTGACAAAATGATTTTAAGTTAAGTTTCGTGATCCGCAAACTTATTTAAGTTTGGTTTTATAGTTAAGTATTTAGGGCCGCCATACATACGGCAGAGGGAAGCGCAGAACATTTTTCGGTGCTAACTATTTTCGACATTCTTCTTATCATGTCACTAGTTCTTTCAAACAAGTGCGCCTCGAAGAGGCTCTTTTCGTGCACTTTTTGACATTTTCCTCAAAATAATATCCAATATCACATAACAAAACTATTATGTTTTATTTAGTTGTGCGTACATATGTTCATGTCGCAATCAGAACTGTATAATTTGTATTTGTGGTTGTGATGTGTTTTGTGCGTTTAAATAAATAAAATATAATAATATATGCTAAGAAGGAAAGATACCTACTTAAAAAAACACCAGTCATCCTCAATAATAAATTCAGGGATTTCTAGAATTCCTCTGTCTTGGTAGAGTCAAAAAATGTAATTGCAACAAAACTTTACATTCACTGCATTGACCTTAAAATGTTAGGTGCTGCAGTTTCGCCTTGAAACTAAAATGGCAAAACACAGTATTCTCGATTTGATACGCGAATCAAATCGAGAATACTATGTTTATTTAAAGATAATCCCATAAATATGTACCTACCTCCCTAGTACGTATTCTGTATTAATTTCCGTGTTGTCGAGTCGTTCATTGATTCCCACGCAGATCATTCGTACAACAAAGGAAATCATTGATGCTCAAAATAAATAATATTTGCGTCCAATGATTGGCCCACAGGTATTTCCTTTTCCTTATTTTTCATTATGTAACATCGCCTAAAAACTGCATTTTGATATAGGATCTAAAATACAGTTTTACTCCCCCCGTACCTAGCATAAAATTAAAATTTACGAGCCGAGCATGTGAAGTTAAAATGGTTTTATTTAAACCCTTAAAGCAGTATAAAAGTAGTAGACACACAGGCGTCATTGCAAGCGAGTGGGTGAGCACAAATTGACACATCCGGGCGTGTTAATGCATTTGAAATCGAACAAACACGCACGGTGTTTAGTCTATAACTAGGATGTAGGATTCGCTAATGGTCTTACAACAAGCTTAAAGTTTAAAAAACTGAAAACCCGACTGCGAAATATTTATACATTCACTGCCAATTCATTATTCCAAATTAAATTAAAAAACATTGAATGTAGTAGGTACTCAAAACATTCTAACGTGACAACACAAAGTAACGTGAAGGTAGCTCAGCGAAATAGGCTATGGAAGAGGCTATGCTCGAGGTTTCCAAAATTCAGAATGAACCCATCTAACAGAACGGAGAACTAAAGTGGTCGACATAGCTCAGACAGACGAGACGATCAAGAAGCTAAAGTAGCGGTTGGCCGACCACATCTACCAAAGAACCGACAGCCGTGGGGTCAACGTGTTCTAGAGGGAAGATCGCGTCTCATCTACGCAAGCGCAGTGTAGGACGATCCCTGGCTAAAAAGAGCCATAACCTGCGCTTGATAGCTGGCAGAAGGTGGATGAGAATTTCCAAAGATTGCGATCAATGGCAATGAAAACTGCTGTAGGTATATTTATATGTGTGATGATGATGATGACGACAAGTAATGTTGTGTGTGCTTCAAGTACCTAAGGGTTCTAGCCGCATGTACCCGGAGAGGTGGGCAACACTAGCCACTCTCTGGATACCTGAAGACGGGCGGCGGCGTAGGGGTCGGCCGAGAAATCGTTGGCGGGACGATCTGGACGGATTCGAGAGGGAATGGTGGGAGGCTGCAAAAGACCGTGACAAGTGAAAGGATTTGGGAGAGACCTTTGCCCAACAATATTTAGCCTATGTGTGTCACAGTGTAACAAAAAAAAAATAGGTTCTTACTTGGAATAACCTTGTTTTCTATTTAACTACTTAAGCTCGTGAAGTTCTTGCTTCTGCCCGAAGTAATTGTTCTAAAATTACATTAAAGATACTAGTGCATGAATACCTACTTCTTTAAATCTGTTTATGAAGTTCAGTTTGTAAAATAAACTAGACGCAACTAAAACGCTCTTCTGATCGTATTACCCCAAAATTTTAAATACATACATACTACATGGTATGTACCTAGTACCTACTTACAAGATATGCGCGAAAAACATAACCTTTCCTTGGCAGTCGGGTAAAAAGAAAAGACAAAGCGTTTTAAAGTACATACAGCGCCATCTAGCGGTAAGTAGCGGAAGTGCAGATTCTAAATATTTTATTGTTTCGTTTTAATTTTAATTAATAATTCCAGATAAAATGCGTAATACGAGGTCCAACACACACGTGGCCGAATTTTACGCTGCCTTTACTGACCGCTTTATAGGTTTTGATTAGGTAGCGTAAAATTTATTGAAATGAATCCCTTAAATGCCCATTAATTATACCCAAACATATGACTTATATATATTTTTGTAATCTCCATTAAATTTCCTTCATTTTGATACCCTACTCGATAGGATAAAAAACCAATTTTTTTTCAACGACCTACTATTTAGCGCCAAAAATCCGCCATTTTGTTTTTTTTTATTAAAAACCCATCTAAGAACACTCGGGTTACTGAGACGAATCTAACAACACGTTAATTGTCAATATCCATCCAGCCGTTCGGGAGATACGAGGTAACCAAGAAATTTACATACATACATACATACATACATACAAGATACGCGCGAAAAACATAACCCTTCCTTGACAGTCGGGTAAAAAGTAGAAGTGCAAGTTGTCTGTCTTGACGTAATGATACGTGAGAGGGCCGGCGCACATATGGCGGAGCGCAGCGCAGAGCATTTATCACTGTCAAACTATTATCGACATTGTTTTCATTGAAATAATATCCAATATCAAATAACGCAACCATGGAGAATTAAACCGAGAAATTAATTACGGAAAAAATATTTATTGAATTAAAATGGATGGTTGGGTTAGAAGGAACATGTATTGTTGTTGCCGTGATGATTAACAGCATCTAGTCGTTATTTGAAGGTAATTTATAATTAGCAAAGGTGATGGTACTCAACTAGAGTATGAATGAAACCGAAATCCAACCTTATGATGTTACTATTTACACGCCCAAATGCTTATAGTACGGGAGGCGACGATGCTAAATGAGGATTTGCTCGAGCGTCATTGAGACCTATTGGGATGCAAAGCTTAGATGATAAGAAGAAAAAAATGTTATATAATATATACCCTTTCATCGGTGGGGGAAGCGGCTATAGGCTTTTTAAAATGTAAAAAAAAACTGTTGCATGGACATACTCGAGCGCGTCAGATATTGATGGCATCATGGTCCTACGTATTTTTAATAATGTAACGTATGTTAATCTGACCGTTTGCATGATGGGGATGACTGTACTGACGGGTTGAAAATGAAAAAAAAAATGTATCGAGCGCGTCTGATTTTCTAAGGGGGTGTTAAGTGGACCAAAACAAAAGGTCTTATTCAATAATCTGACAATTTCGATGTAACGCAAACTCGTGGCCACTAATTAATGGTGCAAAAAAAAAAACGCCATTTTGACTTACTCGAGCGCGTCAGATTAAGATATGTATGGTTCATCTTGATGTCCTAGACATGCTGTCTCATAATCTAACGATTATCTAGAGGGATTCGCTTAATCTGACATAAAGCAATTTTATTTTTTTTCATTTTTATAACTTATTTAACTTTATTAATTGAAAAGCTCAGGAAATAAAAGAGTGTATATTTTTTTAAATAGAATACTTGTATTTATAATAAAAAATAAACTTTTTTTTATAGTTAATTGAATCTTCTTCTTATCGTGTCACTAGTTCTTCCAAACAAGTGTGGTGAAAGAATTTCAAGTGCGCCTCAAAGAGCTGCCTTCGTGCATTTGACACATGATTTCGAATTTTTAGGTTCTATGACATGCCTCCTCCATGACAGTTTCCTCACGATGTTTTCCTTCACCATTAAGCACGTGTTTTAAATGCACACATAATTCTTCTTGCACAGAAAAATCCATTGATGTACGACCGGGTTCGAATTTAGGACCTTCGGATTGAAAGTCGAGGCATCTCCCACTCAGCCAACACGGCTGAATAATAATTATAGGCTAGATTCAATATTCAAGATGAACACGTGCTTAACGGTGAAGGAAAACATCGTGAGGAAACCTGTTTGCAAAGCAAATAAAAGAATATCCACACATATCAGGGCCGTGACCGGAACGTGCTCTTGAAGGAGCACGGCCAAAAATCGGTGACGTGCATTTTATATGAATTATGTTTTGAATTTTTTAGTTTAGATCTTACTTAATACCTTATTTTGTTACATAAATGAGCAAGAAGATGGAATTTGTGACAATAAGTAATAAACTTTATCGACGAATTTTTGTTATTTCGGCTTGCGGAAATCGTCAGATTATATGTTTTTCGTTATCCTTGAATTATTTCCTTCAAAATGAATCGAAATTTAGCTGCGCTCGAGAATGTCCAGATGACGTTTTTTTTACAACTTTGCAGCCCTCCCCTTTCTTTACTCCGCGCTCAAATTGTCAGATTAGTGGAATATACACTTTTTAGCATGTAATTAACCCACCCTATCTTAATCTGACGCGCTCGAGAAAGTCAGATGATCATTTTTTTAAAACTAATCTGAACCTTTATGCTGCACGGGCGGCCTTATCTAGGGGGCTCATATTTGGTGGAGGTACTTAACCGAGTACAAGGTATCCCCTGTATGTTAATCTGCCGTGCTGGAGTAACTCCCGAAATCCCCTCTTCGGCTCCCCTACCACTATAAATATTATGATAACAAGATAACACGCAAAAAGCTATTGAACTTAAGCATCAGTCATGATTATGGTATATAGACCCATTGACCTAAAAGCCCTAAATTAAAACGAACAGTTTACGCCACAAACAATAGCAGAGCACGCGAGCCGGAATCGATGTACAAATGACTGGGTCCAACGAATCATTGAGTTAATAACCCTCTTTCTTCGCAGTCGAAAGTAATTTAATTCATATTTTCACCTAACGGGTAGAATTCCGTCACAGTTACCCGATCGACTATCGGACTCAGATTGAAATTTTAATCTTTTTATACAGTTTGTGCGATCTAATTGAATGCTGCTCTGACACAGTTTACTTGCCATGATTTAAAAAAAATACTCTAATTTTGGGCCTAATCAAGCATGCCTTAAAAGAAATAAAATACCTATAGTAGTATTTGTTCGATGCGTATAAATAAATCTGACATACATATGTAGGTAATTTACTTGCAATGATATAAAAAAATACTCCAATTTTGAGTCTAAAAATCATATATTTTAATAGAAATAAAATACCTATGTAGTTAGGTATTTGTTCGATGAATCTAAATAAAACAGCAACATAGTATTTGGCCCGAAATTTTATCAGTCCAATGGATTATCAAATGTTTGCAAGAGATAATTGATAAACAAACTGATTTAGCGTCGACGCCAAAGTACAATTTTATCCTGCTTTTATGACATCAGAAGTATGTACGGGATAACCGCTGTTTCTGGGAGAATTTGCGCGTAAATTTTAGTTATTTTTTCCTGGATGACAGATTTTGGCAACATTTAACCTCATTGAGTTGTATACTCTATGAGGTTAATTTTTCCTTGTTTTTCTCATTTATAGACCGTTCTACTCTTTCCACCACATCAAATCTGAATCCTCAAGTTGATGCACGATTTCACGAAAACCAAATGCCAATGCCACCAACGGTTTTTTTGCAAATAATTTGTCATCATCAAATTTTAGTTGGCAATTCATAGAAGCTGGATGTTATCAAACGGCGTCAATGATGAGTGATGATGACTCATTCAGTCATTGAGAACGCGAGACATTAATTTGGTAACATTCTTTTTAAATTGCTATTGATAGAATCTAGCGCGGCCATTATTAATTTTGATAATAAGATCGTTTGTAAATATAGTTTTTGATGACACACTTATTATTATGCTTCTTGTATTATTATTTATTATGCCATAGTTGCTGTACTGTAATGCACAGAAGTCCCAAATAACCACTTATATGTAGGTATTAAAACCAAAAGTAAGTATGTAAGGATTAAGAATAGGTGTGTAAATGGATTTTGGGTGCTCATGTCAAATGAGCTGTAATTTGTTATGGGTTTAGTTTAGGTATAAGCTGGAAAAGAACCAACTACTTTATATCCTGATACCACGTGGGTGACGCGGGCGGAGCCGCAAGCTGATAGTATGTGTTTGAACTATTTAATAAGGTTTCCGTACTAACGGCTGAAATATGTAAGTAGTAAATAAAACAATTAATTTCCCAGGTTTTTGCGCGAATTTTCACTCGACGCAGCGATGCGGCATGCGGCATTTCCGATCGTGCATCACGTGCCGGATGTTTTAACGACTTTCGTGTCGCTCGGTGTCTAGTAGGTTAGGTCTTTTGTACTTCAAGTGCAAATACACCAAATAGTAAATAGTAGACAGCAATCTATAACTTGATGGACCAAGGCGCTAACGGAGTGGTGGCCCAGGGACGCGAGATGAGGCAACGAGGCAGACCACCTAGATGAGCTGACGACATTGCTGCGGTAGCGGGCAAGCACTGAATGCGCCTCGCACAACATCGACACAAGCGGCGTGATAAAAAGGAAGCTTATACCCAGTAGTGAATGTAGAGTTGCAGACAGCCTGATATGATGATGAATGATAGATAGATAGATAGATAGATAGATAGATGTAATCTTTATTGCACACCTTAAAATAAAAATACATGAAGAAACAATACTGAAGAAAAAGTGGTACAATGGGCGGCCTTATCGCTAAAAGCGATCTCTTCCAGGCAACCTTGGGATGGACTCGAAATATTTGAACAAGAGAGGACGGCGGCGTACAAATACTTACTAGGAAACTAAAATATTTTAATGAAAAACAATATTTACTTAGTTACATAAAATAAAATAAAACTGATCATGATGATGAATAAAATGATGATCTATAACTTTAAAGTTTTTCTAAAGAGGGGGACAATTTGCCCAAAAGATGACTCAGAACTAGTAGGGCCGATTTCATTTGCATTATGTAAAGAAGTCCTATGGAATATATGGAAAATTAATGGTATAAAGGCCTAAACTTATAGAAATAAGATAAGTAATACATTCTACTACGACAATTTCATTAGGACTTAACATTTGGCGGCTTTATATTTATTATTTAATTTAATTATTATTTATTTATTAGGTAGAGCTGGAAAAGCATTTTTTTTTAAGATGAATATGCTTTTTCAGTTTTACCTAATTTAAACCAAATTTGTCTAATAGTTTTGGCTTGATAAAGAAACAAACATTCAAATGGTAATAAGGCACCTATGTATGTATATGGAATCTAATGCAGAAATCAGAAAGAAAAAAAAAAAAAAAAAAAATAACCTATACTCATCTTTTGTTTTGACAATACATTGACATCATGTAAGGATAAAAAATAGACCAAAGTGTGGCTGCTATGTGGGGGGTCTTACTATTATTAGTATGAATAATTCAGTTAACTTACTATTACTACATCAAACTTATTTAGAAATGTAAAGGAGAAGAGTTGAAGTGAGTTAATGTAGTTTTTACCCACCCTTTATGCCACTAGTCATATATTTACCCACCTTTATGCCACTAGTCATAGATCACTAGTGGTTAAGAGCATCCACTGGGCGACAAGTGGCGGCCACAAAACGCGACCCATATTAGTCCAGTGGGTGGCAGTATTTTAAAATCAGAAAGGTAACCAATTTGTTGTAGGTTGTACAGTCAGCTGCACAAACATGTAAACACTTCCAAGCTTTTACATTTATTTAGACTCTTAAATTTGCAAAGACATTCTCCTTCTGACAAGTAATGTCCTGACTGACTGACTGACTACATTAATTTGAAAATGCTTGCATGCACTTCTCCTTGTAAAATTAAGAGTAATATAAATGGGAAAGCTTGGGAGTGTATAAATGTTGGTGCAGCTGACTGTACATTTAGCATCCAATTCTGTATTGTGGTTTTCGGGTCACAACTTTATGATAATGGACTTGCCATCGATATGACCTGACAATGGCAAGAGGGTTGACCTGTGACACAATATTGGCAAATGTGTGTGGGAGACATTGTTACTTATTGAATTCTCTTTATATGATTACAATGTTTACTAAGTTTATGACCTTTTATTCATAGGTTATCAGAAAGTCAGTGATTCCTGTTTTTTCTAGACATTTTTTACAAAACAAAATAAGTTTGTAATAATCAACCAGCCTTTATCCAGTAATGATGTTGTAAATATTTCTTTTCATTTTATTCACATACAAATACTTTTAGTATCATATTATAGACTCCAATTTATTATAATTATGTTCTCGCTCACTATCTATGCATGCTGTCTTCACCTATAATAATTGTTGTTGCACTAGAATAGTTTAAATATATTGTACCCTAGATATTGAAATAAATAAATATAAAATATAAATGAGCATTTTAAATATAATATAAACTATAAATGTACTACCCAATTCAATAAAATGTCATTTATCAATAAAGACCTGCAAGCACGACTAACTTGAAGGCAATACACATGTTATTTGGGTCCAAGTAAGTCTAAATATTTTTAATATTAGGGCCCAAACTGTATACTGTAAACTCTGAAAACCGTTATTACTAAGAAGTCATGCTGTTGAAGTTGAAAGGACCCAACCAGAATCTCATACTAATCAAGACACTGTTCAATTTTGTCTTTTGATTTGGATCAATGTGTCTAAAGCATTAAACCAATGCTGACAGGAATAAGAAAGTTAAATATTTTAGATTATTGGAAATAAAATTATGTTTATCTAGAGATGGATGATATCTATGAGAAAATGAGTAAAAGTAAAAGAATAAATCTAGTAAGAACAATTATTTTATCCTACTTTTCAACAGTTTTCAGCCAGCTTGTCAAGCTGTTCTTGCTCTTCAATAGGATATTAGTCAGTTTAGGTTTGGGGATTTCCAGCAAAAAACTGCTCTCTGTGAGATTATTATTTTAGTGGCACAGTAATATTACACTGCTATTACACCAGTAAGTTTGAAATAGGAACCTGTGTTGGACAACTCTTGACTGAGCGAGCAAACAAACCTCGTCGTCCGGTGACGACGTCTGTAATGATAAATCTTCAATAGGATCACAACGCCCTTTTAGTCAATTCACGGCCGTAAGAGTCAAGAATCGCTTACATTATAGACTATTCTAATTTATGTTTGATTACTGCTACGGAGACTGAACTCTTAGTCAACGCAAATACCGAGTTATTACAAAATAAACTTACAAATACACAGAAATACTGGATACCACTCACCTTCTCCAATTTAGTGAGAACAACAATTTTTCTGTCAAATACAACACATCAATCGCTACAATTTGATTATTACACTGTAGATTTCTATCACTCCGAAATATTAGTAGCACTTAACGTAAATAAATGCTCGAATTTAGTACAATTTACACTTCCTCAGCCGCTAACCGTGCCACAAAACGAAAATGGCAGCGTTGAAATTAGATGAATACCTAGTTCAATTAGGAAGCTCTCTGATGACAATATTTCTCTTTTCAGAAAAGGATCAATCTAATTTGTTTGGGTTATAGATTTCGACAAATGTCGGTCAAACATATCAAAGTTCACACTACAACGACCAAAACAGCGCCCGACGAACGACGTTAGATTTTTGCTTTGTCAAAACGACATTGACGTACAGCAGTAAACGTCAAAATGACTGACAACAATAATTTCGGAACGTCTTTCAACTTAATGTTTGGAGTTTTGGTGGGAACATGAAAAATGGCAATTAAATTAATTGACAAAACTTGTATAACTTTGAGTGTTTAAGTGTAAAAACGGTGGTTTTTTATCCATTAAGTGCTCGTGAAGGTGTGTGAGTGTTTGTGAATAGTGTAATGCTGTAAAACGTGACTTTTCTTGTTGCCTCCAAAACTCCATAGAAGCCTCTAGTAAAGTCGCAACCACCACTACTTTATAAGGGCATGACTTGACTTATCGACTCTTGACTTATGACAAAATAATCTCTCCAATTACTTGACACTGGCTATATACCTTTGATGTGAAGCTAAACTGAAGAACTTCGAAAGAAAAAAAAAAAACTTAATGTTTGCTCCGAGCTGATTGCTTGCTTGTAGAATTGCCAGAATGAAAATGAGTTGTTGAGTTTTCTGGGCCTTTTTTACTTTACTGTAGCACTTTTAGCCTACAAAAAGCCTACAAGCCCTTGGAGAAAAAAAACATGTGCATGTCACAACTCCTATGATACATGTTGGTAGTCTAGGCAAAGAATCCATGCCAAAATCGTAGGTAAATATGTCAGAACTTAGTGAGAGTGACGGAGCACTGGTTTGAATTCGTTATTTATCTTAAAAAGGTATACCTAATCATATAATACAATCTTTATTTATTAAGTAAGGTAATTTGAATGGAAAGGTTCAACCAAGTCATATATTTTTGTTACATATCTTGTGGAAAAGATTATATAATAATTTCTCATAATGCACGCACTCCTCTAAGTTAACAATTATTTAAAAAATAGTCGTATGTTTTCTAAAATGTATACTAGCAGCACAGCTTGCTTGTGGCATTTTGTGTTTGATAAAAATAAAAAATTTGATTACATACAATCATCAATCAATGTTTTTCATCTGTGGTTCCGGGTCCGTGTGTATAGGAGGACGTGCGCGGGCAGATCAAAATTTTTAAAAAAGCTAAACAATTAAATCTTGTTCAAAATGAGTGAAATAATTACTGTTATTGCTCCAGTAAATATAGCTGTGATCAAATACTGGGGAAAACGCGACGAAGAATTAATTTTACCGCTGAATGATTCTGTTAGTGCCACTCTAGATACAAGTGTTATGTGTGCAAAGACTTCGGTCAGCGCTCGTCCAGAATTCCAAGAAGATGCGATTTGGCTGAACGGTTCGAAGGAGTCGTTCTCGAACAAGCGTTTACAAAATGTCCTGCAAGGTGTGAAAGCGAGAGCCATCTCCGAAAAGTCGGTCGACGAAAACTTTCTCTCGTGGAAAGTGCATGTTTGCTCCGAAAATAACTTTCCAACGGCAGCAGGCCTAGCCTCGTCAGCGGCGGGTTACGCATGCCTCGTCGTTGCCCTCGCCAAACTGTATAGAGTGAAGAGTGACGTCAGTTCCTTGGCTAGACTTGGTTCCGGCAGTGCCTGCAGAAGCGTGTATGGAGGATTCGTGCGTTGGCGCGCCGGGACAGACCCATTAGGAACAGACTCCATCGCCATTCAAATATCACCGTCTTGGCCGCAAATGAGAGCTCTGATATTGGTTGTCGGAGAAGCCAAGAAGAAAACTAGTTCAACTGATGGAATGCGAATTTCAGCTCTGACCTCAGAGCTTCTTAAGTTTAGAGTAGAACATTGCGTGCCAAAAAGAACTGCTGAGATCTGCGAGGCTATAAAACACTGTGATTTTACAACATTTGCCGAGATAACGATGAAAGATAGTAATCAGTTCCATGCGGTCTGCCAAGATTCTTATCCACCATTTGTTTACATGAATGATACATCCCACAGCATAGTGGAACTCATACATAAGTACAATAACTATTGTGGTACTCCAAAAGTTGCATATACATTTGACGCTGGACCGAATGCTTGTCTATATCTACTGGAGAATGAAGTCTCCAATGTAATTTCTCTGATAAAACATGCTTATCCATCGACAAACGGTAACTTCGTAAGGGGTCTTAGTATTTCAGGAGATGGTCTCAGCTCTGAGGTGCTGCAAGCTTTGTGTGAACCTAAATCTTCTAACCTAATTAATTATGTTATACATACAAAGGTTGGTGATGGGCCAATTGAAGTCACTGATGGATCTCATCTCTTGAATGAGGCTGGATTCCCAGTATCATAAAATCTCAAGATGTGCAGAAATGCTAAAGAACCATGTAGCTATCTATGGTGCTAGTTTATTTTTTTGATTTCAGGGTAAAATGGGATAGTTCTGTCTATGGAACAAGTGGGAATGGATAGTCCCAGTACTTCCATTGGTATGTCAATGCAAATTAGCAAAATAGAAAACGGGGTCAGTGTTACAAAGGGGGCACTAAGATTTAGAATTTTTATTGTCAAGGCTGAACAAAAAAAAAACTACCATAACCTACTGTCACCCAGCTTTTATCTGGTAGATTTTGACCTCTAGCTAGATGGCCATTGACCTTAGAGGTCAATGCCCTAAACTAGTTTCTCCACATATGCCACCCTCTCTCTAATGGTATAGTCTTACAACTCATTGTCATAATATAATATAGTGTACAACAATTTTGAATGAATCTGAATGTGGTCATCAACTTTTGATGCTGACTGAACCATAAAAAGTAGGTGTTAATAGGGAAGCAAAAATTTTTATGTCTTTTTGCCTCAATGCCCCATTTGCTACACCCCAACCTAGAAAACCCTATCTTAAGTTTCGGAAAAATGATTCTTAATTATTTGAGAGCAGGAAATGTGATGCTATTGGGAGTATTGTATTTACAAAGAAAATAATCTAAGCAAAATTTAAACTAAGTTTATTTACAGAATAAAGGAATAAATACATAAATGTTTTGTTATAACTTATCTACATAACAAGGAGATCAGACTTAATGAAAATGCTAATTTAAATCATACAATTCCATTTATTTTTATCAAACATCTTGAGCAGAACAAAAATAAATGAAACTATTATCCCGAGATGCTTATCGGGCTGACACAGAGACCTGCCATACTCTGATGATGTTGTCGGAGTAGCCAGCGAATAGGGTCTGTCCATCAGTGGACCACGCAAGGGAGAGGCACTGGGGAGGGTCGGCTTTGGAGTTCTGAGTCTGGTTGATGATTTCCGGCTTCAGTTCTTCAACCATTTCCTTGCTTTCCAGATCCTGTTGAAGCAAGAATAAGGAACATTAGTTCATTCATTTGAATTCTATTGCAGACGATCTAAAGAGTGAATGATAATGGTCATTTAACTAATCCTTTAAAAAAATATTTTGTTTGTGTAAATGGATGTCTGTAAGTAGTTAAGTTATGCTCAAACTACTGAACCAATACAGCTGGAATTTAACTGTAAAAGGCAACTTTTAACCTCAAAACTAGGCAGGCTAGGCATTGGATTGGGTATACCAAGCATCAAACAACTCAATTCTTAGGTCAAATTATTATTCTGCGCTTCTTGTCACGTGATTCACCAGAGGAAAAGTTGTTTGACACTTACTATAGAAACTGTTCATCAGCTCTCACTTTAAAAATTAAGTGAAATAAAACATAACATACCCAGATCTTGATAGATGGTCCATAGGCAGCACAGAGCCAGTATCTGTTGGGTGAGAAGCATAGGGCAGTGATGATGTCATTGTGGTCCAGGGTGTGGAGATGCTTGCCGTCGTTCAAGTCCCACAGCATAGCCTTCATGTCCTTGCCTCCTGACGCACAGAGGGAGCCATCGGGGGAAACGGTGACTGTGTTCAGGTAGCCAGAGTGACCCAGATGGTTGATTTTGAGCTTGCAGTTGGTAAGGTGCCAGACCTGTGGAAGGAAATATATGTTTAATTTCTATATTATATTTAATTTATTAAATATTGGTCTAACTGAGAATGTGTTATCTGGTGTTAACAATTTTTAACTTATAAGTTCTTAGTTGGATTTAGTATTCACAGAATTTTTTTTTATTTAGGAACCATTATGAATTTGTGTCAGTCATGAAACCCTAGAGAATTTGATCGACTTCAATACTGTTTTACAAGGAAGCTTTCGCCTTACAGTTAACTAAAGTTTAGTCGAACTAAGCTAGTAGACCTAAACATTAATTTATTTATTTGATAGACTTCGCTGACTTGTCTATGTCACACAATGTTGTATTTTTGTGTCACTTTTTCAACTATTTACCTTGACTGTGCGGTCCCACCCAGCAGAAACGATGATTGGGTTGGCGTGGTTGGGAGAGAAGCGCACACACGACACCCAGTCGCTGTGACCATCATCCTGGATGGTGTATTTGCACTCAGCCAGTGTGTTCCACAACTTGATGGTTTTGTCTCGGGATCCAGATACGATCTGGCGGTTGTCAACCGAGAACGCCACTGATAGGACATCCTGTATACAAGGAAACAGTTAAAATATTGATGCAAGTAGGTGATTACATCAGGGAGAATAGATCTAATAATTGAGAAATTGTATAGGTGCAGTTCTACCTTTGTGAAGAACAAGATTTACTATGTCTGTCCATTCTATGCTAAATGCATGGTTTTCAATGTGCACTTTCTATAGTGAATCTAGCCTGTCAGGCTACAACGTTTATTATTAACTTAGAACTGCATTGTTTGTTAGTACATGACTTCCTACATACCCAAGAATGCTACAGGGTAGTACTGGCGGCTGCATCCAGATTTCTTCTGCCTCGCATAGGCTCAAAGCACTGATCTTCTGCCTCGCATAGGCGCTGTACACTTAACACGCACTACAATAAAATGCAATTTTATCACACCTTAGTATGGTCTTCGAAGCGCCTAGTGGTCTTTCCCGCGGCGAGATCCCACAGACGCAGGGTTTTGTCCCACGATCCAGATAGAGCGTAGTTTCCATCACTGGATAGAACCACGTCCGAGATGAAGTGGGAGTGACCGTACAGACGCTTTTGCGGTACACCGTAGTTAGTCTCGTCTCTGGTCAATTTCCACACGATAAGAGTTTTGTCTGAAACAAACGATTGGGTTGTAGTCTATGCCATACTGAAATCGAATGATAATATTCATTATAACGACATCAGCCCCATATCCGCTTGCCGCTCAGGACTCGCGTGGCAAAGGTTTTGTTTCATCATAGCATTAAAATACATTAGGAAATCACATGAAAAGAATACAAACAAGGATTTTATTAAGAAACTTAAAATAATAAAGCAGAAGAAAAGAGGATGAACGTGGCTAAAGTTGTGGATATCACGAGAAAATAACCTTACCTCGGGAAGAAGACAAAATCATGTCCGGGTACTTCGGATTTGTTGCAATCTGCGTAACCCAGCCATTGTGGCCGCACAGGGTGCCACGGAGTTTTAGTGTTTCAGTCATGTTACTGATTTTCAGTAATGTGCATGAGCCGAAGGTCTCACACACAGCAGCACCGACGCGAACCAAACGTGAAAAGAATGAAAATTTATTTCGCCAAATGGCCGCAAGAATTTCTGACAATGACAGTGACAGCATAAAAAAATGTAATGTCAATCTATAAGTATTGCCAGTACCATCCATGGCTTGATCAGGTTTTATTTAGCCCGCTTTTGCTACACAACTTCATTCATTCCTTTATTCTCTAGTTTGAATAGCGTTGTTATGCTCTATACAAATACCATACCAAAATTATTGTACTGGTTTTGTTCCATTGGTTTTTGTGTTATCTTCAATGGTTTTATCTTAGCCTAGAAGGATACTAGTCATAAATGTAGAGATTTATTACCGTATCGAAGTCAAAAAGTTAAAATTAAGACAAAAACGGTGTGCTTGACACTTCGAGAATCTAGTTATGACCACGCAACAGAAGTGAAAACTTCATCAAGGCGACTCCAGCCAACTTTACCAGAACAAGCGTTACATAACCGAGCGCTCAGTCGTACGTAATCGATACCCACAAAATAAAGTGCTCACTGCTCAGCGCGCATAGAGAAATTTTCACATCAATAAACGTTAGTAGACAGTTAGTACACACACAACTTTGTTTGCATTACGAAGTTTTCGAACTAACGTTTCACTGACGAACATATCTACCTAGGTAGGTACTCTAGGTACAAATAAATATCTACGTTAATTGGTTTGACCTGTGCGTTGTCTTGTCTGTAATGTCAGGCAGTATCAGGCAGTTAGATAGGTGATAAGCACCTATGATGCAAGAATGTGTACAACAAGAGTTCAATACTACAGACAGACAGTTTTTATTATACATTCATAGGTAGGTGTTTATAATTCGGTGCATGGTGCTCAAGAACCACCCTACGACCCTACCTCCTGCCTCCTTTCTTAAAAAGCATGTGAAAAGAAAGAAAACTAACAGTCACGTTGACAAGTCAAATCAAATTAAAACCAAATTGTTACTTTTTTAATCCGACAGAAATTCTTCACTAATTTTAATTAATTAGTTAGGTATCATAAAACAATATATTTAGGTTTTAACATATTTATGTTACAGTTTTTGAATTAAATATCAATTGAATTTGCAAAAATGGATTTTATCAACGAAGTTCCGCAAGCATCACTAACCAAAGCAAAACTTGTTCCCTCTATGTCCCTAAAAGTAAGTATTTAGTACCCATTGCTGTCTACACTGTACCTACCTACCTTTAGGGGCGAAATAATGTTGGTAGGGTACATATCTACCATGAAACTATACCTGCGTCCGCCACACCGCGTGTAATGGTGTAGGCATGTATGTAGGTACCTACTAAGTAGCTCGTAGCTCACGGTCTAGCACGTAGTACTCTGACTAATCTGTGGGTCTAGCTGAGCTAGTCTGCCTTAAGACCGACCACACTACCCATACCACCCAATCAGTGACCGAATGATCTGAATCATTCATTATTTTTTTATGAACCCATCGAAAAATGGCATCATAAATAGTTCCTCTAGTATCCGCTAGGAGATGCTTTTCTTGAAAACTGACGTCACGCAAACGCCATTTTGTAAAGTGTTCGCCATAGTCCGTTTTCTGTGCACAGTGAAAAATAGATAATTCGCATGGTTTTGTGTACATCTAAAAGATAAAAACAATCTAGAACCCATAAAACGTCTTGTACGTTATTCTACAGACACAAATTATGGAGGACAAGGCGTCGCTAAAAGAATTGGATCAGTGGATAGAGCAACTAAATGAATGCAAGCAATTGACAGAAAATCAAGTAAAAACGCTATGTGACAAGGTAATGTGCATTTGTATTCAGCTTTGCTTTGTAGTTAGAGTTTATGGCCTATCGATTTTGTTGGTTCAGTGGATATAACCCGTGTCTATTGAAGTTTCTATGATTCATGTACCTACCTACCTGACGAGTAACAAGAACGCGATTCAATCGGTTCGGCTACTTGATAGAGTATACCAGCGTCCCTGTAGCGATAGTAAGGTTGTTATTAGTAGAAGAAGTAAAGATGAATAGGTATGCTTATGTTTACCACACCCAGACGAGCTATCAAACTCGAGAGTCGATAATTTTCTTACTGGTGATGGTTGGGTATTTTTAACCTAGGCGCGGAAGTTAATCTAATCAAATTGTGGCAAATACAGGGCACTGTTTACTGAAACATCTATATCATGTCCATTCCATGTCTCACCCTCTCACCATTTTGATATAGAGTTTTTGAGACATTGAAAGCTCGTTTGGCGATAGTTAAGCCAGATAAGCTTCTCCATCAACCAGAAAATGAATGAGTTTTTTTTTGTAAACAAAATTATAAACATCAGTATCCAGCAAAGTAAACCTTGAACCACTATTGGGTGAAGGCAAGTGCTACTAAAGCTCAGGCAGCTTCTGTTATTACTTCCTGCTAGCTATCTGACTAAACTCTAAAGTCATTGTAGAAGGCTTAAAAATAGTTATTTTTATTTTGGATTTTTATTTAAGGCGTACAACATTCCCTACTATGGACTTGAACCAAATTGAAAATCACTAGTCTACTGAAAATTGCCAAAAAATTGCATTGAATTTGACAGTATCAAGCAATTTCTTCATTGGAAATAAAAATTACATAATACATTATTGAAACATGGGAAAACCCATATTTAAGACTATTTATTATCCCTAACTTTCCGATACAGGAATGCCCCTCGGGTAGTAAATATTAAAATAGTTTTAGAACAACAAACAAATAACATACATTTTTCACTTTTTATTCTCACAATTAGTTTTATCAGATATTTATACATTTGTTCCTAAAATATTCAGTTAAATGCAATACCAATTATCTAAAGGAAGTGGAAATGAGTTGACTTGACTCTAAAATAGGGCTGATAATAATTAACTGTTTCATTAATTAATAATTACGCCAAAACAGTAGATAATAAAATGTCCTAAGAAGTTGTCTCTATCCAGGACCAGACATAAATACAAATATAAATTGTGGAATATACAGGTTTATATCAAATTCTTTGTCTTGAACTATAAAGAAATGTTTAAATTTTGAAAGATAAGGTAGCTAAGGTAGCAAGTACCAGTACATAATGGGAAATTCCAATTATATTATCCTTTAATTTATAGTACTTTATTGTTCCAGAGTATAATAAATAGGGGTTATCAGAGTTTATCGTTAATGGCATGGCACACACATTGCATTTGTATGTAGTAACTAAAATTGCAAATTGTAAGAAAAATCTATGTGTTTATATATTCTGTGCAAGTATTCAAGTAATTTACTAATTACTTTATAATCGTTATTACTATTATCAATATACAAGCAGGCATGAATCTGACTGATTGAATGACAGACAACAGACAGGCCAAACCGTTGAAAGTAGTGACTTGAAACTTGGAGGGTGTGTGTGTCAAGAAGTGCTGGCGCATTCTATGAAAGGGATTTTATTAATTCACTAGTCTAGTCAATTTATTGTTATTTCAGAAAATACTGAACATGTTTCTTTGAAAAAAAAAGTCGTTGATGTGAACAAAATTGCGTATTTTGCTTCCCTGTGACTTGTCAGTGGTTCCTACGGCCACTGGAACAGTCTGATTGAAGTCGGTTGTTGTATGTTTATGTAAAACCTTAATTATTTTAGGAGTCTACACTACATGCAAATTTTGGAGTGTATAAGTAAGTGTTAAAAGTGTAATCAATGGGACATTCTTGTTATTGATGAATGTGTGAATTTTAAAAATATTTTTCCTATCATTATTTCTTTTAAGAATACAACATTCAGCGGTTTGTTTCACTCAGCTGTGATAAAGGTCAGTAAGTCAGGAAATTATCATTGTTTTCTTTTATTTAACTTAACTTCTATAAAAAGAACCTAGTTTAATTTTCCAACACTAACTCTGTTGTGCTGGCCTCAGTTAATTTCAATAATAATTGTCACTGTAGTCTAGTTTTTAGATAAATAAAATAAAATTTATTTATTAGTGTCATTCTTCACATCTGTACTAGAAGGTATTAAATTTATCACTGAGACATGTCTTGCCACATTGGCAGCTTGTGGAACATTAAAGCTTGGTTTTAACTTACTGCTCTGCCATCATAATCTTTCAGCAATAATTACAGGGGTGTAATTTGAGAGGAAACCCAGTTTCAGGTGCCAAATAGTAACAATATTGAATTGTTATCTTAAACTAGGTGGTAGTTATAACAAATTGATTTGATAAGACTACTTATATCATAGGTAATTTTATACTTAAAAATCGGTTATCGTAAGCCTAAAAGTAGCTATTAGCGCTCGTCCACATTGAGAAATATTGATGGTCAGCCTCAAAAGCCCAGTAATTTCACTAGCTACAGTGCCATTCAAACCGGTACATATAATGCTAACACATTGCTGCCTCGCGGCAGAATATCTGGCACTGTGTTGGTATCCATCTAGGCTGCATCCTGCAACGCCTCTCAACGGTAAAACCTAGGTTACTTAGCTGTTTACCTAGCTAAAGAAAATTATTTTACGATAAAAGGCAAGCCCCTGAAATACAGCCCATATCGCTCTTATTAGGTATATCACAGATATTACGTTGTTTATGAAGAAGTAAAAGCCTCTTTTCCTGATGGAGAGACGAACTAAAATGGACTGTCCATTTTAGTTTCAATAGGTAATATCTACTCGGGCGCTGTTTATAAGGAAACTTTTCTGATCATAAACTTACGTCATAATGCTAGATATTGTTTTTGTTAGACACTTACTAAATTGGTATCTTCTCGTGTTTGCAAACGTGTCTTGCCTTTCCTATTGAATCTATGATAGGTACATAAATAAATAATAAATATTTTGGACAATTCACACAACGCCATCTAGCCCCAAACTAAGCAGAGCTTGTGCTATGGGAACCAGATAACTGATACAACATTTTTTTTTGTAATTACTTACTAAGGATACATAGAAAACACCCAGACTCGGGACAAATACCGATGTCCACGACTAAAATGTTTGTCCTGATGCGGATCGAAACCGCAACACCGGCGTGACAGTCCAACACATTAGCCACTCGACCATCCGTGTCGACATATCGCTATAAAGATTGTTCAACACTGTTTCTAAATGTTTTGTCAAAAAAGTGATTTCAACACGTCGTAATCTAAATTATAAATTACGTTTCGAGTTTTCGACCATCTATGTAAACATATACAATTGTTATATTAACATTGATTTCTAATATATTAGCCTGGCAAAATCTTATGTTAATCGAAAACAAAAATATGCAAATATAATAATTTTTATCGTTGGTAATAGTTTCCAAGCCAAATGTTTGTCTTCTACCTCCCAGTAGAATCTATTAGTAAAAGGTTAATGAAACTTAGAACACAGCTTTCGAGGAGAATGTTTATGCTAATAGTTCTATTTTTATAGCGATCGGGGTTTCGCATAAACCGCAAAATTACGTCGTGTTTTATCTTGAAATAATTTTATAATTAGTCCTTTATTATGTTGATATTTAATTCAGAAACAGAGGAATGTAGTTCACGAGTTATCTAATTGATTTATCTGACGGCCTCTGAATAAAATTGTACGACTAATAGGCTAAGTCATTCTATGATTGATTGTTAGATAGACACAAAGCTTTGTTTATTTATTTGAGCTCTTTAGGTACTGTCTTTTTACCCGTCAATGTTTTTCGAGTTTTTTTTTTTTAATGTTATGTATGTATGTACATATTTGTTGTATTTGTTCAATTCTTTGTGGCGCCCTGAAGGCTGAACGGATTTGGGCTAAAAGGCTTTTGGATTTTTCTTGTCACTAGTGTGACATTGGCTTCAACTTTTTTCAATTTTTTTACACATGAGGTTGTAATATGGGGAGAATGGAAGAAATGGGGGGGAGACCTTTGCCCAGCTATGTGACAGTGCAGGCTCCATATAATAATGAGGTTTAAACCCACTAAAATGTTTTAATAAAATTACAAAAACCTATGTATACTTCATGGATAAATGAGGTATGTCTAAGGTAGTTATGGTCATGGGAATAGTGTCAAAAAAATCATTATAGCGATAATATTTTGGTAGTCGGGTTTTCAGTTTTTATAAAATTTAAGCTTGGAGATCTTCAATCATAGTGTATTATCATAAATCTAATGTTCTATGTAAATCTGCCTTCTAAAAGCACGATAGGGCTTATCATCGCATAGGGCAATAATCCCTGTAATCTGGCGCAATCTATGTAGAACACATCTGATCTAAACACCTGGGTTTTCTACCGTTATCAACTATCCAGTATTTACTTACACTGATTATCCAGAATATCTTACAAATATTATAAAGACGAAAGTTTGTGATTATGGATAAAAAATTAATACTACTTCCTCAACCGCAGTAGCCGCTATTCGCCGCATTCTATGTAAAACTGGCTTAAACTACCATCGTAATTTTTAAGCCTAAACTAACATCGTAATTTTTAAGCCGCACAAACTTCAAACGAAGCCATTGGCAGTTGTTTGTTTATTTTTAAAAAGCTTCACCATTCATCCTCGGCCAGTATCAGCCCACTGCTGGGCATATGCCTCCTCCTTTAATGCCAAACTCGTCTGTGCTGTGCGGATCTAAACCTAAAAAGCTTACGTAAATAAAACCTTGTTACAGGCAAAGGAGATCCTCACGAAGGAGTCTAACGTGCAAGAGGTTAAATGCCCCGTGACAGTATGCGGCGATGTGCACGGCCAATTCCACGACCTGATGGAGTTGTTCCGCATCGGAGGACGCTCCCCCGACACCAACTATCTGTTCATGGGCGACTACGTGGACCGTGGATACTACAGCGTTGAAACCGTCACATTGCTAGTTGCCCTCAAGGTACGTTGACTTGTGAAGACTTGAGCTCGAATTGAGGGACGCTTCCAATCACTGTTCATAGGCAAACTACGTAGACCGCGGATACTACATCGTTAAAACCATCACATTGCTAGTTCCCTGAAGGTACGTTGACTTGTGAAGACTTGAGTTCGAATTAAGAGACGCTTCCAATAACTTTTTATAGGCAACGCGGATACTACAGCGTTGAAACCGTCACATTGCTAGTTGCTCTCAGGGTACGTTCACTTGTGAAGACTTGAGCTAGAATAGAAAGACGCGTCCAATCACTTTTCATAAGCAACTACGTGAACCGCGGGTACACGTCGCTCAACGAAAGCTGGTGCTGTCAATGTACTCACACCAATGCAATTTCACTACACTTTGAAAAAATAGGAGGATAGTCGCAATAGGGACACGCCGCGCTTTTATTCATAGACACTACACAAGCACACGTGTGAATGTGTTGTTCATGCCAGCTTTTGTTAATATCCCTCTCGTTGACTTATTGTGTGGGACAACGCTGCCGGACAAGCTGAATTCCAAAGTAAAAAAAACTTATCTGCATCTACAAACGATTTCTCTTCCGCATGACATTTCAAAATACAGCGACAACTTGAGAAAACATACCTCCAATGAAAATCGAGCGAAAAATGGAACTCCGTTGTATATTTTAGCAACAATTGAAGCATTTATCTACTTAATAACCAAGCTTTTCCGTCCAAAAAATCTTAGTGTAGAATTATTTTCGGTGACTGTTGTCCATAACAATCCATTTTCGCGCTCATTCACTGTTTAATCTCTGCAAGTAACGTACCGTAAATTGGCTGGTCTATGAATCTTCCTATTCCCTATCCTACACAGACTAACAGCTTTTGTACTATGCGCGAGCGAACGTTCAGAAAAACATCAATGAACGAGTATCAATCGACGATTATTGCCAGCATATTCTTTAGTACGATGACACACGGCTTTTTTACACGCTACACGCCAGCGACTTCGCTTGTAGCGTGTAAAGTCGCTCAGTGTCATCGGCGTTTTTACATTCTGCTTGTTGACAATCCTTCCCAAACGCTACACGCTCACACGTGTTTAAAAACAACAATCAACTTGTAAAAACGCTTGTGTGTCATCGACGCTTTATTGACTATTTATTTACTTATTTATTTATTTACTATTTGCTTTATTTACCTTAGTTGTAGACTTTGGCTCTTACACCTCAGATTTGTACAAATAACTTAGTCACAAGTCACATCATCACGATTCACGATGCAACGCATGATCGATAATGAAGAATGCTGATTCAATGGTGACTAGTATCAATTATGATCAATCAATAATTGATTATTCAAAGGTTAATTGTTAAATATATTGTTTTGTTTTTAAATTTAATAACTAGTTGACAACAACTTATAAAAAAAATCCTTTCTTAGTACGCGCTCTTACACTTTATGACGAGCATATCCTTGAAATTTCAATTCTCTACATTCAGCCGTCTGAGCGTTGTCTGTCAGGACAAATCCTATGTACATATTGAAGATTAATCTCACTTACCTCGTCGGTTAGCGATATGCTTTTTGGTTAGGACATAGGACCAAAGCTCGTTCGACCCACAAGGGTGACTCAATGCTCAATGCTAATTAATCTGCTGTGTAACGCATCTACAATTATTTCAGCAATTCTGTACATAATATATATATTTTTATTATGTCTTTATTAGCCCAACCATGAAGTCATAGTAATACAGACGTCCTAAAACGATTAATGCAATTACAATCGTGATTATCACCTAAATCGGCTTTTCGTCGTAATCGCTGACAAAGGTGATATTCGGTCATTGACCCCTGTAGGCAAGTTGGTACCGCCTTATTTCTGCCGATGCGTAACTACGAGATGAATGAACCAAGCGATCAATACAACTTCCGGCCGGAGAAACTCTACGAAAATAACGTTTTTCACAGACCGCGAGTGGGATACGGAACAGCTGTTATCGCCTGCGTATCTCATGATACAAATGTTTACTGTGTCTTATCAAGAGAATACATTCACGAAATAATGCTTAGAGCACACGTACAGAGCAAACGGGCGAGACAGTAAAATGTTACTTGGCCAAGACAGTGAAAGTTTACATCACTCGCTCAGCCGAGCACTCGGCGCTATGTTTATACGTACCGAATATTCGGCCGAAAGCACTGTCTCGACCGAGTACTCGGTACGTGTGATCAAGACATAATGGACATCATAAATATTTCTTTGTTTTTTTTTTCTAAACAGTGTTTTCATTTACATCATTTTCGATGTTGGAAATATGAAAGGGAAAGTACGGTGAACTTAACGATAACAATAATAGGCCATAAACGTAACTTTTACTACCTATGTTTATTGCTAAAAGGTTCTTTGTTAATTATTTGCCACTAAATAAACCTAGGGAACAGTACAGTACTTTAATTATTAATGTTAATGTTGATGTTAAAAATGCAAGGTAATTAAAACTAAACTTATTTGTCAAATTTCAACTCTGGGATATTGTTTACATTACATTAAGCGTTGCAGGTTAGGTAGGCACCTCATTAAGACTTCGCACAGCACACACACACACACATCACATTCACACTCCACACACACCACTGACAAACACAATGCGATTATTTGATTGTTTGTAATTTACTGCTGTTAGAGTTACTAATTATCTACCCAGACGTACCTACCTATAATTTTTATATATTTACAGTAAACAAAATGTAGACTCAATTTGGTTTAAGAATAGTATATATTTCATAGCTTATATAAGAAAAAAATTTAACTGTGAGTCTAATGTTAAATAAATAAATAAATAAATTACGGCTTTGAATATTCTTGAATACCTCTAAGTAGAGCTCCAATGACCATATCGATGTCGTACATTATGTCTTCAAGCACAGTAAATGGCAAAACTCTAAACAAAACATCAATTTTGCATACACTCGTCGTCCTTAGCGTGCGGAGGTGTAAATTCATACGACACTCTTGCTTCATCATCGGCCTACGCTACGGCACAGCATAGCACTAGTAAATTCTTTACAAACTACTTGGTTATCATTCACTACTCTTATTTATCATCAGCCTACGGCATAATAATCATCATTCACACACTCACACCCCTGCACTAGGATTCCCTGTGTCGCAGGTGGCATGGACACATACAAGACATCACAACATCCAAGACCCGAGAACAAATATTTGTGTTCTTCATAAATATTTGCCCCGGCCGGGGATCGAACCCGGAACACCAAGCTTCGTAGGCAGGGTCACTACCAACTAAGCCACGGTGTCGTCAAATATACTAGTGTTATTTGCAAAAGCATAAATATCTCGACTAGTATTTTTTAATACAACTTAATAATAATATAAGCTTCTGCCTGCCGCTACATCTGCGAAGTGTCAAGATAATACCATAATTTGTTCAGCAGTTTCGCTCTGATTGGCCAACAAACATCCATTTACACTCACACACACACACACACACACACACACACGACGACACAGATGGTCGAGTGGCAAGTGCATTGGACTGCTACGCCGAGTATCGCGGCTTCGATTCCTGCTTCAGGACAAACATTTGTGTGATGAACATCGGTGTGTCCCGAGTCTGGGTGTTTTCTATGTATTCTATCAGTTACCTGCTTCCCATAATACAATTTGCTTAGGTTGGGGCTAGACGGGGGTTGTGTGAAATGTCCAAACAATATTATTATTTATCACTGCAACCAATTTAGATTTTATACGTGTGTTTAAGTTAGTAGGGTTAATTTTAAAACAAGTATAAAATTTAAATTAAAGTATGAAACCTTTCACTTTTTTGTTGACGAAATAAAAAAACATGGACGAAACGAATAGTGTGAAGAAATTACTATAATACGGCGTACTTTTTGAGTATTTGTCCGTAACATTTTGTATGGAATCCGGATTTGAGGATTAGCCTTAAATGAATGAATGAATTATTTATTTGTTCAAGTATGGTTAGATTACAGACTGGTCTTATGAATGTAGTTTTAAGGTAGAGTCACATACTTCACTGAAGAATACAGTATACAATTTTTTTCTTAATTTATACACGGTCAAATTTTAATCACCATAAAAAAATACGCATAGTCAGTTGCCGTTACTGAACACATATACGGCAAAAAAACTTGAAAAAATTAAGAGATTTTTTTTACAAAATAAATTTGGTTAAAATTGGATAACTGTTACCGTTAGTCGTTTTCCTATGGATTTGCGTCAGGCGGTACCTTTAATTGATACTAATTTAAGTTTTATTCATCGTTTGGAAAACCCGGGTACCTAGCTCGAGCCAGCTCGCAAAACCTCGGCTCGGGCGCCGCACTCCATCCGCTGTCACTCTTCCATTTAGTAGAAATCCAAAATTCTGACTGCACAGATGCAACGTAGTACCCTGTCTGCATTGCCCATTTAATTTTTTTTGGTAATTAAAAAATGGTGGTGTATTTATGGCTTAACTCTATCTTTCCACTTGCGCCTTGGTCTCTACCGGCTGGTCCCCGTGGGGGATTATGACCGAAACCCTCTAGTGAAAAATAAAATAAATTAACTGCTCAAAATGAAACTACCCCTTTAGTCCATGCATACAATCAAACACCAGGAGCAGTCGGAAAACAAGATAAACACAAGAAAACTAGAGGAGGCATTTGTCAAGAGACACACTGCTGACACCAGCAGAATAAAAAGCTCATTAATTCATTCATTCTCTGTCACGAGGGCTTGATGCCTTGAGGCTACCAAACTGTGGTGACCTTTGCCCATTGTTCGTTCGTCATTAGGCAGACGTGGCCAGCTTTTTTCAGCTTTACTTTTGAATTCAGCATTTCTAATCGAATTTGATAGTCGAATAAATAGCTATAAATAAACATAATTCATTGTTACATTCAGAATGATGTGAATTTTCAACCACGATTGTGTTTCTAAGATGCGTCGGCTACCGTCACGTCAAAAACCTTTTTAATCCGAACGATTGAAGATCACCTTTCAGAATCTTCAAGAACGTAGGCAACGAACTAAGGTCACATTTAATGATATTACCAAATGACCAATGTACCTTGTACATACCATGTGTACCTTTTCAAAATACGTCAGTTTCCCCGGCTCTATTCCATCTAGGTTAGTAGGTACCAATACCAACACAGATATTATACCCCCAAGCATTACTGTGTTCCGGATTGAAGTGCGCCGTAGCTAGTGAAATTACTGGGCTATCTAACTAAACTGACCATTAGAACGTCTCAAAGTGGACAAGCGCTGTAGCAGTGTAGCACCGGCATATGTTATTGAAAGTCCTGTGTAATTATTGGTCTGTTAATGGGCAAGTGTGATCTGTTACCATCAGGAGAGCGTTTTACTCGTCTCTCATCAATCAATCAAAATGAAAGGCTTGGTCCTGCCTGTCTGACTGACTGATTGACAGATAACGCACAGGTCAAACCACTACACGTAGATACTTAAACTACAAAATTTGGAGGGTATATTCGTCAAGTAGAGAACTAAGAAATAATAAATAAAATAAAATAAATAAAATAAAATAAATAAAATAAAATAAGCCTTTATTCGCTGACTCACATTGTACAGAGATTTTATATTTATGATATGGTTTATATAATGTTTGTTCTAGTTTGAGTCAGGTTGTCCTTCGACATAGGCCTCCTCCAGATTATGCCAGGTCCTTCGGTCCAAACAGGTTCTGCGCCAACCCTTGGGCAGGTCATCTTCCCATCTTTTCGGTTGTCTACCTCTCCTACGTTTACCGTCTCTAGGGTACCAGACTGTGTGGTCGTAAGACCATTTGTTCCTTTTTGATCTCATGGTGTGTCCAGTCCAGCGCCAGTTTAATCTTCGGATTGAGGTCGTTACGTCTCTCACCTTAGATTTCTTCCTGATGTCCGACAGTCTCACCTTGTCCCGCAGTTTAATATATAGAGAACTAAGAAATACATTTTGTTAATTCGCAACGCAAATGAAGTTGCGAGCGTCAGCTAGTTTACGTATAAAAATATCAACATTAAAAAATATATCTTTGAAAGCAGAGATGATCCTAAGTGTTATGTATGACTATGCTATGAGGTTATATTGATACATAAATTGTTACCTTGATACATTCTCGGTACCTTGTCAATTGATATGCCTATTATGGTTATTGTAGCCATGCACGGCGGCTTTCTATATTCGTATTCGTATGGGATATTCGTTTCCGCCACGCTCTGCATAACTTTTAGCTTTATATTCGCCAAGGTAGAAACTTAACATTTGAGTTGAATATCGTTGTCAAGAGTTTGAAAGAGAAAAGTTGAATATTTCTTTTATCGATGAAAAGGGATTTGTCGCTGATGCGATAATACCTCCAAAGTAGAATATTGAAATAAGCGAGATGAATAAAATATGACTACATATTTTTAAGTGGCCGTAAACACCACTCAATAGTCACAGGGTAGCACAATAATCAATTTCGTTAACTTTGATGAAGTAATTTTTTCAGTTATCTTGACTTCAAAATCAAAGTACTGAACCGATTTTCACGATTTTCATCTTTGGGATCAATCTCGAAATCTAGATGTATTTTCTTTCAAATAAATATATTTTTTTTCAAATCTGTTTACTACAAGTTCTGATGTAACAAACAAAAACAATCAATCGAATTAAAAACCTCCTTTTTTAAGTCTGTTGAAAATGCATTCAAATATTTTAATTGTTTACGCCACAGGCATTTTCTGCCAGCAAACTCAGTTCGTAAAGTAAGTTTTCAGGTCGGCTCAAGACTCCCATCATGGTCTATTGATTACTGATGTAGCCGAGGTATAGGTACTTGATACAAAATACGATACTATTTTCGCGATCGGTACGCGTATAATGAACCAATCTATCTCGTGTACCATTTCGTTTCGTATACATTTCTATCGTATGTATGATCTAGTTCGGAGTTACGCCAGATGATGAATTTAGACAGTCTAACTATCTGGTTTGTAGTTTGTGCCCGTTACTCAGTCTCACTAACGCAGATGCCCATAACAATATAAAGGCAGTTTGCGTAGAATTGGCATTCCATGAATTGCAAAAATAAGGTAAAACAGGGTTAGATGCCCCAAGAGTAGGTGCTCCTCTTTTCCTAAAAACCTTACTTTTCAAATATCAAATGAATATCTTCTTCTTCTTATCGTGTAACTAGTTCTGTCGAAACTATGTGGTGAAAGGATTTCAAGTGCGCCTCGAAGAGGCTCCTTTCATGCTCTAGAAATAATAATGAAAGTATTATTAGGTAAAGTATAAAGCATAAAAAATATGCAAAAAAACTTAACCTACTAACCCATAACGAGCCCGGTCTTCGGCTCTAATAAAAGTGGATGCGCAATTTTTACCGGCTGCCTTTCGTATGTCGTCGCTCCGGAGCCTGCCCGTAGTACACAGTAATGCTTACACATAACTGTGTAACAATATCTGCACTGTTATTGCTTATTATTTCGCCAAGGTTTAAAATGACGGTATGCCTATCGAACCAATGTGAACTGGTACCGTCAACGAGCTACGTCACGACCCGACCATTGTGTGATTTGACACCGTCAACGTAACCGTCACACAACTCTGACCCCACACATCGAGGCTATAGGGAAAACAAAGGATTACAGTGACTTCGCGTCATTCGGTTAACCTTATGTAAGATGTTTTTTTTTTTAAGATAAAGTTTACAACTTGTCTAAAAATGCAGAACCTTTCTAATTTAATTAAGAACTAAGATCTTTGTACAGGTCTATTTAAAGACTTCTCGGTCTAAGCTAAGTATAGATATACTTGTGATATAGAACATTATGTAAGATGTAGCTAAACTGTGGCTAAACCATACGTTAGTATGCCTTAGTGTCCGTTTAGTCGTATCTTTGTCTAGTCTTATTGATTCTAGCGAATTTTTGTCACGCGTATACGGGCATTGGTACTCGCGTTTAAAAGCCGATCGCGCGTATACCCTCGTATACCGACGTTTAAGCGTCGATGACACACGGCTAGTTTACACGCTACAAGCCGGCGAGTTTAGCTTTCGGCAAGGATTGCCAGGAAGCAGATTGTAAAAAAGCCGATGACACTGGGCGAGTAAACAAGCTACAAGCGAACTCGCTGGCTTAAAGCTTGTAAAAATCGTGTGTTATTGACGCTTTATGCTAGGTTTTTTCTAGCGAGTGTCAATAGCTTGAAGAGTGTCCCCTCGCGTCTTTCGCGCATACACTCGCTGCAAAAAACAAAACACCAGCGGCGAATCCGCTAATCTGAAACCGCACGTATTTAAAGTACAGGGTGGAAATTATGCTTCAGTTCGACGCGATCGCGAGCTAAACAAATGTATCAAAAAAGTGAGCGAACTAAATTTTTTTTACGCTAAAGTCTCCTTGAGACCCAGTGTGCCGATCTATTGCCACTAAATTTCCCTGAAACGAGTTAGCTGTTTGACCTCTCCAAGCACGCGCCGCTCGGATTTGCGCAGGAAATCAGATTTAAATGTTAACTAATTCATGGCCCACCCTGTACTTGTCCTCCATGTGGCATAGCCGTCGGAAACCCTGTATAATATACTAGCGATGTATTATATTTCTTGTGATTCCCAAGAACTGTACCCTACCATTCTTCCACAGGTCAGATACCGCGAGAGAATAACCATCCTCCGCGGCAACCACGAGTCCCGTCAGATCACCCAAGTATACGGATTCTACGACGAATGTCTCCGCAAATACGGCAACGCGTCCGTATGGAAGCATTTCACCGACCTGTTCGATTTCCTCCCGCTGACGGCGTTAGTGGACGGCCAGATATTCTGCCTGCACGGCGGATTGAGTCCGTCTATTGATACTTTGGATCACATCCGCGCTTTGGATCGTCTGCAGGAGGTGCCTCATGAGGGGCCCATGTGCGACTTGCTGTGGAGCGATCCCGATGATAGGTGAGTCATCGTCATCATCAATATTTTAAAGGTTTGGACCTGACTGACTGACTGACTGACTCACTGAATCACTCACTGACTGACTCACTGACTCACTCACTGACTCACTCACTGACTGACATACAATGTACATGCCAAACCGCTGAATGTAGAGTCTCCAGTGGAGTCGCGTTTGAAACACGCCACGCGTACGCGTTATTTGTCACGTAGGTTTAAGACTGATATCCTATTGTGTTGTTAAACGGCCGACTATTACTATCCAATGTGTCAATGTGTCCCAATCCCACTCTTTTTGTTCACTATCCCGTATCATACCATGACCGTGCTAGGACCCTATAAAAAACATTATTTGTTTTAATAAATAGTATAAACACATTTAGTAATAAATCCGCTTAATTTCTAAATAAAGGTCTTAATTAACCTAACTCTTTAAGGTAAGAGCTTCGTTTAGAAATTGAGTAGATTTATTACTAAATGTGTTTATACTATTTATTCATATTTATGGATTTCCGCAAAGTAACGCCTGAATCAATCAATTATTATTTGTATTGAAAAAGTATGACACTATACCCACCTACACCGTTTCGTCACCGACTGACGCGTTCCATGTAGATTTATATTTTGCCGGTGCTGACACGCTCCGTGCATGGCACGCGACGTGGTAGTGGGCGGAACCTTTAGCAGATAAAAATGCCGATGACACGGGGCGAGTTTACAAGCTGCAAGCGAACTCGCCGGCTTGTAGCTTGATTACAAGCCCTGTGTCATCGACGCTTAACGATAACAATAAGCAGTGCCATTGATGATATCACGGTCAATGAAAACGAATGTATAAATGATCGAATGACGTTTGCCTTACGAATGCAACACGTGAAATTTATTGTTGATCAACCTCCAACCGCATCCCTTGACCCAATTATGTAATTGGGCGCTTATCGTGCTTAACGTCAGGTTATATATAGACAAACTCAACTTCCTTGTGTATAAAATGTGTTTAAGGCAATAAATCGGCCTGGAATAATCGGCCTTTACGGTGTACTTACTACATAACATCATTCTTCTCGCTTTCTGTCAAGTTGTGGGAGTAATTTGCAAGAGTTATTTTGCAGGCTGTATGATAATGTTCGTACCTTCATGCACCGAATTGGGTACGCTAGCCACAAAAGAGACTACCAGAGCCTCTGATGGACTACTACTTTTGTCTTCTCTTTCTCTGCCATCTGATTCAGAAGGCCATCTCTAGTTGATGAGAAATAAGATAGCTACAATAGGGCTTTACATATTACTCATTGCATATATTTTAGGTTGCATTGTGAACTGGTCCATACCATTATCTATTCTGTGACTTTTAGGTTGATTGTGAACTGCTCCATACCATTATCTATTGTGACTTTCCTGTGAACTGCTACATACCATTATCTATGCTGTGACTGTTAGGTGGCTTGTGAACTGCTCTATATCTATTCTGTGACTTTAAGGTTGTTTGTGAACTGCTATATGTATATGGTATGGACCATTATCTATTCTGTGACTTTTAGATTGCTTGTGAACTGCCCCATACCATTATCTATTCTGTGCCTTTTAGATTATTTGTGAACTGAACTATACCATTATTTGCTATGTAACATAGTAGGAACATGACTTTAGGTCGTATTAGGACCTGATTGATGATAATATTCATGACCTTTGCGTTTTTACGCACCAAATTTTAGATAAAACTACGCGTTTTGATTATAATCTAAACTGGCGATAACTTTGCTGTAAATGTGGTGGTATTTCAACACAACACGCAATTTATTTTTGTATTTTGAAAAATTACCTTGTTTGCGAGCCGATAATGAGTCATTGTCGTTTTAATTTACTTCATTCCACTATTATGCTCTTTATCATAGAAACTCATAATCTGATAAAATGATAACTGGAATGAGAACAGTTTGCTTCTCGTAACTAATCACTGTGATTTGATTTATTATTACATTCATTTTAATTTATTTTTACTTGTTGTGCCTAACAGGGTGTGTTTGAAACCTTCTACTATTTTGAAACTTTAAAATACTATAAAACTTTGAGTATTGATTATTTTTTGTGAGTGCAAATGATGCTCTTTCAAACATGTGAAATCTGATGTTTTTAGAACTTCATTTATTATTTCATTATCAACATTTTCGTAATAATAAAAATATAAGGCTGTTGTTCTAAGCGTGACCAATGATCATTCTCAAACATGGGCAATCTGCTGTTAGAACTTATGTCTTAATTTTTTTATTAACTATTACGTAATAAAAAAAATTACGACATACGTTCTAACAACAGCATATTGCACATGTTTGAGAGCTTACTTACTTACGTAAAAAAATACTCAATTTTGAATTTGGGGGAAACCTTTTACCAACAATGGGTCAACTCAGTTTAAAAAAAAAACCTTTTTTTGTATAATTTTCCCGGAATTATTATCTTATGTAAAGAAAAGGCTGACGTGACTGGCGTTGAAATCAAAGAATGCGTCATATCTAGAACAATACAGATTTTGTTGATATTTTTATCGCCAGTCATAAAAGCCTTTTGTAAAATAATATTGTTGTCCATACTCTATACACATATAAATATACAGTAAATAAATAAAACAATAATATTTTTTAATGTCTGAACCAAGTACTTAATACTTATCCAGTGTTGTGTGTGGTATGAAAATATCACATTGACTGATACCAACAAACAAATATGTTTTTTTATCATTAACTTCTTTTATCCGTATTAATATTGAGGTATGACTAGGGACTAGACAGCTTTGTTACATTTTTTTTTAAATTTGAACAACAAAAATCTACACTCATTTATAAACTATTAGCTGACACCCGCAACTTCGATTGCGTTGCGAATTAACAAAATTCGTTTCTTAGTACGATTTTCAGATCTTGGCAAATACCCCCTCCAAGTTTCAAGACTCTACGTTCAGTGGTTCGGCCTCTGCGTTGTCTGTCTGTCTGTCAGTCAATCAAGACTAAGCCTTTTATAAATATTGAGAAGTAGTCTTAAGCGTCGATGACACATGGCTTTTTTACAAGCTGCTTGTTGGCGAGTTTATAAACTAGCGTGTGAGCGAGATAAACGTCGATGACACACGGCTTTTTTACAAGCTACAAGCCAACACGCCAGCGAGTCGTGTGTAAATTAGCCCGGCTTCCTATTTCACATCTTTAAAAGCGGATTGTAAAAACGCCGATAATATTGGGCAATTTTACACGCTACAATTGTAAACGCTGGCTTGTAGCGTATAAACAAGCTGTGTGTCATAGACGATTAAGCGCGAAAACGCTCGTACGAGTGGTGCCACGCGCGTATACGCGCTGCAAAAACAAAACACTTCCGTTTAATACACTTGTCTGAAACCGCTCTAAATAGAACTAATGACTAGGTTTGTTATATCTCTTCCATTATCTATGAAATGTAGGCTATATCGAGTGGCACGTGGCTACTCCGCTATTATTGTTGGCATTTGATCGGCCAAGGTCACGCAAACTAGTTAGCAGATGAGACGTACATAGACTTTACCTATATCAATCAAACTGCTTTATAGTTTACTTAGGTTTCCTAGCATTCCAATGTGTTTTCAAAATCCAATTTTTTTTTGTGGGGGGATCCATTAATTACGTGAGGCTCTCAGGGGGGAGGGGGTCGAGTCAAATCTCACCCAATCTCACGTGGAGGAGGGGGTGATCTCGGCAAATCTCACGTAATTTTTTAACCGCCCGAAAAAGTTAAATGCTGTGAGACTTATTAATCATTTCATTTCAATTATATTTATTTCAATTTATCTTTCATTTATTAAATATGAATAAATATTTTTCAACATTCAATAAATACTTCTTAACAGCTACTAAAATATTTATAAACAGTTAAATAAAATCTAGCTAATGCAATCAAGCACAGATTAACTTATTTATATCAAAAATACATATGTATTTCGAAAAATCTCACCTCTGGTTAGAAGGGTTCCCACCCTTAGTTAGGGGGGTTAAACAAAATCTTACGAAATTTCACTAAGGTCTCCTCTTCGGGGGGTCGAAAAATCACCAAAATTACCTCACGTAATTACTGGATTGCCCCTTTGACGATATAAAAGTTACGTACGCTATGATCCTTTTTTTCTGACATGTTAACCCGTATGTATATACGTGATTTCAAAGACATTTCACATCAAAAATAATTGTATTACAGAGGCGGCTGGGGCATATCCCCCCGAGGCGCGGGCTACACCTTCGGGCAAGACATCTCGGAGACGTTCAACCACAGCAACGGGCTGACCCTCGTCTCGCGCGCCCACCAGCTCGTCATGGAGGGGTACAACTGGTGCCACGACAGAAACGTCGTCACTATATTCTCGGCACCCAACTACTGCTATAGGTGAGTCCACGATACAATAGGCATGACAGCTCTGAGACGTTCAACTACAGAACACGTTTTTGGACACATTCTACACGACAGCTCTGAGACGTTCAACTACAGAACACGTTTTTGGACACATTCTACACGACAGCTCTGAGACGTTCAACTACAGAACACGTTTTTGGACACATTCTACACGACAGCTCTGAGACGTTCAACTACAGAACACGTTTTTGGACACATTCTACACGACAGCTCTGAGACGTTCAACTACAGAACACGTTTTTGGACACATTCTACACGACAGCTCTGAGACGTTCAACTACAGAACACGTTTTTGGACACATTCTACACGACAGCTCTCAGACGTTCAACTACAGAACACGTTTTTGGACACATTCTACACGACAGCTCTCAGACGTTCAACTACAGAAGTAACTAAGTTTTATTCATGGTTTGGTCAATCCGGGCACCTGCCTCGAGCCAGCTCGCTGCAGCTCGGCTCGGGCGCCGCACTCGCCCCGCTGTTACTCTGTCATTTTGTAGAAACTCAAATTTCTGACCGCACAGATACAACGTAGTAGAAAAGTAGTAAGAATATCTGATGTTCCTTTTGTTTGAAAAGAGAAATACCAATTTGTCTTGTTTTGAGTAAACAAAGAAGCAGATGTTGTTTGATTTTGTTTCTTTCATGTCCAGAACCCAATGTTTGGTCTCACGTTATCTGTTTATAGCTTTCATGCGCATAAACTAAATGCAGTTTCAGTTTAGCGGATTACTGCTCGTGTTTTTTGTAGCGCGTATATAATAAGCGACAAACAAGTTGTCCTCTGACTAACCACGTGTCAATGATGCGCTGAACGCAACTCTTAGGTCGAATTGGTTCTGAGTATTTTTGTCACGTGGTTCGCCAGAGGACAAGTTGTTTGTCGCTTAGTATACGCGCGATAAGCCGCGAGAGACGCCTCATGCTACTGAAACTCGCTGGAATAAGCTTAAAGTTTAAAAAAACTGAAGACCCGACTGCGAAATAATTATAAATTTTATAAATTCATTGTCAACGACTTACTATTTATTTAGCTCCAAAAATACGCCATTTTGATATTATTTTTTTAAATCTAATCTAAGAACACGGGTGATTGAGAGGAATCTAACGATACCTTAACAGTCAAATCCATCCAGCCGTTTGGAAGATACGAGATAACCCAGAAATTTACATACATACATACAAGATACGCGCGAAAAACATAACCTTCCTTGGCAGTTGGGTATAAAAAACCGTAGCGTAAACGCCGGCATACGCGCGACACGCTTTTGAAGAGTATATGCTCGACAAAAATACGCTAGTCTGGCACTGCACTAATTCCACATAACACTAAATGTTCATTTGTTTCACAGATGTGGAAACCAAGCCGCCATAATGGAATTGGATGATGCTCTCAAGTATTCATTGTAAGTATTTCTCATTGTCTTATCTAAACGGATCGTTAAATTGTATGCAAAACAATGTATTATGTATTTTTGTTGCATCTTTGTTTTCAAATTTATCCTAATTTTAAAGGCAAAAGTTTTCAAGGATGGATCTATAGATGGATGTTGGCTATTCAATTACACCAAAACTACTAGACCTATTTGGTTGAAATTAGATATGGGTTGGTTGGGTACAGTATATGAGCTAAAAAATAATCTACATTTTATTTCAATGCCACGACAGACAGACAGACAAACAAGAAAGTGACTTAATAAAAACTTGGTAAAATGTTATTACATTTTTTAAACTTACATGTCTAAAATAAATATACTTTATTTACACAACTAATTACTAACTTAATGCTAAAACATAATTAAACTAAAATTACCTAAATAAGTATAAAAATAAAGAATTAGCCTATCTAAAATTACAAATAAAACTCAGAATTTAGGTCACTGTCCACGGGCAAAGTACCTATTACATTTAGTTATGCAGTTAGAAAACTAAACTAAAAAAATCATATTTCAGCCATTTCGAAAATTCTCAAAAATGTTACTAAACTTTTTTTTTGCCCTTATTTAAATAAGACTCAACTTATTTTCCCGAACAATTTTTTTTATCTTATAAACTTAAATGCGTCGAGGGGGAAAATAATGTTCAAAACATCCTATGGCTCATCAAATCACGAGGGAATTTCATTAGGTACTCAATACAGTGAGAAATTATAAATAAAAATAGGTAAATAAATAAATACTAGACTACTACTTCTACTGCACAGACTACTGCGGACTAATACTACTAGACTGGTGAGGTCTACAGCTCAAATAATAATAATAATATAATAATGTTTGGACATTTTACACAACGCCATCTAGCCCCAAACTAAGCAAGATTGTATTATGGGAACCAGAATAACTGATAGAATACTTATATTTTTTTTTTTTGTAAATACATACATAGAATATATAGAAAACACCCACTCACTCACTGGACAAACAACCAATGTTCGTCATTGGTGTTTGTCCTGAAGCAGGAATCGAACCTGCGACACACGGCTTAGCAGTCCAATGCACTTGCCACTCGACCATCTGTGTCAAAGAGCCACTAGTTTATATTCCTTGACATATTTAATGGAATGATTAGAAGCGCAAAGTGATGACACGGAAATTCGTTTAACGATTTCTCCAATCTACTAGCTAGATCTGTGGATATTTAAGTTTTATGACCGCCCATCACACTAGTACATCATCCGTGTGTGTGTGTGTATGTTTCTTGATGTTTGTTTGTTTGTTTGTAGCCTGCAGTTCGACCCTGCCCCGAGGCGCGGGGAACCCCACGTGACTCGGCGGACACCTGATTACTTCATGTAGTTTGCATGTAAGTTGTATTTGTATTTATTTATTTTTCACACCACCTGCTCGACAATATCCAATTACATATCATGCTATCATCAAGGTAAAGCAAAGCATTACCTACCAAGGGAGGTAATGTTGTATGAAACTCCCAAGAGTAATAATGTGATTTGAATTTGGAACGTCAAATTCGTGTGGAAACCCTTGGAAATCTCTTAAGTGAAAGAATGCCCATATGGCATAGTAAAGAGGTTTGTTACTCAAAAAAATTAAAAAGGCGCGATTTCAAAGATTGTGAAACAAAAGACGGTGTTGGCTGCTGAGTTCGGAGCCCTGGAATTTTATTGCCTCGCAGAAGGTGTGAAAAGTAGAGTATGCTCCTCTGGGATAAAGCCTGTCTTCGTCTTGGGTAGCTTGAACCCCTCGCGTCACTCAGGACTCTACATAACAATATGCCACCCGCGACATAAGACACTGCTTTATCCCCTTAGTGCATAATCTACTATTAATCAGAACGGTCACAGACCACTTACGCTAATTAATTACACTAAATAGAGGACTTGGTGGCCGAGTGGATGAGGCCCTTACCTTGCGACCTGATGGTCGCGGGTTCGAATCCCGGTGGCAGTCATGCGTAAATGGTTTTCTTCGGTCGAAAAATCTATATATACATCCCACGTCCTCGCAACGGTGAAGGAAAACATCGTGAGTAAACCGGCATGTCGTAGAACCTAAAGTTCGAAAAAATGTGTCGAGTGCACGAATGGAGCCTCTTCGAGGCGCACTTGAAATCTTTTCACCACACTGGTTCGAAGGAACTAGTGACACGATAAGAAGAACTAATTAATTGTTAATATCACACATAAAAAATATACAGTTCTTGTTAAAATTAAAAGTCATGTTCATAAAATTAAAAATTCATTAAACAATAAACAAAATTATCACAACAAACAGTCACACACTCACACCCCTGCACTAGCATTCCCTGTGTCGCAGGTGGCATGGACACATACAACACATCACAACATCCAAGACCCGAGAACAAACATTTGTGTTCGTCACACAAATATTTTCCCCGGCCGGGGATCGAACCCGGAACACCAAGCTTCATAGGCAGGGACACTATCAACTAAGCCACGGTGTCGTATCACATGTCAATAATATATTTCATTAGCAAAAAGAAATAAGGTAATAATTTGGTCACTACCTAACATATTTATTATTTCCATTCATCACTCTCACAAAACACCAGACACTCTATCATCAGCTTCTTCCATTCATCCGCAAATACATCAAAGTAGTTGAAAAAGTGTTGAAATTTTATAACCGACTCTTCTTCTTCTTTTTTCTTTCGAAACCAGTGTGGTGAAAGGATTCCAAGTGCGCTTCGAAGAGGCTCCTTTTGTGCACTCGATACATGTATTTCGAACGTTTTATGTTATAGACATGCCGGTTTCCTCACGATGTTTTCCTTCACCGTTAAGTATAATCAAGGTTTTACAAAAACCGACTTCAATCGGGCTGTTCTAGTGACCGTAGGCACCATTGAAAAGTCACAAGGAAGCAAAATACGAAATTTTGTTCACGTAAATACTTTTTTTTTTCAGTAAATTAAATATTAAAAACTAAACCGATTTTGATAAAATTTATATGGGTCCAATCTGAAGGTATATCTTTTCAAACAAAAAAAGTTTTTTTCAATCAGTTCCTGAGTAGGGCTTGCATTATCCGTTGATTTTTGGTATCCGGATAATTCGGATAGTAGTAAATCCTATTATCCGGATAATTCAGATAGTATTAAAAAAACCTTAATAATACCAATTAAATCACAATAATGAGATAATTATACGTTTAATAACGTGTTGGATCACTTTCTGAGTACTAACGACTAAAATTAGATAAAAATTTTAAACAAAAAAAAATTGTTACCGACTAAAAAAAATTGTAAAAAAAAACGTAAAAATTTTTTTTTTGAATCCGTATACTTAACTGTCCCTGAATAGCATTAATGACGTTTACTATTTACGAACGGACAAACGAACATGGCGAAACTTAAAGTTTTTTTTGTTAGACTGAAAAACAGTGTTTTAAATAAAAATTACTTATTGTAAACGTGAATGTTTTGCACACAATGCTAAAGTAAATGTTTTTAAAAGTTTAAACCATATTAAAATGGTGTTTTTTTATTTTTTTTTACTATCCGTTTTATCCAAATTATCCGGATACTGTTACCCTCATTATTCGGATATTAAAATGGGGCGGATATCCGGATATTTCGGATAATTTGGATATCCGGATATCCGAATTGCAGGCCCTATTCCTGATGTAATAAACATGAAAAATATAACCCAATTGAAAACTTCCCCCTTTTTCTTGAAGTCAGTGGAATAGCGCGGCGTCTCCCTATTGTGACCTATCCAAATTATCATCTAAATCTAAATTTGTCAAAGTGTAGTGAAATTGCATTAGGCGTCCCCTAGGCCTACAATAACATTGCACAAAATACATATTTATTGTACATTTGTTCAATAAGTTTTGAAAGAAAGAAAGATTCAATATAAACCCTATTCGGTCATTGATTGATTCAGGCGTTACTTTGCGGAAATCCATAAATATTAACAAATAGTATAAATATATTTAGTAATAAATCCGCTTAATTTCTAAACAAAGGTTTTATTAACTTTACTTTAGTTTAATCCTATTCGGTCAATGATATTCCACAATTCGTCATATTGCGCAATATAATTGATCGTCTAGGGGACGCCTAAGTGTTAGTACTTTGACCGCGCCAGCTTTCGTTGAGCTACCTGTATCGTGATTTTAGAACTTTAGAGCCTGTTTGAAACGACAATTGAGATTTGACCTACTTCAACATTTAGGTCACACTGAATATGGATTGACCTGATTGTACTGACCTGGCTCTACCTTCGTCGACCTGAATAGCTATTCAGAAAGCTATAAGCTATCAAATTATAGCAGAATTCCTTTTTGTTTTCGTCGATCTTCGTTTATTTTCAACTATCGAGAATAAACTTAGTAAAGTCCTGTGTAGCACTGTTCTGGTTATGGGTAGGCGTGATCTCTTACCATTAGGTGAGCACTTAGCTAGTCTCGTCCCATGTTTACAACTTTTCATAACGAAAAAAGAACTTAGCAATTGCAGGTCTCTAATTGTTTAAAATCTACATTGTCCTTCAAACCAGAACACAGTAATGCTTACACATTACTGCTTTGCTGTAGAATATCTGGACAGCATCCTGCAGGGGACGCCTTAACATTAAAATGATTGCTTCAAATGTTTTTGTTTGTTTGTAGTAATGTGCTGGTCATGAGTAGACGTGATCTCTTAACATCAGGAGAGCGCTAAACTTGTCTCGTCCGATGTTTACATAACAAAAAAATAACTCAGCAATCGCAGCCCATATGGTCTCTAATGTTTTAAGATCTACAGTGCCCTTCAAACCGGAACACAGTAATACTAACACATAACTGCGTTGCGACAGAATATTTACCCATCTAGACGGCATACTGCAGGTGACGGTAAAACGATTGCTTCAAATGTTATTGTTTGTTTCAGCGCCGCCGTTTATCAAACAGAAGCCGTGTAAGGGCGCGCGCACACGGGTCGCCACGTCGCCGTCTCGCACTCACGCCTTCATTCTATCCAAAATGTAAAACATCCATACGATCGCTCATTTACATCCACAAAAATGCATGTCAACACGTTAGTGAATAATATCTCAATGCATGCTGACTAATATAAATGAGCTTTTCAATGATCGCTTATGCCTAGATCACACGTACCGAGTACTCCGCCGAGACAGTGGCCGAGTACTCGGTACGTATATACATAGCGCCGAGTGCTCGTCTGAGCGAACGTAAGCTTTCACTGTCTCGGCCGAGTACTCGGTACGTGTGATCTAGGTATCAAACCACATTAAGCTTTGACAAGCTATTTACCTTATGTAAAAAATACGGTCCGGTTTTGATTGTGAATTGCGCCTTATTCACTTTTGAAAAGTTACGTATTAGTTTAGGAAAAACGTTTTATTCGGCCGAACGGAATACGGCCCTGTTACACAAACGCCGCATTGTGTGAAAGGGCCTTATTTGCCTAAATTTTCTTTAGATGTGTGGAAGTATTTGTAATCTGTCTTATGTAATCATTAGGGGTCCGTTTCGCGTCTAGACATACTCGTAAATAAATAAGTTCTGATCAAATACTATAGTGTTTCATTGTAGATTTACAACTAACGCGACTCGCACGGTTGTTGAAAACTTGAAACAAAATTGAACCTAGAAATCCTTAAAATTTTAGATTGGGCTACATATTTGAAAATATGAAAAAAAAACCTATGAAGCCAGACTCGAGCATTTTTACGTTCTGTCTGAATTTAGTACTTATCCAATAGAAAGAAGGTATACTATATATTTCAATGCTCGAGCGCGATGCTCCCAGATCGATCACCGACCATTGAATGTGCGCAGGCCATTAGACTGTTTGGGTAAGTGCGGTTTCAGATTAGCGGATTCGCCGCTCGTGTTTTGTTTTGCAGCGCGTGTACGCGCGTCAAGCCGCGAGAGTATGCTACTGACACTCGCTAGAAAAAACCGAGCGTAAACGCCGGTATACGCGCGACAAAAATACGCTAGTCTGAAGCCGCACTATTTATTAGCCCTATTAGCAAATGTTTTTGAAAAGAGTATCGAATTCGCCACAGATAAGTCAACAGTTAGTATGATATTTCGATAAACAAACGAATAATCCTTTGACGGCTTCGGTTCGCTTTCGAAACGAATTCGCTTTTAAAAAAATTGGATAATAGGGAACACGCTTGCCATTGGGAATCAACCAATGAACTACGAGATTGGAAAAGTCATTCTAGTTTATTGGTAGATTTCCCAAGCGTATTTTGTTCATGTTCGCAATATTTAAGGTCCAGCGTAGTCAGTTCATGTATGCGAGGCGGCGGCGTTCGTGCATTTATACGTCATATATGTGTTGTCGCCATTGTTAGGTTCTTGCCTGTTGAGTGCAAACGCCCTTGCGTTATGCTGGTATGTTCATTTGTGGCCCCGATGTGTATCCATTTATGTATCAAAGACACTTAGACTTCATTAAAGGCTTACTATTTGTGACCCGGTAGTTTTATTTCAATTAATCATTGATTGGACATACCACCATAGATTTTGGTGACTAACGCTACATCGGAATATTCAAACTGTTCTTTGCCCTAATTCTATAGATACCCTAATTGTGTATTTTTAGTTCATAGCCAATTTTACGTAGGTACACATTTATTGAAAAGATTGCGGCAAGCATTTAATTTTATGGCAGATTTTAATTATTATTATTTACACAGACTGTAAGTCTAAGAAATTGTATTATTGGTGACCAGTGCAATTTTACTGTCATAGAATGTGCATTTGATTTTGTCTAAATTAATTTTATATTGTGCCACCATTTGACACGAAAATCCATTTTACACTAATGGAGCTTTTTGTATCACATTTCTACAATTTTAGGTAATTGTGTACATACCTAAATGAAATAGATCAAGGCATTAGGTAATTAGTGCGAATATTTTTCCTTCTATTTGTACTCAACACTTAATTTTTTCATTATACTTAAAGGTAAGTATGTATGTTATTCTATAGTTAATCTATCTACAGGATGATTCAGATAAAATACCTGAAGAATAAAGTTTCGCGATAAGTGAAAGTTGTTGAGATGGGTTATGTCATAAGTTAGTGAAATAAGAATTTGTTAGGAGTCCGTATTTCAAAGCAGAATCTGTTTCGATTAAAGTAATAGATCAGTGTTCTGAAAACCTTCAGGATTTTCAACTTGTACGGTTTTCCTTAGTGTTTAGTTGAAAAAATAACATTGTAAGTTAGTCGAGTGCATTCCTAATTTTAATATTTGTTCTGTATGAACTGTGGCTATTGCTTTGTCAGTAAGAACTGCTTAAAAATGTCCTTTCAAAAACCGTACACGTTGAAAAGTCACTTAACATTGGACAGTTTTATTTTACTTTTATCAGTTCCGTACGTTTAGAATCCGAAATTGTAAGTAAAACGTGTATTAAAATCAAGACATTACCCACCAATAACACCTGAAGCCACACGTTATTAAGTAATATGTAAGTTATCAATAAATAAATAAATGAAAAATGTTAAAAAAAATGAAAATATGTATTTCTAGCCTCGATCGGGTGAGAATAGAACGTTATTTGCTTACACTAGTTCGACTCCCGCTTTTCGAGTTTTTCACCCAATCGAGGCTCTGATAAATTTAAAATTAAGGCTTTCTTAGGCGATATACGAATACCGAGACAACTTTTTGTATGCGTCAAGCGTTCATTTGCAAGACTAGAAGATTTGTTCGTACACATTTAACTTTTGGACTGGAACTGCCAATAACTGCATCCGCAAACGGGACGCCAAATACATCTACGGGAGGCTGGCGTCCGTCAGTTTTCATACATTTTGTAGCTGTCGCGCGTGGCCGCTACTCGTGACAACTGACGGACGCCGGCCAGCGGTCGCTGTAATCGGCGACTCTTGCGGGTGCCGTAAGGGCAATAAAACAGCGCACAGAGACTTGAAAGTATCTGAAGTTATCTGGAAGGAATATGTAGACCGAAAAACCGCTACTGCACTACTGCAGATAACTTCAGACCCACAAAGTTTCGGTGCGCATTCATTACAAACGATACTGTTAAAGTATTCTTGCAACATCACCTGTAATCTGTATGCCCGAATAGGATTATTAGGATAATAAATAAAATTAATTAATAATACTGTATTTTATTTTAGTTTACAGAAATAAAACACTTTTATTGGAAAAATAATTTATTTTAAATAATATTTTTTAATCTTATCTAGTACACTTCACCTATAACTTTTTACAATTGTATCTTTGGTGAGTTGATACATAAAAACAAAATTATTTAGCAATTTGTAATAATTATAATTAAAATCGTCTATGAACCTCTCTGTACACCTCTGCCTCAGTAGTACTGTCCAACTAATGCCTAGATCACGTACCGAGTACTCGGCCGAGACAGTTAAATGTTACTTGGCCGAGACTGAAAGCGTACATCACTCGCTCAGGCGAGCACTCGGCGCTATGTTTATACGTACCGAGTACTCGGTACGTGTCATCTAGGCAGCATGTTGTTATTATAAGTACAAAAATATTTATCTCTCACCTAAAATTTTTTGATAAACTAGGTAGGTATAATTTACTAAATTCGATAAGGAATGAATCTATTCAAACGATCACAAATAAACACAGAATTTCACAATTTGTGCATTTGAAAACACAACTACCTACTTATAAAAAACAAAATGAGCATTATTGTCGATATTAAGTACCACATAGGCTTTGCCCAGCGGGAATGTGCAGGCTACATAATTATAATATAACACATAATAAAAAAAATTGGTTGTCAGTAAAGTTGGTTTACGGACGATAGTGTAACGGAACAAGGACCGTTAACGGACAATGACGTCAACGTTTTCGTGCATGAAGCCGGCGTTCATCGATTTATTAGACGTAGTTACGTCAAAAACAGCAAATTACAGTTTGGCTTTGCTAGTCTTATTCAATAATTTTAGAGACAACCATAACATAAATATACATTGATTTTAAATTCCATTACCAATAAAAACATTTATTTTAGTGCGACAAGGCACGATTTCTATATAATAATTAAATTAAAATACATAGATAGCTGTCATAAACATTAATATGAAATCACAATAAATAATTTATGCATATTATGCTCAATAAATATTTTTAAAGCGTTAAAAACGTGATGCATCATAAAATTATCGAAGGTAAAATCTCTAATAAAAAAAAAACTGCACAGATATAAGTAAAGTAAAGTCAACTGAAGTGTGTCAATGGTGCTAAAAATGGGTTTTTATTATTATTAAAAAGCTATCAAAAGTACAGGAAAGTCTGACATCAGGTACTGTATAATTAAACAACAGCACCATTATGGCATACTTTGCTGTACTTTAGATAGTTTTTTTGGTAATTTTAAAAAGTCGCAATTTAGCCCCTTTGACTCATTTACCATAGTTAACCTTAATTATAATAAAATTATTTAAAAAAATACTTGCCCGGCTTTTATTTGGATGCATAAAATTATTTATTTTATTATTAGATACATTAACTTACATGAATTTTCATGTGTGATACTGTTGGAAAATTGTACTAAGAGTGGTCAAAAGAATAGAATATAAGTTCTTAAAACTACAATTGTTGATAACAACGCATAAAACATCAGTTTAAAACAATGTTTTTAAAACAGAATACCTAAATTAATAAGTAGCAAATCTAGGATTCTCAAATGAATTAAGCTAAATTTTGATGCGGTGACATTTTTGTACAGGAATTAAGTAAATATAAGTACTAAGTACATTAAGTTTCTTTTTTACATTTCGTAGGTAATGAAAAAGCATCTACGTAGGTACAGTCAACAGCAAAATAAGGTTGTTCCTGCTTGAATTTTAACCTTTGTAATTATTTAAAGTTCTTCATACCTACATACATTTTCTTCTGTGAACTATTAACTAGCTGGCGTGAGTAGTAAAATATACTATACCGTTCACTGTAAAAATACACTTAGGTATGTACTTAAGTAAGTACTCGTGAAGGAGGTGATTTGTGGTAATTTCAATAAGTGCTTACTTACACGAGTCATAATCGTGAGTCTGTGCAGGAGTATTAATTACATTTATAAGTATCTTAGGTATTCTTTGTAAGTATTTTTATGCGCAAGCGTATGCTCACGACTTGATACTATGAAATTGACATCAGATATTAAACAAGGTCGGTCTAAATATTGATTGCAAAATAGGAGTGCGTTTGGTTCTTGTAGTTTCATCTTGACATTGAAACATCGTACGAATAAACACGTTCATTTGTGCGTTTATAATCTACCTGAGATTAGATAAATTTGTCTATTATTATATTTTAAATTAATTTTACCTACCTACATAGCAAAATAAACTAGTAATTGCTTAATAAACCGGTTATAGACAAATAAACCAACCCTTGCCAAAAAACCGGATATTGCCAAATAAACCGGCCATTGTAAAAAAAAACGGCCATTACAAAAAAAGAATTGCCTAATATATCGGAAAAATTGGAACTAGATTTTAGGGAACTTAAAAAAACGAATGCCCTCCTATTTTGCCCCATTCGTCTCTACTCGGGAGACTTTCATCCCGGTATCTAACTGTAGCAGCTGCTTCATGAGTTCGTAGGTGGAGAATGAGGTGGCAACCATGGGGATGGCGCGGAGGTAATTGATGCTCATGCCGCGGTACAGGCCGCGGGGAATGCCGTGTGCTCGCGGTATATCAGCCGTAGGGTTGACACCATTCCCATACTGGCCATATTAAACCAGTTTTTGCCAAAAAAAATAGCCATTGACAAATAAGCCGGAAAAATGGAAGTAGATTTTAGGAAACTTAAAACTAACGCCCTCATATTTTGCTAGCAACACTTGTTCATAAAACTCAGGAGACTTTCATCCCTGAGTCTAATTATTATTAAGGAGCTGTTTCATGATCTCGTAGGTGGAGAACGAGGTGGCAACCATAGGTATGGCGCGGAGGTAATTGATACTCATGCCGCGGTACAGGCCGCGGGGAATGCCGTACTCGCGGTATATCTGCCGCATGGTTGACACCATTTCCATACTGGCCATATTAAACCAGTTATTCAAAAAAAATATAGCCATTTTAGAAGAAGAAGAAGGTAGGTATATGCTGTGGTACAGGCCGCGGGGTATACCGCTCTAGCAGTATATCAGCCGCAGGGTTGAAACCATTCCCATACTGGCCATATTAAACCAGTACTGGCCAAAAAAAATTGCAATTGCCAAATAAACCGGAAAAATTGGAACTAGATTTTTATGAAACTTAAAACTAACGCCCTCCTATTTTGCTAGCAACAATTGTTCATTTAGCTCAGGAGACTTTCATCCCGGTATCCAATTGTAGGAGCTGTTTCATGAGCTCGTAGGTGGAGAATGAGGTGGCAACCATGGGAATGGCGCGGAGGTAATTGATGCTCATGCCGCGGTACAGGCCGCGGGGAATGCCGTGCTCGCGGTATATCAGCCGCAGGGTTGACACCATGCCCATACTGATCACATAAATGAAATAAAGCTATAATTCATCTGTGACGTGTGTGATTAAAAAAAAGGACATCAAACTGAAGAAAAATAGGAAAATTTAATCGTTTGCACACTATCACACGCTGGAGTCTTCAAGTCATAATCAAAGGGTGGATGGAATATTTGAAACCAATTACCTATGTAGCCATTATAATTGAGAACTTGTACACATTTCATTTCATTTCGTTGAAAGGCATCCGGTGCCAGTTATTCTGACGCAAAACAGTAATGTGTTAGCATTTCTGTGTTCCGGTTTGATGGGCAGCTAGTTAATTACTGGGCTTTCGAGACATACCATCAATATTTCTGGAAATGGACGAGCACTATAGCAGTGTTGCACCTGTCTATGTATATGAATAAATTTCAAATTCGTGTGTAGCACTGTCCTGGTCCTGGGCAGGCGTGATCTCTTACCATCTGGAGAGCGTTTAGCTTGTCACGACAGTTTTTTACATACCTAATAAATAATGATGAAACTTAAAAGTTGAAGTGAGTTACATAGGGTCTCTAATTTATAATTTAGGCAGACTCTTTGTTAGGTTAAATAAACCTGCTTTAGATAAGTAACTTCTTATGTCACTCTGTGGTCATTATTAGCAATGTAAACATTTACCTACTATTATGAAACACCATTATAATCTTCCACAAACACAGTAACATAGTTAAATCGAGAGTAGACAAAAGCGTAGTATATATTTACCGCGGCATGTGCTCGACATATATCAGGCGCAAGTCATATAGATATATAGCCATATAGGTATGTTAGCTTGTTAGCTATATAAGATCCACCATAGTAAATGAAAGATTATTTACATAAGTTTTCCCAAAACATAATACAATAGTTTAACGAAGAGTAAACATAACCTTTATATACCATTTTAGTTGTATCGGAATTAATAAGAGTGCTTGTTTTCTGTTGCTAGTTTTAAAATATCGTCACATATTACTAGAACATAAAATAAATATTAGTTATTGCACCAACCTTCTACAAGTGTTGCCATCACCACATCAGATATGCAATCAAAGTAAAGAATATTAGTTAACAATACCTATATAATATAACATAGCAGCTAGAATATAGCCAGGGACCTATTCTGTTAATACCAAACTTAAATGAAGATTTAAGCAATCAATTTCACCACACTGGTTCGAAAGAACTAGTGACACGATAAGAAGAAGATAGAGTTTTAGAGTATTTATAAAATCATTCAGTGGTTGTAGAAATTAGGCTTAAATTTAAGGCCCAGAATCCTGCGCGCCGCTATCTCGCTCGCAATTTGTAGGTACATTTTTGAAAATATAAATTGACTGAGTATAAATCTCAAAAAGTGGGCACAACAGTTTTTCCAATCTCATTCGCTCATGATTAACATCAAAACAAAAAAATACCTATACTCAAAGGATTATTCCCGAAATCCCCACCAGTCATCCCCACCGGTGGGGACTTTGGGAAAAAAGTCTCTAAATCTTCACTAACACCAACCACCAACCGCAGTGGAGATTTCGGGAATATTTTTATCTCTTAATCCCCACTATTATGAACAATAAACATATTATCTCAAATAATAAATATCTTAAGTAACTTATTTACGGTGGAAATGATTGCCTGTGATGGTAATAAAATATATCCAAAGATGTGTATTATTTGATATATTATAATTATGTTCATTGTTCATAATAGTGGGGATTTCGAGACAAAAATATTCCCGAAATCCCCACTGCAGTTGGTGGTTGGTGTTGGTAGGGATTTAGGACGCTCCACTTTTTTTAAATTTACTCAGTCAATTTATATCTTCAAAAATGTACAAATTTGCGAGCGAGATAGTGGCGCGCGGGATTCTGGGACTTAAGTTTGATAAGATTCAGTTTGGTGCTCAGAGAATAGACCCCATTGTGCAGTGATAAAATTATTAAAGCAGAAATATTTACCTACAGGTAAGTGCTAATATAAATAATAGGAAAGTGCAGGAAAAAATCCCGGCCAAACTTTATTTCAGCTATATGCATAAATAAAAAATAAAAAGGGGTATCCTACTGACTGACTGACAGACAACGCTGATTCTTCGTAAGTGGATACCTACAATCTACATACAGGCGAGCCGTATGTAGCGTGTCTATGCCCGGCGCAGACTCGCTTACCGGGAACTGTGAGGACTAGTCAGCCTGGATTACATGTACTTTACCCGTATTTCTCAGTCTTTGGATCGATGCAGGTGAATCGCATAGAGCGTGCCTATTCCCGTCGCAGACTAGCTTACCAGGAACTGTGAGGACTAGTCCACCTGGATTACATGGTACTTAACTCGTCATTCTGTTTTTTGACCCGTATAGACAAGTCGTATGCAGCGTGCCTAAGTGCCTATGCCCGTCGCAGACTAGGTTACCGGGTACCGGGAACTGTGAGGACTAGTCCGCCTGGATTACATGGTGCTTAACCTATATCTCTGTTTTTGGCTCTACACAGACGAGTCGTATGCAGCGTGCCTATGCTTGTCGCAGACTAGCTTACCGGGAACTGTGAGGACTAGTCATCCTGGATTACATGTACTTTACCCGTATTTCTCAGTCTTTGGATCCATGCAGGCGAGCTGCATGCGGCGTCGCGTAACATCGAGTGGATACGACACCGACTGCGCTACTGCACCCGCTAGTCCGCCGCAGACTAGCTTACCGGGCACCGTGAGGACTAGTCCGCCTGGAATACATATTGTATTTTTTAGTCTTATTACTAAAGATTCATTAATCTGATTGCTATTATCTTATTTCACTAAGTCCTCACATTGTAATTTCACCATTATAAAATTTATTGTTCAATCAATCAATCAATTTATTTTCCAAAAACACAGATTATTGCACAATGATTCACAATGGACCCCGCACTAGGGCAAGCCTGTATCGTGGGAGTCCTAAATCGATTAATTAACAGAGAGATTAATTGTTACAAGGTTGATAAATCAAATTAAGACAAACGAAATAAGCATGCGAGCCAGAATATAATGTTGACTAATGCATGCTATTCTCTCCAATTGCACACCTGCTCTGGTAAAATATGTTGTCTAAAATTATTAATGTAACATCTTCATGTTTACGCAAATAAATGAACTTTATATTTAAATTTAACAAATAAATGATCTAATCTAATATCTTACCAGTGTTCCTCTCGCACTTCCTGCAGAGTGATGTGGGCAGGTACTTCATACAGAAGAACTTGAGGTACTCGAAGCAGTAGAAGCTGAAGCCAGCGTACGGAACCATGCCCACCAGCGTCGGCACGAAGCCGCGGTACAGCGCGCGTATACCGCCCTCCTACACAGACATGTATACACCACCAATTTTTAATTACCAAATAAATTAAATTTGGATTTCTACAAAATGGCGGAGTGAAATAGTTACATTACCGTTAGAGGCGCTGGTAGAGACACAAATGACATGACATCCGCAATATTGCAGGCAACACCTGGTTTAGATTCGCACAGCACAGTCGATATCAGCATTTAATGGCGGAGGCATATGCCCAGCAGTGGGCTGATAATGGCTGAAGATGATGATTATTATTACCATGCTATATATATATTCTACATACAAAGCATTGGTCAGTCCAAGCCTTAGATCGAAAAGTCTGGAAGGAGGAAAGGGAGGTCTCTGCCCTTCGGTGGGATATTACGGGCTCAAAATAATACTAATATATTCTACTCGTATTAAAAAACAAATAAACCTATGTTGTTCTATTATGATAAGCGCCAAACAAATTATCCTCTGGCGAACCACGTGATAAAGATGCGCAGAACCAATTTGACCTAAAAATTGCGTTCTGCGCATCTTTTTTTTATATATTTATTTTATTATAGAGGGTTTAATCAACAAGATTATGTCACATTCAAAGTACAATAAAAAAAAATGTCAATAAATCACCTCCCTCGTCTTAATCTGCGCATCTTTGTCACGTGGTTCGCCAGAGGACAACTTGTTTGTCGCTTAGTATACCAACGTACCGTTTTGAACATGGTGGTAGCGGCGTGCACAATACCCGTGTATCTATGTTGCCCTGTGATTTGGAACGCGAGACGCGCCCTGATGGTGTCTAGCGGGTATGTGAGGGTTACGGCGGTAACTCCAGCGCCCGCGCCGGCAACAAACTTGTCACCGTGCTGGATCCACGGGATGTTGAATCCCATTAGATACTGGAATGTAATACAGGCTGTTGTTTAGGTACCACCTGATACTCGCAGCTTCTACTTGAAGATAACGAGTTATTTGGAGCGCGAGGCGCGCCCTAACAGTGTCTAGCGGGTATGTAAGGGTTACGGCGGTAACTCCTGCGCCCACGCCGGACACAAACTTGTCACCGTGTACTGAAATACTTATAATACAGGCTGTGGTTTACTAGCAGATACCCGTAGCGTCTACGTGAAGATAAAGAGGAGTTATTAGGAACGCGAGGCGTGATGTCAATATTGGTGTTTTTATAGGAACACTGTTATTCATCTAGTCTCGACGCATCTTCCGTCAAATGTGCAAACATCCTAAGCCCAACAAATTCAACAAAATTCTACAAATGGGTATAGGAAAAGTTACAAAACACCGTTACCACAAATTATTGGGTATGAGTGGCATTTAAAAGGTTGGCCGCCTTGTCTCAGACACATAAGGCCATTAGCAACTGTTTTTCCGGTTTTGACTTTAGTGGTTTACGTGACGATGATGAGTGGTGAAAGATCACTGGACACTTTCTCATTTCTCATTCTCATTCTCTGTCATTTGTGACCTCTCTGAGGAGCTCATAAAAATGATATGTGACTTATTTTATGGCATTATTCGCTATAAAAATGCAAGTTATCTGTCCCTATAACTCGAAATAAGTAACTCGAAATCCGTGGGATTTTTACTGGGTACATATTTTCATTTTCTGATTAGTCCTGAAGTCCCCTCACCCGCAGCTAAAGGATTATCCACTCATTACGCCACACCCTGTATAAATTTTCGATCGAGTTTTGGTGTCAATTAATTTTAATTTTTCGACGTAGGTTTTTTTTTTTTTTTTTTTTATTAATTTAATATAATTTATTAATTAAATTAATTGTATGTTTGTTTAAAAACTTGGGTTGCAGAAGTTTAGAACTCTACTGCAGCCGAAGATAAAGGTGTTGTAACAAAAGCTTTAAGCCTATCTTCATCGTTCTCACAGCTGGGACTCAGTCGTATTCTCGGCCAGGAGATTTTAAAAGGCCTGCGCATATTTATCTATCGTATTGACAAGTATGTAGGTATTGTACGATATTTGCACTTGAAATTCTACGCAAGTTCGAGGCCGCATTACGAATTTATAATGCTCTTTTTGCTGCGTCATTTACGAAGGTACGTGATGAGGTCTCAGTTATTCAGTGTATCGAATAACAAGCTTAAAGTTCTCGGAATTTAAAGTCTATACGTTTAGTAATTTAGTCTGTGCTGTAGTCAGTCTGTCAGTCAGGTCCTAGCCTTTTTATATATTGATGATTTCTTTGCGCCAATACCCAACACAATATGTAAATGTTGGTAGGTACACATAATTATTTATGAATTATTTTACTAAGTATAGGTCTTATCTATGTATGTAAATAGGTAGATAGATATTTGGTGCTTCGTCTAAACTTCAAGGTTATTTAAGATTACAACTCAGTTCTTGATTGTATTTAAGAATTATGTGAATCTTCGCACGATTAATCTTTATCGCCAACATAAGAGTATGCAAAGTCATTATTCAACACCAACAGAGTTAGGGGATAAATCGCTAATACCTAAATAAATTAAGTGCATGGGTGTGTGTGAATAGGTACTAAGCATCGCGAGACAAAAACCAGGAAAGAAGAGGTTTCCTTAGTTTCATTTCAATAATAATTATATTATTATTATTTATTTCAGGCAACTTAATATTAATTACAGAAAAGCAATAGGTCCATAGAAATATATACCTTACAGACATACGTAACATAGGTAACAATAAACATTAAATACACAATACAATATAGTATATTTTTTCTTCGTCGACGCCATCCTGTAGCGACGGAACACGACCCCGGCAGGCCAGAAGTCAGGTGCGAGGAACGTTTCCTTGTGCTTAGCTGGTACCTCCATCATGAAGGACTTGAAGTTCGTAGTCCGAGTAGAGTCCAGCTTTTTAATGAACATAGACACAGACAGATGCTAAGTAGACACTGCTGCGATTGCTAATTAATTTAAACACAATAATATTTTATGAAAGCGAGGATGTGATAAACAGGTTGATATAAAATTCAGTATGGGATGAGCAGACAAATCCTGGATTCGGGTCCTAATGATCCTACTAGGATACTGTAACACGCCATCCATCAACCCAGGGACCTGCTCCGCTATTTTGGGGAGCTGGGCTGACTGGGGTACAAATAGCGGCACGAAACTTTAGCGCTGACCGTTATTGCGCAGAAGTAAAAACTGTAAAAAGTAAGGTACCTGAGGGGGACTACACTTACAATAACCATGCGCAGTAACCCCACCCGCGTATCTTTCAGCGCTAGACTTACGTGCCGCTACTTATAAAGTTGGTTTAACAAGGGGTCAATACACAAAATACACGAATACGAAATACACCCCACTGCGGGACGTCAGTGCAGACCATTTGCAACCCTTTACCCGGAGTTTTGGCAGGAGCGTGAGAATGACGTGGCAATTACATACCTACTATTTTGTCTGAATCTGGACTGTTATAAACTGCTATATTTACAGTTTGATATAAGTAGGCATAGGTGTTTGATTCCTTACCTTTTTGTAAATCTCGAAGCTAGTAAACTGTGTGGCAGCATAGGGAAATATCCGGACCATCTGCGCCCCGTTCCCCTTGTACAATGCTATGAGTGATTCATGCTTCACGATGGCCGCCAGTCCTCCGAACACTCCGTGATGCTTGTAGTGGGCTGATTGGGCTTGGAGTAGGATCTTGATGCGGTCTAGAGGTGCCACCGTTGTCTTAGCACACATGCCAGCCACGCCTGTGGGAGATAAAAAAATCAATATAATTTATTCACAACCTCAACGCCATAGGGAACATCACTATCTTAAAGCATATACCTATAATTGTTGAAACCGCACAAAGTAAAATAAACTGGATTCTGTAGTACAGTTTATAAAAACTTACACAGGAAACAGAGACTATTTCGACCACTACTTTGTATAATATAAACAATTTTCTATTTTTATATAGAAATGGAGATGTTAATGATTATCTTTGTTATTATGTCACACTTAAAAACTGAATGAAATGGGCTGTGACATAGTTATGAAAGTGAAAAAGAATATTTTATCACATTTTCCACTGTAGGTACTACAAAGCCCTAAATAAAGCATTTAATAGAAATCCTTGCTCTCGAAATCTTTATTATTCTGAAATTCTCTTGTTATTTATAGGATAATTTTTGTACAATAATTATGTATTTTGCAGCGAAATAATGGAGTACTTACCTATTCTAAATATTTAATAAGTATAACAAGACAAGTTAGGATTAGAAGAATATCATAGATTTTATGTTATTTAGAAAATAGACTTCATTCTGTGTTTATTTTCTGGATATGTCTGATTTAGTCTAAGAAATTGAAACATTCATAAAACTTTCATGTGTATTTAAAGAGTGATGAAAGGATTACTCACCTCCAGCCAGAAGATTCTTGAGAATAAAGTCAAGATCATTCTTCTGTTCCATCTTGAGAGCCATTTTTCTTACCAATTATTTTACTATCATATGTGTGAAACATATGATTATGCCAGATTCACAAAATATTTATTTAGTAATTAGAACAGTCCACACCATGGTTCGCTTTCGAAATTCGAATTAATTTATTCAAAGCACAAGCAGACAGTGGGCTACTGAACATAACTCATTCATACACTTGGCTACGCGGACGAGTACCACTTTCACCAACAATACAAACAGAATACAAGTTTTTAAGTACGATGAGTAAGTGATGGTATGCGCCTCGGACCGCCACGACTCAACTAGCGGCGAAATGAACGGTTTCCCTTTGCTTCGTCTCTCAAACTTGTTTTTTGTGTGGAATACAATCAGCTGTTCTTACAAATGTTTACAGGTGGATTGTAAAGTCTGCTTCGAGAAATATATCACAAGTTTAGTATAGGAACTGGAGAGAAAAGTTAAGGCTTTATTCTGATTCATATTTTATAACAACTTAGCGTATCTTTCATTAAACTTTATGGTGTTTTGCTATCGTCGAACGAAAATTACATCAACTTTCCAATCCAAACCAAAAAAATCAAATGTGAACTGACACTGACAGACACCACCGATTAACCAATTGTTAAGTATGACAGTGACTGAATGAAGCATGACTGTTTTTAACGTCAAAAAAGGTTGGTTCCAAATATTGTTATTAGATATGGCAGCATTGAAATATTTAGTCGGCGTTTAGCGGGAAAAACTTAAAAAATATTTATTTTTTCGTACCATGGATTTATTTTATTCAACCAGCACAGCTTAGTCAATGACAGGATAAATTAAAAATCTAAGTTTTGCATAATTCAAGCCATGTCTGCTGTTGCGCAATAAAAGGAAACACAATCCTCATTTTCATCGATTTTGCTTTATGAAGGTCACCTTGAATGAAATACAAGGCATGCTACGTGCGAAAGCTCAAACAAGCCGGCAAATATTTTTCTAAGAACTTGAGCGCGTGCTATTTAACATGTAGGTAGGTACTTTTGGGAAGTATTTATAAAGTAAGACTTTTATTGAGGACAAAATTTAATAATTGAGTCAGAACGTTTCACCATGTTCTGACTATATTGCATCGCAGTTCGACTCAGACGGGCAGCCTACTCGTATGTAGGTAGAGTCAACGCACAGTGTACGCTGTACGGAAGAGTTCAGTCTTTGAGTTCAGTTAACGTTAGAAGCTTGCGGTTGCTCCCGTGTAAACGAAGCTTTTGTGAAGAGCGTAAATTACTTTTATTTTTGAATCTCAAAAAATTGTGTGTGTACTTCCTAATAAAATAATAAGTAATAAAAATTGAATATTGATATTTCAATTTATTAGAGAGAAAATGGATGTACGGGCTAAAGGAAATGTTTTGGGAAGTGAGTACTTATCTGTAGTATTTTATTTACCTCTAGGAAGTACCTACTAGTAACTTAAAAACAAAAATTTTTAAGAAAAACCTCAGCAATTTTAATAATTCTCAAGAAATTTCTAGTATAGGTAGGTAGTACTTACCACATGCAGTTTAAAAACTACTCACTATATCGGTACCTAAGTACTCAGTCTTTTCTGTGTTATTTTACACACAAATGGATTATAGAGAGTTTAAACTAAATAGAGAAGTCTTCTAGCTAAGCTAGTAGAGTAGGCAAAGAGAGAGAGAGAGTTCGTAAGTTTTAAACTCATCGCCTTTTTTAAAATTCAAGTTTCATATTTTTTTTAAGGGCGATCTATGAACATATAAACACCGAATCAATCTAATTTAGGGTTTCCAACAAAAAATCCTAAAGTAACTACTTAAATTCCCAGCCCTAATGCCCAAACAGGTGTCCTTGAAGTTTTGGAGGTCACAGTAACGCTCGACCCTAGTTCATACTGACTGAACCACTATCGTTATCAGCTAAGTTCCTGTCTTATTTTTCGATGTTGCATTTTAAATAACAATGAAGTGTTAGTCCCAACGCTTATTGTTAATTAAAAAATAACAGGAGACACGTCCCCTGCAGGATTAAATATAGATATGTAGGTACTAAATTGTCTACTGTGCTGGATATATTCTGGTTTGAAGAGCGATTCATATTGTTTATGCTACATTTCTAGGACCAACAACGCTGTAAATCCGCCTTCCAAATATCATCGACGCCGCAATCGTTATAATTTTTTTTATGAAATCCATGAATTTATTAATATAATTGTTGCACTTTTAGTAACATTTTTTTTATGACATTTTGCTTCATATTTTTTTCTATCTTATTAAGATTTTACTTTATTCGTAGTTCGTACGTAATACGTTCAGTCATACATGGTCATAATATTCGTAGGTATAAATTTACTCACTCATATCTAATCATTTGATATGTTACCCTTTTAGGAATAATGACCTATGAACTAATGTAATCTTTGCTCGGGTCGCGGTGGAAACAATTCAAGAATTTATTTTGGTGTGTTTGGATATGACTTACTTATAAATAAATATGGTTTTAACCGTTATACATACGAAGTTTTATGTTATTTAAAAATAAAAATAAAAAATCCCCCTCAACGGGGAGGTCGAGTCCAGGTTAAGTTGGCAGTTATACCTTCCCTTCCCATCTGCCTCTAACTTTCTCAGACCCGTTTGGTTTTTCCGTTGGGAGTTCCCCTGCAGGATGCCGATGGTTACCAACACAGTGCCGATATTCTGCCGCAAAGCAGTAATGTGTTAGCATTACTGTGTTCTTGATTAAAGGTCACTGTAGCTATTGAAATTACCTGGTTTTCGAGACTGACCAACAAAATGTCTGAAAGTGGAGGAATACTAATAGCCGTGTTGCACCGGGCTATGTAAATCAAAGTCCGGTTAAGCTCTATTTTGGTCATGGGCAGGCGTGATCTCTTAGGTACCATCAGGAGAACGTCTAGCTCACAGCCATAGATCTAGAATCTATATCTGTAGTCTAGCTCATCTCGTCAATTGTTTGCATAAAAAATATACTTAGGTACCTAGAAATGTATCATAATTCTTACCTCAATGCACAGGCCAATAAAACACGGTGGATTTGTTGATTTCATTATAACAAGGATAATTCAACATCTATGTGGGAAATTACTCAATCATAATGCGAGTTTTAAGTATACCATACGTTATATTATTGTATTTACTTTATATATGATACGAACCGGTGGCAATGTGATATTTCAATAGAAAGGTCACAGTGTAAGCTATGCCTACCCGCCTACCAACTCATTATACTTACTTAAATAGTTTCTCGTAGAAAGATACAGAACATTTGTATTAATTTATTTACTTTAACTAGAACAGCTTACACCAATTATACTATTTAAAGATAGTAACATAAAAGTCATTAACATCATCAAATAAATAATTAAAAAAATATAAATAAAGTACCTAACTAAATAGGTATGTAAATAATGTTTTGGGTGATTCCAAAAAAATACTTGTACCTATGCTTATTGAAATACAATTTTATAGACTTGATTTTATAAAATAAATAAAAATATTTGGATAGGTAGGTAGGTACCTATTATTTTTGTGACGGAAAAAAAAACCTATTATTTTGTTGGATTTAAATAATTGTAAGAAAGTTAAATGCTTCTGGGCATCGAACATTTTGCTCCAAAACAAAACCCCTAAGTATTTTCTACTTTCCAGGATTCGTGCCAGCCCGCTACATCCTAGCAGTGCTGGGTTCAATCGGCATGGCCATCGTCTACGGGCTGAAGGTTAACCTCTCAGTCGCCATGGTGGGCATGTTGAACTATACGGGCATCGACGCACTGGGCAACAGCCCTACCGTCAACACATCACGTGTCGACGAGGAGCAGTGTCAGGGAGATACTCTCATTGAACCTGTAAGTTCAAAACTCTGTCTGTCTAGTCCAATGTAATTGTTATGGTCAGTGGTGCCAGTGCAAGATCTCTACCGATATGTACATCACATGTCGACAAGGAGCAGTGTCAGTGAGAAACTCTCAGTGAACCAGTAAGTTCAAAACTCTGTCTAGTAATCTAGTTCAATGATTAAATGCTATTATCCGTGGTGCCATAGAGTGGGCATGTTGGAATACACGGGCAACAATGCACAGGGCATGATCTCTACCCATATACATCACGTGTCGGCGAGGAGCAGTGTCAGGGAGAAACTCTCAGTGAGCCTGTACAATGCACAGGGCATGATCTCTACCCATATACATCACGTGTCGGCGAGGAGCAGTGTCAGGGAGAAACTCTCAGTGAGCCTGTACAATGCACAGGGCATGATCTCTACCCATATACATCACGTGTCGGCGAGGAGCAGTGTCAGGGAGAAACTCTCAGTGAGCCTGTAAGTTCAAAACTCTGTCTAGGCCAATTTAATTGTTATGGTCAGTGGTGCCATAGGGTGGGCATGTTGGAACACATGGGCATAAATGCACTGGGCAAGATCTCTACCGATATACATCACGTGTCGGCGAGGAGCAGTGTCAGGGAGATACTCTCAGTGAGCCTGTAAGTACAGCCCAATTCAGTTATTCAGCGTTATTACGGAACATATGCAACAGCTAAAACATAAAAATAGTAGATTATGCACCAAGGGAATAAAGCAGTGTTTGTTTCACAATCTTTGAAATCGCGCCTTTTTTATTTTTTTGAGTAACAAACCTCTTTACTATGCCATATGGGCATTCTTTCACTTAGAGATTTCCAAGGGTTTCCTCACGAATTTGAGGTTCCGAATTCAAATCACTTTACTGTCTTGGGAGTTTTATAGAACATTACCTACCTCCCTTGGGAGGTAATGCTTTGCTTTACGTTAAGATTGCATATTATGTAATTGGACATTGTCTAGCAGGTGGTTTGAAAATAAATGTATTTACCAATTACTGTTTTGATATTCTGGAAGGGACGAACTAAGAATATATAAACAACCGCATTCTACAAAATCTCGTCAGACTATTCAAATAAAGCGGTGTTTGCCCTTTGGTCCCGAAGTTCAACTAAACTATTATCTTCTCTGTGCCCCAACTTTATCGCCTGCATTCTTCCAGACAGATGCATTTTTACTACGTTTTTGGAATAGGCCATAAAAAGGTCGTTTGTTGCACGTGTGTTTATTTTACATCGCACACAAGGCTGGACTTAAAATGTACCTACATGTTTCTGGTTGTATGGTCGGACGAAAAATGTATTTATTGAGTTAAGTAAATAATACGTATCGTCGATTGTACATATAACACCTTTTCGAAACAATTCAGTTCATCACCTAATAGAATAACTGAGAAAGACGAACTACAAATTAGCTTTAAGTACCTAAACTAGGTATTTGCTAGCTTTCGCTGCTTGCTTTTTTATTAGTTTCTTACAAGTAAACAAAACAAGTATCCACCCACTCTACTATCTCTCTCAAAATTAAAACGACTTGACGCCAAGTTTACGAAGGTAATTGGTTTAAATTCCCCCACGGTAAGTAAATAAATTTAAGGGTAATCCTCAAATTGATTAAAAATTTATACGTGTTTTAAAATTAACCCTACTAACTTAAAAACACGTATAAAATCTAAATTAAAGTATGAAACCTTTCACTTTTTTTGTTGACGAAATCAAAACATGGACGAGACGAATAGTGTGAAGAAATTACTATAATACGGCGTACTTTTTGAGTATTTGTTCAAAACATTTTGTATGGAATTCGGATTTGAGGATTAGCCTTAAGTTTTTCATATTGGTGTAAGTATTTCAGTTCGAAGCATCATGTTTGGCCTTCTGGAGTTTCTTCGTTGTTTACAGTTTTTGCAATTAGGTTGCTCGTAAACTGATCATTTTACGATTGTCATTTATTATTTAATAATATAAAGTAGGTACAGTCAGCATCAAAAGTTGATGACCCCATTCAGATTTTTAAAATGATCGCTTTTTTCGTCTATGGCTTAGGTTCCCTTCCCTCTGCTGGTGTTCCTCTGACTCAGGCTTGCTCTCAGCTAGGGTAGCAAATGGGTCCCAATGCAGATTGGCAAATGTCACATGCCATAGATTTTTTTTTCTCCGTATGACCTTAGGTTTCAGACCAGCGTATTTCGTTCACGCGCTTACGGGCGTAAACTTCAAAAGCGGCATTTTATACCGGCGTTTACGCACAATTTTTTCTAGTGTCAGAGTCGACTCTCGCGGCTTGTCGCGCGTATACGCCCTGCAAAAAACAATACACGAGCGACGAATCCGTCCGGTTAATCCGCTAAAACCGCTGAAACCGCACTTACGAATACGCTGTTTTCCTAGATTAGATAAATACTTAAGTACTAGGAAAATATTTAATAGTAGCTCGGTTCTGTCTTCGAAACTTTCAAGACCTCAGATTCTACCCAAAAGCCCTCTTGCCGATTGAAATAGCCGACCTTAATTCTGGTCAAGATTGCGGATATTTCAGTTGGAATTATTCCAAAATGCCAGTTAATTCTGGAGAATTTTAACGACGTCATAACAATAACATCGATATAAATGACCTAAATGCGTTTTCAAATCACAAGTGATGGGTTACCAATTGAAATTGTGCCTACATGAGTACTTTGTTGACGGCATTACATTTAGTCCACGCTTTTTTCTTGAAAATGCAAGGTTATCGCGAATTGATGAATGTGTTTTACTCGTAAGTAAACTTTTTATTTATAAGTATTCTTATCTTGTTAACAAGGGTCACAATGTGATACCCAGCTGAGGTGATCAGGAGTTGCTATTATGCCTCTGTATACTCTCTCTTTTAGTATGGCGGAGATTTGTGGGGACTTACTGCGGACTGAAAAAAAGAGCCCCTCAGCCATCTCCTCCGTCTTTTTACTGGGGATTTAAATGACTTTCTTCGTTATCATCATTCAAGCAGGCAAAGGCTAGAGTCTAGTTAGTGATTTGCTGTTTCTGTCGTTGTGTTGACTCTTTTTTTCCTTTGAGGCTCATGCATGAGCACTGGATAAAATTATATTTCAATTTCAGGAAGCCGATGGTCCCTTTATCTGGTCTTCAGAGATCCAAGGCATTGTCCTGAGTTGCTACTTCTGGGGATACTTCGTTTCACAGATACCTGGTAAGAATAAGACAATCTATCATAACCAGTGACCAAAATGAAGCATAGAACGATGTTTTTAGTTGTTTCTCTTAAACTTCTGCTACACCTTGGGAAGTGAGCTTACCCAATGTTCTGCTTTTTCTAGGTGCAAGAGTAGCAGAACTGTTCTCAGCGAAATGGGTGATGTTCTTCAGCGTAGCTATCAACGTGGTGTGCACTCTACTCACTCCTGTGATGGCTAAAGCACACTACATCGCAGCTGTGTTTATGAGGATTGGAGAGGGCATTGGAGGGGTAAGATACTGTACAGTTACTTATAGTTTCTACAAGTAAAGTCTATCCAGCCTGACTGTACAGGCTGATTTTTTCAACTGGGCTTGGAAGAACAAATTCTGAGGTATGGGGAATATCGAAAAATGTTCAAAGGACCCTCGGGGCTGATTTCGATGAAAACCAAAACTGCACAAAAAACGGTTGAATTTTTTTTTCAATATCAACTGGTTCAATTCTTGGCTAGGCTTCATAAAAATCAATTACCCGGGTCAAGAAAAAAAAATTCAACCGTTATTTGCGCTATCATAAAGTGTCGCTTATTTGAATTAAATTCTGGGAAGTAATGTTTAATGACTAACTTATGGAAAGGTCTAGTTTTTTTAAAACCAATGAAAATTCTGTAAAATTACAACGCCAAAGCCCAATGTACCTAGTAATAGCTTGATGGTAATAGTAATATTTTTTAATTCTTTGTTAAAAGGAGGTTACCCAATAAACCCGAAATCATTTGGTCAGACGGAAAAGTATTAATTATTAATACACTCCGTTTTAAAACACTCGTCATCATCAAATACCTACCTACCTATTGACTTTGACCAATATGGGACTAAATTCAGTAAGTGGGTAATAATTTTATATCAATGACGCATAGGATTTTTCGTACACAAACAAACACATTGGTTGCGATCTTTCGGCACGTAGCCATGTTTCCTATAGACACTTCTTATTTAATATGTTCATTCATGTAACAATAAATGTAGATTACAAATATCTACAAATCATTTATTGGCAACACCATGATTAAAATCTGAAAACCACGTTTAACCATCTGCTAAGTAGGTTAAAAAAAAACTGTTACTTTTTGTAAGTTAATGAATCCTGGAAATGATAACATAGGTATAGCTACTTGATAGCCATGAGCATTGGATATAATAGGGTAAAACGATCCCATTAAACATTCAATTATGATAAGGAAACCTTACATGTTAGAACCTACCCATAGTTTACTCAATTCCATCAAACGTATCCAAGGTTTTATTATCAGCTTTAGCCTCAATAATACAATTTTTTTTTTCTTAGGTTACTATTCGGATGAATGTTTGTTTTTATATTTGTTACCATTTATTTTTTGTTTGAGAGATTCAAGATTGGTCCAATAGAGACTTCAATTGGACTGTAAAGTGACCGTAACCACCACTGAATAGTCACATGGAACACAAAATTTAAAGACATATTTTTTCAGTTATTTCGATTTAAACACTAAACTACTGAACCGATTTATAAAATTTCTATGGGACCAATCCGAAAGTACCTACCTATATTCTCTCAATCAAAAAACAATCTTTCAAAACCGTTAATAAACAACAAAGTTCTGAGCTAACAAACATTTAACAAAAACAACCGAATTGCGAACCTCCTCTTTTTGAAGTCGGTTGAAAAGTAGATATGTCTCGGAGCAACTAAATATTAATGTGTTTTGTTTCCAGGGCGTCACATTTCCCGCAATGCACGTATTGCTGTCGAAATGGGCGCCGCCGGCCGAGCGGAGTGTTATGGCGGCATTGGTGTACGCGGGCACTTCGCTGGGTACTGTCATATCTATGCTCATGGCTGGTCTACTTACTGCTTCCTATGGTAAGTAAAGTGCAGACGTAATACATATGTATAATGGTGGCTTCACACGGCCTGTGCTAACACGCGCCGCGTTGCTCCATGGTCATCTGTACGGGCGAGCGCGCGCTGCGGACGAGTCCGGATCACCACTTCCTGTGTTAACCGACAATACGCGCCCGCTTTGTAGCACTGTTTTGGTCATGGGCAGGCGGGATCTGTTACTATCAGCAGAGTGCCTGGTTTGTTTCGTCACTTACTTACGAACTTGCCAAAAGCTTAGCCCTCGCCGTATCTGGAGACACGGCAGTGTCTACAAGCCAAGTAGAGCAGCACGGCCAAGTAGAGTACCTAACCTTTTCTCGATAATAATATGATAAGTACTTAGTCTGTAAGAAATCGTGATTAACGATAAGATCGCTTTTGTTTTATAGTTAAGTATTTATTAAAGTAGGTAATAAATTAAATCATACCCATACTGAATTCGAATTCGATCGAATTTGTCCAGTGTTTTAGCATGATTGATCATGACATTTGCCTTTTTAATCTGTATAAAAACGCATAGGATGATTTGAAAAAAAAAAATAGTTGGCTTTGTGTGTGGTTTAAAGAAAAATAAAATGGAAAATTCAACGATAAACTTTTCTTCTACGGGTTGACGAAGTCGCACGCGGGTCTATTAGTAATAGTCTTCTGTCACTAGTTCTTTCGAACCGGTGTGGTGAAAGGATTTCAAGTGCGCCTCGAAGTGGCTCCTCTCGTGCACTTGACACATGTTTTCGAACTTTTGAGGTTCTACATGCCGGTTTCCTCACGATGTTTTCCTTTACCGTGAAGCACGTGTTTTAAATACACACACATATTATTTTGGAACAAAAAATCCCACCCAAGACCTTCGGATCGAAAGTTGAGGCACCTCCCACTCGGAAAACACGGCTTTTTAGCGTCTATTTGTTATTCTAGGTTGGGAGAGTGTATTCTACGTGATGGGTGGCCTTTCTTGTATTTGGTGCGTGTTGTGGTGCATCATGGTGCAAGACTCGCCACAGCAACAGCCATGGATCAGCGCGGAAGAACGGACGATGATCGTCACGTCTCTGGGAGGGAAGGCAGACGAACATACATCACATAAGGTGAGGTCAAAACTGAAAAGCACCGTGAACAGATGACATAAAAATTTTTAAAATCCCCGAATCTACTTAAAACAGGTGATAATCATTAAACGGTTTTTATTAACGATCGAGATTTTTTTACGATACACCTACATAGATTATCTAAAAAGTAAGAACTTTTCACGAACCATATCCGAGATGTAAGAACTTTTCACAAAACAAAGCTACGAAATAAGATTGTTTTACGAAACATATCCAGCAACCAAATAAGTAAGTACATTTCACGAAACACTCTGGAGATATGGTTAATTTTTTAAATTCATCAGTCCTGTGAAACCCTGTTTTTGGTCATGGGCAAGCGTGACCTCTTACCAGGAGAGCGCTCAGCTTGTCTCTTGTTACATAAAAAAGATATCCACATTTCAATGCCTCATTTTAATTATAAATAAATATTTTTGGACACTTCACACAACGCCATCTAGTCACAAACTAAGCAGAACTTGTATTACATTATATTATTGGCCTGACATGCCCCACTGCTGGGCAAAGGCCTCCCTCCCTTTTCTCCAGTCCTCTCTGTTCAGTTCATGTGTGGACCAGTCCCTCTTATATAAATACAATTCATATTTCCACCTGCGCCTTGGTTTGCCGCGAGGGCGTTTGATTCCTTGAGGCCACCAATCTGTGGTGACCTTTGCCCAATGTTCATTCGTCATGCGGCAGATGTGGCCAGCCCAGTCCCATTTCAACCTGCCTGCCTTTTGCCCAACGTCCGCGATTTGTGTTTTTGAGCGGATTATACTATTTTTTACGCGGTCTGTTAACTTTACGCCCAATATAAGAACTTGTACTATTCTTTAATTGTTTTACAGAAGTTACCAGTCCCGTGGCGCGCCGTGCTGACGTCACCGCCATTCCTCGCCATCTTGGTAGCGCACGCGTGTTCCAACTGGGGCTGGTACATGGTGCTCATCGAGCTACCTTTCTACATGAAACAGGTCCTCAAGTTCAATATGGCTGAGGTGAGTTCTCATTACTTTAATTTTATTTATTAGGGACAATAACATCAGGATTTTGACGTCCAGTATAGATTGACCTAATCCAATCTAAGCATACTAGGTATTCTACTTCTTCACTATTGATGCGTATTAGACTTAAAACGGCTGGACAGATGTTCATGAAACGTAGCGAACAAATAAGAACTTTTGACGAAATACTTATAGCTAAGTACTATTTAACTTTCACGAAAACTAAGAAGAAAGAACTATAAGTGACAAGTAGCAACTTTAACTTTTCACATTGCATTCAGTCACGACACGATAGACATGTTATAATAAAAAAAATGGGTCATTTGCATTCCAAGTGTTCTTATTATATTGTTCCTGTGGAAAATAAATAAATTGAATTGAATTGGACATTCATGTTGTAGAATGCGGTGACCACAGCTCTACCTTTTCTTTCGCTGTGGATATTCAGCATCGTTCTCAGCCGCACCTTGGATTGGCTCCGAGAGAAGAGGGTCATTACCACCACCATAGCTAGGAAAGTTGGAACACTGTTCGGTAAGTTACTTTGTTTTTTTTTCATTTTAGAGACTTTTTGTCCCGAAATTTCAATGGCCGGTGGGGATTTCAATTGGAAGCCAAATCGGGCTTATTCCTGAAATCCCCACCGGTGAGGAATAATCCAAAAATCGTATTTGTGATTTATCTAAACAAAAACTGACTTCTGAATTAAAATGTAGGTATATGAATATAAGAAAATCAAAAAAATCCAATTAAAAAAAAATAATGACAATATTTTGATTTTTGAATTAAAATCACGAGTCAAAAAATGAGTCATATCAACCCTGATTGAGAAACTAAACACAGTTCTAGTTAGTTTTTTAGTTCGATCAGTGGGGAAAAAACAACATTCATAATTATAAAGGGTTGTTGTAATGTTTCAGCGTCAGTGATCCCCGCGTGTTGCCTGCTATCGGTATGCTACATCGGGTGCGCGCGCGGCGCCGCGGTCGCACTCATGGCGATCGCGGTCACCTGCATCGGCGGCATGTTCTGCGGCTTCCTGTCCAACCATATCGACATTGCCCCCAACTTTGCTGGTAAATAAACATACTATCCCAAATTTAATATAAGGAATACTGTTATCTTAATAGGAAAAGTAAAGGAGTAACTTGGGTATTTTATTGGGTAAGAATTATTCTTGACAGATCAAGTAAACACAACGTTCGGCATTCCCATTTACATGGGCGACCTCGATTACAACTGAATGCGTCCATGCTTATACGAGTGTTTGTAGCTGTTAGTAATATAAGAAGCTTGGTTCTAGAATGGATTTGTGGATGCCAAATGGATATTGTAACTTATGTAATGTTTTTTCTCAGGCACTTTGATGGCAATGACCAACACGATCGCCACTATCCCTGGAATTATTGTGCCTATTTTCGTCGGGTACGTCACTAAAGGCAATGTAAGTACCGACTTTCTTCACAAATCGTAGATCAACCTTAAAACCTTAAAACGTAGGACCAGGAAATGATGATGCACATTCTACTTAACTTTACTACTGCTTTACTTAGATTTTTTAAATCAAATTTAAAGTAAGCGACAAACAAATCGTCCTCTGGTGAACCACGTGACAATGATGCGCAGAACCAATTTGACCTAAGAATTTCAACTTGTTTTCAAATATACCTCTTTAATTAATGTAATTGGCTACTGCCGTCTTAATTTAAGTAAATAAATAAATACAAATACCCATCGATTGATGTTTGATTTATTTTCAGCAAACAATCTCAGCATGGCGTATAATATTCTTCGTGACGATCGCACTGTACGCCATAGAAATAGTCGTGTATTCCCTGTTCGGGTCGGGGGAGGAGCAGTCGTGGAACAAAGTGGAGGAGAAGAGAGAGACCATCGAGGCTGAACCGCTTAACAACGCTGAGAAAACTCACTTGTGAACATGAAATCAGTGATAATTTATTGATTCAGGCGTTACTTTGCGGAAATCCATAAATATTAATAAATAGTATAAATAAATATAGTAATAAATCCGCTTAACTTCCAACCAAAGGTCCCAATTAACTTAACTCTAGTTTTTTTTTAATATAAACCAAAGCACCGAAAACAGAAAACCCAAGTCGACAAATGTTTCGCCTCTACACCGACGACGATGAGCCGAGCGACGGTGTTTGTCACTCACGTTTCGGATCTCGGCGAGTCAACATCTCCTGAGGATGCCTCGTATATGAAAATGAATTGACACCATTGTCAACTTTAGGATCGCTTTTACTAGACTATTTTTTATAAAGTTTTATTAGACTGTTTAAGAATTTAAAATAATAGAAAACAATAAGGTACTTATTGTTTATATTATATTTATTATTGTTTGAGCCCTTTGGGGTCGAGACCCTAGGTCCATGGGGAATGGGAGCCTTCCGCGTTTTTAAAATTTTGTCAGAGCGTCTGGTCGAAGCGACGCGTGATCAGAGGGCTCGCAGCTATCTGGGCCAAAGAATAAGCCTTGCTATACAAAGAGGCAATGCAGCCAGTATCCTCGGCACGCTGCCATCGGGTATCGAGTTGGAGCAGTTGAGCTACCTATAGATCGTTTGCAACGGTCTATGGGTGGCCCAATTGTTTCCTTTTGTAAATTTTGTAATATACCTATATATAGATTGTAGTTATAAGGTACTTAATTAAAAAAATATTCTAAAATCCAGAAATAATTTAATTTTGCAAGGTTTTTTTTAAATATCGAAAGTAATAATTCCTATGTATAGTGACTTAATTATTGTTATAGTAGTTTAACTTTTTATTATATTATATTTATAATACATATTGTGGATTTTTTGAGACTTTGCTAGCTGTATTTTCTTGCATTTATATTTTTTAGGATGTTTACACTTAAATTATTTTAAAAAAAGCTTTTAAATTTAGGATTTATTCGTATAATTTTAAAGATAACTAGACAAGGATTTAAAAAAAATACCAAGGACATACATACTTGAATGTACTTAACTCGATACTTATCTCAATTAAGATATTTTTAATAATAGATGTTCGATTTGTATTTCATTGTTTTTTATTCAAAACTTACTCTAACTTATTTACAAAAACTACAATATTTACATTACACAAAAATGCAGTAATAAAAGGATATTTATCTATGTAGGGCATGAAAGGAGCCTCTTCGAGGCGCACTTGAAATCCTTTCATCATACTGGTTCAGAAGAACTAGTGACACAAAAAGAGGAAGAAGAAGGGAGATTATTAATATCCCTTCCTGGCGAATAAAAAAAATGTTGGCGACTGACAATGGGAAGGATTATCAACAAGCAGCTGGAAAAAACGCCGATGACACTGGGCGACTTTACACGCTACAAGCGAAGTTGCTGGTGATGGCGTGTAGCGTAGCGTATAAAAAAGTGTGTCATCGTACTATCTATACATATAATAAAGCAGAAGACCCCGAATTTCTGTACATGTTTCATTTTAAGACGGAAACGTGTTCAGACGAGATTAATAAACATGCCCCAAAATATTTTTTTAAGGTGTTTTTAGACCAAAAGTTGAATGAAGCCGTTTTCTCAATACAGGTACACAATATCTGATTGAAAGTAGCATTTTTATAATCTCCGAAGATAAGTACCGCCACGTTTTTCAGTTTTCCACTAAATTCAATGTTTGAGTGGGTAAAAAGAGGGTTTGAAATTGGGCAACTATTGATTGACTTCCTTAGCACTTTGCTATTCTTCGACATTTCTTCCGCGGGTGGAACAAACAATATCGACTATAAACAGTTCTTCCACGGGTGACGAAGTCGCACGCGGGTTCAGCTAGTTGATAATAATTTAAGTTTCATTCGTCGTTTGGTAAACCCGGGTACCTAGCTCGAGCCAGCTCGCTGCAGCCCGGCTCGGGAGCCGCACTCGCCCCGCTGTCACTCTGCCATTTCATGTAATTTATAGAACCTAAAATTCTGACTGCACCTTCGAGAATCTAGCAAGACTACACAGATACAACGTATTTCGCCGTCTCCATTGCCCATTTAAGTTTTGGTAAAAATAGGTATAAAAATACATAAAACGAAGTAGTTAAAAGTCCACAGGTGTGTACCTCACTTGACGCGTACTAATTTGGCGATATATGAGGGTCCGAAGTTAGCGGCGGCCGCCGGCAGAACCAGCTGCCCGTACTTGGGCGCGGCTTCGTCTGTGCCCAGCACCATCGTGCTGCTCAGCCCCGACATCCACGGGGTTATGTCCCTGAAACAAATACATAGATACATATTTTTGGACATATTACACAACGCCACCTAGCCTCAAACCAATGAATATTATAATACACGGATAGATATAATAATTTTGATAGATGCTCGAAGAGCTGGGGTCTTATTTAAACTGTCATGAGCTCTCGTTATCGCAAAGTTGACGTCATGGTACGTCAACTTTGGCACAAATTGGGTGACCAAAATTGACGTACCATTCGACAAAGAGAGCCTTTATTTGTTTATGTAAACATGTAGAAATGTGTTTTCTATGTAAATATATACCTTTGTATGTATTTACAAAAAAGTTTATACACGGTCAAATTTTAATCACCATAAAAAAAAATACGCATCAGTCAGTTGCCGTTACTGAATACATATACGGCAAAAAAACTTGATAAAATTAAGTCGAATTTTCGTCAAAATAAATTTGATTAAAATTGGATAACTGTTACCGTTAGTCGTTTTCCTATGGATTTGCGTCAGGCGGTGCCTTTCATTGATGATAATTCAAGTTTTATTAATCGTTTGGCAAACTCGGGTACCTAGCTCGAGCCAGCCCGCAAAACCTCGGCTCGGTCGCCTTACTCCATCCGCTGTCACTCTGCCATTTTGTAGAAATCCAAAATTCTGACTACACAGATGTAACGTAGTACCCCGTCTGCATTGCCCATTAATTTTTTTTTATAAGTATTCTATCAGTTATCTGGTTCCCATAATATAAACTTGCTTAGCTTGGCGCTAGATGGCGTTGTGTTAAACGTCCAAAAACTATCATTATTATTATAACCGGAACACAGTTGTTTGTCGCAAAGCAGTCATGTTTATGACTGCTTTGCGACAAACAACTACAGATGAGTGCACTCATCTGTAGCGCGCTATAGCTGGCAGAAGGTGGATAAGAAGAGCCGAAGATCGGGGTCAGTGGCGCGCCTTGGGAGAGACCTCCTTCCAGCAGTGGACTGCTATAGGATTGGACTGCTATAGGCTTGATGATGATGATGATGATGAGTTTCACTCACTTGACAGCCGCCACCACGCTGTGGTTCTCGAAGGCGTGCTTCAGCCCCGCGTGCACCACCCCGTCGTTCTGTATGGGGCTGAGCGAGCACGTGGAATACACCACTGTACCGCCCAGCCTTACTAATTTGAGTGCATTTCTGCAAATAAATTATTATAAATTATGAAGTTATTATAAGTTAGTTAAAGTTTTACAAAAACATACTACAATCGACTTCAATTGGACTGTTTAGTGGCCACAAACACCATTGAAAAAAATAGTCTGTTATAAATTTTTTGTTTTCCTAATTGAGAACCTGCTCCTTTTTTTAATTCAGTTGAAAATCGAAGCTACTCGAGCCGACTTTACCTATACGAGCGTTACATATCCAAGCATGACGGCACAAAGTGGCTTCACACGGCCTGTGCCGCACCGCACCAAGGTCATATGTACGGGCGAGCCCGCGCCGCAGACGAGTCCGGATCACCCTTTTTCACGGCCTGTGTTAATGGGCCGCTCGCTTCACACGGCCTGTGACGCGGGCCAACCCGGCGCGCACCGTGCTGACACGGGCCGTGAGAAGCCACCATCAGTCTCATTCAATACCCACAAAATAAAGTGGTCAACGCGCATAAAAAAGGTTTTCACTTAGCAAATGTGTTGTTTTATCGTACTCACGCCAACAGCTGTGTCTGTAATTCAGGTAATTTGAGTCGCTCCCTGATGCGGTCCGGCCGGAATATGGAGTTACCGTCCGTGTTCAGAGAATGGCGGTCGCATGTGCACGGGACGTCCACTAGAATCTATTGAAAAAGTTTCGTCTTAAAAATCCTTTTTATTTAAGAATTATGAGTTGAGTTTGCTTTATTCTGACCAAGGCGTTGTGCGCATTATTACTTTAATGAATTGCTAGAGGAAAATACACGTGAAAAACAAATAAATTGGGGGATGATTTCTACAGAATTATCTTTAGACCGGTACCAACATAGCTCTAGTTTTTCTGCTGCCAAGCAACATTACGGTGTTCCTTTCGAGTCTGACTAACACAATGTTTCAAAGTAGATAAGCACTGGAGCTGTATTGGACCAGATTTTTTAATTCAAAGTCCTGTGAAGCACTGTGTTGGTCATGGGTTGACTTGTCCGCACTCCTCTACCCATAAATCGTCTTACATATTGAATTACCTTATCAAATCCCACATCGTCACAGAACTCCCGTCCGTCAACCCGCTTCAAAATGACTCGTTCCCTCCATTTGTTGCTCGTTTCAAAGTCAAAGAAGTAATCCTTGAAAATATGGTGTATTCTGAAAATTTAAGCTAAAATTCCCATTTCATACCAAGATTCTGGGGACCAAATGTGGCATTCAGTACAAAGCTAGGAATATTGGATTTTTTTACAGTTTAATTTTATTTTATGACATAACTAAACGAATTTAAAGACACATTAACATCCATCAAGTTTTAATCCCACATTTTGTTGGCTAACAACCGCCATGTTGGATTTTTAAGACGCACCTCATTTATCAAAATCCTTTTAGCCGATGAGCCTGCAGGGCACATAGAGTCAGAAATACATTCATACATACACTCGAAAAATATAAACCTCCTTAGCATGCGGGTAAACCAGGTTTTAAAATTACCAAGAGCTTTGAATTACCTATTGCATCTAGATTCGGAGGCATCATTGCAAACGATGACATCAGGCAGCAACGTCTGCAGCGCTACTAGGGCTTTGCCCCCGGGCGCAGAGCACAGGTCCAGCACGCGGTCCCCGGGGCGGAGGCCTAGGGCCAACACGGCTAGCACGCTGCCGCCATCCATTGGGTAATAGTTGTGCACTCCTGGAATAAACCCATAATTATAATGGTGGCTTCTGATATGTGGCGCGACCTGTGCTCGCCTGTGTTAGCTAGCACAGGTCGCGCCACAGGCTGTGTGAAGCGAGCGGCCCGAGGCTGTTCGGCCGGCCGCGTATTTTCGGCCAACGCTAACTCGTTTTAACACAGACACGCGCTCGCCCGTACAGATAACCTTGGCGCAGCGCGTGTTTGCACAGGCCGTGTGAAGACACCATTAGGAATAAAATCTGAAATGATTGAATGGTAGAAACTGATCTAACATTAAGTCAATTTAAAGTTAATATAAGGGTTAGAGTATTGAATAATCAAAAAAAAATTGTGGATCCAATTCCTCAACATTATGCTGAGATAGAAGTTACCAGCTGAAAGCGATTTCTTAGCGACCGACCGTTGGTTAAAGTTTACCTGTATGTCCTCTCCTGGGTTCCGGGAACTTGGTTTCTTCACTTTCCATCTCAAAGGTGTACACTTTCAAGTGCTCCGGGTAAACCAACTCATTCTCCGGTTCTATGACTAACGGGAAATCCGTCTCTTCTGAAATATTATAAGACCAGTGAAAAACAATCAATGGAAATTAATTGGCAGAAATGTATAAGAGCTGAGCATTAGGTGAAGTAGCGCAAAATAGGAAATTGAGACAATCGTTCATTCAAAAATAATATTAAATTTTGCCGTAATAATAATATTTCTATGTATATCTGATGAGAAAGCAATTCAAGAATTATTGACGGAGAAACATAGGTATTCAATTATTAGGTACAGACAGCGTCAGAGATAAGTATTCCCCTTGCACGAGACACCCGGCTATAAATCCTTTAAAAAAATTGTACTACTTAAAATTATTTTAGGCTAATATACGGTTATACAAATATAATCTATTTATTAAAGGCAAAACTTCTCCATACGCCGCAGCAGGTGATTTGAAGGGATTTGAAGCTGGGTATTATAATGCAAGGGGGATACTTATCTATGACGCTGTCTGTACATAATACATAGAAATAAGTTCCGACGGTGCGAGATTCTACGGATGTTCACAGCAGACTACCACGGATATCTGTTTTTATACGGACGAGCGCGCAACTTTCAAGTTACCGACTCGCCGCGTATCGGGACCGCCGACATTCTTCCGTATCTGCGCTTCCTCGGACGAAATGTGTTATTCCCGAATAGCCTTTCCCACTAGTGGGGATCCCCACTAGCCATTCCCAGACTCAAAACAAACACCGATAATTATCACACAAATATTTGTGCTGAAGCGTGAATCGAACCCGCGGCGTAGCAGTCCAATGCACTTGCCTGGGATTTCAGGAAAAACCCATGAAATTTACATAGGAGGCACAGAGAGAAGTATTATCAGGTCAATGTACGAACTTCTTCCTGCTCCGCATTCACACTTTAGCAAATTAACATAAAAACCACAGTAGTATTAATGTATATATATATAAATAAACACAATGTAGTTAATTGAAAATGCGACCAATAAAGGAAGCCACATTGGCTAACTTCTAGTACTTTTTGGTCCGATGCAAATTTTCAAAAAGAGCTACAGGGCTAGATAAATATTATATGTTATAACTACTAGGCTTTTTCATTGTATATAAAACTACATCGTAAAAAGTAAAAAACATTATTTGAAAATGGAGATATTTCATATTTATTGACAGGGTGTCTGAAATATTTTTTTGTGTGTCTTACGACTCCATTTTGGTTTTATAATGTCCATCTTGGTGTTCTATAAGAACACGGTCCTTCATCTATGATAAAAACTTACTGGAGTAATATGAATAGTGCACCGACTCAGATACCCACTCGTCCATGCCTTTCAACTTGGTAGCGGGTATGAACTGGTACAGAGCTTCAGATGTGAGTCCCATGGACGGATCGATGATGCGAGACTCGTCTATCACAGCTTGCGATAGGGACTCATCTAGGGTTCCTGTTGGGGGTTGGCTGTAAGATAGATAGATAGATAGATAGAAAATGCTTTATTGCACAAAGTAAAAAAAAACAAGTACATAGGCGAACTTAATGCTAGTTAGCATTCTCTTCCAGCTAACCTCTGCGTATTATGGAGATGTGGTAGTGCTAGAAAATAGTATAAAGCTTATTTTATTAACATAATACTTACGATATTATACAAAATACACTAATAAATAATAAATAAAATGCTCAAGTATTCTGGAGTGCCATGTAGTGACAAGATAGTCTGGATTTGAAGACCCCAATGGAGGTAAGACAATGCAGAATGTATTAACTATTTTATCTTATTATTGACAAACTGACAAACACACGCATGAAAATGAGACCAGAAGAAATACGCACAATGGTGGGAATCATAACGATCTTAACCACCATCTGTGTAAGAACCCAGGGTCCTGCTCCGCTATTTTAGGGAGCTGGGCTGGCTGGGGTAAACTTAGTACACAAAGGGGTCAACACACAATACACCCCATAGCGGGATATCAGTGCAACCCCTTACCTAATTAGAATTAGATCCTATTATTCTCACAAGATATGGTTGAGGTGCAGCATACGGGTCAGTGACCCGGCAGACTTGAGGGAGATGAAAAATAGGCGTTCTTATTAACACCTACTTTTTATGGTACCATCAGAGAGGGGGTGGCGTGAAGAGAAACTTTATTTCAAGGCATTGACCTCAGAGGTCAAACACCGCCGAGCTAGAGGTCAAAATCTACCAGATAGAAGTAAGGTACCGATGGATTATGGATATTTTTAAAGCATCCATACATGAGTGAAGCAAGCATTCACAGCCTTATAAAAAAAAAAACCTATTTTCCTAGTGCCCCATTTGCGACATGCTGACCCAAGATCCAATATCACAAGGGTCTTCTTCTTCTTAGTGTCACTAGTTCTTTTGAACCAGTGTGGTGAGAGGATTTGAAGTGCGCCTCGAAGAAACTCCTTTCATGCACTTGACACATGTTTTCGAACTTTAGGTTCTATGACATGCCGGTTTCTTCATGATGTGTTCCTTCACCGTTAAGCACGTGTTTTACATGCACACATAGATCTTTATGAACAGTTAAATCTATTGGTGTATGACCGGGTTCAAAATCACAACCTTCAGATCGAAAGTCAAGGCACCTTCCACTCAGCCAACACAGGATTTTTTATCACAAGGGTTAACAAAGGGTAGCCACCGGTATCTCAAAATTCTACTCTTTATACAGTAGAACTCCAATTATCCGAATTAATGGGGACCGGGACCCATTGGATAATCAAATATTCGGATAATCGGATTTTTTTTTAAAAAATTGCCATTAGAGAGAATAAAAGCTACGTTTTGATATTGCACAATTTTTTTATTGAATTAAATGAAAGAAACATGAAATTTTCACATGTTTTAAATATAAATAAAATGTACTTATGTACAAGTTTAGAAATAAAAATCATTGTTTTTTAAACATCTCCGTCAATGTAAGCTGTTTTGCGGTCTTCAACCGTCAGTGTAGGCACAACGGCAAGTTAAGACAAGTCAAGTCAAGACTTGTTTGTGATTCGGATAATCGGCGATTCGGATAGTCGGAGTTCGGATAATTGGAGTTCTACTGTACTTACATATCCCTAACTTTGGTAGGTTTTCTGTAATCCTCTTCACCCGTGAAATCTAATTTCTCTGGCATATCATCTCCTTTAGGGTACAGCTGTGCTATTTCATCTGAGTGGAGTTTCTCAGCAAATTGTGCTAATTTGTTGAGCGGAACTCGGTCTTTACTGTCTTTAGGTACAGATGGTGGTGAATATTGATTGTGGTGCTCTTGTTGTATTGATATCAGCTTTTTGAGACAGTGTGCTCCTAGAAATAATAAAAAATGTTGGTACTTATTTCATTGATAATAAAAGATCTATTTAGTGCCGAATAATGATGTGGATGACATAGGAACATAATCTAATTAATAGGTAAGTTAATAAGTTAGTTAACATCTAAAACCTTTTTTTTCATTATCTAGTAATTTTATTTCATTATCTAGTTGACACACACAACTTTGATTGCATTGTAAATTAAGTATCTTCGTTTCTTAGTAAGCACCTACATTTCTTGACGAATATACCCTATAAAATTGAAGTCTCTAGGTCCAGTAGTTTGGCCTGTGCATTGTCTGTCTGTCAGTCAGGATTAAGACTTATATATGTAATATAAAAGTTACCTTTATTGGAAAGAAATTCCATAGTTTCTTCAGTATCTCCATAGTTGTTAACGACTGCTACGTACTTCGATTTCCTGAATAGAGCTTCTCTGATCGGTGCCCACTTCTCGCCGAAAACAGACCCGTAAAAGTCATCAAAGTGATTCAGAGCTTTATCTTTGGGACCGTTTTTCTTTCTTAATTTAGCCTACAAGCAAAGGATCAGTTAATTATTACAATTTCGTGAGTTTATTCGGTAATTTTTGTTTACTTACCCAATGCGTTTTTGTTTTATTTCTAGCCTGGATCACAATTGATGAAGCTTTGTGTGAATTCCTACATAAAGATGATAAAGTCAGCATTATTATTTGCAGTGATTTTTGTTCAAAAATGCAAATATTTCGGAATATAAACAAACTTTGAGGTTAGTAGAACTTGAGAGGAAAATATCGTTTTGGAATCAAAATAGTCAAGTACAAGTAAAACTTGAGTATTGAATGTTCTCTAGAACATATTTATATTATATTTTTAGTTGTCATTTCATCATATTATGTAAAATAAATTAAAATCACAAAGTTAATATTCAGATATATTATTTTAGCTATTAAAATAGGGTTAAGGATAGCTTGTAACTTGTTAATATTGCGTTCTTATTGTCTCTAGACAATAAGAACGCATATGATGAAATGACAACAGAATTTGATATTCATTTTCCATTCTTCTTTTATCCACGGAACCCAAAAATATAGAAAAGTCACTGTCAACGTCTAAGTCACATTTTTTTTGCATGGCTGCTATGGTAGAGTTTGGTAGATTACACTGACCGTGGGTAGATTAAGAAACGCCATCTATTGTTGAATAGTGAAACTAATGTTCAGATACACTTGGCTTTTGCTACAAGTGTGCTACGGCGCGTAGCACCTTTACGATAACAGTGCAATGAAAATGCTTTATTATAGATAGTTGATTAGAGCTAATTTCATATTATCAATTTCGTAGTCTAAACTGCGAAAAAGATTTTAAATTAGGTAATTTATTTAAAAGGCATATTACCTAGGTCGATAAATAAAACACCACAGTTTGTATATACGAAAGTTTTTCTTTTAATAATTGGGTATATTTACAATAGATTAACTAACAAACGTGAATTACATGAATATTTGAAGAGGTTTTGACCGTTGCTCAACTTCATTGAATACACATTCACACATCAAATATCAAAGTTACGCCTAATATCCTTATGAAATCTTTGAAATTCGACTTCATTGAGTCAGAACTTTCTCGACTTATTTATTAAGTAATTGGATTTTAATTAATTGAATGTAAACATGACTATTTCATTATGCGTGCATGCTTAATAATAACTTATTGAGATCGACATGAGTTTTACATGTTTTGACTAGAATTTATCGATTAAAACACATTATAATATCTATAAATATGACTACTTATCTACATTCTATTCATGGTGGAGAGCTATACCTAACATGATAATTTAACCAATGTACATAGCTTAGCCCTATGAATAGAAAGTGCTTTTTTTCAAATTATGTATTCTTAAAATAAGTTAATAAATAAATAAGTTAAGTACTAACATTAAGCTGTTAAGTAACTAGAAAATGATAAATAGCTTTAATAATTACAGTAAATAACTTAGGTATAAACTTAGTCAACTTAAAGCATAAAAATCACTCTCCTATAACATAGAAAGTCTATAAATGCCGGAATTAAAGTCTTATATAAGTTTATTTTTATATAGACCCATGTAAGAATATAACATTATATCCACAAATTTCAAGTGCCAGAGCAAGAGCTTTGGGTATTGAGATTTTTAGGTATGATTTGGTGTAGGTACAGTTGATTAGAACACCCTGTAGTTTTGGTATTTTGTATCATTTCCATCCAAGCAATTATAGACCTTCTTCCAACAATATAAAGTATCAAATAACACAAAGCTAATCTCAAACATCACAGACACTACTTTATATGTTGTAAACGAGTCCTCGTAAGAATATCATAGAATAAATACTTCACGCCACCACAGATAGTCAACAAACAATAATTGTTACCTACATACCTATGACACTCGGTTTCACCCAAGGTTTTACAAAAACATAGACAACCGACTTCAATCGGACTGTTTTAGTGACCGTAAACACCACTGAAAAGTCACAGGAAAGCAGTTTTGCTTACTTCGACAACATATTTTTTTCAGTTGTTTTAGAATAACAACTAAACTCCTGAACCGATTTTGATGAATTTTCTATAGGACTAATCTGAAATCCTTTCACACAAAAAAAAAGGTTTTTAAAATCGGTTCATAAACAACAAAGTTACTGAGGTAACGAACGAACGAACGAACCAGAACTGTATTTTATGTTACCGAGTGCCTACCCTCTCAAACCCTTCCATTTCCTAACAATATTCTAACAATAAACTTAGGTAATATTTATCCATCTTAACTGTACAAACGAGCTTATTCGATCTCTAAATTTGACCTATATTACGCCCAAAGAGGTCATTCCATCTTTGAACCAGTTTACGTACACTTCGAAGAAGACATTACCAGATTCAGACACGAAACTCGGAGGTCAAAATAAAATAAAAATACAGTAGTCGCGAATGAAGTGTAACATCGGACATCTCATTTAAGTTTGGAAGGATTGTATTTACTTCAATTTTCTGAGGTTGGTACCATCTGACGGCTAACTTCCTGTTACACACTACCATTACATTTCACGTAACAGAATGCTAATAAAGGATAGATGGTTACACATCCAAAAAATGCAAGCACATAGCTTTGTTAGGTATCTGCGTTACGTTAATTAAGTACCTACATACAAAATACATAAACACAAAATCACGCACATAGATACTTAAACAAATACAGCGGAGCATGAATTTATAATTTAAAAAAGTGATAACAAATATAACCCAGGTTTAAAGTCTGGTTTTAGGTTTTAGGTACAATAAGGGAAAAAAAAATTACTCTCTCCGAGTTTCTCCATTACACCTCATGGTTTGCACACTCCCGACCTGTCTAATTTCACTAAATATCCTCTAACTATAATGGCATACGATTCACTACTAAATACTTACTAACTATCCGAACTAACACCGTGGACCGGAGAGTAACACAAAATCCTACAAAACATACATTTTAATGAAATGACAGTGCTTCTGTAGCCCCACAAATATACCCTTACTGAAATAACAGTGTTTCTGTAGCCCTAAAACATACACTTTACCTGCTGAAATAAGAGTGCTTAGGCAGCCCCAAAAATATACCTACCTATGTAAGTACTCATAACAGAAATGACAGTGCTTTTGTAGCCCCAAAAACATCAATTTACTGAAGTGACAGTAGTTCTTCTGTAGCCACATACATTTTTACTGAAATGATAGTGCTTCTGTAGCCCTAAAAACATACATTTACTGAAATGACAGTGCTTCTGTAGCCCCAAAAACATACACTTACTGAAATAACAGTGCTTCTGTAGCCCGCACTATGAAAATTAGTGCTTTACTTCGGTATATTTTTATTTCATTGTATCTCTACAATAATCATAAATACATCGAAACAATCGTGACACATTACCAAAGTAAGGTAATCTTCACGTTGCGGGTCGGCCTTATATAACTGGTATCTCTCTTGTTAAACATTTAATTCATAATTTTAGGTACAACTATGGTATTTTTTCTCAGTTTTATTTGCGACCAGTAGTAGGTTTTACTTTTGTTTCAGGTGTTCTTGGAAATGACAAAAAGCTTTTCACCACCTTTATATATCTACGTTATTTATATTATAACTCTACTACGCGTATGACTACACCCGAGTCCCGAGGTACAACTGATTTAGTATACCTAAATTCAAACGACGCAAATTCGTCTTGTGAAATGTCCAAAAAAAACAAAAAACGACAAACACACACATTGCTTTTTATCTCATTCTGAAGTCTTTATATATAATTGGCTTTTATGCTTCGCCTTAACCATCAATGTTAATTAAAATCGGGGTGGATGGTCACCTTTTTCATATTTCTTTCGAAAACAGGACGTTTTATGCTTAATATTTAACAAGAACTCATGTACCTAAATGGTTGGAGTAGTTTCTAAGTTCCAACTTAGTAATGACTTGAATTCGTGTCTAGAGAATGTGTCTAAATAAAAGGCTTGGTCAATCTATTTAATTTCAAACCAAAAAAAAAATGAGCAATATGTTAAGCATATGTACTTACACCTCTTTTTGCCACAAGGTTTTGAAAGTAGTTTTATATTGCTCAAAGAACAAATAGTGCCATTTAACTTTTTTTTAAATCTCTGATCAATGTCATCAATAAAGAGGTAAATATTTCAATGGCACTAATGCGACTTTTTAAAATTACTTAAAAGACTATCAAAAGTGCAGAAAAGTCTACCTGGAGCTGCTTATTTACTATGCTGCTATCACTAAATTTACAGCACCAGATGTCGGACTTTGCTGAACTTTTGATAGATTTTACGTAATTTCAAAAGTAGCAATATTGACACATTTAGGTACTTCAGTTGACATTAAGGTAAGCATTAAAAATCAAATCAGATATCAGTTAACCTCTCGTGAAGATGTTAGCAAATCTGTTTTGCAAACGGATCCTTATAAATGTCTAAACCTGGTATGACTGCAATTTCTTTACAATACCTATTATGATTGACCAAGACTTTTAAACGTCAAAAGCTGACATCACGGGACTCCGCGATTTCCGCACAGTAAGTTGACATCACAAGACCGATTTGACGTCTAAAATTCTTGGTCAATATCATGATTGATCAAGACGTTTAGCCGTCAAAAGCTGACATCACAAGACCCCGCGATTTATAACACTATCATGAGTGAACAAGACATTTAGGCGTCCCCTAGACCTACAATAACATTGCACAATATATTGATTGTACAATAACATTTGAAAGAAAGAAAGATTCAATATAAATAATATTGCACAATTCGTCATATTGCGCTATATTATTGATCGTCTAAGGTACCTACGCCTAGACGTCAAAAGCTTACATCACAAGACCCCACGATTACCTAACAATATCATGATTGACCAAGACTTTTTGACGTCAAAAGCTAGCATCACAAAACCCCGCGATTACCTAACAATATCATGAACATGATTGACCAAGACTTTTAGACGTTAAAACCATCACACTCGACTGGGGCGATCTGTGAGCGCCAGTCGAAGCACGGCTACCTCCGTATGTCAGGCAGCTGTCAAAGTATGAGGGGGGGCAGGCGCGGGGTGAGCCGGCGCGGGAGGAGGGAGACTCTCCACCCCGCAAGCCTTCAGCTCCGTGAACACTTCAGTAAAAAAACCAGGCTCAGAGTTAATCCTAAGCATGTTGAATGAAAGACGATCAACGATCAGCAAACAACGGTCCCAGAACTTATCTTTAGAGTCCTCGACGAGGAAGGGTTTGAGCGGGTAAGAGATCTCGTTTCCCATGTAGGAGTAAGAGAGGTAGAGACAGGTTAGGACGACGGCTTGAAGCTCCTGAGGACGTCCTATCCTCTCGCCGTCCACTAGCTCTCGCACCAACATGTAGACGAAGACGACGTTGGCAGGGTTAATGAAGGCCACGTCCTGGAAAGAAGGAAAATAGAACTTTATTCTTCTGCAATAAAAATATGTCTTTTTATTTAATTTGAGGTCTTGGAGACGGGAGGGCAGATAGAACTTTTAAAATTAATAAAAGTGCCATTTGTCCCTTTTTAGCAACGGGGGACAGATATAACTTTTTTGTCCTATCTGTCAGACAGTCTGTGAGTGTCAGATCTGTGAGCACGGTGACAGATGGGAATAATTCGTAATTTTGAAATGGTAACTTATTTTGTTCGTAGGCTTTCGTAGACCTTCGTAGATCTTCGTAGAGCTACAAAGTCTATATAGTCGAGAATCTAATGAATGTTTCTCGTAAAGTTGTACAATTATTGTCACAGAATAAACAAAAATATAAGAGGTTTGAAAACTAGAATTAGATGTTTTGAGGTCAGGAACATTTGCATTGGTTGGTCTCATCCCATGTTTACAAAAAAAAGGCGAGTTTGTGGGATGAACAGATTAATGTTCGTTGCTTAATCAGGCCTAAACTACTTAACTCATTGAGCTGAAATTTGTATGGATATAGTTTATGAGCTGGAAAAAGGCAAAGGACACTTTTCATAAGGAAACCTCGTGGGTGAAATCAAGGGCAGTGTGGACGAATAAAACAAAAAACGTGTGCCTAATTAATTTACCACTAACCCCATTTATACCTTTGAAGTGGTGTGTGCCCAGAGCAATCAGCATTATATTTTATTGATCCACACAAAATAGGTGTGCACACACAACCAAGGAGTGGAACTCGCTACCGGCGTCTGTATTTCCAGACCATTATAATCTTGGAATCTTTAAGACTACTAGAAGTCTCTATGTTCGCGGTTTGGCCTGTACGTTGTTTGTCAGTCAGTCAGGCAGTTAGGTTCAAGCCTTTTATGTAGGTACCTAATAGCGGCGCGGCGCGTGGGATTTTGGGCCTGAAGTGAGACACTGATATTTAATTTAAACACTGTAATGTTCATCTATTAATTTAGCTGTCGGTATGTAGTTTAATAAATTGTAGTTAATTCCTTTTGACTTTTATAACATCTGCACGACCGAAAGGTCATACAAGCTAAAAGATTTAATAAAAGTAAATATTGATTTCCAATGACTTTGGAGGGACATTTATACGTTCAAGCACATTTGGCACTACGCCAGTATAATAATAAGAAAAGAACCTAATAAAAGGTTGTAAAGGTCCTTGTCATAAGCCAATAACCAATGAAAGTTAGTTTAGTGTCTTATTCTCGTGTTTTACATGTCTTAATTACGAGTACCATTATGTCGAGTGCGATGTCACACGCATTGTAAAGTCAAGCGCAACGCTGCTAAAATACCTATATACATACATACTCGTACATCACAAGTTTTTAATTACCAAAATAACTTAAATGGGCTTCTTCTTATTTCTCGTGTTTCTAGTTCTTTCGAACCAGTGTGGTGAGAGGATTTCAAGTGCGCCTCGAAGAGGCTCCTTTTGTGCGTGCACTTTAAATGGGCAATGCAGGGCTACCCCGTTGTACTGCGTTGTATCTGGTGCTGTCAGATTTTTATTAGAGTGCGCCCGAGCCGAGCTTTTGCGAGCTGGCTCGAGCTAGGTCACAGCGATGAATAAATCTTAAATAATTATCAATGATGCGTACCAATTGATGGCATAGGCCAAGGCCTTACAATGACGGCTACCGGTAAAAGTATGTTTTATTTTGAAAAATAAATCTACTTTAATTTTTCCAGTGTTTTTTGTCATACCTATGTTCAGTAACGGCAACTGATTACCTACAATATGCTATGAGGTTACCGCTAACATCAGCTAGAACAACTTAAACTTTAAATCCTTTAAGTATTTTCACTTTAACCCTTCAATACTGAAAAAAGCTCTCAGCTTTGAATCGACTGTTTACGAATCCAAGTTCTATTAGCAATTCTCAAACCCCATGATCAAAACAAACATCGTGTCGGTCGTGTTGGCTCACCGTTCGCAGGCTTATCGACCGGCTTGGGTCCCCCAACCAAAATGAATGGCGGCTACGCCTGTAGAAACATTTCGTTTTCTCAATGGAGTTAAACGTAATTTTGCTTCTACAGTTATGTAACATGATTGACATGAAAGGGTAAAAAAATGTTAAGAAAAAGGCTAAGGTGCTTTTATTGCGTTAGGTTTAAAAAATACACATCAGTCTTAGAAAAAACTACCAATCATAACTGAATATATTTAATACTATATTTTAGCAACAATCTCGCTTTTCTAGCACAAAAATCGCGATTAAAAATCGCAGTTTGGTCTTAGAAACTTATTCTATTTAATAAAAATATATAATGTGTCGGAATTGTAGAGCACAAAACACTTACTAAGTACTGATAGTTAGCAACAACACAGTCCAGGAATACTGACTGGACTGAGACGCAACTCTTTTTCTAAGACCAAACAGCGATTTTTAATCGCGATTCTTGTGATAAAAACCGGGATTGTAGCGTAAATCAATAGGATTGTTTTGTATTCATCATCATCATCAGCCAGGTAGGACCCACTGCTGGGTGTAGGCCTCCTTTCGCTTTAACCAGCCTCCACAATCTTGTGCATCTCTGATCCATGTAGTCCCCGCGACCCTTGCGACGTCGTCGACTCACCGGGCTGTTTTGTATTGCATCGACAAAACCGTACGTTGCCAGCGCGATCTTCTTGCGACAGTCGTGAGATTAAAAGTGACTGTTTTTTATGCATGTTTACCTATTTTCGATAGGTAATAAAATATTTTGCATACATCTATAATACTTCACTCTCGATGCCTTCTGCAAGTAACCCTAACTTAGACGTTGCGTGAAATACGTGCAAATAAGAGCTAAGTTACGAATGAATTTGAATGAGCACAACCTTTTACACGATTGCTCGTATTTTTTTGCCGGGACTTGGACTTGAGTTATACGGCAAGTGCTTGAAGTGGCGCTTGCAATAATGAGAGGGGTTGCATCTATACTCTACCTTCCTTCCTTCTTTCTTGTGTAAGCAAGAACGTATATTTATTATACTTAAAAAGCTGTACCTGCAAGCACACAATGATAGAGTATACTTACTAACGTAATAAGTAAGTACCAATTAGTGCATGGAGGAGCCCTATGCCCAGCAGTGGACTGATACTGGCTGAGGATGATAATGATGATGAATGAGTGCATGAACGTACATACATGCTCAGCATGAGCAGTAGAATGCAACGCTAATTTATCAGCATGGACCTTCGGTTGACGCACGGACAAAGCACGAACACATTTTTCATCATTGTAAGCTAGTGGCCGAAGTTTTCAAGTCAACCAAGGATCTCTGATTTGACTTCAAGACTATAAATTGTTATAGCTAGGGTTGACAATTCAATTATAGTGGGTTCTAAGCCTAACAAGCACCGGAAATACTTCAATTTCTACTAGAAATTGATTTAAATTAGCAAGTACATAGGTAGTACATAATATGTTTATTTTTCTTTTTACTCTTAGATTCTTTCGGTTATTTTAAGTAGATAAAAAAATTCTTAGTCGTTAAAATAATAGTCAAAAACGTTTTCTCGCCAAAGAAATATTTTTTTCTTGAAATAATCGCTCTAAGAAACTCTGCTTAGGGAACATAAATATCTTTTTCTACTGAAAATTAATCGATTGGTTCTATTATAAAAGTTAGGCGCCCACACACTTCCGCAAGGCCTTTTATGTAAGGTAAGTAGGTAGGCAAGTCACACGAATTGACTAAGAATTTATTACTTCTCGGCACGAACGAAGCTTGAAGAGTGACGGTACTTACATACCTACGTAGATTTATAATGAAGAAAAGAAAATATATGGGCAACAGAAGCAAGCCCCGTACAAAGTGAAATAGAAGACTTTAAAACACTGCTAAGCGGTTAGAAAATCTATAAAGTTCTAAAAAATAGAAGTATAGTCAACTGATGCAAAATAAATAATGCAAATGCGTCAATATATTGCGACTTTTTTAAATAACTTAAAAACTATCAAGAGAAAAGCAAAGTCTGCCATCTGGTGTTGTATTTTGACTAAAATTTACTTAAATTTATTTATCAGATGGCAGACTTTGTTGTACTCGTGATAGTTAGTTAAGTTATTTCAAAAAGTCGCAATATATTGACACATTTACCTCAGTTGACTTTTGTTAACTTTACCCCTTTGACGCTTGTTCCTCAGTTTTTCAAAATCAATTTGATAATAAAGATTGAGAATGTTAGATAAAGCGCAAAAAAAACTATTTTTTATGTTAGTAGGTAAGTGTATCTGCATTGCGTGTTCTCCAAACAGCCTTTGAACTCTTGCTGTGCAATATCACAATGTCCTTCGTTCAAAGGAAATGAAACGCCACGCACTTTTACGTGCCACTACCACGGAATGTTAATGTTTAGGCCAAGGGTTTAGTATGTCCGCCAAGGACACAATTTGGTAACTGGCCAGTTAATATTAACATTCCATAGAAAAGCAAAATATATAGATGAAAAAAGTGTAAAAATTATTAAAAAATGAAGATTTGGAAGCTATCGTAGCTCCCAAATCTTCGTATTTTTCTCTCTCAGCTCTCTCTAAGATTCTCGCTCGTAACGAGTGGATGTGTATTGTGTCACCGTGACTTTGTAGTGCACGAAAGACGCTCTTCGAGGCGCACTTGAAATCCTCTCACCACACTGGTTCGAAAGAACTAGTGACACGATGAGAAGAAGAAGAGCGACGCATACGATAACAATTTATGATGGTTATGAATAGGTAGATTAAAATCGGTGTTTTTCACATTTTACTATATTTTAGGCGGCGATAAAGTAAAGTAAGGTAAAGTCTCTGGCCGGCTAGAGACTTTACGTTATCGCTGCAAAAAGTATAGTAAAAATGTGTATGTGAAATGGCTGCATCAGAATGTCAAGTATTCATGGGCGATCTAACCGTGTCACGGACGGTGTGGTGAAGCTAACGGATTGGTGCCATGTCGCGATACGACATAATCTACGTTATTAGGTACTAGTACCTATCTTCAAATATGTATACGGCCTTATTGAAGTTTTTTAGCCCAGGTGCAGTCAATTATCGAGGTTTTAGCACTAGTGTTAATGACTTTAAAGTTTAATGCCCCCTTGACAAACTTTACAAATTCCTATAATTCCTTATGAGACTGGCGTAACAAGAGCTCGCACTTAACTTACAACTAGTTTTTTGAATTCTTTCATTATTAATTTTTACATTTTCCGCTTACATTTAACATTAAATTGTCTAATTGTCAATTATCAATTGTCACTTATCTTATCATGTTTATATTTAAGTTCAGCTTGTAATTTATTAACCTGAGGGTGGGCGCTGATGCCTATCATACAGGGTAACCATTATCCTAGTTTAGGTATCAGTAGTTACACTAAAACTGAACCTTGTTTACCTTTAAGATATCTTTAAAAACTAAATTGCTTTTGTATACTATCCTAAATGTAATAAGATGCCAATAAATCATTTATCATTATTTATCATTTATCATAAGCATTTATTTTACTCGCTAGGGAGAGTTGGTGCAAGGGGCATAAATGTCGTGTCTCTCAACTGCTTAACTTTCGAAACATTGAAACAAATGAAATCTGGAGTGATAAACTAACCAAGCATCACACTTGCGAAATGTTGTGAAGATGAATAAAATTTTGTTACTAAATAACTTGTTGTTTTACAACCGAACAGATTGGATTATTTGTCTTGGTATTGGCTATCTTTCTCATCTCGTCTCAATAACACGTTGACGACTCTTACCTAGTTTGATTTTATCAACGTAACATAATCTTGATAGCTTCAATTATTATTTTAAAAATAATTTTAAAATAATTGATAATATTTATTATTAAGCAATTTTTATTGCCGCCCGCCGCACCGCGCCGCCCCGCAGGCCGGCCGTCGTCGCGTAGCTGTTGGTAGCAAGCTGCGTAGCAAAGTGCGTTTTATCTCAGGAAATAACTAAAGTATGTATCTATTTGGTTGTATGTTTACTTAAAATACAACCTTTTTATCAACTAACTTAAAAAAGGAGGAGATTCTCAATACAGTTTTATGCAGTTTTAAATGTTTGTTACCTCATAACATCGTCTTTTTTCAATTGATTTAGATTTTTTGTATTCGAAAGGCTATACTTTCAGACTGGTCTCATAGAACCATCAAAATTGATTCAGAATTTATGTTTTCAAACCGAAATACCTGAAAAAAAATGTATGTCATTCAGTGAACAAAATTGAGTGGTGTTTAGTCACTATTGGTATAATTTTTGTTAAAAAGGTCTTGTTTAGAAATACTTCACTTGCTTGATTGTAGCAATTGTATCAAACAGAAGCAAGCAGTCGTAGGTACACGTGCTAACGTAGCGTAGATTTCAAATCGATTGAGAAATTAGAAAATAGTTGTTCGATAAAAGTATGTAGGTAATGTTCAACATTCTTATAATGCCGATGACATACATACATAGGTACCTATATATGCTACGAAAATACTTTGACCTTTAAAAAATCAATATCAAGCTTCAATTTTAAGCTAAGTAGTAATTCATATAAAAGTAAATACAGAAGCTTGATTGATACCCTTTGGCTTGAGTCACCAATTGGATAGAGAAAGGGTTTGGTCGTATTATGATCGATAAACCTGTTTTGCTGGCCGAGTGCTATGACCTAGCCTAGCACTGGACTGGACCTATCGATTTAACGTATGAGGAAACAGTTTAATAGCACGGTAGGTAATGGGTGGTTTTTGCATTTGTTAAGTCTGATTGGACAGCTGTTAAGACCTACTTAGATTGATTGGATTTCAGTTTACAAATCATAGTTTTGTATGGAAGAGTCCTATGCCCAACAGTGGACGAATGCGGGAAGAGAATGATGATCATGAAATGATGGTTTTTGGTATGCGTTTGTAGGATTAGTATAGGTAGGTACTTTACTCCTTTTGCGTTTAGTACGACTTTTCCCTAAATAAGTAACTATAAACCTGATTTTGGATATTATTTACAAAAATATGTATAAAATTGGATGTTTATCCTTTTCCGCATCAAAACGTGTTCTCTATCTACCGATCGTTGTTACGGAATGTGCGAGAAAGAGAGAGGTAGTTGTGCGTGACGCTTGTTTCGCCTGTAGGTTTCAGATACTCATTTCTGATTCATGTTTTCACGTAACGACCAAATAAATTATGGAGGCGACAAAAGGTACCTTCGTCCTACACGTTTATAGCCTGGATAATCGGTGAAGAACCTCATGATACCCAGGAATTGAGGGAAACAAATGACAGATAAGACTATGAAGGCTATAAATTAATGTAAGGATCATTTAATTCACCTGCCATCCTTGCAGCAGCAGCGACCGGTCCACGGTCCTCAGCCACATGACGGCATCGCCTGCCTGGAAGTCGCGCAGGCGATGGCAGCGCGAGTGCAGGAACAGACCGAGACACTTGAGAAGCTCCGAGGTAGATGCTTGGATGACCGTCTTCCGAGGCTGCACTGGCGGCCCGGCCACCGGCAGCTTCTCCGCGTAACAAACATTATTGTTCAACGCATTGGCGCGCGCGATCTCCACCGTCGGGCGCGGGGTCAGCGCTGGCGCCGGCCGCACCACGTACCCGCCCGCCGCTCCGCTCACGTTTTTGTTCCGGTCCAGCGGAACATTGTCCACCAGCGGCGGCCTGAACGTCGCCACGCTCTTGCTCTTGCATTCTAACTTTTTCTTGTTGTTGTTGGCAGTCGAAAACCTCTTCCACGATAGCGCGTTTATAAACAACGAGTGTTTTTTGAGATTCTTTTCTAGGGCGGTTTTCTCCGAGATGATTTTGGCGGCGTCGTCGAGGGTGGCGCGACGCTCGTCGCGGGGGATCTCGCGGTTCTCCCGGTTCTTGGCATTGTTGAGTCTTTCGTAGGAGTATGCGAGGTGAGCGCGGTCGGGGGGTGGCGCGGCGGCGGGCGGTCTCCGCTCGCGCGGGCTGAAGCTGAGCACGGTGCCCATGGGCGCGCGCGTGCTGCCGCTAGGTTCCCGCATGCATGACGTGCGCAGCGCGCGGCGGCCCCGGCCCGTTTGAGGTGGAGGGCGCGGCACATGCGCGCTGCCGCCCGCCCTATCGACCGCGCCAGCTGACGCCGCCCTGCCCGCGCGCGCCCTATCCACCCCCGCCCGCCGCGTCACAACCCCTGACAATAGGCACGGCTACTGTTGTTCTTATAAGCCGGATCTATCACGCGATTTCAAATTGGACCGACAATAATATGTATAATCTCCATCGACGACTTTTTGACTTTGTCTGTTTAATCCTTTTGTCGTTAAATTGGTATACATAGTTTGGGGAAACTATTTTTCTTTTTTACTCACCTTGAGTCAACGAGGGGGTCAAAGTAATTATAAGTTAAATAAATTATAAAAAGTATGCGCATCGTCTCTCGCCAGCCCCTGGCAGCTTTGCAGTAGCCTTTTTGAAACTAAATCGTCAACTGCGTGAATAAACGGCTTGGGTGTCCGGCTGTTTCAAACGGCTTGAGTGTTTGGCTATTCAAGAGGGCATCTCTACGCAAGGTGCCTGTAAACAAACCTTCCCTATAAATCGAGGAGTATTAATATATAGGATATTAATTTTAATTACGATGTGACCAGCTGTCGAGATGTCACTAACGAGCTTAGATTCTATGGAGATTTATTCAGTGACATAATTTTAAATAAATTTGTTATAAATTTTCCACGTGATTTCCTAGATCCTACTTGACCGCACGAAGGGAGGTCTCAGAACTCGATAGCGAAAGGTCAAAGTTTGGAGCAAACTACTAGTTATTAGTATATAAATAAGGATGAACTGGACCCACATATCTACCTATCTACCCATTCTTATAGTTTATTGTCATCTGTTTAGTACAGTCAGCTGCACACATGTATACACTCCCAAGCTTTCACATTCATATTATACTCTTAATTTTGCAAAGATATTCTTCTTCTGACAAGAATTCTGACAGGTAAGAGGACTACATTAATTTGAAAATGTTTCGTGCACTTTTATTTGCAAAATTAAGAGTAATCTAACAAGGTAAAAAATCAAGGTTTATGTCAAAAAGGCGCTTAGCACATCAGATTGTTGGACGACCTAAATGGCCACCCAACGCTGATTTTCAGCTGGACCTCTTTTTGTAAAGGGTAAGTTGGCACGTGAAAGCTCGGGAGTGTATACATATTTATGTAGCTGACTGTATATTTTCAGATTTGAAAAGAGAAGACCAACTAACAGACTTGTATTAATCAATATCTAGAAGGCTTAGTCCTGACTGATTGACAGGCAACGCAAAGGCCATACCACTGGACGTAGAGTCTTAAAATTTCGAGGGTATGTTCTTCAAGATATGTAGGCACGTACTAAGAAAGGAATTTTGTTAATTCGTAGCGCAAAAGAAGTTGCGATTGTCAAGTCTTTTAATAATAAAGCGTCGATGATACAGGGCTAGTTTACAAGCTACAAGCCGGCGAGTTTACAAGGTACAAGCAAACTCGCTGGCTTGCATCTTGTAAACTAGCTCTGTGTCATCGATCCTTTAGGATTTTTAACCCACAATTGCGATTATAGTTTTCTGTTCCGTTCATTTACCACACATATTAGTAGCATATTATACAATACACAGAGGTTAGCTGGAAGATAATGCTAACTATTTAGCATTAAAATAGCCTGTGTACTTGTTTTTACCTTGTGCAATAGAGTATTTTCTATCTATCTAACACAATACACTCAGCAGTTAGTACAAACAGTCATTGACACAATTCTCTACGGTCAGCAGTCATAAAAGTTCTAGAGCTTTTCTACTTTGAAGTCATATTTTTTTGCCAAGCTTAGAGTGGGCTCATTACAATGGCTGTTGATTCCATATTTTTTAACCGACTTCAAAAAAGGAGGAGGTATAATATAGTTTAAATACATATAAAGAAGTTTTTTTTTAATTAAATTTATTTAATTTAACTTAAATATGAAGAATTTTATTATTTCATTCAATTCTAAGCTAAAGATACACACAGACACTAAAATTCAACTAGATTTGAATTCAGAGATGATAAGATTGCGGATATTACGTAATAATGCGACGTCATACGTAATCGAATTTGTACCTCTGCAGTTCAATATAGACCCCTCGAGATCGGCTTCAGCATACTTTTATATTCTACGTTAGGTTCTATTTATTGAACATCAATAAATTTCTTATTTAAGTAAATTTAATTTTATTATGTTTTAGCATTAAGTTAGTAATTAGTTGTGTAAATAAATATTTTGAACATCTACGTATTGAATTGATAAAAAGTTTCTAAGAGAAGGTCATATTTAAAATACATTTTATACTTATACTTTCTGTAAATATTGGTGTTAATTCTGATGTCAACAAACCTAACTAAACTAATTTGACAGCACTAAAAATAGCTGTTTTTTTTTATTAGACCAACAAACAATTACACTAATATATTATAAACTATAAGTAGTCTTAAGTTTTTATTACAGCATAAGCTAACTACTACAATCTATATATATTACAAAATTTACAAAAGGAAACAACTGGGCCACCCATAGACCGTTGCAAACGATCTATAGGTAGCTCAACTGCTCCAACTCGATACCCGATGGCAGCGTGCCGAAGATACTGGCTGCATTGCCTCTTTATATAGCAAGGCTTATTCTTTGGCCGAGATAGCTGCGAGCCCTCTGATCACGCGTCGCTTCGACCAGACGCTCTGACAAATTAATATTTTTGTCAGATTAAGAGAAAATTAATATTTTTTATTTTAAAAACAAAAATATTAATTTGTCAGAGCGTCTGGTCGAAGCGACGCGTGATCAGAGGGCTCGCAGCTATCTCGGCCAAAGAATAAGCCTTGCTATATACACCGTTCCACACACCTACCGTTCCGTACCGTTGCCGTTCTACACATATTACTAAACATAATGCGCTATTATTTAGGTAAGTAGGTAAAGTACATTATTAAATTATGTAAGTAGATAGTTAGGTATCCTAAGAAAACATTTACCTAATAATTTACTTCAAAGAAATCTAGCTACAACAATAATTATAATTAGCTAGGTGCGCTATGATAGTTAGCTGTTCCTTTTATAATAATAAAAAAAAGGAACGCATGGATAAAAGGATAGTATGTCAAATTAGTTTAGTTTTGGCGACATCTGAATTGACATAAACTTATCTTTTAAATATTTCTGCGTAACATTTACAAAACGAGTTAAAGCTATCATCAATATCTAAGGCTAACTGACTGACTGACAGACAACACACAGGCCAAACCACTAAACAAAGAGTCTTGAAATTTCGAGGCTTTATTTGTCAAGAAGAGGAGGCGCGTACTTTAAGTAGGTGCGTAGGATTTTGAAACGGTACGTGAATTCTTTTAAATACGAGTATCAGCTTAAATTTTTTACGGGACCTATGCGAATTGATTATCTACGAAGCTATAACATATAACGAATATAGACATTTAACATTTTTTTTATTAGGCTCTACGAAACTTCTACGACATCCAACGTAGCCTCTACGAAACTATTAAAAAACTTCTACGTTGCTTTGCCTCTACGAAACCGCTACGATAACCTAATAAAACCGCTACCCCTTCGAAATCATCACAAAACCTCTACGTAGCTTCTACGAAACCAATACGAAACCTCTACAAAACCTCTACGATATCCTACGTATCCTCTACGAAGCCATCACATTCTACGAAATAACTCTACTTGCCTAAGAGCTCATTCGCTCGAGCGATTTTCTAACACGCGTTAAATTTTGCGCGTTTATAATGCGCTGACATCTACAAAACCATTATCCGCCCAGTTGTCACCTATGGATACGAGACATGGTCACTAACGGTGAGAGAGCAACAGAAACTCGCCATGTTCGAAAGGAAAGTTCTTAGAAAGGTGTTTGGGCCTCTCAGAGACGGAAGTAATGGATATCGCATCAGGATGAACCATGAGCTGGATGGTCTTATGGATCAGGAGACGATTGTTAGATGTATTAAATCACAGCGTCTGAGATGGGCCGGGCACGTAGAGAGAATGGGAGAGGATAGGGCGCCCAAAGTTATCACTAACTGGAAGTTGCAGCAGAAAAGACCGCGAGGAAGGCCGAAGAAGAGATGGTGCGACTGCATCGACGATCTGGAGAAGGAAGGCCAAAGTTCGCAGCGAGTGGCAGTCCATTGTGGAAGTGGCCAAGACCCATAAAGGGTTGTAGCGCCGCAGAAAGTAATAATGCGCTGACGTGCGAACAGCTACTTGGAAATGCATTTATTCTTTTTGAACGGATTTTTAACGCGCGTTAGAAAATCGCTCGTGCGAATGAGCTCTAACAGTAGAACCTAACCTACTTGTACTTATGTGATGTACCGCGGCGCCGCCGTATTCTCGTCTCTAGACGTCGAATCTCTGTCTCGTCACTGATCGTCGGATCTAGATAGACGGGCGTTCCACCTAGGTACCTAACGTGATTAATTGTGATTTATAAAATCGTTTTCGAGTAAAATTATATTGAAAACAAGCAAGTTGGTTTGCATTGCGAATTAATACAATTTCTTTCTGCGCCTACACATTTTGACGAACAATTCCCCAAAGTCTGAAGTCTCTATGTTCAGTTGTTTGGCCTGTTCGTTTTGTTAAACCTTGACTTTACTTAAGTAAGTAAGTCCGAGCAATGTCGATGTTAACTAAGTAGTTAACATCGACATTGCTCGGACTAGGCGTTTTGCGTCAACCTTTATATTGAGCACAAGCAAGGAGTGGAACTCGCTACCAGCATCTGTATTTCCGGACCACTATAATCTTGGAGTCTTTAAGACTAGAGTGAATAAGTTCATACTAGCCAAGCGTGCTCCATCTTTGACCACACCATCACTTACCACCAGGTGAGGTAGTGGTTAAACGCTTGTCTATTCTAAGAAAAAAAAAATATTTGAAGCTGTTTACATTTATCCGACACGATTTTTTGTCGGCTCTGATAAGGATCTCTCTCTGATCATATAAAATAGAGCAACCGACATTTTTTCGGGCTAGGCACCCGACAAGTGGCAACTCGGGTGCAAATATATGTGTGCAAATCATTGCGATATCACGAGAAAAGGCCGTGGTCTGAGGCGAGGTCGTCGATAATGTGTTTAGTTGAAGCCCTACCGTGGATCTGCGACTCTCCCACGCTAAGCTATTGTTTACATACACACTGCTAAGGTCATTCTACACGGTCTGACTTCCAACTACAAATACAAGTTGAAGCTGAACGTAGAGTCAAAAGGAAAGGAAAGGTTCGTCAAGAAGCCAAGGAATTTTGTTGAATCGCACGCAACGCAAAGTTGTTGGTGTAAGAAAAAGTAAGTAAGTACCTAATATTTTTCAAAATTGTAATTTCTACACCGGATGGCACGATGCATTTGCCTCTTCGTGTTGTAAGATTATATCTACATACTTTATCTATACTACAAATTATGTAGGTAGATGTATCTGCATCTATTCAGCCTGCATCACTCACTGCTGGGTAAAGGGCTCTTCTCTATGACGAATTATTCCCATCTGTCACCCTGCTCTGTCCGCCTAGGGTGACAGATGGGACAAAAATATTCTATCTATTCCACCGTTTATGATAGGGGGACAGGTGGAACTTTTTTTAATCTTAAAAGTCTATCTGTCCCCCTGTGACCAATAGGGGAACAGATACAACTATTTTAATTCCATCTGTCCTCCATTTAAAAAAATAATTTTGCTGTAAATGACGCCATGAGAGTTAAAATTATTTTTCAAATCGGTTTACGTATAAACAACAAAGTTCTGAGGTAACAAACAAAAAAAATCAACCGAATGGAGAACCTCCTCTTTTTTTTAAGTCGGTTGAAAATAAGAAAAACAATCACTTTGGAAACAAAATCCACGTTGTGAACATTATAATTTCTCGCAACAATGGCGGTGAGAGGTTTCCATAAAGTCGTCACATTTCTTTAGAAATACCGCTCTTTTGTTCAGCTATTACTTTGTAAAAGTAATTTTGGAACATTGATCCATATTTTGTTTAAAATGAGCGTTGAAAACAATGCATTTTTCCATTATAGTTTTGTGTTCACTAAAATATTTTTGGGCATAATTTTTTATTTTTAAAAAAAATCAGGGTGCAGAAGTAAATGAGTCATAGGATTAATTTAAGTTTAGTAGATTAATTAAAATTTAGTAAAAACAATTATTTAAATAAAAAAACATGGTAAAAAAATAAGCGGTTGTAGTGCAAAAATATGCAAAATACGTCATTTCGTTTACTTGGTACATACATTTTGCCTAATACGAGTTTACCTAATCAACCGAACTGATTTTGATAAAAAATTCTATGATATCAACTGAAATTAGTTAGGTAGTAGGTTATCTTTGCAAATAATAAAAAAAACTGAATCAGTTTCTGTATGAAGAAGATCTGAGGTAGGGTTAAAAACATAGGTACCTAAAGAAAATCCTCTTTTTTTTAAATCAGTTGAAAATTAGATCATCGGTCTATTTGTAAAGTGCAAGTAACCAAGCTCATGTAATTTCGATATCTGACTCATTGAGCTATAAGTATCTTTGTAGGTATATATGTTTCAATAAGTAAGTAGGTATCACAATGTAATGACTTAGGAAACTTATGCCTACTTGCACCAAACTATCAAAGTTCCTAAGCAATTACTTAACTAACTTGACAGTTCTTAACAGTCTGAATTTGGACCGTTAAGAACTAGCAAGCAAGAAAAGTAATTGCTAAGGAGCTTTGACAGTTTGGTGAAAGTAGGCATTATACGGTTAGGTTTAGGTACCTGCAGGTACCAACCACCTAGCTACTAACACTAAAGTAACCATAATCTACATTATAATACAAAAATCAGAGTGCAAAGTGCACACAAAAGATAGAATCCTATTATACACACAAGATAAAACATCAGAATTCAGAAGCGATTAGAACCAGACTGATTATGACGTAGCCGACTATAGGGCGAGGGTGAAGGAGCTTACTGCATACACAATAATCGACTCTAATATAATGGTTTAAGGTTTAAATTACAATCATGATATTCTGCACGCATGTTTTTGCAGTAATAATGCAAGCGGTCGATGACCCCAAAGGGGTGTTGTAGTAATTAAACGTTAAAGTCACTATCCCGATAATAAAAAAAATAGAATGTCTTGTTCATCTTTAATACAGTGTGTAGTGTAGAGTACTGAAGTAATAATCAAGGTTTTACAAAAACGTACAACTGACTTCAATCGGACTGTCCTAGTGACCGTAGGCACTGAAGCTGGGTTCGAGAGCGGTCGTAGTGGGGGCTCTGGCTGCATTATACTCGAACCCGGGACGGCTGCAGTGCACGGGGAGGCATGCTCTGCAAGCGGAGCTCGGGGTCGGCGCAAGCCTGCCCTGGGATGGGCTTCACAGCAACGTGCGTGAGGGACACCGGTACGTGTTCTTTGGATATCCCGGGGTCCCTCTAATGCGCAGAGGTCGGCCACCATGGGGTTTTAGTCGGTTGAAGACCGACATACCCCTCCACCCTCCCCCAAGGGCGGAGGGCATCCATGAGGATTTCCCCATATAAAAAAAAAAAAGGCACCACTGAAAAGTCCCAGGGAAGCAAAATACGCAATTTGTTAACTTCAACGACTTTTAATATATATAATATTTTTTCAAATCGGTTTTAATACAACAAAGTTCTGAGGTTACAAACATTAAAAAAAAAAAAAACAACTGTATTGATAACCTCCTCCTTTCTGAAGTCGGTTGAAAAGGTTTCATCTTATATATTTTTTGGTGGTGACGATTTTAACCAAATTTTTCTCATGACGAATTACCCCTGCTTTCCTGGTGACGAATAACTGAATTGTCCTGAGAGATCTAACGGAACGTTCTGACTATATTTTGGCCATTTCAAAAAAGGGGTAGATAACAATAATATAATTTTTACAAAATAAAATAACGCATAAATATTTTAAAATGTTTAATTACTGGCAGTCAAAGTATAGGTAATATCAAAGAAACGTACATTCATACACATAAATGATTTAAACATTCACTTGACAAACTTAAACATGGAAGGGAAAAAACTTCGATTTCTCAGTGTCGAAACACTAGTCAAGTCAACTGACTGTCAATTTATAACAATAAATGCTTTGGAACAACATTATTTATTACTAAAATAACAATTTTTAGAAATACTTATTTTAATTTAAAGTATGTTGAAATTTTGCCAAAAGCATAAAATCTAGACATTTAGTCAAACTTATTAATTTCATAAGAAACTATGTCTATTCCAATGGTTCTACGGTATGTTTTAAATTTAACTAAAATTTACCGTCATATTGGTTGTTTGTATGTAAAATACTTATGCCGACTTGCACCAACGTTTCAAAGTTCGTAAACAATTACTTTACTCGCTTAGCAGTTCTTAACGGTCTGAATCTGGACTGTTAAGAACTACCAAGCGAGGAAATTAATTGCTTAGGAACTTTGACAGTTTGTTGCAAGTAGGCATTTAAGTATTAAATTTTCAAATTATCTGTTTGATAAAATGTTTTACCCATAAGAAACAATAATATCTGTGACCTATGTTACTCTAAAATTTATATCTCCATGACATAGTTTAAAAAGACATACCCATACATTTTGAGATTTCTTTCTAGCAAACTCCATTAAGAAAGAACTTAAAACAATTCTTTCAAGACAATGGCACTTGCAATTTATACTAGGCACCTATACTGTGCGTTACACGCTTGACTTACAACTTAACTCTACTATTTACAATATACCCCTTGCTACTTTTTAAGTAACAATTTCAGAACCATACCATTATTAATTGATTTTTTCAATAGCTTTAGTACTTTTTATATTTTTATTTGATTTTGGTGGTTGTAGCAAGGGATTGCGTTCAAAACGCACCGACAGAATTCAGTCACGTTGAATAAAACTAGAGACTAATAAAATTAGGCCAAAAGTTGACACAACTTCATAAATAAGGGCAACATTCAGATTGTGGGTCAGTATTGTCAATAGGTAACTCCGAATTTCGAACGAAAACAACCAAAAAGTTTGCATTAACTTCATTCTTCTGAGACTAAAACACTAGACCAGTTGATTAAGACTGTTACATCTTACTGGAATTGAAACATTTGAAACAAAAATCGTCATTGTGGCCTATTTCGTTGGCCCTGAACTTTAGTATCAATACTCAGGCTTATGCCTTGATCACACGTACCGAGTACTCGGCCAAGACAGTGCTCTCGACCGAGTACTCAGTACGTATAAACATAGCGCCGAGTACCCAAACGAGTGATATAAGCTAGTCGCTTACATATGTCTCTGCCGAGTAACATTTTACTTTCTCGCCCGTTTGCTCGGTACGTGTGATCTAGGCATTAGTGCTGTTTCAGATAAGCGGATTCGCCGCTCGTGTTTAGTAGCGAGACGCCTCATGCTACTGACAATCGATAGAAAACCGAGCGAAATGAAAACGCTGGTATACATACACGCGTTGGGCTTTCGAAGTTTCACGAGTATACCGCCCAAAAATACGCTAGTCTAAAACCTTAAACCACAAGGAAAAAGTTTGTTGGTTTGTTGATAACAGAGTTCTTCAAGATTTACAATCCGAACAGCTGCCCAAGACTTATTCTAATTAGAGATCCATGCTGAAAGTCTCCTGCGACTCGTCGAAAGAGATGGAGTTGGAGCGGTTCTTCTGAGAAGTTTGGAGTACGTTGGAAGTGGCTGGGTTCTTCAGCATGGCTGCAGGAAGCGCGCACTTCGGCGGCGTCTGCGAGATCGGGGATTTGCTGAGAGACATCATGAACGACCGCTCGTAGACTATCCTGGTGCCTGGAAAGAGAGACACGTTTGGTTATTTATTATATTTTATTTTTATTGGGACATATGCAAGTAAGTTTACATTACTTATTACATAGGATTAAACAAGGTTAGATGCTCTAAAACGATACGCGAAAGAAGTAGCCATCATGCAGTGGTAAATTAATGTAGAGACGATCATAGACAATTTTAATCAATATAATACCTACATAATCATTCGTTACATGCGATGATCTAAACGACAGGTCTCTTTTTCCTAAAATCCTTTCTTTCTGAATTTTTTTATATTGCTTCAAACTTAAACTATTCTTACATTCATATGATATTCTAAAGCCTTTAGGAAAAGCGGCCTCTATCTTTTTGGTGCATCTAACCCTATTTTACACTAAAAACATTTTGATATAAATATATTTTAGAGTAGAGATAAGTAGTAGAGAAAAAAAATTGCTCTTACGACTTCTAAAGGTAAGCTTTTATGGTACCTACTTCTAAAACGATAATATATGTTACCTTTTAGTGTCTAATTAAATAAATACCTACAATAAAACAAAAACTACGCGAAATAAGTAGTCATCAGGCAGTGGTCATAGACAACTTTAATCAATATAATACCTACATAATCAATAAATACATAAATAATAAATAATATAAATACATAAATACGTGGCTTAGTTGGTAGTGACCCTGCCTACGAAGCTTGGTGTTCCGGGTTCGATCCCCGGCCGGGGCAAATATTCGTGAAGAACACAAATGTTTGTTCTCGGGTCTTGGATGTTGTGATGTGTTGTATGTGTCCATGCCACCTGCGACACAGGGAATCCTAGTGCAGGGGTGTGAGTGTGTGAATGTTTATAATCATTTGTTACACGCGGTGATCTATTAGAGCCAAAAACCGATAAGATAGCAGAAGTAAACAACATTGTGTAATACGTGCGCACACGCAGGCAGGTCTCCAAAGTATACTACTCTCAGATCATTAGCCCAAATACTCTGCTATTCCTAGCACACGCTTGTGTTTATTGCACAATTGGACCGGTTATTGTTATCCTGTGGAATTTTTGGCCAAGTTTTTTCCGATAACTAAGTATAAGTATTAGGTACCGAGGTCTCTGACGCGAGACAGTTGCGGGCAGTACCCGAGTCCCTGCGCAGAGGTCTCTGACGCGAGACAGTTGCGGGCAGTACCCGAGTCCCTGCGCCGAGGTCTCTGACGCGAGACAGTTGCGGGCAGTACCCGAGTCCCTGCGCCGAGGTGTCTGACGCGAAGTCAACACTTTACTTGATTGTTTATTGTTGTTTTTTTTGGCAGCCATTTTGGTTGTTGTTGACTAAAGATTGCACGTGAGCAAAGGGTAACCTATTTTCTTAGTTATCGGTTTAATTTAAAGTCATTTTTTTTTATAAAACTACAGGCACGTATAATTTATTAGAATAATAATATATCTTCCTAGCTATTTTGAGACTAATAGATAAATCTCACCTATTTACTTATACTTGTATCTACCTATATACTAAGACCTTTATGAAATAAATGTTTTTTTTTTATCTTTACCTTACACTTGAATGCTTAGGCATCCACGTGTGGAATGTCCTTGAAATACCGAAACACATGTGTGTTTTTTGTGTAAATTAATACATAACATAACCTAAAAACCAACCGATAAAAACATTCGCAAAACCATGTGGTTATATTACGTAATCACTTTTCAAGGCGACTGTTCGTGTCTGTGATAAGTATAACACACACGCAAATCCAACGCACACTAGTTGAGTTGATTTTACATTATTTATAAGTATATGCTAATCTTATCGCCGGCCATAGATAATAATAATACTAGTGGATATTCTTGTTATTGTTACCTATTTGGACAGTATTTCAAAGAATCGTATCATAATTTCGGTGAAGTTTTTAACTCGAGATAGCTATTTTGTCAAGCAAGTCGATGTAGAGTAGACAATTATTATGTAAACGTTGCATCTGTGCAGTCAGAATTTTGGATTTCTAGAAAATGGCAGAGTGACAGCGGAGCGAGTGCGGCGCCTGAGCCGAGGTTTTGCGGGCTGGCTCGAGCTAGGTACCCGGGTTTGCAAAACGATGAATAAAACTTAAATTATTATCAATTAAAGGTACCGCCTGACGCAAATCCATAGGAAAACGAATAACGGTAACAGTTATCCAATTTGAAGCAAATTTATTTTGTCTCAATTTTTCCAAGTTTTTTTGCCGGGTCTGTGTTCAGTAACGGCAACTGACTATGCATATTTTTTTTCTGTTGATTAAAAATTGACCCTGTATGATAATTGACATGTACAGGTACTTTATACTTAGTTGTTGTTTTTAATTAAAAAAACCAGTAGTATTAATATGTTGCTATTTTGGATAAACTGTTGACATTTCCTTTATGATATATTATTTTGTAGAATTATTATTAACAGTGTCTACAACTAAGCACTTTTTGCAATAAGAAATTAATTGAATATGTAGAGTTACAGAGGCTTTTATACTCACCCATAAGGACCTCCTAACATAAAAATTGAGCGTTCAACCGGTTCATCCTAAGCCATTTAAATTCAGTTATCACCATAGAGTAAGGTAAGATTGCCATACTAGTCTCGCTTATTGTTAACGAGTCCAATGTGTTTCGTTTATGATTAAATAATTTTCATCATGCTAAAAGCAATAATTGGTTAGATTACGCAATATTGATATTTTCTTACAAGTTTTCGTCTCTACATCTTCTTTGCCTATGTCTATATTAACAAACTAATAAGTTTTTAACGCATGAATTCTGAGTTTATTGACCTTTCCGCTTCCCATTTGTGATTTAAGTTAATTAATAGGTATTAATACATAGCTAATTATTCACATGAATATAATATCTCGATATCGACAAAAAAAAAATTAATACAAAAAAATGAAATCTAGTTATGCCTATCATGATAAAGCTTATCATTTTAAGCTTAGCGGCCTATCACATTTGCCTATCTACCTATACATTGAGGTCAAGTTATTGTCAAGTGTCAATTGACCTTATTAAATCAATTGCCGACCTACGTCGTGACTAGCGGCGTGTTGAAGAATCAATTTCTACCATGAATAATATCAAAACCCGATTTTTTTCTTCTTCTTTCTTCTAGTATAAAAAAAAATCTAGTATACAAATGTTTAAAGAAAAAAATTAAGAAGCATTCGTCATTTCTATTCCATTTGTTTTTGATGGATTTATACTTATTTATATTATAACGTGGTGTCAACACATAATAACACAGCTCAAAAACTCGTGTTCCACAATCAAGTTTATGCTCACTTAATAGTTGAAGCAAAACATGCCTAGCGTACTCGTGACTATATAAATGCTGCGTAGAACTTAACATAAAATTAAACTAAATATTTCCACAAGTATATTTTTGCACAGTAATTTTGAAATAAATCTCCGAATTTCGTTGTTTATTTTAACAATAGGTTAAGAATTCTCACTAGTTCGACGATCGAACTTGAAAGAGGCAAGCTTTCTTATAACGAAACATTGCTACGACACTTGTAAGCTTTATTTAACTAAAAACTTATTAGTGTTACCTCCTGGTGTCGTGGAGTAGATGGTGCCTCCAGGTGTGCTAGAGTACACATCAGGCATTTGTGAAGGATCCGTGATCATCACTCTCCTCGTAGGTATACTCTGGCTAAGGGTAGCCTGTCTTGCAATAGGGGATGCCGACATTTTGACCTTCTTTTTCCAAAATACAGTTCAAAATCACAAATCACTGACACTGTTAGTCGCTCGGAAAGACAAAAAGGACTGAGCCGGGTGTTAGGTGAGCCTAAAATAAATACGCTAGTAGCTATACACGCACACTAGTGTAGGTACGATGTAAACATACAGCTCATGAGCGCGTTTCATCAAAACAGTCAAAGATAAGTTAGCCTGTTTCTATGTTCACATTCACATCTATAGAAAATAAAAACAAGTACCTGCTTTAAAGCTCTACTATTTTATCGGAACTAAATATTATTATACTCTGCAACGAGGATAGGTAAAAAATGAGGTCTAATTTATATAGAAAAACTGGCACGTTCGAAGAATAATAAGAAAACTTTTTCATACCTTCCTAATTCCTGTAAACATACCTCTAGAAATTCAACTAGCAGTGTGCCCCGAAACGTGAGCTCACATAGTTGGTTTAAATTCGAAAAAAAAGTTATTTTTTAACTGAGCACGTTTCCACCAAGTCACGTGGTTTTTTGGAGGTTGTTATTTTTTTTTCTGAAGAAAGTATCTGTTTCATAAAACGTAATTTATGCTCTATTCGTGCTACTTTACAAATCCTTGGAAAATCTCCATTAATAACCACAATAATGTACTTGTTTGTTTACAATTCCAACTTAGTTACGCTTTGAAAATACCCACTCAATCACATTACATAATCTTTGACCACCCACACAAGCGCACTGTTATCAGACGACTCACACACACAGCAATCTAGAGGTATATGCGTAGTTACGCTAAATATTGACCTAGTAAATACTGTTTATTCTGTGGTGTGGTGACTGGTTTACGAGAAATATCGAGTCACAGAAGTATTAAAGTATAGAATCACAATGTAGTACAATGAAAATGCGACAGAAAAAATAGCCAAATTGGCTAACTTCTAGTACATGGTCCGATGCAAATTTTCGTAAAAGAGAAGTAACATGCTAGATAAATATTATATGTTAAAACTACTAGGCTTTTTCATTGTCAAACAACATCGTAAAAAGTAACAAACATTATTTGAAAATGGAGATATGTATTTCATTTTTATTGACAAGGTGTCGGAAAATTATTGGTCCTGTGTTACGACTCCATTTTTGTTTGATACTGTCTATCTTGGTGTTCTATAGGAACACCGTTATTAATCTATGTACCGAGTGGTTTCAATGTTGATAATAATGAAGCGAATCCTAAACTACTTCAGTGCCTAGCTATTATTTATTAATATTGTGCGTTAACTCGACCCGAGTTTGGTACATTGGATCTTAATTACAGTAGTATTATAAAGGTCGGATGACCAACTCTATGACTCTACTCTACTCTACCTTACTTATGTAAAATAGTTTTAAGCACAGTGGAAATATGTTATGGTTGGTTTAGGAATTTATTGGTCACCCGACCTTTGTGCTATTACTGCTATGATCCAATAAGTAGGTACGTTGAGTGTAAATTGGTCACTTAGTTGGATATAATTGTAGAAGTTAATAGTGGGTATAATTGATTGGTTACCGACTCATTTATTTTTCAGTAATTCAGTAAATTTTATTTCTGTGAATACATTTACATCACCAATTTTTAAATCTCAAAAAAATATTAAATGGGCAATGTAGACGGGGTACTACGTTGTATCTGTGCAGTCAGAATTTTGAATTTCTACAAAATGACAGAGTGGCATCGGCGCGAGTGCGGTGCCCGAGCCGAGCTTTTGCGGAGCTGGCTCGAGCTAGGTACCCGGGTTTGCCAAACGATGAATAATACTTAAATTATTATCAATAAAGGAACCGCCTGATGCAAATCCATAGGAAAACGATTAACGGTAACAATTATCTATTTTTAATATAATTAAAATTACAGAAATTCGACTTAATATTTTCAAGTTTTTTTGCCATATCTGTGTTCAGTAACGGCAACTGGCCATGTGATTTTTTTCTGGTTATTAAGAATTATCTACCGAAATCTCGGATATCGTTGTTTTTTTTTTCATAAGATGTGATCCTGAACGATGTGCCAAAACGACGTATTAGTTGAATATCTTACTAATTCAATGAAAAGGTAATAGTATTAATTTATTTGTATTAATAGTGAAAGGTGAAAGGTGGAAGAATTTGGGGGACGCCTTTGCCCAACAATGGGACAGCATAGGCTGATAAAAAAAAAAGTTGTTTATGCATATTAGGTAGTCTTGGGTAGCACGTCCAAAAAAATTGAGTAGTGTGCGAGCTTACTCTTTCACGCAACGAGTGTCCTCACTGTGGCACCACGATTGAGGCGAGGCGCGAGGCGCGATGAGGCTGAGCGAGGAACTGTGCTGGGACCACAATCGTGCTGGGTTGCGAGGCGCTAGGCGCGAGCGTGCTACCCAACACAATGACGCTGAGCGAGGAACTGTGCTGGGACCACAATCGTGCTGGGTTGCGAGGCGCGAAGTGCGAGCGTGCTACCCAACACAATGAGGCACCTTCCTCGATCGAGGTGAACGTGCGAGGAAAGAGTACAACTGTGGTAGCAACTGTGCGAGCTACCCAAGCTACATTGTATTTTTACTAAAAATACTATATAGGTAGGTAGTAGGTCCTATTGAATGCTTAATTGCATGCAGTATTTGCATATCCAAATCATGTTTTTTTTGCATTCCCCTCTGTTTAAAGTAGAGAAAGAGAAGGCGAGGGCAAGCAAGAATGATTATGGAAAACAACAACCAAAGAACGAAAATTGACTGTGAACCACCAGCCGCGTTTCTCTTAGATCAAATTTAACTTTTCAACTTAACGACTCATCATAACTTTCGCTAATCAACTAAGAATATGACAGAGATGGTGTAGGTAGGTACCTAACCTACCTACTGATTTGTGTTATGATTAATTATATGGATAAGAATATGTAGGTAGTTAGGTAAATACTTCATTCATTCATACTTAACAAACCCTAATTAAAAATATTTCTTAGTTTTATACTGAATGAATCCATTGAGAAAAAATACTGTAAGTAGGTACTAGCCATAGGATCATAACTAAGTGAAGGCGAGTGAGAGTCAAATAAACAATATTTATTTATCCTATCTAGGTACCTAGTTGTTATTTATTGGTTTATTCTAGTTTGCCTTCAAACTACATAGGTAATACATCGTCATCCATCTTTTGAAGTCGCTAAATTAGTAGCATTTGGAGCACAACCAAAGCAAGAAAGATATATAAGTAGGTACCTACATAGATTCGTTGAATATAAATAGAACAGAAAAGTTGGTTCTAGCGAGCACAAAATGTTTTACATTTTGTGCTCGCTAAAACCAACTTTTAAAAATATATAAATAATACCTACATAATTTATAAGTTAAAGCAACAAGGTTTAATATTACTGTGGCCATACCCAGATGGACGGACAAATAACAAAAATGTACGTCTGAAATATCAACCAATGAACAACGCGAATGACTTTTCTTGCATTTTCTTGTATCCAACCAAAAGCGTCCATCTGAAGGCGACATGAGGGTGGCGCTACAGTAGCAATTCTGTATAACACTTGAACGACTTAAAGGAAAAAGTTTATTTATCGTAGTACTCCGTGATTTAACTCAATGTTTTAAATCAACCAATTATTTTAAAAAGTTTTTTTTCATTATACAGTGTAAAGTCAAATCCCAAATTAATTAGATATTCGATTGATTGGTAATCGATTTTTACTATAGCGCCATCTATTTCTTAGACTCACGAATGTACTTTTCATTTTCTCCATGACAATGACATACGGATCGTTTTTAGTTCATTGGTTATGTCAATGTCAAATTCAAAATCGTTCTAGGTACAAAACACGGCAGTAGAGCCGTAACAAACTTGAAGCATGCCGCAACCGTCTGTCGCCTTCTTTTTTCTGTGGTACAAGTGAGATAGATAGTTAAGCCGGTACGTGTAATGGAATGTTACTGAATATATTTATTTGTTTGGTGGCAGTGTTGCTAGCTTGAATAATAAAAAAACGGTCCAACTAACTATTATAAATTCAAAAATTAACTGGACATTGCGATTAAAAATAAGTTGTAGAATGTCTACATTTTCAATACAGAGTAGTTCTAGTTTTTTATGTTTACTTTCATGTATAGGATAGGACATATCATAAAAATATGTTCATTTAACTGGGATGCTGATCGAATTTCTAGCTAGATTTATCTCTAAAAACTATTAATAGGCTACACTGAATGAATGAATCTTTCTGAGAAAGTAGTCTTTTTATCCTCTGTGCAATTGGCAAAAAATTCTATTCTCATTAGAATCATAACTTAGTATTTTAGAAACGCACCAAAAGTTGGTCAATTTAGCCAACTTCTAATAAATTAATTTTGGCCGATGATATATATTTAGAATTTATGTATTTACAAAACATAACATAACAGATGAAATCCAAATTGTTACATTTTTAAACACAAATTAGAGTAACACAAAATCAATACAACAACCGACTTAAAAAAAGGAAGTGGCCACAGATCTATTATGTCTGTGGAAGTGGCATTGTTAGGCTATGGCCCGGATTCTCGCAAAAATTTTGGTTTGAGCTGCTGTTTTGCCATTCTCTACCTACCGATTACAATTGTATGCGCGCGCGCGGACGACGCAGTTGTAGCGCTTGATGACTTGAATAGATGTTAAACAAATTACTGTTCTCTGAACAGAGATTAGTCAGAGTACTACGTATCTGAATAAGACGGTTCAAGCTACTAATCTACAAAACAATGTTACTCTCAATGACGTATTTTTAGTTTTTTTTACCATTTTTTTTTTTTTTTTGTTTTTGGCCTTTTAATTGATTAATGTATTGTAAGTAAACAAATGAATAAAATGATAGCAGAAAACAATGATAAAACGACTTCAAACATAATTTTAAATCAAAAATACTTTATCAGCGGCGCGCTCAGTTCAATGACCACAAATGCTTCGCTCTACGTAAAATAAACATAATTACGTACTACTGCCATCTAGTGGTAATGTTGTGTATTATTTCAATACTTAGCTATCGGCACGGAGGAAAAAAGTACTATCGGTAAAAGAATCATTGTGAACCGTTGGATCAAAAAATTCCAAAAAATATAAATAGAGTGCGCCCTTTTTAGTTTATCGTTTGAGCGTTTTGAAAAAGTCTATTATGTATAGCGAGACATTTCAGAGGCTACCTAACCTACATAGAACGTTCGAATAAACAAGTTTATAAATAGCTTAGGCTTGTAAGTACCTAGGACACGAGAATAAAGAGAGGTAGGTACCAGCAAAGACGTAGAAATTAGGTAGGTAAGGTTACCTACTTAGGTATTATGCGTGACATGGAACTTGGACTCCGAGCCACGGGAATCTGAATTTTATTGCAATAAATATAGAGTTCAGGCATACCAGTAATACCAGTGTCCACGTTTCGCCACAATATAGAAATGATTAGTTAAGTGCCTAGGTACCTATAGTTTCGTGATGAAAAACAATTTATTTATGTGTATAAAATGATGATTTTTTTTTACTCTTCGTTAATAGGTACCTACATACATAGATTATGTGCCGCAGCGGAGCACAAACAAATAAGGTCGTGTCTCGCCTGTCCTGTGATCTTGAGTGTAATCGTGAGTAAGTTGTGTGCGTGCTTGCCTCGCACCACAGCCACACTAGCACGATCGAGGCGCAGGACACGATTGAGGAAGACGCTACTCAGTGTGTTGGCCGGCTCGATTGAGTGAGGCGGCGCGTTGAGCCTCGCGTTGAGCTCCCAGCTCAATTGAGGCTTAACGCGAGGCGCGAGGCAGTAGTGTGCTGCCAGCACGATCGAGCCGCGAGGCAGTATTGTGCTGCCAGCACGATCGAGGCGGAAGCGAGCGTGCGAGGGAAGAGTAGTGTGCTGGGCTCGTCAAAACAAAAAGAGCTGGTGCCTCACTTGCTGGCAAAGAGTCACCACAATTGTGGTAGCAACTGTGCGAGCTACCCAACACTAATATTAGGAGACATCTTCTATTAATTATTTAACCTAAGTAACACCCTGTTTTTAAAATAATATGAATTGCCTGGATTGTGTTAGTAATAAAAAATCCTGAATGTTTGATTTCCAGAAAGTTATCGACTATCGATTCAGATAAACGATAGAATGTAAACAAGTAAAGGAAGGAATAGGTAAAAACGCAGACATCTCAAGGTCAAAATCTGAAAAACAACATTCGCGATTATTCTTAGTTTTATGAGTACCTATTGCTACTACATTAGATAAATATGTGTCTACTGAGGTACGTGTTTAGATACCTACCTTACCTACCTATGTACGTTCATATTTATGAAGTTCTACTACTTACAACTTATCGACCTATTCCCGTCCGATACCACACACTAATACCAGTGGTATTTGTTTATTAGGGTAATATTCTATTCCCGACGAATACCAAATTTTAAATATTTCAATGAAGTACCAAATCTATTACCAACTAATACCAAAATATAGATTTTGGTACAGTCACAGAAACAATTTACTTTCTAATTATTTAATATTATGATCATAATACAATACAACCTATCATAATACAATAAACCTTTACTTTGGTCCTTGCATAAATTATTATTATTTATAGTTAATTATTTTTTTTATTAGTTAAGAAATTAGTTATACAGTGAATAAAATATACGTAACTGACCAACTGGTTGACCAAAAAATTACCGTTGGTCAATGTTTGGAAAAATTAAAAATATATTATTAGTTATAATAATACCTATAATTTTTTTTTTCTTAGTTATGATTGGTATGCCAAACATTTGATAATTTTGACTAGGTAAAAGAGTTGATTATTATTTATTAATATTAAAGTTGATATTTCTGATATTTTATAATAACAAGTTAATAGTTACGAATATGATTGTAATGCCAAAAACTTGATGATTTTTACTAAGTAAGAAAGTTGATTCTTATTGTATACTCTAAGTTGATTATCCTATATTCTAAAATTGTTTTTCTATTTTTTCATACGTTTCCCAAAATTGTTACCTACTGTTGTAGAGTTACGATAAAATTTGCTTTTGTTATATTTTATAAGTTTTATAAATTAATTAGACAATAAAAAAAACATTATTTTGATTTCTTGTAAAGACAAATTTTATTTTTGCGTGTGTAAGAATTTAGGTAATTTAATTACGTATATGTATGTTTGATTGTCTGTGTTATTATAATAATGAACCAAACGTTTTCCTAATACACTTTAATTTGTTTGAAAGACTGATTTTGAAAAAATAAACACTACTTAAAATTACATTGAAAAGCATTTTTGTTATTGACTGTATTTCATACCTTGTTTAACTTGTTTTGGGATTCGTATAAACGAATCCCAAAACGAATCTCATAAGAGTGGTATTCGTCGAGAATAGAATATTAATTAGGGTAATAAACAAATACCATTGGTATTAGTACTTTCGAACTCTGGTCCTGGTGGTGGTGGTGAAAAGATTTCAAGTACGCCTCGAAGACGCTCCTTTCGTGCAATTGATGTATTCGAACTTTTAGATTCCATTGGTGACCGGGTTCGAACTCACGACCTTCGGATTGAAAGTCGAGGTACCTCCCACTCGGCCAACACAGCTATGTAATTTTTTTTCCTGTTTATGTTTACCTAGTTGCTACTGCGCACTCCTTGCAGCAACTTTTGGTGATGAGAATAAGCTTTTTTTTATAAGCCTATGTTGCCATTGTTGGGAAAAGGCCTCCCTCAAATCTCTCCATCCTTTTAGATTTTTGGTAATTTCCCACAATTCCCAATCAGAGGCAACGAAGTTCGAAACTTATTGAGTTATTAGGTAGGTACAGCAAAACTCTTAAATTGAATTTTTTTATTGGAGGACAGGCAGAAATACGTATTTCTATCTGTACCCCTATTTGTGACTGGGGGACAAATGGAATTTTATTAATTGTTAAAATTCCATCTGTCCCTCTTTTAGCAACGGAGGGACGTATCTATTTTTTTTGTCCCCCTTGTGGGACAGAGCAGGAAGGTGACAGATGGGAAAAAAACATATTACCATCAGAAAAATATTAATTAAAATAACGACATTAGTACTGTTTTTTTTTTTGTAAATCCACAATGCACATTCGCAAAGACCAAACCACTTGTTTCGAGGGTAAATTGGTCAAGAAGTGGAAAGTATAGGAAATGTATTTTATTATTTAGTAGAATTTTGTTATTTTGTTAGTTAGTGTTAAGTTGTACAATAAAGATAAAGATAAAGATAAATGTTTTATTGTCACAAAAATAATACATCAAGTACATACAAATTTGATAAAGTCTAAAAAACTTAAATAAGGATCGTAGGTACCACAGTGGGCTCTGTTCCCCGCACTAGGTCTAAAAAGCCTGTATAGCGGGGTCACAAGGAATGCAAGCGAAGTTCCCTAGTACAAATTACAGGCTGGACAAAAAATACAAATTGATTCACAATTAATTTACTACATGTTTCATAGTTTTGTTTGACGTAAATATATTTGTGTAGTTTTGCACGTTTATTTTTGTCTCAGAGACCAACGCACTGCTATAACTGAGTACCGAAATATTCTGACATGCCAACACTGATGACGCAGCAAGCTGGATACAGCTGTACCTACCTGCCGTGCGATTTCAGAGTAGCGTATTTTTGTCGCTCGTATACGGGCGGATTCATCATCAGCCTATAGCATTCCACTTTTTTTAAATTGTAGAAACCCCTTCGATTGACCACAATTTCACCTGATGTTAAGTGATGATGTGGCCTACGATGAATCTCGAAGGTCTAGAACAAGGCCGGCCAAACCTATGCCCGTGGGACACGAAGTTGCCCGCCCGCATGTGAATTTGCCCGCCAGCACTTTGGTCGGCTGACTGGCTGGCGCAGGCGGCGCGGCGGTGGGTGTGGTGTTTTTCTTTAGGTTAACCAAAATCGTTAAAAATATTGAGGCTCGCTACGTTCGCGGCGATTAAAACCGTTGAGGATACGTTATTTCTTACGACCTGAAAAAGTGTTTTTTTTTAACTAAACTAAAAACTTGGAAATATTACGGCTCACTTCGCTTACCGCGTAGCTCACAATACATTCGAACACCATAAAAACCGATAAATATCTAGTAAAGAAAGCAAGATAGGGCAAAACATAACACGTGGTGTTAGATTTTTAACCTATGGACATTTCTTATAATTAATTGATACTTTTTTTACAAAAAGACTTGAAAACCATAATCTTATAGAAACATAGAGTCATGCCATCATGTTCCTATGTCAAGGTCCTATATGAATCCTATCCTATATGAATAACAGATAGGTAACAGTGAATGTGTGCGTCTACGCTCGCGTATTTGAACACGTGAGCTTCCAAATTCAGCTGACATAACATCGCTAAAACGCAAAAACTAGATTGTTATATTAATTAATAAACAAAACAATTATTCTTCATTAGCCCGCATTTTATAATCGACCTTGACCGTGTCCGTAAACATGGTAATCCAGTGGGTTAAAATAGGTTATAGCCGTGTTGGCCGAGTGGGAGATGCCTCAACTTTTGATCCGAAGGTCGTGTGTTCGAACCCAGTCGTACACCAATGGATTTTTCTGTTCAAAAAGATCTATGGCTGCATTTTAAAACACGTGCACATAGTAAAGAAAAACATCATGAGGAAACCGGCATATCATAGAAACTAAAAGTTCGAAAAACATGTGTCAAGTGCATGAAAGGAGCCTCTTCGAGGCGCACTGGAAAACCTTTCACCACACTGGTTCGAAAGAACTAGTGACACGATGAGAAGAAGAAGTGGTTTAATTAATTTATTTATTAGATAAAAAAGAACGTTGGATCTCTAAATATTTGTTTTTTTAGTTTATTTTTGCTATGTTGTTAAATTAAAATAAGGTAAGCTAGGTTAGGTACCCTATATAATGAAAATGAATTTATTAATATATAGTATAAATATATCTAGTAATAAATCCGCTTAACTTCTAAACAAGGGTTTTAATGAATCTAGTTTTTAATTTTGGTATCTAAACCAAAGCGCCGAAAACAGAAAACCCAAGTCAGAACTCGACACGTGTTTCGCCTCTACACGAGGCATCCTCAGAAGATGTTGACTCGCCGAAAATTAATTTAGTTCCTACCACAAAGATAAAAAAACCTACAATAAAAACATGTCCCAACGATCGAGTAACACTGTTACTCGTTTGGGTGTTACTCGATATTGTGTCCATACAATATCTTTGACCATACAATTTTCGTACGCCGCTGGTCGTCACGTCCACAAATTATTTATGTAAGGAATACAATAATAAAATGGATTCTAGGAAGGCAACAATCATTTTGTCGCCCTGTCGCGCCATTGAATATTTTAATGTAATACGACATCACTCGCGGAGACATAAATTTGAATTCAAAAGTTGTTTTCTTGAAAATTGCTAGTATTCTTACACCGTTGTTGTGATTAGAATTAAATATATTTTGGTTGTAGGTATACAGGGTGTAACTTGATGGACCCATTGTACAAATTCTATAAAAAAAACAGGCTGTTGCATTCATTTGTGGATTGAATTGAAACACTTCCCTTCGTAATATTGCTTTATTTTATTAATTTTCCTTTATCTTTTGCAATAATCAAATCCATCATCTTGCCGTATTCTAGGAACTATACGCTGCTATTAAAAATATGATTGAACAAATAAAAAAAGTTGTCAGCCAACACATCGATTGATGGGCCCTACCTACCCTTCATTAGCACAAGAGCACAAGCTTCAATTCAAAAAGTCATGTTTGATAGGACTTCTTTTAATTGCAACGCAAAGATAAAGTAAATCTCAACATCAATGTCATGTTTCTTTTGGACTTCACTGAACCGCTAGCAATATGATACACTCTGTATACATAATACATACCTACCATAGTACTTCTAAATTTTTTTCACTGAACTAGCTACGTAAATGTTTTTTTTATATTTATAGACTATGTAAAAACAAGAAAGAGTGAGACAGCGAACTAATGCAATCACACCATGTCAACCTTGAATGTGTTTACTGTAAACTAAATAATAGTGTGTTTGTAATCTAACTCGGCTATATGAGTCACTGCACTCTACGCAGTCGAATAGACACACCCCCTTGTTTACAAACTGTACAATTAATAATCATTAGACATATTATAATAAATACCCCGCAAATTTTTAATTCTCAAAAACACTTAAATGGAATGCAGAATGCGTATTAAGCTGTAGGTAGTTAGAATTTAGGGTTTCTACAAAATGACAGAGTGACAGCGAGGCGCGTCCGTCGCCCGAGCCGAGCTTTTGCGAGCTGGCTCGAGTTAGGTACACGGATTTTACGGGGAGGCATGCACTGCAAGCGGAGCTCGGGGTTGGCGCAAGCCTCCCCTGGGATGGGCCTCACAGCAACGTACGTAAGGGACACCGGTACGTGTTCTTTAGATATCCCGGGGTCCCTCTAATGCGCAGAGGTCGGCCACCATGGGGTTTTAGTCGGTTAAAGTCTGACATACCCCTCCGCCCTCCCCCAAGGGCGGTGGGCATCCATGAGAATTTCCCAATGTAAAAAAAAAAAAGGTACACGGATTTGCCAAACGATATTATAGTAATAACTTTGGAGAGTATATTTTTTTATTAATAATTAAATATTTTGTGTACCTACTTACCTCCTAGATAAAAAATAAAAATGTTTGAAAAGATCACATACTTACCTACTTATTTATAGGTACTTACTTATTTATTTCCTATTTCTCTTTGTGGTGGGTTTTTTTCCAAACACTACTTCTACTCCTCGATGTCGCCTAACCTACTACATTTCTGCAAACAGAACTTTTCACATTATTGTTTAAGATCAAGGAAAATTCGCACTAGTAAGTAAATTATTAAATGTCGGCAAAAATAAATATGTTTAAAAAAATTGGCGACCATCCATTTCGTCGCAAACCCGGAAATTAAGCACGTTTCTGTGACTGGTTTTATCTGAACATTCGCTAAATTAACATCTTTATAAAAGTCTGAGCGACTGAATTCGTCTCCGTAATTTTTTAATATTTTTTATCAAACATTTATAGTTCATAGTTATATATAGTTCATAGTTATTTATTGGCAACAAGAGTTACATGTCAAATGAAAATAAAATTGAACTTAATTAATAAATTTATTAACATAGAAATAAATTATGAAAATTGTAAAATAGTATTAACGTACCTAATAATTAATTCATTTACATCATAAAATGATTGGTCGATTAGCCATTTTTTAAGTTTCAGTTTGAATTGTTTCATAGAACTCGCCTCTACGACAATATTTGGAAGACGGTTATTATACTGTTGGCCCTAGAATGTGAATCAGTCATTTATTCATCTATCTATCTTATATCTGTTTCGTAAAGACAGCACTAACATGTTTGTTGACACTGACAATTCATACGTCAAACTTTTTATAACTTGTACCCTCAACATTTCCTATATCTACCTACCTATCATCCCATTCCTTGAGGGTAGACTAAAACGACACACCACTCTCTTGAAAACTTGCCGCGAACGAGTCGAGACGTCATTCATACGATCCTCCTCGAAAATCACCAAAACTAATGAAAATCAGCCGCGTACCGCGCAAACCCCTTCGCCGAGTTCCGTAGCGCGTCAACAACATCAAAATCAGCAAAATCATCTAGAGTGGAAAGGATTATCGCGAGCGAACCTACGACGCCATCCAACACCAAGCGCGCCAAGACACCTGCTCAGAGAACCAGCCAGGTCAGTCTACCCATCCTCTAACGATTTTCCGAACCAATATCTTTGTATGTATAAAAGGCTCCAGAGTGACTGACTTACTGTCAGACAAAGTAGAGGCCAAATGACTGTATGTAGAGAGACTACAAGTGTCATGTAAGTAGGATGTGTTCGTCAAGAGCTGAAAGTACTGTGCATGAAAGGAGCCTCTTCGAGGCGCACTTTAAATACTTTCTCCACCCTGGTTCGAAAGAACTAGCGACACTATAAGACGTGGGAACTAAGAAAGGAATTTAAGAAATTCGCAACGCACACGATGTTGTGGGTGTCAACTTGTCGTTTATTTATGAGGTAACATAACATATTATGTAGGTACACTCATACTTTTTAAATTTCAGACCTAATTCAGATGTTTTGGAGACACATGTTTTAAATCATTGCATCTAAATTGTATAACTCAGAATGGCCACTACGACTCTACCACTAATAAAATACCTACATTATATATTTAACTTACTAACTAAATGCTAAAACGAAGTAAACTAAAATTACTTATTTAATTTTAAAAACATAAATAAAGATATAACCTACATTACAAATACATATCTTCCTATTCTTCTCCTCTTTGTATAGGACTCTATCTAGTTACTTTATACATTCTTATGATCCGTCTGTAACTAACCATATTTTAAACAAATAAATCAATCATTAAAAATATATAAGGTACATATTATGAACGATTCCTACATTATGTAATAAACTGTGAAAACAATTTAGTTATGCTCCGTCGTGCGAGGAAAACGCGCAATAAGCTAACATGGTTTTTCACCATTAATTCTAATGAAAGCAAATACGTAGGTACATTACTTTAATATTTATTTCTATAAAATTATATTAAAAAAGTAACCTTGTTGATAAAAAAAATACGTAAAATATCGTAAAATATGACTGTGGTTGTATTTTGTACTGAAGTGCATCAATTTATAAGCCTTTTCGAATCCTACTTATTAATTAATTACTTATTAAATATTACTTATTAATTGTTATCGCTTTATTTAAGTAGCTAGTACAAAATAGGATGAACGCTATACAGGGTGGTTTTTGAGAAGGGCACTGATGGCCAAGTCCGAAATCACGAGAGTTGGAGAAAAGTCGTGAAAGGAGTCATGACCTCGATTAACAAAAAAACAATGCATATTTAGTTTTTTTATATTTTACTTTTGACGGTATTCGATCCAAATTATTTAATAAAAAGACGCTCTGAATTATTGAAATCCGTGGGGGATTCTGTTGCAGATAAAGACAATTCTTAGCAAAAAAAAAAAATATTACTAAAAATTAAAGGAAGTAGGTAGATAGGCAGTAGTAAAATTTTCACAAATTACTTTTTTCTGTGGTTGGTCTATCTAACGGATTACTTCCTGTTACACACGTTGAACTTCTCGAAATTACTGCCACAAAGTGACAGAAAGCTAGAGGAAAAATGTTACACATCAAAATGCGCCGAAGTAAGATTGCAAAGGCGCGTATCTAATGCGCTTAACAGCATTCCATAACGTAACCTACCTCTGCATGGCTCTACCGTAGCTCTACCTACATCTTGCATAAGCATAACCTCAGGTTATGGCCAAGGTCACAGAGCATACCACATCTTACATAAACATTGAAAAACAATAGAAAAAGACTGACTCAAACAAATTATCGAATTGTTTGCGTTCATTGTTTTGAATGAGTCATTTTGTTTTTTTTTTTTTTTAAAAGCGTAGATCACGAGCAAAGTGTCGAAGGAAAGAAAAGTCCTACACTACGCTAGCATAGACAGTAATAATTAGATCATTTAGAGGTGGCATAGAAATGTTAGGCTACCAATGTATGTATATAACTAGCCTACTTTACTTAGATAAACATTCGCAAGTCAGGAGGCATTTATAGCTTGAATTGCATACCGTGTTGTTTTCATCGATAAGATATTTTTTTACGACACGATAAGGTTTTAGCTCAAAAAAGTAAACTAAACAAGAAGTAAGACTAATCTTCAAATTCTAGATTAGTTTATGACTGCTCCGATGCTCTACAAAACTTAATCATACCTTACTTGCTTATCTAAATCTGACAATACCTAAAGCCAGCCATAAACAGTCGGAATGTCTCTCTGAATTTATATTATTAATTCAGAAAGCCCGGAATTGCATACAATCTTCTTCTTATCGTGTCACTAGTTCTTACGAACCAGTTTGGTGAAATAATTTCAAGTGCGCCTCGAAGAGTCTCCTTTCGAGCACCTGACACATGTTTTCGAACTTTTTAGTTTCTATGACATACCGGTTTCCTCACGATTTTTTCCTACACCGTTAAGGCTAATGCTCAAATCCAATTCCATACAAAATGTTTCGGACAAATACTCAAAAAGTACGCTGTATTATTGTAATTTCTTCACACTATTCTTTTGTCCATGTTTTTTGATTTCGTCAACAAAAAAAGTGAAGGGTTTCATACTTTAGTTTAGATTTTATAATTACGTGTTTTTAAGTTAGTAGGGTTAATTTTAAAACACGTATAAAATCTAAATTAAAGTATGAAACCTTACTAATTTTTGTTGACACAATCGGAAAACATAGACGAAACGAATAGTGTGAATAAATTACTATAATACGGCGTACTTTTTGAGTATTTGACCGAAACATTTGTATGGAAATTTGCCTTGAGGATTCCTCTTAAGCACGTATTTTAATGCACATATAGATTTTTAAAACAGGAAAGTCCATTGGTGTACGACCGGGTTCGAACTCACGACCTTCGGCTCTTCGGCATCTCCCACTCGGCCAACACGGTTTTTTGTTGCATACAATGTCATTTCATTATGCACCACAATCATTCTGATATTTACAGATTATTATTTTTTCAGATCGATAAAGCTAAATGGTAGAGATCGCTAGACGAACCAACTAGACTAAACCCTGCGAGAAGAATCTATTATCACGTTGACCTTGGCTTTGAAATAATGCGCAATTTATTTAAAAAATATATCCACAATTCGCTACACAACGATAATACGAGAATTTTTCCACAGTCAACATCCAATTTGACATACCTTGCTTGCTATGTTTATATGATTATACGTTGTGCTCTCAACATAAAACCAGCAATGTGTATGTTACGACCGAAGATTATGAAAGTTGATGTGGTTTTTGCATCATCCGCGCATCTTTAAATCTCGTTGGGTTATTTTGGTAGGACAGGACTGTGATCATATTATAAAATTAATGTTTGATATTTTATAGTAGGTAGGTAGGTATATTGAGGCACTATTTTATAGAAAACACTTAACTGTATAGAACGTACTTACTATTATAGTAAGTGAATACTTACTTATATTTGAAATTTAACAGGTGACCGCCGATCCTTTGGTAAAGCCATTTTACCACTTACGTAAGTATTCACTTGAGTGAAAAAATCGACTTAGAATATGGGTGCTAATCTTTTAACAAACATGTTTGGAAAGGACCTTATTTTGACAACTTTCTTCTAGTTATTTGATTATAACGGTTATTTATCGCGCTCACCTCGTATGTTTTTGTGTACCGACGTTTGTGTCAGTCGTCAACCCATGACAACGGCTGTTGCAATACAGTCGAAACGTCGGGACACAAAAACATACGAGGTGAGCGCGATTAATACCCGTTATAATCAAATAACTATGTGTGATAATCGCGAAAGTCTACGAAAAACTTTCTTCTAGTTAAATCGACTTTGCCGGCCTAGACCAAATAAAAGCGGCAAGTGAAGTGATCTGGTTAGGTAGGTATGTAGCATTCATGCGAGTGACAAAAGACGGATCACGGAATGACCCTTTTCTTTGACTTGCGCTTTTCTGTCCGCCCCGTAGCTATGAATGAGCATTTCTCAGAAAGATGTTTTTAAAACACGTTTTATGAGCATTTACGCATAAAAAAATATTCATCTCGCTTATCGTGTTCAATTTCTTCACAACATTCTGCGCGAAATGGGCAGACAGATATGATAAGATAATATAAGTACAAGACGTAGGTACCTATGTAATAAGTACCTTGTTAGGTGGTTCATTACCATGATTTTCCCATGGCTAAATAGATATTAAATGGTATAAGTACTTACCTAATACTACGTAGTAAGTACGAGACGAGAAAACCTTATTTATTGTAGGTACAAATATTTTAATTTGAATTCTTTATTTTATTATACAAAATGAATTGCACAAAAGGCGAATCCCACAATAAATTGAAAACGTAACTTTATGCTCGATTTTTTGCGTGCTTGCACTTTAAAAACCTGGTTTTCGTGTGAGTCGATTCTTTAGGTACTTTCACATGGAACATCACAATAAACAGTCTGTTTCTGACAATGACTCATGTGCTGAACTGTAATCAATAAGTAACGTATGTACCTACACTTGAAACAATACCTAGGTACACTAGTATCCCTATTGATACAAATGGTTCCACCACCTCATGGCAAGACGAAAGAAACAGATAGGTAGGTACTTATGGCCCAGAATCCTGGGTGGCACGCCGCCCGTTATCTCGCTAATACATTTTTGGAGATAATATAAAAATTAAAATAAGTAAGCAAAAGAGATTGGGAATAACAGTTTTGCCCAATTTCCTTCGCCTGTTAAACATATCAAAACAAAAATAATCGCAAACATTTTGTAAAGAAATTAAAAATAGATTTATTTGTAATTTACAGATTTAGGTTCTTATAATTAGGTACGCAACGCACTGCCTGTACCTAGTAACAAATTCACCGCTCTAGCTTTAGCCCTATAGGTATTTTCTAAAATGTACAAATGTGCGAGCGAAATAACGACGCGAAGGATTCTGTTACAAAATTCAAGTTCCATCGCCTTAGGGTCCATAAATTACGTGAGGTGATTTTTTTTAATTTTCTGTCCCTCCCTCCCCCCCCTGGTGAGATGTCGTGAGATTTTATTCAACCCCCTCCCCCAACCCCCAATCTCACGTGAGATTTTTGAAAATGTGGGTTTCTTACGTGAACGCGTTGGATTGTTATTAAGATTTAAACAAAGGACTTAAGATTAAATCTTAAGCGTGTACAATTTGGATTAGCTGGACCAAAATAATTTTTTTTTTTTTGTTTCAATCAGAAAAAAATTGCGTGATATTTGCCGAGACCCCCCCTCTCTCCAACGTAAGATTAGATGAGATTTGACTCGACCTCCTCCCCCCCCCTTAAACACCTCACGTAATTTATGGACGCCCCCTTAATGGATTTAGAAGTTTTAGTGGCACTCCCATGACCAAAACGAATCAAATGAAATCTCAATTTGCTAAACTTGATCGCCAACGACGCGGGTCTAAGGGTACGTTTCCACTGACTTTCCACTGACGCGGAGCTGGACTTCAAGTCTGGAAGTCCACTCCTCTCCTCTCCGCTCGAGCGGACCGTGAATTTGCCAAACACTGCTGGAAGTGTAGTGGAAGTGGAATTTCGAGCACTGTGATTGGTCAATTCACGTTCCGCTCCTCTCCACTCCGCCCAGCTTCACGTCAATGGAAATGCACCCTAAGAGTCTAAGAGAGAAGATTAATAAATTCAAAACACATTACTCTTCTTCGCAGTTGGTTAAAAAAAAACAAGATATACGTCTGTAAATTGGAAATTAGTATAATCTTGATATGGCGTATTCTTTAACCTAATACAACTTATATCTTAAAATAAATGCACTAACTAATTTGAATACATAATAAATGTATTTTTATTGAGATCCCTAAATTAATAGCTACCTAATTTATTAACTATTCATTTATTAACTGATAAATAAATTAATATAATATTAAAAATCATAGCCTTAATGATATCAGCGTTGTGCAGTGGATAAGAAAGGAGGTTACATACATTTGAAATAATTGCTGCATAATAGGAAATTAGTATAATCTTGATATGGCGCATTCTTAAAACTAATACATCTATGCCTACTTGCACCAAACTGTCCAAGTCCCTAAGCAATTACTTTACTCGCTTGGTAGTTCTTAACAGTACACATTCTGACCGTTAAGAACTGTCAAGCGAGTAAAGTAATTGAGGGACTTTGAAAGTTTGGTGCAAGTCGGCACTAATATCGTAAAATATATACACTAACTAATTTGAATAGGTACATGAATGTCTTTTCATTGAGATCCCTAAATTAATAGCTGCCTAATTTATTTTTAATTAATATATAAATAAATTAAATATTAAAAATCATAGCCTTTTATGATATCACATAGTGTTGTGCAGTTGATAACAAAGGAGGTTACATAAATTAAATTTGAAATAATTGCTGTTAAGTACTTATAATAATATTACATCTTTCTTTTATTAGTTTTTAATTTGAGAAATCCTCTATCACCTAATTTATAACAATGAAAATTGCCTTTAGAGATCAATATGTCAGGTTAAAGATTTACTATAATAACATAAACTTCTTCTACTCCGTTCATTCATCTCAGTCGGTGGGCCATATTAACATGGAATATCTTTAGGTATCATATCAGTACATTTTAGCGAAATCTTTATTACAAGTCACTTGATATGAACACTACATTATTTATTTAAGTTTCTTTATGTACTACAAAAATAAATATTTGTGCTTCAACCAATTTTTATACCACAAGATAAATAAATCAATTAAATTGGGTTTGAGATCAGTACATAGTATGTAGTTAATAATACAGATCGCTATTTTGCATCCCAGAGATGCAAGATTTGGGATTACCGATCACTTTTGACCAAATAAATTTAATATTAATCATGTATAGTAAATTAATTATCTTGGCTGTGTCTGTCTCTGTTGTAATTCTAATTTGGGTAAGGGGTTACAAATGGTCTGCACTGACGTCCCGATGTGGGGTGTATTGTGCATTAACCACTTTTTACTCTAAATTTACCCCAGCCCGCACAACTCCCCAAAATAGTGGAGCAGGACCCCGGGTTGATGGATGGTGTGTTCCAGTTTCCTATTAGGGTCATCTGGACCCGTATCCAGGATTTTCCTCAGCCCAGTCTTCGTTCTGGTTTCTGCTGTATCTGTGCGCACAACCACGCTGTCTCTATTATTGAATTACAAAATGGGCGCTCATTTCAGTTTAATGTTTAATTTCCTCGCAAATGAAGTGAAAAATATTGTGTACACCTCGTTCCTGAAGCCCATTTATGTACTCTACTTGAATATCCACCTTCGCCTTCGGCTCGGGCTGATAAGTCTCGTATAAAATGGCTTGCTTTAGGCCCTTGGTGCACAAATAACTATTAAATGACTGTCGTACAATATGCGTCAAATGAGTTGTAGTTTTGTGATACCTAGGTACCATTTTCAGTACACCTGTTTTCCGTTCCCGCTGTAAGTAGAACACGCATCCTTGAAATTGCTCGCATTAAAACTAGCAAAATAATCGTCATGTATAAACCTAACTATATTCTCGATAGAACAGAGATATGTATTGTAAATTTTCAAGTCGTCGATCGGATGAACGACTTTCATAGCGATATTATTTCTCTTCTTGCAGAAACTTAATTTATTAGTCAAATCTTCTCCGTTATAAACTACACGGAAGTAGAAATCTTGCGCGACCGCTTTCCGTTTTGTGAATTTAAACTCGTCGAGTAAATCCTTCTTTCTGTACACTTCGAAAATCATTCTCGAAGCGTACTGTATATTATAATGTTGATAGTTATTTAATCCTAACGCTAAAATTAAAGCTTGTAAAGTTTTGTCATGCCCAGAGTAAACTACGAATTTAGGCTTATTTTCTGAGATCATTCTAATAATATTTTGCACTATATTGTGTATCAGTCCGTAGGCTAACAAAAGCCCTCTTTTTCTGTTGTTGACGTTTTTGATTTCTTGTCTATACGTCCATTCTAAATACGCGAATAAAGACATAACGTGTTCTTTTCTTATGCAGATATTTTCGGCGTTATCCGGCGTTGGTTCTTTGTAGTCGTCCTGGAAGTCGGCGTCCATTCTAGCATCGTTTGGGAAGTTAAAATCGGCGTCTAAATTCTTCTTTACAATTATGACGTCATCATACGCCTCTGCATTGTCTATATACCTTTGCTGATAGTAAAGTAATTTCTCTCTCTCCATTTGCGCGTCAAAATCTAACGGCTGTTTTTTGTCGTAATACTTCCCGATAATGTCTCGAGCTTTTCGTCCGATTTCGTTGTTGAAATCTACATTGTTAATATAATCTAGCTCGATATTTAGCGCATCTATATCTGCGTTTAGAATTCCCCTTGTATTAGTGCGAAGGTTCCTTTGTTTTGTGTCTACAGATTTGCCAATTATGTCTCTAGGTTCTCTTCCGATTTCATTGTTGAAATCTACATTGTTAATGTAGTCTAACTCGACATTTAGCGCATCTATATCTGCGTTTAGAATTCCCCGTGTGTTAGTGCGAAGTTTCCTATGTCGTTTGTCTAGAGATAGGTTAGGACTGGGCTTGTTGGTGCAAGGGAATGGTTCGTCGTGGCACATGTAAGCTAGTACGGCGTCCCTGACTACATCTGCGTCAGGATGTTCTTGAGATTCGAAGAGCACTTTGGACAATTTGGTGACCAGATCTTTGATGGCGGGATGTGATTCGAGGCGATTTTTCGATTGTGAGTTGATCTTTCTGAAAAGAGAAAAAAGAGCGTTGAATATACAAATGTGTTTATTTTTCATTTAAACATACGACAGGACGAGCAAAGTGCTTCAGAGAGATCAGGCCCGCCCATATTATGTGTAATGCCTGCGCAGGCCGGTTTGTACACGGAACACCACAGTAAAAGTTTGTTTTTCGAGCGCATACTTGTTGCAAGCGTTGCAGGTTAGGTAGGCAACTCATTAAGACTTCGCACAACACACACACACACACACACATCACATTCACACTCCACACACACCACTGACAAACACAATGCGATTATTTGTTTGTTTGTAATTTACTGCTGTTAGAGTTACTAATTATCTACCCAGACTTACCTACCTATAATTCTTATATATTTACAGTAAACAAAATGTAGACTCAATTTGGTTTAAGAATAGTATATATTTCATAGCTTATATAAGAAAAAAATGAAACTGTGAGTCTAATGTTAAATAAATAAAAAATAAAAAATTAAAAAAAAAAAAGCGCGCAGCAGACTGGGAGCGTGTTTTCAGGCTTCAAAGGAGAGCTGTTCGTGCAATCGTGCGAGTGTCCCAGGATACCTCTACAAGGCCATATTTTGAATCCTTAGGTATTATGACGCTTCCATCGCTACTGATTTATCAGGTCGCACTCTATGTAAGGCATCGTTTGGATGAATATCCTAAATTCGGAGACAGTCACGAGTACGGCACTAGAAACGCACATAAGCTTAAAGCTGTTCCACGTCGCCTGGCTAAGTCATCAAAGCTGATTCACATTCTAGGGCCAACAGTATATAACCGTCTCCCAAATATTATCGTAGAGGCGAGTTCTATAAAACAATTCAAACTGAAACTTAAAAAGTGGCTAATCGACCAATCATTTTATGATGTAAATGAATTAATTAAATAATGTATTAGGTACGTTAATACTATTTTACAATTATTATAATTTAATTTATATGTTAATTAATCTATTAATTAAGTTCAATTTTATATTTCTATACAATTTGACATGTAACTCTTGTTGCCAATAAATAACTATGAACTATGAACTATAAATTACCAACTACACGCACAGTGTTCCGTATACAAACCGGCCTGCGCAGGCAAGACTGTGGTGAAGCTTGTGCGTGTGGTAGGCCCATTACTCAGTCCGATATGATCCGGTAGGACAAAAAAGCAAAGTTTTGCGTAGCACTGTTTCGCTATGGGCGGGCGTGATCTCTCGCCACCCAGAATCACTTTGCCTAGATGGCGTTGTGTGAAATGTCAAAATTGGTCTATAATATTTATTATTATTATCATCTTACATCTTTTTCTTTGGCCTTTAGTTGAAAAACTTTAAGAGTATACTGATTTGTTGAGTGCGTGATGGTGCGCACAGGCGCAGTCGCCGAAGCAGAAGGCGACGGAGTGCGTCTCCCTGGCGTACGCCACGCGGGCTCTGCCGCGCCTTGCCAGAGCCCCACAGGAGCCCCACGAGCGATAACGATGTCATCTCTTTAACTACCAAACATTTTAAAGTGTATACGGACTTGTTGAGTGCGTGATGATGTGCGCAGGCGCAGTCGAATAAGCAGAAGGCGACGAAATGCGTCTCCCTGATGTACGCCGCGCGGGCCTCGCCGCGCCTCGCCAGAGTCCCACAGGAGCCCCACTAGCGCTAACTATTTCATCTCTTTAGTTACCAAACTTTGAGTATACGAACTTGTTGAGTGTGTGATGGTGCGCGCAGGCGCAGTCGCCGAAGCAGAAGGCGACGGAGTGCGTCTCGCGTGCGGCGGCCGCGCGGGGCCCCGCCGCGCCGCGCCCGGAGCCCCACAGGAGCCCCACTAGCGCTAACTATTTCATCTTTTTAGTTACCAAACTTTGAGTATACGAACTTGTTGAGTGCGTGATGGTGCGCGCAGGCGCAGTCGCCGAAGCAGAAGGCGACGGAGTGCGTCTCGCGTGCGGCGGCCGCGCGGGGCCCCGCCGCGCTGCGCCCGGAGCCCCACAGAAGCCCCACGAGCGACTGGTACGTGCGCCGGTACCGCGTGCTGTACGCTACCACCTCGCCTGCATAAAGAAAATATTTTTTTATAATTATTAGATTGTAACGGGTATTTATCGCGCTCACCTTATCTATTTTTGTCCCGACGTTTCGCCTGTATTACATAAGTGATTAGGTCCAGAGTCTACCTAATGCTCCGCGATCGCTGATTTATATATCTCCTTGACCTGTTCAACTATCGTACGTTTAGTTTGACCGACGTAGGAACGGCCACAGCTACAGTCAATTTTAAATAAACCAGGTATATAGCCTACCTACTTGCAGAGGTATTTTTTTATATTAATGAGGCCTTTGTAAGGCTGTGGGAAATTAAGAGCTATAAATAATTCAAAACATTTTTTTCCACTGAATTCAAAAAAAGAAGAATGTTATCAATTTGGTTGATTTTTTTATTTCTCATTATTGTTACAGTGATTCTTCAGAACTTTGTTTTTTTATAAACCAATTTGAAAAAGTCTTATGTGAAAGGATATACTTCCAGATTGATCCCATATAAATTTCATCAAAATCAGTTGAGTTCTATGGTTTTGAAATCAACTGAAAAAAAAATATCGTTGACGTTGACAAGGTTGCGTATTTTGCTTCCCTGTGACTTTTCATTGGTGCCTACGGTCACTAGGATAGTTCGATTGAAGTCGGTTGCTGTATTTTTTTGTAAAACCTTGATTATTGTACAAACAACACCACAAAAAAAAAAAATAAGCCTTTTATTCAGACATTTTTTAACAATTTGTAATTATTGATAGATAAGATTTCATTATTATTATTAAAATTACCTAACTAATCCGTATCCTTATCTATACACCGGCATGGTTTGTCTGTGTGCCCCTTGGCATAGGCCTCCCCCAACTCCCTCCAAGCGCCCCTATCCATTGCAGTCCTTGTCCAGTGTTTCCCACCTACAGCTTCTATATCTTCTTATTTATTTTAATTCGTAAAACATATTGTGAACGAAACTACATTAGGAACTGTTTGTAAAACTCCCTCAAAATAATTGTAAGACTCGGAGTTAACTATAAAAATGCAGCTAAAATGTGAATAGACTAGAAAGACTGGACCTCACCCGTATCCTTTTTCCCTTGTGTATCAGAAGTATCTAAGCCGAGTGTTTCGCCATACGCGTCTCTGAGTATGTTTCCTGAAATATACAAAAGGCTTTGAGTATGAGCTACTAGATTACCAAGAATACAGGAAAATTGTTTAAAACTCTCTTGTACTACAGCTAGCTTGTATTAGCGTACACTTGCGTTCTGAACTATCTTGTACTATAGCTAGTTCGTACTAGCTTACCATTCGCATTTTGAACTCTCTTGTACTACACACCACTTGCGTCCTGAACTCTCTTGTACCACAGCTAACTCGTACTAGCCTACCACACGCGTCCACTCTCTTGTACCACAGTTAGCTCATACCAACAGTGACCATCTGCAGTAAGCCGCGCGGAGTGAGCTGTCCGAGCGCGCAGTGCGTGCCGCTCGCTCGCACGGGCAGCATGGGGAAGTTGTGGAAGGGTCCCGGCCCGCCCACCCACCACGCGCGGCCCATGCCACTCGCGTTCTGGACAAACTCTTCATAGCTGAAATACCAATGCCGTTTATTTAACAACATCATAATGCTGTGTTTACATTTGGCATAGGCCACTTTTCTCTTAGATGGATAAAAAGAGTTGACCCCTTGGGTTAAGAAAAGAAAACGCGGCCGGCTAATAAAAAGATGGATGGACATTTTTATAAAAAAATGTTAGTCTGATTGGACAAGGAAAACAAGGGAGAGCACTACCTGGAAGAGTTTGGGGGAGGCCTACGCCAATGAGGCGACTTCTAATTTTTATAGATTTAGAAAAATAGTATATGTAAATAATTTGTTAACTATTTTACTTTTTTACTTTTCTCATGGCTACTTGCACCAAACTGTCAAAGTCCCTAAGCAATTACTTTTCTCGCTTGATAGTTCTTAACAGTACAGGTTCTGACCGTTAAGAATTGTCAAGCGAGTTAAGTGATTGCTTAGGGTCTTTGACAGTTTGGTGCAAGTAGGCATCAAGCTCTAACTAGTAAGTCGTAGTGTGAATTTGTCATTATTTTTCAGTACCTAGGCAGTGTTTTGTTTTAGGAAGGATCTATGGCACCATAGCAATTAATTATGCTGCAAGCAAATAAAGGCGCAATATTTTCTAAATTAGACAATTTCTTCCTTAACAAGTTTGTCAGAATCACTGATCAAAATCAAGAGATTTAAATCATCACAACCCTGATTTTTTACATTAAAAATGACCTATTTGACAGACCTTTTAAGCAGAGGCGAGACAGGCGTAGTGTCGCACGGCAGTTTGTCCCCGCCACGGAGGTGGGTTAGAGGTCCACGGTCACCATGCCTTGTCACCACTAAAACACCTTGAAGCTGCCAACTATCTGTATCCACTAGCCCTTAAATAAAATTATGTCAATTAGCCCTATAAAATATTATCCTACTAATATTATAAACGCGAAAGTTTGTAAGGATGGATAGATGGATGGATGGATGTTTGTTACTATTTCACGTAAAAACTACTGAATGGATTTTAATGAAACTTTACAATAATATAGCTTATACATCAGAATAACACATAGGCTACAATTTATAAAGATACCTGCGCAGACGAAGTCGAGGGCACCAGCTAGTATTATTATATTTGTATAAATTTTAATAAATAGAATTTGTAAAGTTCCTAAGCATTTACATTACTCCCTTGACCTATTTTTACGGTCTGAATAAGAACCGTTATAAAGTACCAAGCAAGGAAAGTAATTGCTTAAGCAAAACAGTTTGGTGCAAGTTGGCACTAGATTTATTAGTTTGAAGCATGTTGGCATTAGTTTAAAGCATCAATGACACAAAGCTAGTTTACAAGCTACAAGCCAGTGAGTTTAAAAGCTAGAGAGTGAGAGAGTTAGCTTTTGGGAAGGATTGTAGCCTAGCAGATTGTAAAAAAGCTGATGACATGGGGCGCGTTTGCTACAACCCAGCAAGTTTAGGTAAAATAGCCTTTAAAGAATACAACATGTTGGCAATGTTGAGATATCAGTATCGGTTTATAATTTAATGTTTATTCATGGCACTTACCCTCTGCTCCTCTGATAATGCTATCGGCCGGGTTACAAGCCCGCATGTAAATTCGTCTAAACTTAGCATCACTTTTGGATATGTACTCTGGCTGAACTATCTTCTTCACCTGGATTTCTTCACCAACAGACATGTATTTATACATCACTGAAAAAGTAATCATATTTTGTAAAAATCTGATACCCAATAATAGCTTAAGTATAAGTATGCTAAATCTATGCTATCTATTCTGTGATACTTAGAGGAGGGAAGGTATAATATTATTATCCTACTAATATTATAAACACGAAAGTTTGTAAGGATGGATGTATGGATGGATGGATGGATGGATGTTTGTTACTCATTCACATAAAAACTACAGAATGGATTTTAATTAAACTTTACAATAATATAGCTTATACATCAGAATAACACATAGGCTACAATTTATAAAGATACCTGCGCAGACGAAGTCGCGGGCACCAGCTAGTACTACATAATTTTTATGATACAGAAAATCTGTGATTAGGTACCTGTGATGAGAAAGAATATCCAGATACTCATACCAAGATAACAGTAAAAAGCTCTATGATGGAATGAGACCTTCATCATTTCTGTGAAGATTCTGCTTCTGCTGTTTGTAGAACACATCAATAATGCTTTTATTGTTAGATTATTAGTTCACATTCATGATTCGGCTATTAGTAAGTATGTTTTAGCGTTTCTCATCATTTTCGTATGGTGATATTTGAAATGGTCAATGTAACACAATGGATAGACGCCACCTAATATCAATTACAGCAAAACAATACAGTATGTATCGACATTTTAATTAATACATAACATTTTTGTGAAAATTATACTGACAAATCGATTTGTAGTTTTTTTTTTGTAAACAATAACTATGACTAATCTGTGAAACAATATGAAACTACTTGCTTTGCTACATGCTTGATACACAATTTGTTAAAATGTACACTTCTCGCAACTACAAATTGCCACACAACACGATCGGAAGGTTGGATTCCGACCACATGAAAAATATCTATTGTATGGTGTATCACTGAATAGAGGTCGGTGATGTGTATATTTAATTATTATTGCAAGCCAGCCTAGCCCTCCGTCCGTTCCGTCCAACCATGACCATGTAGACAAGATTATGCAGGACCGTGTGTTTTGGTAATGTTTGGGAAAAAAGTCGGTTGATAATCCCTAGAAATGGGGAAATTTCAAAAAACATCTGCATGCCCTGTCATGTAATCCAAACGTAATCCAAAATACAAAATGCTTATTTAAAACGGCTAAGTGTAAGTAATACAATGCTTTAGTTGGATTCCGAAAAAAAATACGGTGTATAATATTTGACTCACCACATAGTGTAATAGGCCAGTGTCAAGTAACACATCGTAGTCAAGTTAGTTCATGCCCCTGCGGCCCTGTAAAGGCGTGGTGGTGGTTAATTAACTAAAAGCACGGAGGAAAAAAACTACTAATCACCAACCCTCATACACGTTCACGAGCACTTATTGAGCATAAAACCACCGTTTTTACACTTCAACCCTCACAGATACACAAGTTTTATTAAAATATATATTGCCACCGACTTATCATTCTCACGTTCCCGCCAAAACTCTAAAACTTGTTTACATTTATAATTATTACCAACCGATTTCGAATAAAAATGAAATGTTTGAGATTGTGTAGTGACCGTACTTAGACCAAATACACCATTGAAAAATGACAAGTCAGCAAAATATCAAAGCAATTTCGTCTACTTCGATTACATTAGTTATTTTGATTTACAAACCAAACTTCTGAACTGATTTTAATTTAAGAAACCAATCATTTGAAATTTAATAAAATACACGAATTTTCCAAATCGTTTAATAATTCGTCGAATTCGCAACCCTAAAAAACGTGTCTGGACTTGCTTGTTTTGGTGTCGTGATTGTTGTTGTTGTTGTTTCGAAATGAATTTTGTGTGACTCAGTTTCGTATTTTCGTTATTACTCTAATAAACCTGTGATTGTGTTTTCCTTCGACGGCAATTTATAAATTCGTGCGCCAAAACACTTAGAAGGCAGTGGTATGCGGTCATTGATGTAGATTGTAGAATAGTTTCATTTGCTTGTTGCATAACGTCACCCACCAGTCGGAACACCGGGTAGTCCATAAATCCGGCACCATGGCTCCGAGAAAAGTTGACCATGGAGCTATCATCATTCTGGACGTTGGCCGTAACGTATCTGCTTCAAACAAAGAATGTGGGAAAAGCTTTTTTGAACAAGCTCGGGATTGCGCCGCAAGACTGATTGAGCGCAAAATAATCAGCCAAGATAAAAACCTTGTTGGTATTCTTCTCCTGGGGTCAAAGGAAACGAACAATGCTATGGCTCAGCAAGTGGAAGGAGGTTTCAAGCACATAACCATGTTCTCAGAGCTTAAGCCTCCTACCTGGGATTTGATAAGACAGTTACCAAACACTGTAAGTACCTACAAATTATCTGTTTCTAGGAGAATAGGTAGAAATTGTAGTTCAGTCCTATCACCAAACTTTTTGACTTTGGATTTTGTCAAAACATCTTACACTCTACTTGTCTGTGGAGGATTCAATATGAATATGCTTGTCTAAAAGCTTTGTGTTAAATCCACTGATGTATGATGAAACTCATAATGATATTCAAAAGCTCTGTAAACCGAGTGGGAGGTGCCTCAACTTGTAATCTGAAGGTTGTGGGATCAAACCTGGTCATACACCTATGGAATATTCTGATCAAAAATCTATGTGTGCATTAAAATACGAGCTTAACGGTGAAGGAAAACATCATGAGGAAACTGCTTGTCATAGAACCTAAAAATTCCAAAAATGTGCACAAAATCCTTTTTGAAGCGCACTTGAAATTCTTTCACCACATTGGTTCGAAAGAACTAGTGACACAATAAGAAGACAATGATACATGACTGTAATATTTAAAGAAATTTCATGTTGCATAGTTAAAACAATTTGAAATTATTCATAGCAAAATAAAAATTTATTTCAGGTGTCTCAAAGTAAAGGTGACATAGTAGATGCAATCATAGTGGCTGCAGAACACTTCAAGAGTCAAGTAGACATCAAAATTGAGAATAAAAAGATCATACTTATGTCTAACTTTAAAGTGCCTACAACTTCTGACAACAAATATGTAAAAATTGTAAGTATTTGCCCAGTTCAAATCTACTTCAAGCTACTAATCTTCAAACCACTATAAAATTCTCTAGAAATGGGAAAAACTAGTATTTTGACCTCAATTTTGTTACACTTTTAGGTATTGGATGGATTGGAAGAAGATGGTTATGAAGTAGATGTAATCGGTCCTGATATCTATGATGAGATGGCTAAAGGAGAAATGGAACTGGCTAAGAGGTTTGTTGAAACTACTAATGGAGCAACGGCCTCATTCAATTATGTCATGAGATACCTACTCTTCCACAAGAAGAAAAGTGTCAGTTTAAGACCTTGGAACGTTGATCTCAGCATAGGACCTAACATCAAGATCCCTGTATCAACGTATATCAGACTCAAAGATGATACCATTGTAAAAAAATGGAATAAAGCAGTCAAAGACCCCGTTACGAACAATGCCAGTACAACAGAAGCAATTGAAAAAAAGAAAGTCTTTGTGAGTGTCGAAAACCAAACTGCACTAAAAGAGGAGAATGAACCAATAAAAGGTCATTTTTACGGTCAGAGAACCATCCCATTCACTGAACTTGATAAGTCAGCACTGTATGAAAGTGGTGATAAATGTTTATCAGTATATGGTTTCACAAGTGCTGACAATGTCAAATGGCAAAACTTGACCGGTGATGGTCTGCACTATGTCTTCGGCAGGAAAGGAGACAAGAAATCACAAGAAGCAATAAGATGTCTCGTAGAGTGCCTTCATGAGTTGAAGTTAGTTGGGATAGTAAGGAGGGTTTATAACAACAATAATGCACCAAAAATGTTCGTCCTCTCACCTGTCATAGATCCCAACAGCCATATCTGCTTATCAATGGCTTCTCTGTGCTTCAAAGAAGACATTAAATACATGTCTTTCCCATCCACAAGCTCCAAGCAATACAAATGTACGGACGAACAAGTGAAGGGTTTCATAGATCTCATCAAAGCAATGGATCTGACAAGAGCTTATGATGATACATTTGATGATGCTGAGGCTTTGCCGATTGGTGAAACGGTCAGTCCGTTTGCTCAGCACATGCTGGACTGTATTGCATTCAGAGCGATGCACCCAGATGAACCACTGCCTCAACCTCGAGATGACATAATGAATCTGTTCAAATTACCACCACAAATTGAAGCCAGATCGAAAGATCCAATGGAGAAATTAAAATCATTATTTGAACTGGTTAAAATTGAGAAGAAGGTTAAAAAGAGGGTTAAAATTGTGGATGAACCTGAAATTATACTTGTAACCCAAGAAAATGGAGATAAAGGTGATGAGAATATGGATGGATTGAAGATTGAGCTTCCAATAAAACCTCAAAATCAAGTCAAACGAGTTGGTACTCTTGAACCAATCAGCGATTACATAGCACTCAAAAACGATAAGCCAATGGCTGAGCTAGCAAAGGAAATGACTGCAGCTTTAGAAAGCTTGATCAATGGCAACATAGATGGTAATTTTACAAAAGCATTTGATGCAATGTTATTCTTCAGAAAAGAATGTGTGAATTTTGAACCCTCATATTACAACACCTGGCTGCAAACATTCAAAGAAATGCTAAGTTACCGTAAAAAACATGATATTCTCAGTATGATTTGTGAAAAAAATGCCAATTTTATACTGAAATCTGAAAATGAGTTGAGCAAATTTGAAACAGCAGAAAGCCATGATGAGTCCCAGTTGTATGAAAATGACACTGTGCCTAATACTATCGATTTGAGTTTGCAACCTGATGACGATATGTTTGCAGATTTCTAGTATTATCTTGTTTATACCATTCTAGTGCCTGTGTCTTGTAATAATCTCATCCACTAATAATAATATTGTTATGTTTTGAACATAAATAAATAACTTTTTTCTATATTGTTTCTTTTAATTTTATTATTATCACAGTTGTACGAGGGATAAACTGTTAATAAAACCAAGGAACTGGGCCAGAAACATGTAATATTATATCCATTTCTAATTTTATTCTTCTTACTGCACGCAATAAATTCATTTTATAATTTCGCCTTATTACCTATAATGTTAGCAGGGAATGATCACGGACCTGTGTTGGCTATCTTGTTTTGTGAATGGAGTAGTTCTAGGAATTCTTGAAGAGACAGGTCTTCTTGGCAGTCAGTATCGAGGTCGTGTTCGAGTTGCGCCTCCGCGGAGTTAGCATCTGGGCTTAGAACTATATTCTCGTCAAGAACGACGTGATTTAACCGCGACTTCAGGCTTTGGAGGATTTCCTCGAGTTCCAAACACTTGTTTCTGATCGATGTGCCGAGATCCGACGCGGGATCGATGTCGTCAATTGCGTTCTCGGAAAACGAATTGGCGGGAGTTCTCGTGCGCGGAGCCTGTATCATGTTAATCAAATTTTCTGGGATACCGCTGCCGTTTCTTGAGGGAGGCGAGCGAGATTCCGTGAATTCGGCGAGGATTTCATCGATGATATCTTCGGCGTTTTGCCTCGGATCGATCACTTCCTCCGGTGTATCGGCCCCACTGTCACTGTTCACCATTTTGTTGTTCGAATCAAGCTTCATTTTAGCTACAAGCTCGCTAAAATCGATTTCCTAGCAAAAATAAATAACGGGGACCGTCCACAACAAAAGTCAGATGATTGATGTTTTCGATGTTGCCATTTGAAAATAATATACACAACTTTCTACCACAAACAGAATGTTACCAGAGGATATTTATAATAACTACCATAAAATGTAATAAAATGAATCAATTGTTACAAAATCGTCTCTGTGGGAAATACAAATCTAAATACGCTTCTTTCCTGAGCTTTTTTACAATTTCTTCAGTCTTCATTATCTTGAGGGCAGCTTTACAACTGTTGTGCGCGTGCATGAAGAAACAGTCTCGTACCGACTGTAAAGAGAACGGCAAGGAAAGTGTTATTTAACTTTGATATTTAAATCAAAGATGCTCCGACTCGTGATCATTGTCATCTTTCAAATAGTATTAATACATCCTATTCCACAGTTGGACATAGCCTCTTCTAATGTGCGCCATCACGCCCTGTCTTCGGATAGCCGCATCCATCCTCTCCTCTATCGCATAGGTACCTATCGCATGTCGTCATTCCCATAACGGGCGGTTGAGAAGCGTCCCCTGCTGGATTTCGTGGGCACCAACAAAGTGCCAAAGTCGTAATATTCTGCCGCCCAATACCTCTAAAGGTATAATATATATATTGAAATTAGTGGGTTTTCGAAACTGATCATCAAAGTGGACGAGCACACAGCACAGTAACAGTGTAGTAGCAGCTTATGCAATTCAAGGTCCTGTCGTGGGCAGGTGTGATCTTTTACCATCAGGAGAATAGAGTAGGTACCTAGACCTAGCTCGTCTAGTGACTTCACAAAAAAAATACTGTGTTGTAAAGAACTTACTTTATACTCAGCCAGCTTGGCACCTTGAAATTTCGAAAGACAATGCTTGAACAGTCTTATGTAATGCTTTCGGCAGAGGGATATCCTGTTTTCAAACTGCCAGTAGTCTCCTTGGGCTGAACAGGAGCACCCACACGCTCCACACGCGTCCAAATTGTAGGGAACGCAATTTATCTAATATTAATTCAAATAAGTATACGAAGCTTAGAGTGACCACGTCGCACTGATTTTCGAGGATGGAGGGACTTTCAGTCTAAGAATAAGCCATACAAATGCCTCTACTTAGACTGAATCGCGCAAGTGGAAGGGGCATGCATTTTCTAGACTGAATCTTTACTTAGCTTATTTAGGTACTTATACACAATTACTGTAATGTTAGTATACGTTTTGAAATAGATAATTGAATTGAATCTATTATGAAAGAGTGACAGTAAATGATCTTACCTCTACTGGACATCTCAAGACTTTTTTGTCAGAAAAACAGTAGGCGAATTTCATTTCCAGTTTTTTGTATTCTGGGCAGTAGTCACAAGGCCTGTGTACAAAAACCGAATTAAATACAATGATGTCAAAATTCAATAAATGTTCTCTTCTTATACCTAACAACTCATGGGATCAATTATATAAAACTTCTAGCTTATTAGAACCAGTAGAATGAGGGTGAGGTCCAAAGTTTTTCATAGCATTAAGGATGCACTTACGCAGGGTAGTCGAAAGTTTTAAAAATGCCTTTCCTCTTGGAGGTTTGGTTAAAAGGGGCACAGTTTTGTTTCCCCCGCTTTTTTGGAGGGAGATCCTGTAGCGGTGGTTGGTATTCATGTTTTTCAGTCCACCGCGGTGATTTTGCACCTACGCCCACCGTGCTATAATGCTGTAGAGAAATGTAATTTAGCAGTATATTTAAAACCTAGCTAGAGTTTATTAAACACGTGTTGCTGATGAGTGCGATAAAATTATTTTTTCACTACTCATGCTCGTAAAATTCAATTTTATGCAAGGGGGGAGTAAAACTGAATTTAAGGCCCGAGGGAAAATAAGTAATTGCTTATAAAAATGTTCAAAAAGGTTCAGTTTGTAATAGGTTTCATATCAGAAGATAAGATCTTTTTTTTAAATTCCAGTTTTGGTACTTCATAATACCGATAGATTAGAATATCATGGGGGTCTTTAACATAACTTATTTCGAATTTAGAATATCGCTGTTACGGTGGATGGCAGACACTGTTTTGAATTACAAAATAGGTGCTCATTTCAGTTTAAAATATCTAGTTTAATTTCCTCGCAATCAAAGAAAAATATTGTGTATACCTCGTTCCTAAAGCCCATTTTATACTCGACATAAATATTCGTATAAACTTGCTTCAGGGCCTTGGTGTACAAATATCTATTTGTCTCATTATCCGTATTTTAGATGGAGTGAATGAACGTGAGTTTACTCACGGATAGCTAGAGTGGCGAACGAGCCATATTATCGTAAAAAACTCTACTAAGAACTTACTTATTAACGTAGGTTGATTGATCTTTTTGGCTTACCCGATGTGCCAGGTCATAAAAAGCATCTCTATCGTTGTCGTACGTCCCTGGACCCAAGTTTGGTTTTATTTCCGGTGCGTTACGTCTCATGAATGGGCTCATGCATGGTCCTTCAGTGGGCAGGACTTCTCGCTTCAATCCAGTGCCGAAGCAAATGCGTGGAGGCGCCTTCTTTGTAACCACATATTCAAAATCTGAAAACTCAAAAGTTCATGATCCGTACTCAAGACTCTTATTATTGTCACTAAGTATCGCCTAGATGAGTGCGCCTTTAGCAAAAAGTGTTCGCTAGATGTCCATTACACCAATTATGTAGGTATAAATAACTTCACTGAGTGTAGCGTGTCTGACTTTATAATGCAAGTCCTACCTCCATAAAATGCCTCCTGCATATTATATGACTGCAAATACCGGCGCACATAGGGTCGCTGCATGGCTGCTTATTAGAAGTAAACTGACTGGCTATATCTTGCTTCTAGCTCACCCTATACCCTATCTACCATGGGCCGTGGGAACGGGAGCGGGATGCTTTCGTGATTGTCGAGACAATAAAAAAATATGACAAATACGAACCATTACCTTTATTGGGGCATTTTATGCGCACGGTATGGGAGGGTAAATATGCATTCAGCGCTCGTAGGATATTTTACGAATTATAAATTAAACATATAACGCTACTTACTACATCAGAAGATTCAAACAATTTTTATACTAGCTGTGTTCGCGGCTTCGCCCGTTTTGTATCGGGTTAAAAAGTAAATTTATATGTTTTTTTTCCTAATCCTACTCTCTTCTGTGGCTTGACAGTGGATTAACATGAGCTCCACGGTCTCCTGGTCTTGCAGGCAGACTCTGCAGATGTCAATATGTGTGGCTTCTGTCATACCTGGTGGTTGAGATCACAGTGACCTGTAATGACTGCCACCATCAAACGAAAGTCTTCTCGATTTAGTAACATATTTGTTAGATTTTTATCTAATTGTGGTAAGTAATATATAATAATCACAACTTATGTCCCACAATAACATTAAAAGTGTGGTCACCTTAGCCATCCACAGGGTGGAATTATTCGTCGACATGAAACTGAATGACACGAAAAAATTGCGAAGGTCATGGAAGCTAAATAAAATTATGAACTCTCTAGCCTGGCCCTATTTGTATTTTGAATATTGTGGTACCTACTTATTTAAAGGTAAGTAAGTAGAGAGTATATAATCAAAGTAGGTAGGCAAAGAGAATATAACCACTTGTAGGTAGGTATTATGATAAGTAGTAGGTACCACGCAATACTTTATCTCACCAACCTAATGTTACATCCCAAGTCATTTTTCAAGTATCACATTCGCAAAAAATCTTGTGCAGTAAAGTTTCTGAAACGAGCAGGCAAAATCTTGCTCCTAGCACTGGTACTGGTAGTCCTGACTCTTTTTTGGGTGTTCAATTTAAAAGCATTTTTGTAAAATGGCTAAAACTTTTCGAGTTTTGAATTGTTGATAAAAATGACATGATTTCAAAATTCAAAATCTTCGCGCCATGGTGGCATAAGGGTGGCATCATAGACTTAGGACCAAAGTGGCATAGACAACCTAAGATCTCTCGAAACATGGTGGCATAACAAATTGGCTGTCACTGTCAGTAGTTCAGACTGTCAATGTCATTGTCATACGCAGCTGGTTCATCACTCGAGCCGACGTTCTTTCGAAGTTTCCGAAAAAAGATTTGATTGGATTGCTTTGAATTCCGCAAAGCATTGTTTTGTTGTTCAATAAAACACGTGAAAAATCCTAGCCGATGTGTATCTTGTGAATCCAACGTTAGTTTATGGGTTTGCATACAGAAATAGCGAAGTAAACCAAGGTAAACGAATGTAACATTTTCCACCGCGCGTATCATATTACTTGTGAAGTAATTTTGTTCTCGTTATTATGTCATAGCTGCTAATAGATAGATCTTGAATATAACCAGGACAGAAGACTATAGTTTAGTGACGATCTATCAGGTAGGTACCATATTTTGGCTTTGAAAGTTCTATTAAAATAACAACTGGGCTTAGGACCCTGGGCAGTTCATATTCCTATTGTAATTTGCGAAGTCCGGTTCTGCGCTGTTAATAGCGCTCGTCAACCTTCACAAATTAGTGCCAATCACTAAGTCCAAAATGTTTTGTCCATAAAAGTACCTACCTCAAACCTATCACATCAAAAACTAGTTTTTTTTTCTTATCAGAACTTTTTTTTCAGAACAATGTCCTCAAGCTCAAGGCTTATTCTGCCAGTGGCCCTAGGCCTATCCATGGTGACCGTGACAGCATTTGTTGTTTACTATGTCTTCAAGAAAGATGATAATGAAATGGCAAATGGCGGGAAGAATATTAAGACTTCAAAGATGAATATCATAGAGATCAAAGTGTCTAAAAGCATTGTTCCTGCACTAATTGGTAAGAATTTTTAGCATTTTCAAGAGTTTTATAAAGGCTGATGTAGAAACAGTAAAATAAACAGAAAAGTATTGATTTATATGTGGATTGATCTTGAGTAGTTTCGTTTCAATCTATCCAGCTTTAAGGGGGAATGTTAAATTGCCAGTCCCAATTATAACTAGCTTTTGTCAACCATTGGCTTGTATAAGAGACTAGTCTCAATTACCATTCAGCTACTGAGGTATACTATCCTCTATCTATGATCATAACATAAAGATTGTGTTCCTTCACCAAACTATCAAGCCTGTATGGTTGTATACCATGGCAAACTCGTTTATGCTTTTAGCAAAGAAATATAAGATAATTCTTTTTATATATATTTTAGTTAAGTTCTTATTTAAGTGATACCTGATGTACTGAAAGCAATATCCAGGCAACCTGTTTGTGGCCTTGAGATACAAAATGGCATATCTATGGCTTAACCCTGACATAATGGAAAAGCAAACAAATGTCTCAATGCTACATGTGGACAAAAGTAACCAGTCATTGAACACACAATTTTCAGACTAGCGTATTTATCGAGCGGTTTCGGCGGTGTGTTGAAGCGAGTGTACGCGCATTGCGCCACACCTACAAGGGTTCTCGCGTTTATACGCCCGAGCGCCCGCGTCACTATGACACTTGCTACTAACAAACCGAGCGTAAACGCCGTCGATGTAAGCCCGTATAAGCGCATATACGCGCGATTGAACCGCTCTAAGAGTGTGCCACGAGCAGCAGCTAGTCAAACTATAAATGGAAGCGCTGCTGACGCATGCGTATGCGATGAGCGTTAAAACAATAATATGAAACGAGTGAGAGGCGCCACATCGACGCGTGTCGGGCAACCGTGACCAGCGGCGTATTCGCGCGTCTTACATCTATATCATGTTGGCACGTATGTTCATACTACAGCGACCGGTGGCCGGCGTCCGAAGCTGTAGTCAGCGAAGCGTTCGCGGGTGCACTACACTGTAGTGACTAAAGTTTCCCATACCCATTGCTGCATTGGCAAACTTTATTGTTCATGGCAGACGCAAGACGCGCCGCTATAGAGCTTGACCTTCGAATAAGTGGCACTTGTTCTTGGCATCTTTTGTGTGAATGAGCTCATCGTGGATTACAACATATACTGTCACGATGGTAAATCATAGTTGAAGACAGTTATGTAAGCTAAAGGTGAATCATCCAGCCTTTAGTGTTGTGCCAAAAAAATTGTTTTGAAAGGAAAATATCACATTGTAAGAAAAGTAAAAAAATTTAGATGTGGTATTCCTATCTCTTCCTTTATCTAACTAGCTGCTGGTCGCGGCTTCGTTCGCGTGGTCGACATAAAAACTAGCCTTTGTTCTTACCTATGCCCAGCCCGAATTTCAGCGAAATCAGTTCAGTAGTCATTGCGTGATTAAGGAGTACCTAACGTCCGTCAATCCTCAAAAAAATTACCTCTATGATATTTGTCGAATACTGATATTTGAATAGCTTTCAATGATAATAATATTGATTTAGTTTTTGTCCGTCTATAAAACAAATACATAGTATCATATTTCTCTGTAAAAACTTAGCATGTCACAAAGCAGTTTTATGCATGAAATTTGGTACAGTGTGTTATGTTACGTGTAACTAAAGTAAATTATCAAGGTCAATAATAAAAGTCCTCAGCTCCTCTAGTTGTTAAACATACAAAAATGTAATATTCGACATCTGTACTACAAAATACAATATCTACTGTCCTACGATAGAGAATTCAGTTCAGAATTCCATATTAGTCTGTATTATTATTTCTATTACAATTAAAAAAGTCTGAGCTTTTTTTTTCGTCCCACTGCTGAGCAAAGGTCTCACTCATTCTACGCCTTCCGATCTTTGGCCATTGTCTAATTTAATTAATTTAATTGTCCTTGAAAACATGTGTTTACCTCAAGAAAAGTTAATATTTTATTTATTCAATAAGGCAATGCCAACAGCACACATAATACAAAATACACAGAACACTTACATAATAGCATACACTAAAATGTGGACCAATTATAGGCTTGCACAACACTCATAGAAATAACAGACAACAGGTAAATGAAAAGTTAAAATATAACACAAAGAAAAAATAATATGATAGATGTAAACCCTTAATAATGCGTAAGATTCTTGCTATCTTTTCATAAGTTAAAAAAAAAACAATTTCAGGACGCAACGGCAGCAACATAAAGGAGATAGAAAAAAAATCGGGAGCGATGATAAACTTCAAAAAATTCACCGACGCCGATCATGACGTGTGTATAATCCGTGGACGAAGCCACACGACGCAATTGGCTGAGATGTTGGTGCAGGACTTCATCAAACAGCAGCCGCAACTAAGTAACCATACGCTGACTGTGCCTAACTGGGCTGTGGGCAAAATCATTGGTAAGTAGTCTTTCATTATCCGACCTCTAAGGAATGCTCTGCCGGCGTCAGTGTTTCCCGATCACTATAATTTGGGTGTCTTCAAGGCAAGAGTGAAAAGGAATTTTCTAGGTAAGCGTGCTACATCATCGACCACATCGTCACTTACCATCAGGTGAGATTATGGTCAAACGCAAGCCTATAAATAGTAAAAAAAAGTGATTGTCAGGCGCTGTCCTTATACCTAATAATAAACCTAATACTTGGACATTTCACACAACGTCGATCACGGCGTGTGCATCATCCTTGGACGAAGCCACACGACGCAACTGGCTGAGATGCTGGTGCAGGACTTCATCAAACAGCAGCCTCAACTGAGTAACCATACGCTGACCGTGCCTAACTGGGCTGTGGGCAAAATCATTAGTAAGTGAGCGTCAAGCGTTAATAAGCTACATGCTAAAAACACTTGCCTCAACATATCCTGGACATTTTTTAATTTTTTTCATTTGTTTTTTTTTTTATATTACACCAACATTCCATTTTTTTTTTATCTGGATTTTTTTTTCATTTTTATTTTAATATCAAGTTGATTAAACTTTAACTTAATTTTATATGTTATTTCTAAGTACGTTAACATTAGCATAAGCATTACTTACAAAATATGGTGTAAATGAACCGCCGAAATATTATTTTTTGATATAATTTGATTTTGATTTGAAAAACAAGCTTTTAAGCAAATCCCTCAATTTAATAACCATATTATGAGAGCGCGAGTGCTTTTTAAAACACTTTAGCTGAGCTAAAATGATTGGGCTTTCGAGAAATGTCTGCTTGAGGACAACCGATTTACTCTGGTTTGTGTGATTCAAAATCCTTTATATCACTATTCTGGCCATGGGCAGGCGTGATCTCTTACCATCAGGAGAATGCGTTGTACGTCTCGTCACTTGTAAACTTATGTCCTTATTACAGGGGCTGGTGGTGCAAATGTGAACGAGATATGCCACCGCAGCGGAGCCCGCGTCAAGATCGAGGGTCTGGCGTCAGACAAGAGCAGCGAACGCACCATCAACATCCGCGGCACTGACGAACAGATCGAACACGCGAAGAAACTCATTGACAACCATGTAAGTTACAATAACACAACTATGTAAGTTACAATACAACCATGTTAGAGACGTGCCACCGCAGTGAAGTATGGATCATGTAAGTTGCAAGCAAAGAATGGATCAAATTCAATCTAAATCGAAGGTAGCAGAAAAAAAGACACTTTTAGTTATTTGATTGTAACGGGTATTTATCGCGCTTACCTCGTTTTTGTGTCACGGCTGTTGCAATACAGTCGAAAAGTCGCGTCGGTGAGCGCGATAAATACCCGTTACAATCAAAAAACTATGTGTGATAATCGCGAAAGTCTACGAAAAACTAAAGACACTTTTATCGCATACAAATAGATATGCATATGAAAGACTTAGGTTGTTTATAAGGAGTTTCTAACTACTAGGGCCTACAATTGAGAGGAAAAAAAAAACATTCTTATCCCGACAGAGATCGGGATTGTTTTAGATTTTTGATGTGTATAAAAGTTGTCATATTTTAGTAAAAGAGTCCAGTGTTCCCTGTATGAATTTCATAACAAGTATGGGAAGCTGCCCAAAACGGAACGGAATTCGACCGAAAGGGTAGCAAAAGATACATAAATCTTGCATTATGTGCATACTGGCAACACTAGTAAGTAATATTTTATTGAGACATAATAAGATTTACAAAGAGTTTTTGAATCCACAGGTTCCCAAACTAGCAAAATGCTGTATTTCAGGAACCTGAGTCTTCTCCTTATTTTATAACAATTAGATGTATGTCTTCAAAACTAAAAAATACTTTATATTTAAATTAAAAATAATTTAGCTAAGTACCTAACTTAATTTAATAAGGTAATTGACATAATAATTTCAATAAAAAAGTTAAGTACATAGTTCTTTAGATAAGCAAACAAAATAAAAGACCTCATAGTAAAAAAAAAAATAAGTTATTTTAAAAATTAGATAATTATAATAATATATGACTCTCAGTGCGTGTGTATGAATGTCTGTGTGGTATATGTATGTGTATGTGTGTGTGTGTGTGTGTGTGTGTGTGTGTGTGTGTGTGTGTGAGTGCGTGAGTGTGTTATATATATATTTTATTAGAATAAATTTTATTAGATGTAATAAGTATATAATTATACATTATTATATGCCTATATGATTTTAAAATGATACTAGTAATAAAAACTAGACAGCATTTTCTCAATGCCGTCGTAATCAAATTGTTTGATCCAAGCAAGTATATATGTTTTAATATTTTTGTTACTTATAGTTTTAATGTTCTGTTTTCTATTTAACGTGTTATATAGATGGGGAACAATCGCGTTAAATTGATTCCGAGCAAATCGAGATCTCACTCGTGGAACAGGACATCTGTCGACTCTCTTAGAAGTATTGTTAGGAAGTAGGGGTACAATTTTTTTATGGTATCGCTTAAGGCTTTCGAATATAAATAATTTTCTGATGCTAAGAACATCAGCTTTTTCGTACACTTCTGTAGTCGGGTGCCTATAGGGCAAATAGAGAAGAACTTTTAAGACTGCTCGCTGAGCACGTTCAGCGGCAATGAGGTGTGTCTTTGCTGCGGAGCCCCAGGCACAGATGCAATATCTGCATATACATTCGCACAGCGCCTTATAAGTTTGGATGGTAAGTTTTTTATCAGCTACAGTTCTTAGTATTTTGAAAACATAGATTAGTTTCCTAATCCTAGATGTAAGTGATTTTATATGATTATTCCAGTTCAACTTGTCGTCAATAATCACCCCTAGATATTTTATAGAGTCGACGCGGGATAGTGTTGAACAGTGACATTCAGCATGTAGTGTGTTTCTGTTACAGGGGAAAGTATGTATTTTAATGCTAGTGCTAATGCCAGGACATCCAATTTTAGTTTTGCTAAAACACATGTACTTAGTTTTACTAGTATTAAGTGTTAGCAAACTATCTTCTAGCCAGCGTGTGACAACCGCAAGACACTTTTCAGCTAGTAGTGTAGTTTTTGTTTTTGACACTGAAAATGCTACTCTATTCATCCGGTAGCACTAGATTATAAAAATGTCTATTAATTATCTCAGGTAGCCCAAGAGAAATGCCGTCGTGAGATCGAGCAAGCGAAAAGCCCTCGGGTCGTGCCTCGCTCAGCTTCAAACTCGCCGGCGCCTAGCGAGGCAAGCGAGCGAAACGAGCGAAGCGAGCGGAGCGACGAACCAGGTGAACGACCGCATGCCAAGTATAAACGGCCTGGTAAGCATTGCTAACTGCATGTTGTGATGTGTTATTTATAGAGGTCCTTTTACTTTGTATCAACGGAAAGTTACAATAATCGGGAGTTTATTCGGCTACACACCTTACGATTTACTTGCGCAAGTTTAAACTGGCGCAGGGCTGTACAGTATAGTGCTTTCGAAGTAGAAATAATCAATCTATCATATAAGTACATACATATATTAAAATATAAAAACTAACCCAGTATATTATCATCTATTCTAGTCTGTATTCTAATTTGATGAATAAACAAATAAAGTCTTAACCTTCTTCTTCTTATCGTGTCACTAGTCTCGACCTTAAAAAGGTGTTAACAGTTTAGGTAGGGCACAAAATAAAAATATACTAGGTAGAGGTTAACTTTCCGTGCATTTATTTAGAAGAGTACTATACAAGCCTTGGCCGCAACCAAGCTATATGGACTCACTTATGTGAGCCTTAGCTGCGCCTCGGCCCAAATTATCACGTTCGTCAATATATGCCTGAAATGGCGGCCGCTGCAGTAATGTATTATTAATACCAAAATAAATCTTAAAAACTTTCAAGAAGGTCTTTAATTGAAGACACGCCCTATAGGCTGAAAACTCTATGGATTTTGACAAATGAGGTATCAATGTATTTGTATTTACCGGAGAGTGGCATAGGACAGAATCAAAGTGTTGAAAATCCAAAACTGCGGCAGTATTTTTCAGAAAGGTTTTAACTTTATTATAAACTTTAAGCTTTTTGTAGACACCTATCGAAGGAATATGGATGTTACAATGTCTCTGTAAGTTTTTTGGGAGCGGTGTTGTTTGTTTTGGTAGATAGTAAGTCACCTATACCCACAAAATAATACCCCTCAAGTATGGTTTGCATATTTTTCCCAATAAATGTAATGTGACGTCTAATTTATGTTGTTTTTTTGTGAAGTCCAGTTTGTATGTTATTTTGGGAAGTTAGTTGGGTTTGGGATGTTTTGGACAGCCTGTGTGCATAAAGATTGTCGGTGGAAGTATAAATTGGTTGATTATTGTTATGGATACGGGCGGTTTTTTTTTACCAAAATTACAATTGTTTTAATGTTTTACCTGTTACATAATTTAAGGCTGAGAATCCGCCACGCCGCTATCTTGCTCGCGCACTTCTACATTTTTAAACGTATGAATTGAAAGAGTATATATTAGTAAAAGTGGAGCGGTAATTTTACTACAAACAATCTAACCTCTCCTATATAAAATGAGTGAGTATAAATTATAGACAAAATGGTTTTTCCCTATTTCCTTCGCCTATGTTAAACATATCAAGACAAAAAATATACTTAAACATTTCGTGAGGTTATAGTAACAAAATCACCACTTCACTTTTTTTTCAGTCAAGTTATATCTTCAAAAATGTCGAATGTGCGAGCGAGATAGATAGCGCGCGGGATTCTGGGCCTTATTAATTTACTGTATCACATACTATCTAAAATAATCTAAATAAAATATTGATCTCAAGTGAAGCATGTGTTAAGGTTAGCTACAGCAGAGCTACATTGGACTTTGTAATTCGTCCGAAAACGCATTGGGTCGATTACGTTGTAAAACAGTAGGAAACAAGCACGAGAGACACCCATGGCCGGGCACAAAAGGAAGGAGGCCTATACCCAGCAGTGGTCATTCCGGGCTGATGATGATGGTCATGATGTACTACTCGGGCGAAATAACATGACACCTGGCTCGAATGACGTTGGTGCAAAGTACTGCGTGGAATTGGATAATCTTGATAGAGAAGAGGTCCTGTAATACTTGGTAATGATAAGGCTTCGCATTTAAAGGAAGAAGAAACACGGAGGGCGCCGCGTGGGGCAGCGGGGGCAGCATCAAGTTCCGAGCCACGTGTCAGCCAGGTGTCATTTTAATTCGCCCGAGTAGTATTCGTCCTGCACCGCTGTTTTGGTCACGGGAAGGCGTGTGCAATAAGCTCACTAAAAATATGCATCAGCTGACATAAGCCACTATTTTTCAGAGTCCGCAACGCCATCTATCGAAGTATACGTATCGGCCGTGTCTTCGCCGTCTCGATTCTGGGTTCAATTTGTGGGCCCTCAGGTAGCTCAATTGGACGAGCTGGTAACCCACATGACTGAGTATTACGGCAATAAGGAGAACAGGGCTGCTCATGCGGTAAGCATTTTGTATAACATCTTAAAAAGATTTTTTTTTTATTCTCTATGTTCTATGTTAATTTGACGGATGGTCGAGTGGCAAGTGTATTGGACTGCCACGCCGGTGTCGTGGGTTCGATTCCTGCTTCAGGACTAACATTTGTGTGATGAACATCGGTGTTTGTCACGAGTCTGGGTGTTGCTTTGCATTTTATGTATTTACCATGCATATTATAAAAGTATATAAGTATTGTATCAGTTATCTGGTTCCCATAGTACAAGCTCTGCTTAGTAGCGTTGTGTGAAATGTCCAATAAAAATGTATAAATATTTTATGTAAGAAAATATAGGCAGTATCATCTTGGTCAATATGTCCAACAAATGTGTTCCTGGTGTGTCTATTTGTACAGGACCACAGGTAGCTTTTAGATGTATTTTACGTTAGGTAAGAGTGTCAGTAAAAAAATCATTCAATCAATCTTTATTTGCGTCAAAAAAGGGTACAATTCAAGGATCTTTTGTTGGAGGGGTGCTTCTATACAATTGACGAGTTTATGACAAGATAGGTTTAGTGACATAGGATAGTATGTAGTTAGTAGGTTTGCTGTTTAGTTTAGGTAGTAATTTTGAAATTGTATTTTTTTTTTCTGTACTTTTAATTTTTGCTTTGTGTGTACTATAGATTCATTCATATACGATTGTGAAATTGTGATTGAATAAATAAATGAAATGAAATGATCTTTACTACAAATTGTGTTGCCAGCTTACTTCTACCAATGGGGCATGCAAAAACTTATATAAAACACTAAACAATACTAGATAAAGATCAGTCAGTATTAAGTAATTGTATTCATTTCAATTCCATAAATATAAAAATTATACATAAAGAAATGTGGCGACACCGTGGCTTAGTTGGTAGTGACCCTGCGTACGAAACTTGGTGTTCCGGGTTCGATCCACAGCCGGGGCAAATATTTATGTAACGAACACAAATGTTTGTTCTCGGGTCGTGGATGTTGTGATGTGTTGTATGTGTCCATGCCACCTGCGACACAGGGAATCCTAGTGCAGGGGTGCGAGTGTGTGAATGTTTTAAATTGAAAAAAAGAAAAAAATGTTGATATATGATCATTGACCACCATTTCTCTATCGAAAGCGCCGCTGTGCCATATATTATTGTAGATTATTATTTTTCTCTTACTTTTCGGAGAGCGTTTAGCTCGTCCAGTCATGTTGACATAAAAAAAATGATTAGTACAGGTCGTGCATATTTTTATTTATATATTTTTATTTATATTAAATTACAAGTATAAAAGCTAGATTACTCCTTCTCTTTGTTTGCCTATAATTTTATGATTTATTGTATTTCTTTTTTATTTTCTTAGTTATATATTATTATGCTATGCTATGATTGTTTCAGCTAAGTCACGTGTCAGTGGGTCAAGTGGTGGCGGCGGTGTTCCGTCACGACGGCAAGTGGTACCGAGCGCGCGTGCACGACATTCGACCCAACGAGTTCGACCCCACACAAGAGGTGAGTGACAGTTGAGTCATGTGTCAGTGGGTCAGTGGTGGCGGCGGTGTTCCGTCCGACACGAAGGCCATACTTAAGGGTGCGTTACCACGACACGAAGCTGGGTGGATTGAAGAGGAACATCACAGTGCTCGAAATTACCACTTCGAGCACTGTGATTGTGATTGGCCAATTCACGGTCGTACGTGTCAGTGTGTCAGAGACGCACATACCTAATGTTGCGTTTCCACGACGCGGAGCTGGGCAGAGTGAAGAGGCGCGGACCGTGAATTGGCTAAGTACAGTGCTCGAAATCAATTCACAGTCCGCTCCTCTCCACTCCGCCCAGCTCCGTGTCAGTGAAAATACACACTAAAGCGCGGTAGGCAGCGGTTTCGGTCAAACTAAAGTGGAAACGACTCTGCGTGTGATCCATTCGGCCACTTTGAATGAATGATTTATTTCAGAATCTTATGCCTACTTGCACCAAACTGTCAAAGTCCCTAAGCAATTACTTTACACGCTTGGTAGTTCTTAAAGTCCAGATTCTGACCGTTAAAAACTGGCAAGCGAGTAAAGTTATTGCTTAGGCACTTTGAAAGTTTGGTGCAAGTTGGCATTAATCTAGGTATACATTTACTTATTGTAGGAAAGTACCTGCTGGAGTACCGAGGTATTAATTAGGTATCTAAGTAGTAAGTTTGGATTGGAGTGTAGGTACCAACCAACAACAAAGTAATAAAGCATAATCACACTAGCCCCCACACTAGGATTCCCTGTGTCGTGGGGGAATGATGGCGGGTAGTTCAAAAATGATATTTTTAGTACATATTACTATATTATAAACCAAAGAGTCAACGAACAGAAAACCAAAGTTTAAAGATACGACACGTGTTTCGCCTCTACACGAGGCATCATCAGGAGGTGTGGACTCGCCGAAGTTCGAAACGAGAGTTCTCTCGTTCTCGTTCTAAAGTTCTAAACTAAAGTTAAGTTAATTAAAACCTTTGTTTAATGATATTTTTGTTTGTGTAGGTGGCGGATCTGTTCTTCCTGGACTACGGCGACAGTGAGTACGTTGCCACTCACGAGCTGTGCGAGCTGCGAGCTGACTTATTGCGGCTTCGATTCCAGGTACATACATTCATTGTATACTCTACCTACGATCCCGAATACTATTGTTCCACGTGCCTCGAGACACGCTTTTGTAAATAACCGACAATACGCGCCGCCACAGTTATTTCGAACCAGTGTGGTGAAAGGATTTCAAGTGCGCCTCGAAGAGGCTCCTTTCGTGCACTTGTCACCGTTTTTCGAACTTTTTAGGTTGTACGAGATGCCGGTTTCCTAAGGATGTTTTCCATATGCATATAACTAATAGCTAGTACAAGTATCCTCACGGTTTAATAGCGCTGACCTTGAATGCGCAGAAGTCGATTTTTAGATGTGTTTGGGGGGAGGGGAGGGGAACCAATAGGCGCCGTCTCCGCAAATCCGAATTCTATACAAAATGATTCGGACAAATACTGAAAAAGTACGCCGTATTAGATAGTAGATAGATTAAAGAGTATTTGTCCGAATCATTTTGTATGGAATTCGGATTTGAGGATTCCCCTTAACATGGTTATATCGGTGTGTGTGATTTACACGGGCAATATAATACCAGGGTTATTTAAAATGCTGTCAATGATGATGATGATGAGATGAGATGTAGATAGAACAATAAAGCAGCTAAAGTGGAGATGGTCCGGGCTCATGGTCAGAGAAAAAGTTATAAAATGGACAAATACTATAACGGAATGGTATCCTAGAGACAAAAAGAGGAAAAGAGGAAGGCAGATAAAAAGGTGGGAAGATGACATAAAACAAGTAGCAGGTGCCTCGTGGAGGAGAGTCGCCGCAGACAGGACAATATGGAAGGGGTTGGAGTAGGCCTATGTCGCAAGACAAACTGCAACATAAAATACGAGTATTCCAAGGTCTCCTTTGTTGAGGATTTTTGTGACGTCGGATCGTGCGACGGGCGACTCATCGCCATAACGGGTATAAATACGGGCCGGGCAACGTTGTTTATTCACTCTCGTTTCAAACTTCGGCGAGTACACACCTCCTGATGATGCCTCGTGTAGAGGCGAAACACGTGTCGTATTTTTAAACTTTGGTTTTCTGTTCGTTGACTCTTTGGTTTATAATATAGTAATATGTACTAAAGTTCTAAACTAAAGTTAAGTTAATTAAAACCTTTGTTTGAAAATCAAGCGGATTTATTACTAGATATATTTATGTAATTTGTTGCAACATAAACTTAAGTTAAGTACAAATCTAGCATAGAAGAAATATGCAACCCAATGCAGAATAAAGGCTCTTTTATCTTTATCTTTTTATCTTTTATCTCAATGATGATCATCACCAACAGGCGATGGAGTGTTTCCTGGCAGGCGTGCGTCCGGCTGACGGCCCCGAGGACAATAAGTGGGACAAATGGGCGCCCGCAGCCGTCGAGAGGTTCGAGGACCTGGCGCAGGTAACTTCACACGTCACTGTACCATCACCAACAGGCGATGGAGTGTCTCCTGAAGTGGAGAATATCATCATCAACAACACCAATCACCTAAAATGTTAAAAAATTTAATATAGCGGAGGCAAGCAGCCATTTGTGTTTTTTACTCAAAAAAAAACTCATCATAACTTAATGCATTTTGATCAATAAGGTATAAATTTCTTTTGATCATAAAAAACTACGAAATGTGTCAAAATGGCGGCAATATATTTGCTAATTCTTAATTTGTTGGTATACTTTTCACATAAATTGTATATGTCTAGGTGGCACGTTGGAAGCCGCTCGTGTCTAGAACGTGCACGTACAAGAAAACTCACTCGGCCGAGGGAGAAAAAGAAAAGGAGATACCCGGCATCAAGCTGTACGAACTTACGGACGGTATGTTGTATGTTACCGTATTGGCAATGGCTATTTCGAGGGTAGGTTTATGCTTATCGGACACTATTCTGGCACAAAAGTTAAAAAGGCTATTTTGGCCAAATACATATCTCAGAATCTTTTTGAGATATGTATTTTGTTTGAACTCCATTTGACATTGACTTGTATTTAACTGAGTGACTTTGTTTTTTTGGAGTTTTCACACGGAGTTGACACACATTTTTTTCAACCGACTTCAAAAATAGAGGAAGTTTAAATATTTTTATTAAAAACAATTTGGTTAAATGTTTTTTTTTTATATTTGTTACCTCGATACTTTGTTGTTTATACACCGATTTGAAAAACTCTTTTTTTTTGTTTGAGAGGTTATTAAAATTTATACTTTCAGATTGGTCCCATATAATTTTTATCAAAATCGGTCCAGTACTTTAGTTTTGACATCAAAATAACTGAAAAAAATTTTCGTTGCAGTGAACCTAATTGCGTATATTGCTTCCCTGTGACGTGAATTCAGTGGTAGTTACGGCCACTCAAATAGTCCAATTGAAAAGTTGTTGTATTTTTTTGTAAAATCTTGATTATTTCTGTATTAGAGGGTGAATTGGACATAGGCGCAGTGCTGATCGAGGAAGGGTTCGCTGTAGAAGGTGGTCATACAGATCACGCGCACCCCTCCGCACCCGGCACGCCCTTCGGGGACCTCGGCAACTCCAGGTAATACTGGCGCTATCGGATTATTCCCGAAATCCCCACTAGCCAACCCCACTAGTGGGGATTACGGGAATATTTTTACCGACATCGGCTTATTCCTGAAATCCCCACTAGCCAACCCCATTAGTGGGGATTTTGGGAAAAAAGTCTCGAAATCCACACTAACACCAACCACCAACCGCAGTGGGGATTTTGGGAATATTTTTGTCTCGAAATCCCCACATACACATCTTTTAATTTATTTTACCATTACAGAAAATTATTTCAATTCATTTGCATCATAAATACGAGTAAGTTTCTAATTCATAAGAAGAGCTATATCAGTTATTGAATGATAATTTAAACTAAATAATAAAATGAATGAATGAATCTTTATTTGCGTAATACAGGTACATTGTGGTCTTACTTTAAATTAGAATCACTGCATCAACTTTTGTCGTGCAAATACTTAAAATTAGTGCTAAATAATTGTTAATAATTCTTACATAAATTGCTAATAAAAATAATTCATTAATAATTAATAGTATTATTACATTAAAATTCGTTAGTTACAGTAAACAAATTGAGTAGGTCATTTAATATTAGGGGAACTTAAAATTAAAATAATCATTTAATGAATAAAAATAACTTGTAACTCGTTTGGAATAAAATAAAGTGTAAGTGTGTAAATTAAAATCGAAAAAACACGTTATTATGTAGTGTATATCCTCTACCTCAACCTAGTATATCCTCTAAAAGTTAGAGGATATACTATATATATATATACGATTTTTCTTTTCGATCTTTACGATTTTTACGATTTTTTCGCGAAATCCCCATTTGTGGGGATGGCTAGTGGAGATTTCGGGAATAAAACAAAGTTACATCTGTCCGCCTTGTAGCAACGGTGAAACAGATAGAACGTTTTTGTTCCATCTGTCACCCTAGGGTGACAAAGCAAGGTGACAGATGGGAATAATTCTTAATTTAGGTATTTTAATATTTACTCTTGCTGCACTCTTGTTTGCTTATAAAAGTGAATTGTTTTGGTTTATGAATTGTTATTTTTTTTTTTGTATTCTTGCTTACATCAGGAAAGTGACACGGAAGTAACAAGGTTAGTGTAAACGGCAGCCGCTTCAACTCTGTTATAGTGCTCGTCCACTTTGAGAGATTTTGATGGTCAGTCTCGAAAGCCCAGTAATAAAGCCCAGGAAGCAAAATACGCAATTTAGTTTACTTCGAAAATATTTTTTTTTCAGTTCCTCCTCAATCCGGTTTTTTTTAATGTTCATTACCTCAGAAGTTTGTTGTTCATAAACAGATTTGAAAAAATAATGTTATTATTAGAAATGTTATATATTTCCTCCCAGATAATTTCACTTTCTTTTTTTTTTTTTTTTTTTTTTTTTTATTTATCATAGAATCAACAGCACTCCATATGTATGTATACTTATTTAAACTTATCCTATTGCCAGTAACAGATTCTTACTTTTTAAATAAGGTTTTTTAAAAATATTTTCTCTTCACTTCAGGTTTTGAAATCAAAATAACGAAAACTGAAAAAAATTACATCATCCAAGTGAACGAAATTGCGTATTTTGCTTCCCTGTGACTGTTCAGTGGTGCCTACGGTCACTAGAAGCGTCCGATTGAAGTCGGTTGTATGTTTTTGTAAAACCTTGATTATTACATGAAGTCAGTTAAACGCTGACCATGCTTGAACTTTGTTTTTTCGTCTAATATATCAATGAACCCCGGCTGAATGCACGAAAACGTTGAAGTCATTGTCCCGTAACGCTCATTGTCCCGTTACGCTGATGACGTCACGTTAAACTATCGTCCGTAAACCAACTTACAGAAAACCCCGACCATCTTGAATATTATCGTAACAGTCTCCATACTGGTTGTCTCGAAGAGATCGCTTAATAGCGATAAGACTGCCCATTGTACTATTTTTTTTTGTAATGTTTCCTTCTCTATGTTATTGTTTTTTGGCTTATGGTTTACAATAAAGCATTTTCATTCATTCATTATTTAATTTTTTTTTATAGAGTTCTCGGCATGTTGATGGGAGGGGGAACTAGATCTTCATCATTACCTAAGGACCACAAGGACGACCAAAGCGACTTGAACAAACTGAACAACAATGAATTTAATAAAGGTGAGAATAAATAATTATGATGAAATATAAGTTTTTGTGAAAATATATAAAAAAAAACAAAATCTAACCACTCCTTACTATTTCAGAAGCAGAATTAATGGCTGCCTCGAAATCCCTCTCATCAGGTCTTGAACGATCAGAGCCACTATCCATATCAAACTTCGACTTATCGCAACCAGAAGTAAAAACTACGGTCAATGGATCATCCGACTTTTTGAACACGGAGCGTTTGAACACGGATCTTTTGAACACGGATCTGAGCGCGTCATCAGAAACGCTGACTCCAATATCTAAGATACAAAGAGAAGAATGCAAAGCTAATATGAACCGAATCGATTCTCATCATAGTAACTTAGAAGCGCTCGGGCGAAGTGAATTGCATAAGTAAATGTTCAGTGGTTTTAGCTGCTCTCCGCGGGTTCTTGCGTGGAATAAGTGTACGTTTCCACTGACGCGGAGCAGGATGGAGTGGAGAGGAGCGGACAATGATAGTACTCGAAATCTTCACTTCGACCAATCGCGAATCGACGGTCAATTCGCGGTCCGCTCCTCTCCAATCCGTCCTGCTCCGCGTCAGTGGAAACGCACCCTAATACCCTAATAATAGATAACAAGATTTAAAAAATTGAATGTAGTAAGTAATTAAGTTTTTAATTATTAAAATTATCCGAAATTGAAAAATAAATGTGATCCTAAAGCCGACCACTGGCATACACAAAAAGAAAGAAAGGAACAAATAGAGTCTCAAAGATTTTTTGTAAATATGTAGTTTATAATTGTGAAGATATGGTTGTTTTATGCAAGAAAAAAAGATTATTTGTTTTAAGAGTATTTGAAAATAAGTGTACTTAAAATCCCATAAAAAAATAGAGATTTAACGAAATTTAAGTTTGTCGCTATCTTCTTGGCTAAAAATCAGCTTAAAACAGTTTTCGATAATTTTATTTATGCGAAGTTATTTCATACAAAAACAGATAGAGAAAATATTTTAGAAATATTTTTTTATCTGTTATTTTCTTTAAATAAATCGCTATTTAAAAGGTTACTAACGTAATTAACAGATTTGAAAGTCGTCAAAAGTACATAAATAGTAACTAAACACTAGTCTGTGATTGTCAATAACATTTACGGTCGCCGCAAACGAGCGGCCGCTCACGGCGACCGGCAGCGGCAACCGTCAGTTCACGTACAATTTGTAAAACAAAATATTGTATGTAAGCTGATGGTCGGTCGCCACTGGTTGCTGTGGTTGGTGGCTCGTTTTCTGCCTTAGATTTTGTAAGCATTAACATAGTATATAATGTAAGTTTGTATAGTTCTTTCTCCACTAAATGAAACAAAAGGCTATTTTTTTTTTCATCCGTTTGGCCTTTTGCTTGCTTCTTTAGTTCATATTTATACGCTGCCTTTTTTTAAAAAAAAAGACTACCACCACTACAACCACTATTGGCCTGGGGAGAAGGTACGGCGCGGCAGTGGGTTTTAAATTTATTAATTGAATTTAATACTTATACAATCGAAATAAGGTAGTTTATTTCAATGCTCGGTGATGAACCTAAATGCATCTCATAGCATAGCGCGCGAGCGTTGAAATATATACCTTTTTCGATTGTATAAGTATTAAATTCAATTGATAAATCCAAAATACTTCGCCGTACAATCTGCCCAGTTTGCTCAGACCTTATTTGTGCCGAAAACCAATTATTTTGATTCCTATTTAAATGAATAGAGGGTGCATGTTGGTGCTTTTTTTGTTCAGTTTTTTAAACTGTGTTTTTGGTAACAAGATGGCTCAAAGTACATCCGCAAACGGGTTGCTGACTACAGCTATCGGTGGCCGGCGTCTGTTAGTTTTTATACATTTTGTAGCTACAACAACAAAATGTATGAAAACGGACGGACGCCGGCCACCGGTCGCTGTAGTCGGCGACCCGTTTGCGGGTGCAGTTAATCGTATAATTTCAATTGTTTGGTAAGTTTAGTAATGTTTTGTAGATTTCCGCTCAATTTGGGTTCAGTGTCCAAGGTGCTGATATTTTTTTGATGTTTATATGTTGCTATAAAAATACGTTCTTCATTCATTCATTCGTTTTATAAGTTTGCCGTTTTTACTATCTTGGTACGGAACACTAGTTCGTTATGTATGTCAGCGTAAAATCGCAAAAACCGTAAGTTTACAATTTAAAGGTATAACAGTTTACAATTTTTATTATAATACGACAAATTGTAAACTGTCGAAAAATTGTTATCAGTTCACAACAAAGAGTTATATTACTTATCCGTTTAAAACGCATAAGTTGTAATCTCGTATTACGATGTTTTTTTTTTCAATAAGTATTCCTGATGGCTCCCACTTGGATATTAACATGTGGGGGTCAACAGGAATAACCCTTATTATCGTGCCATAATGCAATGCTTTAAAGTACCTATAAATTATTATAAAAGTGAACGGTAAATGTAATGCTAAAATACATAGGTAGGTACTCATACTACTGTTTATTTAAAAAAAAAATACTCTATAAACACGGAATCCAAAAATAGAATTTTCACACCACCTGCTCGACAATGTCCTATTACATATCATGCTATTATCAAGGTAAAGCAAAGCATTACCTCTCAAGGGAGGTAATCTTGTATGAAACTCCCAAGGGTTGTAATGTGATTTGAATTTGGAACGTCAAATTCGTGTGGAATCTCGTGGCAAAATCTAAATAAAAGAACGCCCATTATGGCATTGTAAAAAGGTTTGTTCGAAGTCGAACTGGCTACTCATAAAAAAAAAGAAAAAAGGCGCGTCTTCAAAGATTGTGAAACAAAAGACGGTGCATGTTCACTGCTGGAGCCTTGGCTCTTTATTGCCTCGCAGAAGGTGTGAAAAGTAGAGTATGCTCCTCTGGGATAAAGCCTGTCTTCGCCTTGGGTAGCTTGGACCACTCGCGTCACTCAGGACTCTACATAACTCCCTCGCGAGTCCCTCGTTAGCTCAGGGTTCAATATGCCACCCGCGACATAAGACACTGCTTTATCCCCTTAGTGCCTAATCTACTATTACAGCATGATTACATTCTTCTTCGTTTTCTTCTTCTGTTGTGGGCTTCGAGAAGAGTCTTCATGAGTTTCGATCTGTATTTAGATTCAGCCTTGTTGCATTTCTAACAAGTCACAGTGTTACTAGTTGAGAAAAAAGTTTCAACTAGTAACATTGTGACTCGTTGGGAATCCATCCAAAATAAAACCTATGAGGTTTCATGTGAAAACGTGCTTTGTTTTTAAATAATTTATTATATTTTGTTAAATTACCTAAATTGATTATTGTTTACCAGATTTTGTACGTACAGTTTGTAGAAATAAATCTGTATTTCTGACTATATTTATGTGTTTTTTTAAACAATACAAGAGATACCTACCAAAGTACCATATACAGGGTGAATACTTTTGACCGCCCTCAGAGGGTAAAATCCAAATCTAAAATCCAAAAGGTAAATTTAACGGCACACTTCTAACAACCGGCCGAAGAATGTGATAGGCCGGCACATCTCTTAGAATAGTATCTACTCATCCACACTTATGTCTATCAGAATATCAAGAAATATGTCTAAAAAAAGTAGTTTTTTATGCAACATTTTTTAAGGGCGAGCCAAGGAGTCAATCGTTAAAAAATACCCAAGCACATGCGGCCTACTGCATTCTAATACTGTCTATCAATAAGTAAGTAAAAAAGCTAAGTCCTGACTGAATGATTGACAGACCACGCACAGGCCAAACCGCTAAACGTAGATACTTGAGATTTGGAGTTTGTCGAGAAATGTTAGCGCAGTACTTTGGCAGTACTAAGGAATAAAGGAATTTTGTTAATTCGCAACTCATATTATTTTGCGGGCGTCAGTTAAACCTACCTAAAATAGTACCTAAAAGATAAAAAAAAATCAGAATCGTGACTTAGCTCACGAATCGCTCATCAAAACGACATCAATTAAATTCTTGTTTTAGATTCGAAAGCCATCAATCAACTAAGTATTCATGTACCTAACTGCCGAGTCCGCATCCAAATATTGAGTGATTGTTTTATAGACCATGTTACCTACTAGCGTTCACAGTTTGTAGACAGTTCTTCAAATCGTTAAATTTTAAACTTACCTTTTTTACAATTTTATGCGTCGATGACATAGGCGAGTTTACATGTTACAAGACAGCGAATTCGCTTGTAGCTTGTAAACTCGCCTCGTGTCATCGGCTTTTTTACAATCTGTTGATAATCCTTCCGGACTGCTAATTCGCTCACTCGCTAGCTTCTAACTAAACTCACTGGGTTGTAGCTTGTTAACTAGCCTTGTGTCATCGACGCTTTAGTGATAAAGAAATGTTTTCTATGTCTGTCTTTTTTCAACAGCATGTTCCTATTTTGTGTCCAATCTAACTCAAGTATTATGCCACTTTTATTTCACAGTTAATTTCTGCCAGTGTAATTTGTCACGGCAGTGTTATGCAATGTTACGTCAGCACTATCAGTGGAGCGATACGGTTCCTAAACATTGTTATTACTGTCTCAAAAGTCTCACTTTACCGGGAAAGCGCGACAACTTTCAGATGGACTAGAAAACTTAGTGCGGTTTTAGATTTAGCGGATTCGCCGCTTATGTTTTATTTCTGGCAGCGACGAAGCCGAAGCCGCGAGAGACGCTTCCTTCTACTGACAGGGGGGGGGGGTTACTGAGCATGGTTATTGTATGTGTAGTCCCCCTCAGATAGACCGTACCTTACTTTCTACGAAATAACGGTCAGCGCTAAAGTTTTGTGCCGCTACTTGTAAACGCCGGGATTCGCGCGACAAAATACGCTAGTGTGAAACCGCACTTAACGATACTGTAGCCCGATCACTAAACTTTTTTACTAGCATATTGGTATCGAAGCCGTCACAAAATGGATATTCATGATACGACTCTGCTGAAGGCACCAACCGGTACAAAGGCATTCTGATCATATTACCTAGGTACACCTTATAAACACTTACCTAATATTTTAACCCCTCCCGGGAATCGAACACACACATTCCCCTATCTTATCACATCCGGGATAAGAATCGGGGTGGATATCCATCCACCACTCATCATAGGTAGTACGTACGCGCGCACGCGCACCTAACAGCTAGTGTACCTACCAATTAATTTCCGAAGTAATATGAAGTAGTGTCTCTGATTTTGGAATAATATTTAAATGTCGTGTTTTATTTTGCTTCTGGTATTTCCTCTACAACACACTCTTTCAGTGCAGTGCATCGATATGAAAACATTTACATAATTATAATACCTACCTCTATGAAGTAAGGTAGTTTGGTGCGATGCCCATTTATGTTCCACAATATTCTTAATTAATATACCTAATATTATTATTTAATATTATTTAAGTATTTGCACGACAAAAAGTAAGACCACAATGGACCTGTATTATGCAAATAAAGTTTTTCATCCATTCATTCATTAAATATTCCAGTAGATTATTTAATTCATATAACAATGAGTTCGACAATCGAAAGTCCGTTTGGCGCCATGCCATGGAGAGACCCATTTTATTAGCGTTGCTCGTTAATGTAGGTACTTACATACCTACATTAAAGTCAATAAGCACTCTATAAAGTATAATGAAAGGTTTTCTAGTCTAGCTACTTTCACAAGACCTAACAGCGACCAGCAAGTTACGTAGAAAGCTAGATAGAACGTTTTCGTGGGAAAAACCTTACCTACTCTAATATTATCAACGCAATGATAAGGCTTTGACCCGAGCCTCGATCACTAACATTTCTGATAATCGAATTCATATCGTATTAGACCATCGATGGTGATGGTGAACGACTTTATTTTTCACTTATTTTGATTTAAGGGGAATCCTCAGGGCAATTTTCCATACAAAATGTTTCGGACAAATACTCAAAAAGTACGCCGTATTATAGTAATTTCTTCACACTATTCGTTTCGTCTATGTTTTTTGATTTCGTCAACAAAAAAAGTGAAAGGTTTCATACTTTAATTTAGATTTTATAAGTGTTTTAAGATTAACCTTACTAACTTTTGTATGGAATTGGATTTGAGGATTAGCCTTAAACACCAAACTACTGAACCGATTTTGATAAAATTTCTATGGGTCCAATCTGAAGGTACCTATAACCTTTCAAAAAAAATTTATATAAAAAAAAACAAAATATTTTTTCAAATCGGTTTGTAAACAACAAAGTTCTGAGGTAAAAACATAAAAAACAACTATTAGACACAGGCATATCAATGGGCATAATACAAACTGTAACTTTTTTGTGACGATACGATACGATTGCGAATGTCAGAAATGTTCGTGATCGAGACTCTGATAGACAACGCTTATGCTAAAAGTTTTAGCTAATGAAGGAGTTTTGATAAATCGCATCGCAAACTAAGTTGTCAGATTGCGAATGTCGGAAATGTTCGTGATCGAGACTCTCTCTGATAGACAACGTTTATGCTAAAAGTTTTAGCTAATGAAGGAGTTTTGTTATATCGCATTGCATACTAAGTTGTCGGTTTCAGCTAGTTGTAAAAATATTTCTTGCTCAAAATTTTGTCCATAGCGGGACTTGAACCTGAAACCATCGATATTCAGTGTCGAAGTTCTTTGTCAATCTTCTTATTGTGTCACTAGTTCTTTCGAACCAGTGTGGTGAAAGAAATTCAAGTGCGACTCAAAGAGGCTCCTTTTGCGCACTGGACAGAATGTTTTCGAATTTCAAGGTTCTATGACATGCCGGTTTCTTCTCGATGTTTATCTTCACCGTTAAGCACGTGGTTTAAAAGCACACAGATCTTCTTGAACAGAAAAATCCATTAGTGTACCTACGACCGGGTATGAACTCACTACGTTCGGATCGAAAGTCGAGGCACCTCCCACTGGGCCAATACGGCCTATTAAGTCTGTCAATAATTGGAAAGAACACGATACACGGAAAGTCGGAGGTCGCGGGTTCAAATCCCGCTGCAAGCAAGACTAAGGGAAATGTCTGTCCATTGATGCACTGCTCAAGAACTCAAGGTCGATAATGCTAAAGTAGAGTCCGCGCCGGTTTCCTATATCCTAATGAAATGTCAGAGATTTATCCGTTCTCTTCAAGGTCACCCAGTTATTGAAATGAAAGAAATATACCGGGGGTTTGCACATTTTTTGTCAAATTGAGTTTTGGTATGTCTAAAGAGTCGATGACACACATGCTTTTTTACAAGCTGATTGTTGGCGTTTTTAAACGCTAGCGTGTGAACGTGTTTGGGAAGGATTGTCAACAAGCTGGTTGTAAAAATGCCGATGACACTGGGCGACTTAACACGTTACAAGCGAAGTCGCTGGCGGCGTGTAGCGAGTAAAAAAGGCGTGTGTCATCGTACTTATTATATTATGTAGAAATAGTAAAAATATGTATATATTTTTACATACTAGTGTAAGTTTAAAATATGTATGGCTTAGTATAACTTAAAATTCAATATAAACTCAAGTCAATTTTCAAAAACAAATCTTATTATAGTATGAAATAATTTGTAGAAGATTATAATATAGGTACTTACTTAAATAAACTATTCATTCAAATCTAAGTAGTAGGTATTTAATGTAAACAAACAAACATTTACACACTCGCACCCCTGCACTAGGATTCCCTGTGTCGCAGGTGGCATGGACACATACAACACATCACAACATCCAAGACCCGAGAACAAACATTTGTGTTCGTCACAAATATTTGCCCCGGCCGGGGATCGAACCCGGAACACCAAGCTTCGTAGGCAGGGTCACTACCAACTAAGCCACGGTGTCGACATCTTAAAAACTAAATTTATATTTAATTACATTGTGAATTTGTGATACTACCTATTAAATGTAAGGAAATAAACTTAAGTTCCTATTAGTAAAGTTGCTGTGCCCAACAGGGTGAATATAGTACCATAGCCCTAAGGTGTAAGTGTACATATTTATTGCAATAAATAAATAAATTACTAAATTACTATTTTATAGTAGGTACGATGGATGACACACGGCTTCTTTACAAGCTGATTGTTGGCGTTTTTAAAAGCTAGCGTCTGGGCGACTTTACACGCTACAAGCGAACGCTGGCTGTAGCGTGTGAAGAAGCTTGTGTCTCATCGACGATGTGTACTGTAAAAAATATTAGTATTATTTTTTGCATTGCTGCCAAAGGGGATTCGATTCCCAAGTCGTGTCATTTAGTGTTTTATTGTTTGTATTACTTGTTCTCAAAATGCAGTAATTTTATTATGATCTTGATTACCTATTTTATGATCAAAAATATTGCTAGACAATTAAACTTTCTTAACATCGTCACAAATATATGGTCCTTCGAACCATATTCTGGTTTTATACTTTTTTTATTTAATTAAAACGGAAAATTATTTTGATAATCCGTTACTTTACCTTATTTTATTAGCTCTAATTATAATAAAAGCGCTAATGATCTCTATTTTCTTTCAAATATTGTTTGTAACTTTTTACGATGTAGTTTTATTGTCAATGAAAACGCTTAGTAGTTTTAACATATAATAGAAATTTAGCCCTGTTACTTCTCTTTTTTGAAAATTAGCATTGGACCAGAATGTACTAGAAGTTAGCCAATGTGGCTCCCTTTTCTTGGTCGCATTTTCAATGTTTTCAAATTCTATTGTCAAAGGGTTTTCGAAGTAGGAGCAAACACTACGCGAGCGCGTTGAAGTCTTTTGTTAGGGAATTAGCTCAAACAACAAAGCTCTCCCTACTTACCAAACTAAGCTGAAAACAACTTGTGTCTCAGTAGTGAGTTCCTTCCATTAAATTTTACATAAATGTGTACCTTTTCCTACCTACACTACAGAAAACAAAAAAAAGGAGTCCAGGTGCGGAATATGCTAAATAAATTTAATTTTTTTTTACTTAATAGGTATGGGAATTACATACGAATGCATTATATTCATGTGCATATAATTTATCGCCACTTAACAGATTCGACTACAAGAAAGTTTAGAAAAAAATTGTATCATCTGGCAAGCGGGCGATCCCTACTTATCCAGAAACCTTTGTTTGCCATCGTGGGCCACATGAAAAGTAGATCACGTTTGACCGACCCACGTAGAAAGTGAAACTGCTTTGTCGAAATGCTATAAAAATTGTTGCAGCCGATAGAGCGAGCTCAGTTAGCGTTGGCGCGCGGGAACAGTGACAGTCAGTGCTACCAACATGACGGCAATGGTCAGTGACGTTTCATTTCACTTTCTTTGTGTTTGTTTTTTAAATTGAAGGTTGCATTTTCGGTGATTATTTTTACAGCGGTATTTCGTGAACGTATAAAAATTAATTAGGTAGGTACCAGTTAGTTTTACTTGTTTTCAAACTATTTTATGTATTTATTGTTTTTTAAAATTAGCATGTTTGACAATAGTAAAATAAACATTTTTTTTTAAATAAACTGTTAGGTAGATAAGGTACCTCCAAGGTTTTATGTTTCTAAAAATTATCAGAGCACGCGGTGTGACCGATTTATTAGCAGCTTGCAAGGCCAACTCATAATTAATTTACATTGCAATTATCTCATAATTATGTATGATGTAATAACTGCATTTGCATTCACCTCATTACATTATTAACTATGATTTAGATATTTAATTTACCTGTCATATACCTATCATATATAACTATTGAAATTAAAATCATATTATGTAATAGGTATGTGAGTAAGTAAATAATATTTTTTCATAAATATACCTTTTGTAGGTACCTACTATTTTAAAAGGAAGTTAATCGAGTATTTTTAGGTTTTACGTACCTACCTAAGTTAATAATTTAGGTAATTTAATACCTTTTCAAATATATAAATTTTGAGTTTTCTTACCTATCAAAGAATTTTTGACATATTTTTTTCATTTTCAGAGATTTTGATAATAATTTCTATGGTACTAATCTGAAAGTATATCCTCTCAAACAATAAAAAAAAAACAAATTGGTTTATAAACAAGAAAGTTCTGAGGTACTTAACAACATTAAAAAAAAAACTGAATTGAGAACCTCCTCCTTCTTTAAAGTTGGTTGATAAAAACCCGCCTGATTGTGCGATACGATAGAATTGCGAAATATTTAGTTAAAAAAATATTTGGTCGTAATAAGCTTACAGTACGTACAAGCGATTGCTCTACAAGTTAGCCTTGATATTGTGACAGATACAAATACACAACACAATGCACCGCTTTTTGTTGAATTAATCACAGAGCCTTGTGCGAGTACCTACCCTACCTACCTTTCACCAGAAACTGAAGGTTAAGCGAGAATATGCGGAACAAAGATTTATGTAGGTGGGTAGGTTAGGTACTTAGATAAAGGAGAGATTTTTAATAACGCGCTCCGTTTAATTCGACGTCAAACAACAAAAATGTTTAGTAAGTATGTAAGTACCTATAGTTTTCTTTAAAGGGGACGGAGGGATATAAAGTCTAACATGGATAGTTTAAAAACCTCATATCACAGCAGTTCATTTTTTAACAAATACGCAAATGGGCCGGCCACTGATATTTTGGAGATGTTCTTAGCGTTCTTAGAATGTATTAATCTTACTAGGTACTTACTTATTATAGATTTGGAGAAAAAACATTATTTTCAGTTTATTATTTTAAAGTTTATATTGAAGTTTATAAAACCTTAATGAACACAGGTAGAGCTACACTTGTTGGTTAAAAAATAACTATTCGGTATCTACCTCAAACTGTGTCATTGCGATTATCTCAAAAATCGACTAAATCGAGCGCGGCAAATCGATACAATAAGCGATTGTGTAATCTAAATGATCTCGATTAAAATAAAACCATGAAATTGCACTTACTCCACTTTCTAAGAACGATGCAATATGATCTTAAAAGTTCTGAAAAAGCTCTCACACTCTAAAGCGTCGATCACACATGGCCTTTTTACACGCTACAAGCCAGCGAGTTTGCTTGTATGTAGCTTATAAACTCGCCCAGTGTCATCGGCTTGTTTACAATCTGCTTGTTTACAATCCGTCTTGAAAGCTAACTCACTCACTGGCTAGGTTTAAAACTCGCCGACTTGTAGCGTGTAAACTAGCCGTGTGTCATCGACGCTTATTAGACAGATTTTATTTTTTAGAAAACTATAGTCTAAAGTCAATTATTAATTTTTCGGTTGGCTATTAGGTACAGACAGCATCATAGATAAGTATCCCTCTTGCATTATAATACCCAGCTTCAAATGCCTTCAAATCATCGCCCCGTGGCGTATGTAGAAGTATTGCCTTTAAAAAATAGATTATATTGGTATAAACGTATGTAAGCCTAAAATAATTTCAAGTATGACAATTAATTAAAGGATTTATAGCTGGGTGTCATGTGCAAGGGAGATACTTATCTCTGACGCTGTCTGTACATAGACTGGAAAAAGGAACTGAAGGCCTACTTGCAAAAATTGGGTACCATAGGGAACACCCATAGATGAATAACGTTCCTATAGAACCAGATAGACAGTACCAAACCAAATGGATGCGGTATATAGGACCGAAAATGCTCAGACACCCTGTCAATAATAATGAAATATCTCTATTTTCAAATAATGTTTGTTACTTTTTCGAAGTAGTTTTATTGAAAATGAAAAAGCCTAGTAATAACATATAATAGTTATTTAGCCCTATTATTTCTCTTTTTCGAAAATTAGCATCGGACCAAAATGTACTAGAAGTTAGCCAAAGTGGCTCCCTTTTCTTGGTCGCATTTTCATTGTAATACATTGTGTTTCTATAGTTTAATACTTCTATGGGAACACCTACTAGTGTTGCATTTTTTTTATTAGGTAAGAAAGGTACCTACAGCTTCCCACGTTTTGGTATTTGGAAACCAACCTCAAAATAGCCAATTTACGCATTTAAGAAACTCCCACAACAAATTACTTGATTTGTGTTTCCAAGACATTTGGAAATATCGAAAACCTCATTCAGTTTCCGTGGGTAGAGCAGTTTCTAACGCCTACCTCATTGTGACGAAGGTCTTGTGGTGCCTGCCCATTATTTGACCCTTTTTAATTCGAATAAGTATGTACTTACGGTACAATGAGTTTGAAAGTACAAAACATACTTTGGCCTTTAGCTCTACAACAAGAGTATAGGCTAAGGGTTAATAGGCTTTCAAAGGATATTTTTTTCTGTCACTAACTGAACCCACCAAATGCCCAATAAATTTTAAAAATATTTTTTTGTGGTGAAAAAAGTTGAGGGTAGCTAGTATCTACAATTAAAACACATACTTAACAAGCTTTTTTATTAGCTATAGACACTTAGTTTTTTTTTAAATAAGGAATTTAGAGATTTTAACTTTCCTTTTATGACTTCCGCCATTCCTTTTTGGATTTTCATGATATACGCTCTGCTAGCCGAGAGTAGGTCTAAGGTCTGGCAGTGAAAAAAATGAAGACTGATGCTATATGATGACATATTAAACGAACTTTAATAATGAATCAATGTTATTCAACGTTTAAATCGTACTTAGGTAAAGTCGAGCATCGTTTGGTTGAATGTTGCAACAATTACAACCTCATTGTAGTACATTATCATTATAATATTGTGAGAAGTACTCATGCCTTCAATAGCCCATAATATCTTAATCGTTTACTTTGATATTTCATGGTCCAGCGCATGTCTGGTGCGCAACCGTTTCAATTGCCAACGATTTGCGCAATCGACCAGGGGCACGTAACTAGAGCTACCGTTTGGTTGCACTAGCCTTTAAATTAAAAAAAAAAAATAGACAAAGTACCTAGAAATGAAAATGTTCTACAGTGAGAAATTGCTTTTTTTGTCTATGTCTGTCTACACATGCTCTAACTTTTCTGCAATTTGGCGGTCTCAAAAGAACGAAAAAAACTTTTTTTTTCTTTGTATTTTTTCTTCGTTTGTCTCCATTTTTTCATGATTTTTCCGTTCACTGGCGGTCTTACGTCCCCTTTAAGAGTTTAAAACCCTTTACTCCTAGCGTAGCGGCTAAATACAGTCGGATGGTGTTTGTTTGTTATCAAATTATAGTGTCATTAATTTTCTGCGACAGTACATAGTATTTCTAGCGAAACTAGCTAGGCGCTCTCCTGATGGTAAGAGATCTCGCCTGCCCATAACCATAACAGTGCTACACAGGCTTTGATTCCCATAGGCCTGTGCAACAATGCTTATAGCGCTCGTCCACTTTGAGAAATTTTGATGGTCAGTATCGAAAGCCTAGTAATTTAGCCTTCATGATAAGGGAATCGCTGTCCGAACAAGATGAAAGACAAGGTAGAAGAGTGAAGGTGAAGCAAAACTCCTAAACGTCAAGTATATATAGTCAGGTAATGGACTCCTAGGCTTACATTACGGTACTTTATGCCTACTTGCACCAAACTGTCAAAGCTCCTAAGCAATTACTTTTCCTGCTTGCTAGTTTTTAACGGTCCAAATTCAGACAGTTAAGAACTGTCAAGTGAGTGTGCTTAGGAACTTTGATAGCTTGGTGCAAGTCGGCATTAGTCTTCATAATAAAGCAAGTTCATGACTAGACTTTAAATAACTGCCCAAATTGATAGTACTATGGTAATATGTAGATATTATCATTTACGTAACAATGTTGAATCGTTGGGAAAGTGGTCACAGAAATAATTGCGTACTTGGATACTTTGCTGCATTCTTATTTGGTGCGTGACGTAACTTGGTTGATAGAAGTTCACGTTTTATGTCGCAATAGGGCTTCATATAGAACCATATTAAGTAACCTACAAAGCTATATACCCATCTGTTTCAATACAAATAGGTACCTACCTAAATACTTAGTATGAAGACATTGTTAGCAGTTTTCGAAAGTTTTTTTTTGACTCTCAAAATTAAAACAACTGAGTCAATACTTATTTTAACACAAAGTGTGTCAGAAGTTCCATTGTTTTTTTGGTTCGGCAATCAACTTTTCTTTATAAAAGCTGTTGTCCGCTGCTTCACCGGTGTAGCACTGTTCTGGTCATGAGTAGGCGTGAACTCTACCAACAGGAGAGCGCCTTAATCACGTTACTTTTTTAAATTAGAATAACCTTCCCAACGTTGGGATGGCTAAGAACGAAGCCACACTTCTCCGTTGCGTCGCAGTTTTGTACTGGCATTTGGCACTGAATGCGTCCAAATCTAGCGCTGCGATGCAACCCTAGAGAAGTCTGTGGATGCAACAGTGTGGTTAGGTATATTCTCTTTGCAGTGTGGCTTCGGTTTAAGACAGGGTTAGTTGGTTTATTGGGAGCAAGCACTGAAAAACCGCGCTGCATAGGTGAGGAACCTTATCTATCCAGCATAACACTGAGTTGAGTTCATTTATTGCCAGAAACTCTGCCACATAGAGATTTATATAACTAAATATTTTTAATTGCAATACTTATTTCCTATCATAACGTTGTAGGTAGGTATATGTAAGTTGTATAAGCTTTCTATTTGCTAATAAAAAAATAGGCTGCCTGTAAAGTTTTTTTACGGACGATAGTTTAACGTGACTACCAGCGTAACGGGACAATGAGCGTTACCGGACAATGACGTCAACGTTTTCGTGCATGCAGCCAGCGTTCATCGATTTATTAGACGTTGACGTCAAAAAAAAAATTTCTTTGTCTTCACCCTGCACCAGAAAGTTAGTGCAAACTGCTGTACCCTATACACAGATTAAGAACCTTTCATTATTGTTACAGCACATAATCCTTCTGTCCACAATAGCGGTGGTGTCAGCAATGCCGTCCTACATAGCCGTACCAGCAGACCAGATAGCCTTTGTGGACCTCCGCGACCTCAGAGCGAGGCGAGTGCCCCGACAGACCCTGGAACCGCCGCTGCCGCCGCATCTCCAAACACAAGCGTACAACCAGGACTTCCAGCCGATACTGCAGCAGTACCAGAGACAACGTAAGTTCCATCAATCTTCAATCTATATATAAAAGACTTACTCCTAACTGATTGACTGACTGACAGGCAACGCACAGGCTATATCGCTGGACGTAGAGACTTGTTTAGAAGGTTAATGTTCGTCAACATGTGTAAGCGTGTAGGTAGGTACTAAGAAATGTTTTTTGTTATTTTAACTACTGTGTCCACTAGCCTTAATGCCTTTGATTTTATTAAAAATTACCTATACCTACCCTTTCATAGTTTGCCATTAAAAATTTCTTCCCAGAATTTGTATCTTTATAAGGAACTTATACTTAATAAAATAATAAGGTAGGTAGTTACCTGATTAATATTAATAATCCTTACACTACAAAATTACATATATGTATGTATGGTCTATCTGTCAGTCAGTCAATCAATCAGCACTCAGGATTAAGCTGTATAATATTTGCTAGATTTCTGTTATCCTTCATTCACATCTACGCCTCAGGCTACCTAATACCATTTAAGTTTGATCTGGTTTCAACTGCGGAAGAATTGCATAACCCGTTTAGTTCCAGCGTTACAAAGAGAGCGGTAGGTAGGTAATGGTGGCCGTACCGTATTGTCATGTTTCGAATACCGATCGAGATTATCTCGACCTTTCCATGCTTTCACTTTCATTGCAACTTGTCGGTAATTTCTCTCACCCATCAGACATCATAAAAGAAACTAAAGTTTATTGGTGTTTGGTACTTATACATTTTTCATACTTTATTATTGCATGCTCATCAGCACCTACAATGATGGTTTGTTCGTAAAAATAAAAGACGTTTCGAAATTATTCTTTGTAACTCAAATCTCAATCAAGGTTGAAGACACTTGTGATGTTTTCTAAGAGATATCTTCAAAATTTTAAACATTAAATAATCTTTCATAGATCATCACCAATAATCTTAAGTAGGTACATATACTGGAAAAGATAATTGATAAAAATATAATTGAATATGTCAAAAACAAAGCACTATTTTTAAGTTTTTCAAATATAGGTATATAACATGTATTAAATTTAAATAACAACATAGAGCTTTAGACCGTATATTCAAATCCGAGAGTTTGTTTTTGCTTTCCTGAATATTTAGGTTTTTCAAGTTATAACCCTATTTTATAGGGGTGCGTTATGATCTTGTGTGTGAGCCTTAGTAGGTACCTAGAACATTAGTAAAGTAGCAAACACTACAGATACTCAGTTATGTATGTAGATAATGTTTTTTGATTGACACTAAAAGCGTTCTGCCGACCGCTGCTTTCGGCTTTAGTCTTATACTTCCGCCAAAACACCGGAACAAAGGATCACTTTCATCAGCCTCTCGCTTTACATTCAATGCAAATGTAAGCATATTAATGAGACATATATTTGCATTATATATATATAGTATATATCCGCAAATATTAGCATATTATTATTATTCAATATTAATGAGATCAAATCGGTCGCCTTTCACATCAGAAACACGCCCAGTTGCCAATCAGTCGGCCTCGTAAGGACATTTTAATGGATTTTTAATGCAGTTGGCCGCTGATGGCTATTACCGGGTCGGACTTGCGTATAACAACAGTTCAAATTCAACTCAGAAAAGTAGGTATAATAAAGATCTTAAGACTCAAATACACGCTTCTCAAATATTGCCGCTATACAAATATACTTACTAAAGCGTCGATGACACATGCTTTTTTACAAGCTGATTGTTGGCGAGTTTACAAGCTACCGTGTGAGCGTGTTAGCTTTCGGGAAGGATTGTCAACAGGCAGATTGTAAAAAAAACCGACGACACTGGGTGACTTTACACGATACAAGCGTAAACGCTGGCTTGTAGGGTGTAAAAAGCCCTGTGTCATCGTCGCTTTAGGGACAAACCAAATTTATTCAGCTTAATTTAGCTTTTGTCTATAGAAAAAAAATATATGGAGATGCATGCGTATCCTTTTTTATGTAAACATGGACCGAGAAGAGCTAATCGCTCTCCTTATGGTAATAGATCACGCCTGCTCATGACCAGAACGGTGCTACACAGGACTTTGATTCATATAGGCCGGTACGACACTAAGGCGTCCACCAACATTGAGACATGTTGATGGCCAGTCTTGAAAGCTCAGTAATTTCACTAGCTACAGTGCTTTTTAAACCGGAACACAGTAATGGTTACATTTTACTGCTTTGCGGCGAAATTCTGACTCTGTGTTGGTACCCATGGTTATGGCTCGCTAACTACTATTGCCATGCAGATCGAAGTATGAAATTGATTTTACGATTTCTATTTCAACATTGGTAATTCGGTGATTTTAATTATTTCCAGTGGTCAAGTGGATAAGGCCCTTGCCTTGCGATCCGATAGTCGCAGGTTCTTTATTTCGCATGGCAGTTATGCGCAAATGGGTTTTTTTCAGTAGAAAAAAATCTAAGTATGTGCATTGTGCGCATCTCACGTTCTTACAACGGTGAAGGAAAACATCGTGAGGAAAACGGCATGTCTTAGAACAGTGAAAATAAATGTTCTGTGACATGAAAATATACGTAGATAGGAGTTTATACTTACATACATACCTATACCAATTTCAGTTAATTTTCAAATACTTAAATGAAAACTTTTTAATATTCTTTTTGTTACTAACAAAAGGTAGTTCTAGAAATACATAGGTAGTTACATAAAGAGATTCGCAAGTGTGAAAAGCAATTACAAATTTAGCATAGCATTGATACAATGTTGTACTTATTAGGTATGCTATGCACAGTAGGTACGAGTTGCAACTTTCTACCATTGTTAAACCCATTGTTATACAATAAATCAAACTTATCGCGTTTATCTTAATGTTCCATGTAATGAGATTTCCGCAGTTGTAACTGTAACCAGTACGTACTAGTAGATACCAAATCTAATCTCCCTTAAGTTACGTCGAAAAATGGTTTACAGCCACTAAAAGTTTTAGAGCGAATAAGTAAAGCGTCGATAACACACGGGATTTTTACACGCTGCTTGTTGGCGAGTTTAAAAGCTAGCGTGTGAGCGAGTTAGCTTTCGGGGAGGATTGTCAACAAGCAGATTGTAAAAAGCTGATAACACTGGGCGAGTTTACACGCTACAAGCGAACTCGCTGGCTTGTAGCGTGTAAAAAGCCGTGTGTCTTCGACGCTTAATCAGCAGTAAACCTGTCCACTAAACTAGCTTCAATATAAATTATAAATAAAAAAATCATTATTAAGTGTGTGATTTCCATAAACGTTGATTTAGTAACAGCTCGATTATTGCTCAAGTTTGCACGTCCGATGATATCTACAAACTGCAACCATTTCGCAAAAAAATCAAGAATGTTCACACGCGCGGTGGTTTCATTAATTGGTATTACCTACGAATATAACAGTTTTAATTCATTCTCTGACCCGTTGCATCTAGCTTTATAGCTTACCACCATTTACAATTTCATTTGATCTCCAGTATAATAAGTAGTTACTATTGCTAGCTAGTACCTATATACCTATGTATGCAGGATGTACAGTACACCTAATCTACTCAACTTTAGGTTCTTATAGACTATTTATGTATAGATACGTACCTCAATAGTGGATAATTTATTTAATATCTTGAATTTTAATTCACCCTTTACTTCCTACCTTTTGTTTAATTCATTCGCCATTTTTGATAGATAGATATATGTATAGATAATTCTTAAAACTAATGAGTGATACAATTGGCGGCCTTATCGCTGAGAGCGATTCCAGGCAACCAACGGGCATTGGAGAGGATTTAAATAGAAGTAGCAGGGCAGGGCGTACAACTGTTTCCAAAAAAAGAGAACTATGTTTTATAAAATAGGATTTTCACCAAAGTCACCAACATAAATCAAACATTTTAGCAATATATTAGAATTGTCATTTTGTTACAGCTGTAGCACTCACTCAAGAGCCCGAAGCCCCCGCCAGACTGACCAGGGTGCAGCCCCAAGATGCATCATCAGCAGCCACCCTTGGAGCTACTTCTCAATACGCAGAGAGGCCACCAGATTTCGGAGAATACGTCGACTTTGGCGCGCATACCGGTGACCACGGTGCCTTCGGTTGGTATGCTGACTACCCAGTAAACAACCACGATGATTCTGGTTACTAAAAAAGTTTAGGTAAAGCTTTGAAACCAGATATCGATGCAAAGATATGTATAACTCGGTCGAATTAACATGACACCTGACTCGAATGACGTTTGTGCAAAGTACAGCGTGGAATTGGATAATCTTAATAGAGAAGAGGTCCTGTAATACTTGGTAATGATAAGGCTGAAGAAACACGGAGGGCGCCGCGCGGGGCAGCGGGGGAAGCATCAAGGTCCGAGACAAGTGTCAACCAGGTGTCGTGTTAATTAGCCCGAGTAGTAGATAAAGTTTCATCGCAGGCTCTTGCCAAAGTTATCCAGATATTACCAAAGACAGTATCAAATGATTTAGTTTGAGAATTACCGCACATTTGTTCACAACGGTCAATTCTACACAAGTTCCTTTAGTTTTTAAGTTAATAGTTCAAATTCACTGTGATACTCGTTATGGTAGTTCATATTTTCTTCTTTTAAATCTCTTTTAGGTTCTTAGTTCATTTTATAACATGCTTATCGTCCATTTCATTCACTTTACGTGCTTGTCACTTTACACGCTTTTTGTTTCACTTATTTCATTCTTTTGTTTACTATTTTGTATAAGTGCTCTATGCTGTGCTTTGTTATTTTAGATTAGTGACACTATTTCATCTAGAATTAATTCAGATCCTCGACATTATCATTAAATCATGTTAATTTCTTCATTTTTCTTATCATCTCTTACTTTTTTTCTGAACTTTTCTTATTCTCTAAGATTACTATGATTAAGAAACTATCGAGGTACATCTTTAACTAAAAACTTTTCTCTGTTAAATTATTTCTTCTTTTTATTACTTCTGGTTCTTATTTATTTTATTCAGTAGATTCCTCCTGCTTATTCCTCTACAAATTTTATGTCATTTTTAATTTGTCTTTCTATTACATACCTACCTCTAACTATTTTCCTCATTTTTTTATTTACTTTTACTTCATCTTCCAATATGAATCAATTTCTTAATTTTGTATAATTTCCTCATTCTTTATTTTTCCTTTCTCAAAGTATGTTAAAGTTTCATTTTCTAATATGTTGCATGCCTTTTTTAACTTTACATTTTTGTAATATATTTTGTATCATTCCGATCTTCTATATTTTCACAAGTAGCTTCATAGGCACAAGACATATAAATCGTGTTTGATTTTGTTCATACTTATCAACTTAATGTTTCTACTATTTACTATATACTTTACTTCTTCATTGTGTTGTCATCTTTATTTTTAACTGTATTACAATTTTTCCAATATAATATGTATTTCTGCTTTTCTCTATTACTATCACACTATATTCTTTGCATGCCTTTCTCGCTTTCCCTTCATTTCAATTTTTGAACACGCTTTATCTTCCATTGATTATTATACTTCTTTACTTATTCTTCTCTATACCTATCTCTTCTGCAATTGTACCTATACCTTATATATATTTCTTACTTCTGCTTGATTCACCTTCCTTATTTTATTTCTATTTTATTTATACAAGAATTTGATGTATGAAATTTAATGCATTTCTTCTTAATATGTATCCCAACTTTACTCTTTTACTTATTTCTCTCCTTTTTATCACTTTAGTTTCAAGTAACGTTTACTTTGCTTGACAAACCTATTTCTTTTTTTAAGCTTATTTATTTCTATTTCCTTCAATGTTCTATGTTTATCTCTTCTCATTAGGTACTTCTATTCAATGTTCATTTAATGTCATCGCTTCCGCTTTATTTTTCATACAGACATAATTTTGATTAAAGATTATTTTTGTATTATCATCGCTTTGTTTCATTTCAATGCACCATTATCATCCTCTACCAATTATAATATTTTGTAGTAGATCACTCTTTTACCTATTTCATTATTACTTACTCATTATTAAATCGTTTTCTCTTTAATGCAAAGGTCATACTTTAAATATTACAGCTATTATCTCATCACACTTCATAAAAGCTCTTCATTCATGTCTCATTTCACTTATATGCATTGTTGAATATTTTTACATATTTTATTTCCTTACGCTGTTATATAACAATCATTATTCTTACTATTATCCTACATTTCTCTTTGTTCTTTATACATATTTTTTTTCTTACATTTGTATTTTTGTTACTGCAATCTAGGCTAGATTATCTCTAGCTAATTTATATCTTATAAAAGTACTCTGTGATTTATACTCGTATTCCGATCCCTACAATATACAACATAACTAGATACTATTTGTGTTAAGTAAACTTTACTATAATTCTTTACTTTTCTAACTCAAATACTTTATTCTCATTCTCAATCTCCTTATTTTGCATGTTATCTGATGTTTTACCTATTTTTCAACTCATTTTCATACTTATTTTTTAATTTCTCTCCTTTAAGAACTTTACATATGTCAACCTAATACTCTTTTTACGTCTGTCTTTACAAAAAACTATCTGATTAAATCTTTTCCCTAAAAGTCTTTTCTTTTTCCCCTCTTTTTCATAATTCCTTAGAGTTAATTGATCTGCAGAAAAAACTTAAACAGGTACTGAAACCTATTTTATCTATCACTTGCTTTCATTTTACCTTTCTTTGTCTACTCCCTACATATTTTCATCTTCCATTTATTGTAAGGTTTCTTGGGTTTTAATTTCATAGAAATATTTACGTTCAGTCTATTCATGCCTCTACCGATTCGATCTTCACTCTATTTTATTTTCAATCTCATTTCACAGATATCTTCAAATATTTTTTTTAATCGTTTTTCATACCTAATTTTATTTCAATATTTACTACGTTTCGTTTCTTTATTGTCTTCACTCTTATCCTTCTACGCAGTAATCATTATCTATATTAAATCTCTTTATTACTTTCTTCTTTCCAGTTCTTATCTTAATTCCTTTATTTTTCTCTTTTATATAATTATTATCTTTCTCACCGTTTCTCTCATCAAAATATCTCATTATAATTATTCCATTATTTCTTAACTCGAACATTTTCGTGTATTGGTGCTTTTTCTATTTTATCAAAAGGCTTAATACAAAGTCGAACCTTCTCCAAGAATATTTTATTTTAAATAAAATAAAAAATAATCTTTCAACTTTTTCTTATTTTAAAAGCTTTTAATAGTTTTCTTAATTTTTCATCCATATCACTTTGTTTTTCTTAACTATTTTATTATTTCTTATCCATATTGAGTAACACCTACACTTAAATAATACTGTTTCTACATAAGTAATTACGATTTTTGAGTTACGATTAGTGACATGGTACAATTTTAATGGTAAATTAACCCCTTAATTAGGTTCTAAAACTATTATTTTTCGGTACCTACTTTCCTCATCATTTCTTATATCTATCACTATATACTTAATTCATTATTCCTTATTTACTCCATTTCTTGATTAACTGTTTTAGTAAAGATTTTATCTATTTAACTGTTCTAGATAGTATTCTAGCATGTTTACTCTGTAGTCGTATCTTTTCTTACCTTTACTTTTTCTCCTTTTTCTTACCGCCATCACTATTATCATCATTCTACTTTATTTTCCTCTTCTTCCTCATTTCTATCTATCTGTTTGACTTTTGTTATGCCTTCTCTCTATTCTTACTGTTTTCCTATCTTTAATTATTTCTAATTTCTTACCTTTATTTCTTAATTCTTCTTTCTTTTCTTCTTCTTCCTTATCTGTTTGACTTTTGTTATGCCTTCTCTCTATTCTTATTGTTTTCCAATCTTTAATTATTTCTAATTTCTTACCTTTATTTCTTAATTCTTCTTTCTGTTCCTTCCTTGTTATGCCTTCTCTCTACTCTTATTGTTTTCTAATTTCTTACCTTTATTTCTTAAATCTTCTTTCTTTTCTTCTTCTTCCTTCTGTTTGTGATTTATTATCCCTTCTCTGTATTATATATAACTGTTTCCTTTGATTTACTTTTTATTTCCTTACTCTATCACTAGGTGTTTACTTCGTTCTATATTTCTTCTTTCTTGATTCTATCATTCACAACTCATTCCCGATTCCTTATTTCCACCAAACTTTATTTGCAGTTGTGAACTTACAACCTCGGTCACACCTATCAGACGTTTTAATTGTTTCCTTAGTTTTTGTTTATGCTTTAAATTATTTTTACATTTATTAATTTTATTTGTACCGTTATTTTACTATTTCTCCTTTTTCTTAATATATTTCAATACTAGGTAATAATACGGATGACAAAATGGAGGAATCTATTTTTTCATATTAACTACCTTCTGTTTTGTTTTGTTTTCTTTTTTATCATCATCATCGTATCGTTTTCTCTTTACCTTCTTGTAATCTTTCTTGCTAACTCAATTTTCTTTCCTTGCTTTTCTTAGTTTCCGGTGCTTTCTTTTCCTTCATATATTTACATTATTTTTTTATTCAAGTGTTCTTCTCTAATCTAACTTTTTTCCTTTCAAAGAATCTATTTTCATTCTGTTCAAAACGGGTCTCGTTTCGCTCTTCTTGTGTGAGCTAGTATAGTAATTTGATCTTGAGTTCGAATTTCATAATCGGTGGTTTTTCAATTTTCAAGTCCTGTCTTGAATTTAATTTTTTGTTTCCCTTTTTCACTGTCCCCATTTCTTTGAGCTTACTCTATCTTATCTTTTTTATCTGTCCTAGTTTATTATTTTTATTATGCCTTACTTCCTTCTATTAGCCTTAATCTTCTTACTTATTTCTTTTATTCTGTTTTTGATTGATTATTGTTCCTTATACCTAATTAGTTTTCTTCCTTTCACTTATTTACTTATTGTCGTCTACTTTCCTCCTTTCATTTTCTTTAAAAAAAATATAAGTACCTATAGGTATAATATAATATTTGTCTCTTATTACCTTTATTTTATTTTTTATTTATCGGCACATTATTTCCTTTACTACCTATCTACTTTTTCTTCTACTTTAATTCTTAAACAAAAGTGCCTTTATTTTCCATACTACACTATATTTATTAAACTTATTTTTGTATCTATCAACTTATCATACTTTTGTTTTCTTTACTATATTTTATCTTGTACGCTTCCTTTACCTGGTTGATTCTTGAATTTCATCTTACTTATATTTCATACCTTAGTTTTCTCACCACCTTCTTAAATACTGTAGGTAATTCTTCGTATTTATGTGTGCCTTATTTTCTATTATTTTATTATACTTACCTTCCTTTTTTCTGAATTATTCTATATTTTGTTACTTTCCACTTATTTTTATATCTACTTTCATTCTATATATATAACTGTGCCTTATTTTTCCTTAACTTTTTATACTGATTAAGATACTTATCTTATTTTTCCATAATTATTTTTTTGTGCTTATTCTGTTATTTTTCTGAACTACCAAGCGTGATTTAGACTTATAAGTGTTGCACGTTGTTTGTTATTTTTTTGTTAATAAAATGTTGTTAAATGTATAATATTCGTTTAATTTCCCATTCCCTGAATAAAATAAATGCGACGATTTAAATATCTTAAATGTTTATTTCATACAATTAACATAGAATCCCATACATTGATATTTAAAATAGATTTCTTTGATTTAATCAACAGCAGAGTATATTAATAATACAGAAGTTTAATTCTAAGAAACTAACGTTGATTAGATGGATTATACTTTACATACATAACATACTTATGGTTCATATATTATGTGAATAGTGAAGTATACCTACCTACACATAATTATTTATGCATAAAGATACTACAGCAGCAACGCCATGAAACGATCTTTAAACATCCGTTAAATAATGACAGAGACGTCAATAGCGTGAGGAAGCGAGACAGAATATATCTGACGTCATTTCAAAACTACTTTTGATTGGTGCGGGTTTATTATTGTGTAGAAATTGCTTTTTAGAATACGGATAGTATACGATTTTCTCATATTATTCATAATAAAGTTTTCTATGTATTTTTCTATATCTTCAAAAAACATCAACTTATTGCTAACGACCGGCAAGTTTACATTTTTCACAATTAAGGTACATTTATTTTCGAAATTCACATTTAAATAGCCAATAATTTGGCACATTTTAATTTGAACACTGTTTGTTACATTTAGAATACTTTTTCCAATATGGTTACCTTATAAAGCACAGACATCGTTTAAAACAATTAGGGTATAAATGTGTCTACAGAAATAAAACCTAAGAGTGATTTTCACTGCAACGTACCCGACAAAATCAGCTATGTCGATCAACAAAGCAGATTTCAGACCGGCTTTTAGGCGAAAGTTTTTTACTTACGAATATTATGTGCGACCATAAAATAATCTAGGTAATTTAGAAGTTTAGAATGACGTCAAATAAAAATAGAATAGTCAGGATAAAATTGGCTCATTATTTTCGAGTTTTTATTACACTGGTAAATAAGTAGATTTGCTTTGATATTATATTGTAAGTAACATTCTGTTGAAACCGCGTATGTATACTTGCACCAAACTGACAAAGTTCAAATAACATATTACCGTTAAGATCTAACTATCGAGTAAAGTGATTGCTTAGGATATTCGACAGTTTGGTGCAAGAAGGCATTAATGACTGTCTTTACATACAATCTCAATACAATCTCGAAGAAAATTATAAGCTCACTTACCAAGAGATATTTTTTACAATTTATGATATAACTGCACGTAAAATAGATATAACAAAAAATATTCTCTGCTTGCTATCAATTAATACCCCTAATTGATTTTTACTACGCTAACAAGTTATTTTAGGCCAAAAGCGATTAAAACTTAGGAATAATACTGAAGAGTTTAACTCTAGATTAAAAAAAATCACAGCTTCGATTTAAATAAATAAAAATTTAGAAGCGATAAAAGAACAATTTGAGCAGAAAATCTACTCTTAAAAATAATCCTAGTTGTTAGGATAATAAAAATATTAAAAATAAATAATAAAATCGGATCTTTTGATGCATTAGGAAACGCGAGGCCATAGTATACTTTTCAAATTTACCTATTATAATACATCATGTTTTTTTTTTAATTTCATACATTTAAGGCTAATCCTCAAATCCGAATTCCATACAAAATGTTTCGGACAAATACTCAAAAAGTAATCCGTATTATAGTAATTTCTTCACACTATTCGTTTCGTCTATGTCTTTTGATTTTGTCAACAAATTAGATTTTATACGTGTTTTTAAGTTAGTAGGGTTAATTTTAAAATACGTATAAAATCTAAATTAAAGTATGAAACCTTTCACTTTTTATGTTGACGAAGTCAAAAAACATGGACGAAACGAATAGTGTGAAGAAATTACTATAATACGGCGTACTTTTTGAGTATTTGTCCGAAACATTTTGTATGAAATTCGGATTTGAGGATTCCCCTTAATAATATTTGCGTAGTTAAAAAAGTTAACTTAAATAACAAAATCAGATCTTTTTGTTGCTATAAAAACGCCAGGCCATAGTATACTTTTCAAATTGACCCTATTATACAACATGTTATTTTTATTTCATACATTTAAAAATATTTGCGTAGTACCGCAGGCATACCCTAATAAGACACTGATACACTCACAACATCTTCAAATCCAATTCTATGCACTCACTCATACAAATATTTTGAAAAATGTGCACTGAGAAACCATCTAACCTTTAAGCGACAATCACACAGGGCTAGCTTAAAATCTACAAGCCAGTGAGTTCGCTAGTAGCTTGTAAACTCGCCCCGTGTCATCGGCTTTTTTTTTAAATCTGCTAGAAGACAATCCTTCCGGACCGTAACTCGCTCACTCGCTAGCTTTTAAACTCACCGGCTTGTAGCTTATAAACTAGCCTTGTGTCTTTGAAGCTTTACAGTATTTACACGTTGTATATAAAACTTTTCAATTTTTTAATATACGTTTTGTAAAATACTTAACGCGTGTTGTTTTTATGTATATTCATTTAAAACATTATTAAATAACGTAGGCTAGTCGATTAGAAGTATATAATTTAAATCATGCTTGCGCGCAAAAGCAAGCTAAAAATTATATTTTAAATGATGCTTGATTTATTTTTTGGTTAAAGAGATCAAAATAGTTTTACTTTTTAATTATACACTCATATTTATATTTTGGCAGTGGTTTTTGGCAAAAAAACCCCGTCTGTTGTGATAATTAAAATTATATTAAGCTTGTTTTGAAGTCACTTAAGGCCAAGAATCCCGCGCACTGCTAACTACCTCGCACATTTTTGAAGATGTAAATTGAGAATAAAATCTTGATCTCCTTTGCTGATGTGAAACATATCAAAACAAAAAATATACTGAAAAAATTCGTGAGATTGTAGTAACAAATTCACCGCTCCACTTTTTTGTTATTTTTACTCAGTCAGTTTATAAAAAATAATTTGAATTTGAATTGAATTAAAGACCAGACTCTGACTGTACAAAAACATAAATTATGAGCAAAACACCCTCAGTAACCCGGTTCGTGGGAGTCTCTAAACGGAAATAACGCAACGTCTAACATCTTAAATCTAATGTCTAATAACGTCGTATAACGTCGCTGCAGAATTAGGTGTCGACGATGAAAAATCCGAACTATGTTGTATTGTATGTATGTATGTTACTCTGTAAGGTAAATACATATTTCTAAGAGCCTATTGCTTTTCTGTAATAATAAGCTGCCTGAAATAAATCGTTATATCTTCATAAATGTACAAATGTGCGAGTGAGATAGCGGCGCGTCGGATTCTAGGCCTTTACAAGCGATTCGAGCGATTGCCAAAAATCACTGCCATTAGTACAATCGTACCTTACTATCTATTAAAATAAATATTAGGCCGTTTTTACACGTGTAAATTACAAGTCAAATGGTCAGAATAGTAAAGATTTTTTTTTACTTACAACTTCACTCCCCACACTCATACCCGTGTCTCACTGTCCTCACAAATTTTACTTATCACTTGACTGTCAACTTACCACGTGTAAACCGGGCCTTACACCAAGTAGGTACACATTCAAAAACACCTATAATACGTTATAGTGACAATACAACAATCTGAAAATACACGTTAAATTTTGCTTTTTGATATGATGAGAAGCGCCAAAGATGCAGTCGGGAGATTATTTAAAAAAGGATTTTTTTCACGAAAATATTGTTTCTTTCTAATGAATTAGTAAAAATGTATACGAAAAAAAAATTGTAGTCGCATATTATGTAACATCTGACATCTCTCTTTCTTAATAAGCAATATTTTGGAATATTTCTATTTACTTATTTTTTCTGCGGTTAGTACTATCTGACGGCCAACTTCCTGCTACACACTTCCGTCACATTTTCACGAAATCACTCCCAGTAATTGACAGAAAGCGAGAGGAAAAATGTTACATATCAAAAAACACTATAAAACTTACTACTTACATTACTGGCAACACTGAACATCGCAAAGCCATGCCACTGGCTTACTCGCGAAGAAAGAAAGAATTAATGGAGTACACTTATCACATCTCTAAACACATCATATCAAACAATACGAAGGTCAGAGACCAGTCGAATAAGAAACTCTAATACAACGACTTAGGGCTCAATATTAAACATTCTTATTTGACCGATTCAAGTACCTATAATACAAGTTGGTACTTATAATGTATTAGGCATACATTTATACACACATAGAAATGCATTAAATTAGCCTACGACACTGATAACACGCTATTTTAAGTCTTATTACCTCAGCAGTAAGATTGTAATCACATTGTCTTATGAGAGGCTTAAAACCGGGCGGCGCACATACGGCGGAGCGCAGCGCAGAGCATTTTTCGGTCAAGTTGACAAGACAGCTAAGCACTTACAACTTGACTTAGCTGTTAAATTGTCAACGTCTAAACAGAGCTTTATACTATAGAATAGTAGTAATTATACGGTTATGATATTAATTATTTGTGCAGTAAATGTGTTGCGTGTTATTTTTTAAATGCATTAGGCCCTTGAAACTCTTGAGATTGAAATTACATTTCATAATTATATATACCTACACCACCAATGTTTAATTACCAAAAAAATATTAAATGGGCAATGCAGACGGGGTACTACATTGTATCTGTGCAGTCAAAATTTTGAATTTCTACAAAATGACAGAGTGACAGCTTCGCGAGTGCGACGCCCGTGCCGAGCTTTTGCAAGCTGGCTCGAGCTTGCCAAACGATGAATAAAACTTGAATTATTATCAATAAAGGGTACCGCCTGATGCAAATCCATAGGAAAACGACTAACGGTAACAGTTATCCATTTTTAATAACATAAAAATGACAAAAATTCGACGTCATTTTTTCAAGTGTTTTTGCCATATCTGTGTTCAGTAACGGCAACTGACCATGTGTATTTTTTTTCTGGTAATTAAAAATTGACCGTGTATATTTACAGTTGAAGGCAAGAAATATTACACATCGGGTCTAAAATAGGCAATAATTTTTATTTGGTTGTAGCTTAGTCTATGTCACTTCTCTCTTCATCTCTTAGTAGAAATTCGTCACCAATTCGTGAAATTTATCATTTGTTGAACAAAATTACACGACAAAATTTAAGTGCTTTGCAATTCTGATTTTTTTAAACGTAAATAAGTGACGAGATGAGTTAGGCGCTCTCCTGATGTTAAGAGATCACGTCTGCATGACCAGAACTGCTACACGGGATTGTTCTAAATTCCGATGTCCAATATTTAAAGCCTACATCTGTATAATTTACATATCTGTATAATTTACATGTATCCAACCTTACTAATCATTCTAAAACATCTATTATTAAGAGACTAATATTTGGAAATATGACTATTTTAGTTTCTACATAATAAATAAATAAACAGTTCTATGCATTAAGGCCAGCAGCAAACGAGCCACCGGTTGTTGTGATTGGTGGCTCGTTTGCGGCGACTGTAACATTAAAACGGCAATGCCATGTTTATATTTTAGACCTTAAAATTCATTAAAATTTATAAGCAGACCTGCTAATCCGTAGTACAATTAATATAAGTTAAGATACGCCTTAGTTATGTTTAGGTATATGTATGTTTGGATGTATGTCATCGCCGGGTTGTAGAATTCTTATTTTTACAAAACGGCTAGCTGTTTTAGACGTATTGTAGAACGCAAAACACTGAAACAAAGCGGCGAGCGTTCGATCAGTCGTTTTACAAAGCGACGAAACGTTGATCCGCCGCTTTGTTAAACGACTAGCCTCTTTTAATAGGCATAAATTCGTGCTACAAATGGTGTAGCTTTTCAGATGAATTAAGTTTAAACTTTAAGTATTTTTTTACCTACGAATATAAAGAAGCGGGGAATTATGGCAAAGGAGAGTTGTGTCTAGTTGGACCAAGACAACGAGGGGAGTGGGGTGAGGAAGTATCTCCGTCCGTTGTGGGTTCCGTCGTTCTTGGACAAAGTCGGGTGGTGCTGTAGAGAACTGTGTTGACTCTAGTTGGACCAAGCCATGACCACTTAAGAGAAGGGTACAAATAGAGCTGTGTGTTGAGGATGTGAGGAAGTACCTCCGTCTATTTTGGGTTCCGTCGTTCTTAGACAAAGTCGGGTGGTGTTTTAGAGAACTGTGACGACTCTAGTTGGACCAAGCCATGACCACTTTAGAGAAGGGTACAAACAGAGCTGTGTGTTGAGGTGGGGTGAGAAAGTACCTCCGGCCGTTGTGGGTTCCGTCGTTCTTGGACAAAGTCGGGTGTTGCTGTAGAGAGAACTCTGCGCCAATCACAACGCTGCTTGACGCGGCGGTACCTCCGGCTAGGCCAACGTACCTGACGAATAATTAATAGATCAATATGGAAAAACTTGACATTTGAGGTCGCTTCACGAAGCCTGTGCAGTCCAATTTAACAACACTCTGTATACTACAAAAATTCGGAATTCATTTTGTATTATACAATTATACAGGGTGTTCGGCGGAACATTGAACATACGAAAATGTGGGGTAGGTAGGGTGGTCTGCTACCTACCCAGCCCCAAAGATTTACCTTGGTCCTAAAAATGTTTTTTTACTTCGAAATTTTGTCACTTTTATACCTTTAACACCTTATTTTTTTTTTATGGACAGTACAGATTTTTTTCTTTATTAGAATCTTATTGGTTGGTAGATTCATATTTGTCGCAGGTTATTGCTAGAAATAAAGTAATGGGCACGCATACATAAAATAAGAGATTAATTTTTAATTTTTTTTTACATTTAATTTAAGTCTTGCTCAAATTGACTGAGAGTCATTTAAGCCCGTCACACACGTAGCTATAATATATATATTAATATAATTATAGCAAGGCAAATTACGATATATTTTCTATACAGATATTCAAGTGACCGCACACGCAGCTATAATATATATTTCTATGACTTGAATAAATGTATAGAAAATATATCGTAATATACCTTGCTATAATATGTACTACTCGGGCGAATCAACATGACACCTGGCTTGAATGAAGTTTGTGTAAAGTACAGCGTGGAATCGTATAATCTTGATAGAGAAGAGGTCCTGTAATACTTGGTAATGATGAGGCTGAAGAAACACGGAGGGCGCCGCGCGGGGCAGCGGGGGAAGCATCAAATTACGAGCCACGTGTCAGCCAGGTGTCATGTTAATTCGCCCGAGTAGTATATATTATAGCTACGTGTGTGACGGGCTTTAACATCTCCTTTGGCTAGATTCTCGAAGGATGATGATGATGAATTTAAGCTAGTGAACGTACCGGACTCTGCCCACGGCGATGCGTCCGTGCGGAGTGATGATCTTGACGGTGTGCCCCAGACGCAGCTGGCGCGGGCCCGCCGGTATGTACGGCTGCCCCGTCTGGATTGTCAACGTGTCCACTGGAAGAAATACAATTTAATACTATCTTCTTCTTTCTCATCGTGTCACTAGTTCTTTAGAACCAGGGTGGTGAAAGAATTTCAAGTACACCTCGAAGAGGCTCCCTTCGTGCACTTGACACATATGTTTTCGAACTTTTCAGGTTCTATGACATGCCAGTTTCCTAACGACGTTTTCCTTCACTGTTAAGCACGTGTTTTAATGATTATATTACAAACGGACCTCCAGGATCTAAAAAATAATATTACAAACGTGTAGTAAAAAATCCACATTGAGTTAGTGTGCGTAACCTCGGGAGCATTCAGCCACGATCGCGACGCGGCATCGAATGACGCGAATGCATCTGTACATGTCACTACTACAGCCAAGACAAAACCTTCTTCGTGAAATGGCATATCTGTACTAACAGTCAGCAGCGTCGGCCGTGTGCAGATTGTCTATGGAGCGCCGGATGAAGGTGTCGGCCTCCGCCAGTAGCTCTTCGGTGTCGTCGCGGCGCACGTCGGGCAGCGAGCCGCGCCACGCTCGGGGCTCCGCTACCGGACCAAAACATTATGTTATATTTGGTAATATTTTTTAGATTTTTCAACCGACTTTAAAAAAAGGAGGAGGTTATCAATTCGGTTGAATAATTTTTTTTAATGTTTGTTACCACAGAACTTTGTTGTTTATAAACATATTTGGAATTTGTTTTTTATTCAAAAGGATATACTTCCAGATTGTTTTACATTTAAAAGGATATTCAAAATAAATGAAAAAATTACGACAACTAAGTACACAAAATTGCATATTTTGCTTCCCTGTGACTCAGTGGTGTTTACGGTCACTAAAACAGTACGATTGAAGTTGGTTGTACTATGTTTTTGTGAAATTTTGATTATTTTTAAAGGCGATGTATTTATTACAAGGTGCGTGCTGAGTGCTGAAACTAGAAAGTTGAAGCGAGCGTAGCGAGCCCCAGTTAATATATATTTAGTTATATTGCAATTCGAATTTGGAGCATTTCCCGTTTAGCTTAACTGGCTGAAACTTTCAGGATAGCTCAACTCGATGACAATGCAATCTAATACTATAAGAACCGCTATATCTCGTAGAAGCGAAATAAAGCAAAAGCATAAAGTCTGGTTTTTCAGATTTTTATTCTACATTTCTTGTTATTCACTAAACATTAGTCCAACATTGTTCTAATACATATTTTTATTTTATTTTATTTTATTGGTCTACCAACAATTGTTACAATGAAACATAGATACTTATAGACTAATTTTAGCTTTACAAAAGTATTTTTCTTGCTAATTGCACAATCACTTAAAGGTAAACACAGCATGTATAAAAACGAATATAAAGAGTAGCATAATTTGAATAAAATATATGTAATATAATTTTTTTTTTTTTTATAACACAATATTTAGAGATAATTATCTTAGAAATTTACAGAAAAAAAAAACAACAAGATAATATAATAATTATTTTAGGATCTAATTTGATAAATTCTCGACCATATACAATGTATGTGTGTGTATTTACCTTGTATCAAGGGTGGTATATACCCGTAGTGCGGAGTCCAGTCGGTGCTTTGGTCGATGCTGAGGCACGGCGAGCGGTACGAAGATCCTCGAGACAGGAACCTGCGAAACAAGCATCAAAGTTCAAATGAAAGGGTTATCAATTCAGTTGTTTTTTTTTTGTGTTAATTACCTCAAAACTTTATTGTTTTAAACCGATTTGAAAAAAAATATTATATATATTTTTGTTTGAGTGGATATATGAACTTTCAGTATTATTCACTTAAATTTTATCAAAATCGGTTCAGTAGTTTAGGTTTTAAATCAAAATAACTGAAAAAAAAGTTGTTGTAGTGAAGAAAATTGCGTATTTGCGTCCCTGTGACTTTTCAGTGGTGCCAACAGTCACAAGAACAATCAATTAAAGTCTGTTGTTGTCTGTTTTGGTAAAACCTTGATTATTTGAAGTCTATTGAATATAAACTTTTCCGAGCTTAATGAGAGTAAAAAAAATCCCTACTTTCAGATAATACTATCATGTTGTGACAAATAACTATTCACTTGGAGGTAGAGTTGGTGATGGTGTCGTCGGAGAGTTGTTTCTTGGCAAGCGCCCACACCGGATCTGCGGAGCGCGATAACTCGGGGACCATTGAGGTGAATCCTGCAATTTCAGACAAATAAATACTTTGTAATTTCCAACTCACAATCTTGGAGATTATAGCACTAAATCTTGGAGAAATCTTGGAATTGGCAAATGCAATGGCGGTAAAAATTTACAATAAACTTCCAGACAAAATAAAAACCCAGGAAAATATTCACATTTTTGAAAATATTCTAAAATAAATGTTGTTAAATAAATGTTATTATGAACTGCAAGATTTTTTAAATGGCGTAACAATATAAGTAGTTAAAAATATCGGCCCGTCTCTATCATTTGCAACACCCTAACGGGTAATATTGTGTAGCTGTACTTCTAATTATTTGACTTAACAAGACCTGAAATGTAACCTACGCAATATTTGCAATAAATACTGAATACTGAGATTTTGGAGATAATGACACTAAATATTAGAGATTGTGACATTAGCTCTAATGATTAGATCGTGGAAATTATGACACTTATGCCGACATGCACCAAACTTACAAAGTTCCTTAGCAATTATCAACAAATTATATAAATATATTTAGTAATAAATCCGCTTGATTTCTAAACAAAGGTTTTAATTAACTTAACTTTAGTTTAGAACTTTAGTACATATTACTATATTATAAACCAAAGAGTCAACGAACAGAAAACCAAAGTTTAAAGATACGACACTCGTTTCGCCTCTACACGAGGCATCATCAGGAGGTGTGGACTCGCCGAAGTTCGAAACGAGAACTTATGGATTTCCGCAAAGTAACGCCTGAATCAATCAATTACCTTAGCAATTACTTTACTCGCTTGGCAGACAGAATCTGGACTGTTAAGAACTATCAAGCGAGGAAAATAATTGCTTAGGGACTTTGACAGTTTGAAGCAAGTAGGCATTACACCCATATTCTAAGTCGATTTTTATCACTCAAGTGAATACTTACATTTGAAATTTGACACGTGACAGCCGAACCTTTAGTAAAGCGGCGGCCATTTTACCACTCACGTAAGTATTCACTTGAGTGAAGAAATCGACTTAGAATACGGGTGTAAATCTTGGAGATTTTACACTAAATTATTAAAGCACTTCCACTAGATTTCCGAAAGACACCTACTACTCGGGCGAATCAACATGACACCTGGCTGACACGTGGCTCGGACCTTGATGCTTCCCCCGCTGCCCCGCGCGGCGCCCTTCGTGTTTCTTCTTTCTCTAATTGCGAAGCCTTATCATTACCAAGTATTACAGGACCTCTTCTCTATCAAGATTATCCAATTCAACGCTGTACTTTGCACAAACTTCATTCGAGCCAGGTGTCATGTTAATTCGACCGAGTTATACATACACATACCGATGTCGCTGAGCAGAACGCGTCGCGTCTCGTCGGTGCGGCGCGTCGGCGGCGGAAGGGGGCGTGGCGCCGCGCGGCGTGACGTCACGCGCGGCGCCAGCGCACCCACCGGACTCCCGAATGACACCTGCACATTTAGATACTTTACAATCACACATTACACCAAACTTAAAAAAACCGTGTCATTATCTCGCGAAAAATTAGATACGAGTTAGTTTCTAAAATCCCTTTTTACGCGTCGATGACACAGGGCTAGCTTATAGGTTTACACGAGTGAGTAAAGCCGCACGATTATTGCCTCGAAGCGTAAATCGACCGTCTAAATGACAATTCGGCTAGGTATAGCCTTATATTAGACAGTCGTTTTTCGACGTGCAAAAACCCCGCATTACAAGCTACATGGCGGCGATTTTAGAGTTATCTTTCGGTAAGGATTATCAACAAGCAGATTGTAAAAAAGCCGATGACACGGGACGAGTTTACAAGCTACTAGCGCAATCGCTGGCTTGTAGTTTGTTAACTAGCCCTGTGTTATCGACGCTTTCGGGCGTGACTGTTACGACGATCTTTTATAAGTTTTTCACTACAATTTATATTTTGAAATATATCTGCACTTATCTTTCTTCTAAGCGGCATTTGACGTATTTTTCTAGATATTTATTTTTATTCGACACTGTATTAAATACTTTATTACGATAAAACTAGAAATACCACTGTTCTTGAGTTGAATAACTGCTGTAGTAATACCACAAAATTTTTGTTGCAAAGTAAGTTTTCATCTTTTCAATTTTTTTTCAGCTTTCAAAGAATTGGTATGAGCTTCGACGTTCTTGATCGAAGGGCAGAAGGTTCGATTCATTACCGATTGAAAATTATGCTAAACCCTCCTGAAATCGCCAAGGCAACGTAAAAACGTAGTTATGGTAATTTCAAAATAGCTGCATGAAAAGGCAGTTTTCTGAACGGGCCGGGCGTAGCGCTTGAGACATGCCCTAGACACACGAGTAGTTTTTCAAGACAGGATAGCAGAGCAAGATAGTGCAGCTAGCTTACTTTTTCACTGGTTTACTAGCCTAAAAATCAAGCTACATAGTTCTGTTTACACGAAACCAGAGTTGCTAGCTTATTAGCTTACTATCACTATCTTGCTATCCTGAAAATTTAGCCTCGTGTATCCCGGGCATTAAGGATTCTTGATTTGCAGGTTCAAATTCCGTAGTTTAGACCTGTGCGCTACAGGTGTTTTCTTTAAGAACTTGCCTGTGCGCGACTGCGCACTTTGATTTTGATTTACTTTAGTGCTCAAAATTATGAGTGAGTTTAGCTTATTAGCTTACTATCACTATCTTGCTATCCTGAAAATTTAGCCTCGTGTATCCCGGGCATTAATGATTCTTGATTTGCAGGTTCGGATTCCGTAGTATAGACCTGTGCGCTACAGGTGTTTTCTTTAAGAACTTGCCTGTGCGCGACTGCGCACTTTGATTTTGATTTACTTTAGTGCTCAAAATTTTGAGTGAGTTTTGTTTGATACAATATGGCCGGATAAATCTAATAAAAATATTTAGATATAGGTATAGACTTACGGTTTTTACATGCATCTTTTTTTTACCCTCGAAAAGTAAGTAGCGAATCGTTTATGTAGAACGCTAGGTATGAGTCTAAGCTTCACCTATTGGGTAGATCTAAGGTCTGTTTGCGCGGCGTTCTCCCGGCGCGTGTAGGCAGCATCGTGTACCCGGGACGGGAGGGGTTCCAATGGACCAGTGAGTTATCACGTGACTCATCAGTATGACTTACCTGGTTGTGCGCTAGGTATGAATCGGAGCTTTATCTGTCAGGTAGAACGGAGAGGTCTGTATGCGTGGCGTTCTTTCGGCGCGTGTAGGCGGCGTCGTGTGACCCAGGACGGACCCGGGACGGGAGGGGTTCCAATGGACCAGTGAGTTGTCACGTGACTCATCAGTATGACTTACCTGGTTGTGGGCAAGGCATGAGTCGGAGATCCATCTGTACGTAGAGCGTAGAGGTATGTTTGAGCGGCATTCTCCCGGGGAAGGAGGGGCGTCAATGGACCAGTGAGTTGTCACGTGACTCATCAGTATGACTTACCTGGTTGTGGGCTAGGCATGAGTCGGAGATCCATCTGTACGTAGAGCGTAGAGGTATGTTTGAGCGGCATTCTCCCGGGGAAGGAGGGGCGTCAATGGACCAGTGAGTTGTCACGTGACTCATCAGTATGACTTACCTGGTTGTGGGCTAGGCATGAGTCGGAGATCCATCTGTACGTAGAGCGTAGAGGTATGTTTGAGCGGCATTCTCCCGGGGAAGGAGGGGCGTCAATGGACCAGTGAGTTGTCACGTGACTCATCAGTATGACTCACCTGGTTGTGCGCTAGGTATGAGTCGGAGCTCCATCTGTTGGGTAGTGCGGAGAGGTCTGTTTGCGCGGCGTTCTCTCGGCGCGTGTAGGCGGTGTCGCGCGTCACGGGACGGACCCGGGACGGGGGCAGGGGCGCCTTGAACGGACCCGGGGGGCGCGATACGCCGCGGAACGGAGGCGGCCTGTTAATGTATAAACATAATAAATATGTTTGGACACTCCACACAACGCCATCTAGCCCCAAACTAAGTAAGCTTATATTATGGGAACCAGATAACTGATAGAATATACTTATATGTACATTTTTTTTTGTAAATACATACTTAGAATACATAGAAAACACCCAGACTCAGGACAAACACCAATGTTCATCACACAAATATTTGTCCTGAGCGGGAATCGAACCGGGCGTGGCAGTCTAATACACACTAAAAAAGTAGTTTTAAACGCAAACAGATTTGTGGGCATCAGCCAGTTCAGAATAATCGTTTAAGTTATTCCTTCTTCTGTAACTCCGTGGCCAGTTCTGACGTTAGACATTGTTTCTAGAACATGAAGCCAACTAAACTTTATATTCCCTTGACTCATAAAAATGCCACACTGTCTTATAATAGGGTTTTAGCTATGAAAAACAAGTGTCGCTACACCTTGTATGTGACGACACGGATGGTCAAGTGACAAACTGTTTTTCATAGCTAAAACCCTATTATAAGACAGTGTGGCATTTTTATGAGTCAAGGGAATATAAAGTTTCATCTGCTTCATGTTCTAGAAACAATGTCTAACGTCAGAACTGGCCACGGAGTTACAGAAGAAGGAATAACTTAGACGATTATTCTGAACTGGCTGATGCCCACAAATCTGTTTGCGTTTAAAACTATGTACTTTTTTAGTGTGCGCTTACACATCTTGATGAACATACCCTCCAAATTTCGAGTCTCTACGTTCAGTAGTTTAGCATGTGCGTTGTCAATTAGTCAGGACAAAGTCTTTTATACATTATCTATACACGATAAATTTTCAATTACAAAAAAACTTAAATGGAAAATGCCAGAAGGGGTGCGACTTTGTATCTGTGCAGTCAGAATTAAAGGGTTTCTACAAAACGGCAGAATGACAGCGGGGCGAGTGCGACGCCCGAGCCGAGCTTTTGCAAACTGGCTCGAGCTAGGTACCAGAGTTTGTAAAATTAATTAAAAGTAAACTCACCTGTACTGAAAAGGATTAGGGCAAGTATTCCTCCTCACGTTCAAACTTAGCGCCAAATCATCTTCAGACGTCCCACACTTGGAAATATCCCTCTCAGCGAAGACTGAAAACCTATGACCTAAATGCTGCTCCATAATATCCATGCTTGACCCCATCTCGAAACTACAAGACTTCGTGTTATCAAAACTCATTCTGTTATAATCGGATAAGCTGTCAACGCTGTCACGGCTCGCTTTTCGGTACAGCATATTATCAGACTTATTCTCGCCGATTTTGAGTATACCTTTATTGGGTAAATCTAAGCTATGTTTGTGGAATGCGACGTGTTTTATTTCTTTATCGTTGGGGAGGGAGACTCGTTTTTGTAGGGTCTGGCTGGTGTGGTCTGTAGGTTGGAAGTCAGGGTCTAGAGTGTGGAATTTGATGAGAACTGGCGTTGAATGGGCCGTGGAAGTAGAGTGAGGTGTCCAGTTGTCGGTTTCCTGGATGGAAACTAGGTCCTCCTGTAAAGAAATGTGAGATTAACTCTGATTGAATAAATACTTCGTGCTGTGCTACAGGTTTGTAACCGAAAGCTGGCATGTAACATCCATAACCATCGCGGTCCGCACAATATTTTATAGGAAAAAATTATAGGTAATAAACAAATGTACGTAATAACGGAAATAACAAAGGTGTTATTTTACGTATCGATTTGAAATATGTCATTTTTTGGAGTTGAATTGTTGCAAGCTTTAAACCCTGGAGATGTTCGTCTCGAAAGAACTCTTTCTCGCTTGTTAGCTCGTTACTTCGCCCGGCCGTTTTCGAATTGACGTCAACAATGATAGGTAACGCGGGGATACATTTTTCTGTAGTGCAAGTTGTAGTGTTCTCGCGGTCCGCACAAAATGAGTCGGCGGTCCGGATGCGGACCGCGGTCCGCCATTTGTGAATAAGAGCATGCGCATCTTGAAAAGTCTGTCTATCTCTCTCGCGCGCGCTCAAGCTTATTATGAGTATGAAGGAGACACTTACCTATTGTTTTGTGACTGTTTATAAATTGTGTAAGAGCTTTGACAGTGCCAACCTTTGTTGAGTTACATAAACATACATACATACATAAACACACCGATTTCCAAGTATCTAGCTAGACTCTAAGACGGTCAACTAAGATCACTGACCTGTAGGTTCATGCTCATATCCTTGGACTCGTTGGTGGTGAATATGAGCTCAATGTCATCCACCTCTTCAGATTCGTTGCCGCTGCCGTCCTGCTGTTTCTCCTCAGCGGTCGGTTCTACCGGAGTGGCTCCACTTTCAGAGAACACTGAGTTGTCTCCTTCAGACATTGATCTGGGGAATATAAACAGGGATTATAAAACTGTCTACTTATAAAACGATTGATCGATTGCTGCTGCCTCTGGCATCCTCTTGCTAGATGACTCCTCCTCCTTGCTAGATGAAGCCTCATGCTTGAATGACTCATTCAGTGACATAACAATATAGATCTAAATATTGGCCAGTCTTTATCAGTTGCAACACCTTAAACGGGTAATATTGTGAAGCTGTACTTTTATTTGACTTGCCTGAAATGAAAACCTGAGATGTAACCTACCCAATATTGCAAATAAATACTGAATACTGAAGATGCAGCAATAATCTGTGTTATAGCTGGCAGAAGCTGGATGAGAAGAGCTGAAGTTTAGCCTCAATAATCTGTGTTATTATATTTTCACACCACCTGCTCGACAATATCCAATTACATATCATGCTATCATCAAGGTAAAGCAAAGCATTACCTACCAAGGGAGGTAATGTTGTATGAAACTCCCAAGGGTAGTAATGTGATTTGAATTTGGAACGTCAAATTCGTGTGGACACTGGTGGAAAACTCTATGTGAAAGAACGCCCATAAGGCATTGTAAAAAGGTTTGTTCTAAAATCGAGCTGGCCACTCATAAAAAAAAGAAAAAAGGCGCGACTTCAAATATTGTGAAACAAAAGACGGTGTTGGCTACTGAGTTCGGAGCCCTGGCTTTTTATTGCCACGCAAAAGGTGTGAAAAGTAGAGTATGCTCCTCGGGATAAAGCCTGTCTACGTCTTGGGCAGCTTAAACCCCTCGCGTCACTCAGGACTCTACATAACTCCCTCGCCTCATCAGCTCAAGGTTCAATATGCCACCCGCGACATAAGACACTGCTTTATCCCCTTAGTGCATAATCTACTATTATAGGTTGCCTTTTGCGGCATTGGATAGGGGCACACTCAGTGTTAGCAACTTATACCTGGCACTGAGTGTGCTGCTACCGGTACCTACTTGTAGCTGTGTAATTGTAATTTATTACTTTTTTGTAGCTTTATTGAATTTGAATTTTAATAATGTTTGTGAAATATGGATCATAGAAGTCTGAAATAAAATATTTTTATTTTATTTTATTTATTTTATTTTTATTATACATATAGCTGGCAGAAGCTGAATAAGAAGAGTTGAAAATCAGGCTCAGTGGCGCGTTTTGGGAGAGGCCCACGTCTAGCTATGATGATGATGAATGATGATGATGATGGCTATGATGAGACTGATGAATGTTAATTGCCTGTTTATTAGTCCACGCTATGCCTCTGGCAGCTAGATGAATTTAAGATATTTTTTTTAAAACATTGAAATACACAATTAATACAAAAACTATACCTACCTAAGGCTCAAGTCTTCAACATCCAAATTGAGAGTGTCTTTCCTCTGAACCCGTTCCTTTTCCTTCACAGTAAGACTCTCATCAGAAGTGATGCGAACTTTAACGTCAAAGTTATCTGTTTTTGATTTCGCATCAGCCTCATTAGGCACAGCCATTTTTATATTCTCCTTGGCCACTGCCCTAAGATTTATCTCGTTGTCTTGAGAATTTTCACGTTCTTGCTTTTCCTCGAACTGAAATGCGTTGGATTCTTTCTCCCTCTCACCAAATACAGAATCACTATCAGAGGTGCTACTTGATAAAACAGTACCCTCTTTGACAGTGCGTACTTTTATACGAACATCAAATTTTGACAGCAGCTCAAGTTGTGTTTTGTAACTTGGCTGGTTCTTCTGACTGAGAAGTTGACTCAATTCATCAGCTTCAGTATTTAACGTGTCTTCTGAACCAAACTCTGCTGTCACGTTAGATTTGAGGGATCCAGAAATTATCTCTTTTTCGTTCAACTTTTCTGTAGTACAGAAATTGCTGTTTTCATCAGATATAGGAACTGGCTCTAACGCTTCACAAGGAATATCTGTGCTTGGTTCCCTTGTTGCAGTTTCAATGACAACACTAGCCGGATGGTCAGTGTCAGGCTGCGGAGAGTAAGTGACCTCCAACTTTATATTCTGAGGGTCTCGTTCCTCAAAGTCAGAGTCAATGATCCTCCTTCTCAGCACATGATTTTCAACAGTCAACTTTTCTATAACATCAGCATATTCTAGGCAATGTGAATGCCTCTCATACTTTTCTTTCAGCTCTTTTAATTCGTTTTTTGACACTTCAAGGGCTGTCCTGAGGGAGACCACAGTCTGATGCAGAGCCCTCACTGTGTCCAAGTGCACAGTCCCGTTCGGGACCGCCTCCAACCTCCCACTGTCCATTCCACCTTATTACCAGCTTTTGATCCAACATTCATCCCATACATGACTATCGCTTTTCAAATACAGCTCAGATCACAATCCCTCCATCTGTAGCCGCAAACACGGACCTTGAATAAATAAACAGGTGTTAGGCGAGCCATTTTTCAGCCGTGTTTGAGCCGAGCGCAGCCACTAACAGCGAGGGAAACCACTTCGATAAAACTTACCGATGACCCAATTCTTCAAATCCGATGACACACATAGCATAGCGCATTTTTAGATCCTTATCGAGGTCCAACTATGAGTTCCCGGGCACGGTAAGGCTTGCAATCGATAAAACAACTCGCCCGAATCGGGCAATTATGCTTTTAGCGGCTCCAAAGTTCCCGTCCGCCGCGCCGCTGGCACGAACCACTGATAAGCACAGACACGGAAACCAGTAATTAAGTTGAAGTATTATCTCTCAATCATTCTCACAAGGCTGCGAACTAATGGCTTAGCTATCCACTTTTCGATATCACTACACACACTTGAAAATCCTGGGGCTTTGCTTTTGTAAACAAATCAATAATACAACAATGCGCGCGCGCGTGACCGCTGATTGGTCGGCGGCCGTCTGTCAGCTACTCCAGCTGGTTGTCACTTTTGGCTGTCTACCGTCATTTTCAACTGTATGTCACTGTCATATAGTGCATATTTACAGATCACTTTTTGGGGATCTGCTAAAATAAAAGTTTGATGAAAACGCAACATTGGATTTTTAATTATGTTACGGTTTTTAAGCATTTTATTCAACAAGTGGTAGGGGATTGACATAAAATAACAGTTATTAACTTATTAGAAAAATCATGCAGTGAACTGGCTAAGCTAACTTGGCTTTATCTTAAAAAAATTAACTGGCTGAGTCGTGTCGTGAAAAATATAGCTCTCACGGAATCCTAGCTTTGCAAGTAGGGGTTACACTTGACTAATACAAATTGAAATTGGGCGTGAAAATATCTGCTTCCGAATTTGAACGTTGTTTGTTTGTTTTGATTGTTGATAATTATAGTTAATTATATTCTCTTTGGTTGATAAAAATGCAGAATTAGAATACATTTTTTTTAAACTTCATAAAGGTTATTTATTTTTAATTATGAATTGTTTTAAATATCATGCACTAACGTAGTATTGTGATATGACCAGTGAATAAATATTTTTATAAGCCGAAATCTTAGTGCTAGGTACTCATTGGAGTCCATAATTGTTATTATTGAGTCAGTAAGCAAGCCGGCAAAATGAGTGATTTTCCCGATCCTGATGAGGAATATGAGCTCATGTATGCTGATGAATTGGAGATGATGCGAGAGCAAGAAGATCAAGACGGTAAACAAAAACATTTAATAAACCAAAACTGAAGAATAACCTACAAAAGTTCTGTCAAGATTTAAACTTACCATTGATGTACAGTCGGCTCTGTAATTATCTTTACACCCAGCTTACGCCGGTGTTCTCCTGTGATTAAATCACTCACAAAAACACATCATGTGTGAGTGTGAGTAAACTACTGATGTGATTAAACCTCATAAGATATGCCCATAATATAAACCACTTGTGGTTTAATCACAGGAGGACAACGGCGTAAGCTGGGTGTAAAGACTTTGTACACCAAGCTATTTTATATTTCAGATCCAAATATAGGCAGGCCAAAGACCTTACCAGCGAAACGAAGCCTCAACTTCAGTAGCCCAGCCTCAAGCAAAAAACTCATAAAACAAAAAAGCAGTGTCGAAGAAATATCTCTATCCCAAAGCTTTCAGCCGTTACCTTGCAGCTTAGAACCTATCACTCCTAATATAGTTCCCGATCCTTCGCCGATTCTAGAAAACCACACAAATAATGGTGAAACACTTGAATATGAAGAATTCACGAATAGTGGATCCAACAAAAGAACGGCAGCAGACCTATTTGGAGATATTGGTGATATAGACTTTGATGATATACAACTACCAAGCAAAAAGGCTAAAACTGAAGAAGAGACTGACATGGATTTGATTGATAAGATTATTGAAGGCAGAAGATTAAGGCAGATATTAGCAGAGCCAACTAAAGTTCAAAATGATGGACCTTTCTATAATTCTAAAGATAATCTATCTTTGGATATACCAAGGTATTCCTATTGGCCCTGGCCTTATCTTGTAATCCTGGAAATATTAATAATAAATATTTTGGACATTTCTCTAGCCCCAAGGTTATATGGGAACAAGTAACTGATAGAATATAATACATACATAGTAAATATAGCATGTTAACATAGAAAACACCCAGATTCTGGATAAACACCAATGTTTGTCTGGAAGCGGGAATCAAACCCACAACACTACCGTGAGAGTCTAACACACTTGCCACTCAACCAATCATGTTCATCAATCAAAGTATAGTTTAGAACATGAAGATCTATTAACTTGCTTATATGATGTGGGTGCAACTGCGGGCTATTTGTATGAATTGTATGATATTGTTGGATGGATGAATAGATAGATAAGATAGATAAATTAATAAATAAATAAACAAACTTCCGTTGGGGTGTAGCAAAAAACGGGGCACTGAGACAAAGACGTTTTTGATGAAAAATTAGCTTTTCAATTAACACCTACTTTTTATGGTACCTTCAGAAAGAGGGTGGCGTAAGGAGAAACATTTAGTTTAGGGCAGTGACCTTCTAAGGTCAATGGCCGTCTAGCTAGAGGTCAAAATCTACCATATAAAAGCTGGGTGGCAGTAGTACCAGGTACCAGTAGCTCGTTCAGCTTTATGACAATATAAAAATATTTATTTTTCAACAGACACATCTTAGGTCTAAAACTTTACATACATAGCAGGTGATATCTATATATATTTAACCTAGCGGGGTCGGTTTTGTATACTCCGAACTAGTTTGGACAAGTGTATCTCGGAGCGTATAACTAGCCGCCTCGCAAGGTCTGCTGTTTTTACAGATTTGTGCACTTCAGTGTGTGTACTGTAGCAGGTATTAGTACTGTGCCTAAGCTATGAGTATGTGTGTTTGTTGTTTTTATAAAAATGTATATATGTTGTATGTATAAAAATTTCTTCTTATTTTTTTCTTCTTATTCTAATCTTATTTTCCTTAGTACCTGACCCAAACTTCATATTAGGGCATATTAGTTTTGTTATTAATAGTGTACCCATTTCAGCTGGTCCTTCATGCCACTAACAAACTCAGACGGTGATCGAATCTACGTCAAGCTAGACTCTGAAGAAGTCTGGGAGAGATCACTAGAAAGTGATTCTGAACCAATGTCTCTGCAGTCTATGTATGCCAAGACTTGGGAGGAGGCTAGGAAAATTGTAAGTAAATATACAGGGCGTCTCTCTGAAGGATATGATCCGTAATGAGGTTAACCGACAGAGGACCAAGGTTACCGACATAGCTCAGAGAATTAGCAAGCTGAAGTGGCAGTGGGCTGGTCATATCTGCCGAAGAACCGATAACCGCTGGGGTAAACGAGTTCTTGAGTGGAGACCTCGAATCGGCAAACGTAGTGTAGGACGCCCTCCGGCCAGGTGGGGTGACGATCTGCGGAAGGTTGCAGGCAGAAAATGGATGCGGCAAGCCGAAGACAGGGCGCGATGGCGCACATTGGGAGAGGCCTATGTCCAGCAGTGGACTGCGATAGGCTGATGATGATGATGATGATACAGGGTTAATCTTCTTCTTGTAGTGCCACTAGTTCTTTCGAACCAGTGTGGTGAAAGGATTTGAAGTGGGCATTGAAGAAGCCCCTTTCATGTACTAGACACATGTTTTCGAACTTTTAAGGTTCTATGACATGCCACTTTCCTCCGATGTTTTCCTTCATCGCTAAGCACGTGTTTTAAATGCACACAGATCTTTTTGAACAGAAAAATCCATTTGTGTACGACCGGGTTCGAACTCACGACCTTCGGATTGTAAGTCGAGGAACCTCCCACTCGGCCAACACGGCTTTTTTTACAGGGTTAGTGGTAACTTGACATATTTATTTTGCAATGTAATGTAGTGGCAATAATATTATAAAAATTTATATCTATAAAATGTTTAACTATGTACCTATGCTCTTCGAATCAACAGTTTTTTGTCAAGGACTTTCAGGTTACACATTTTTTATGTACAAACCATTCAGCATTTAGTGGAAAAAAAGGGTAAGGCAAAAAAAATTGTTACAATTGATTTTCAAAAATATTTTCATTTTATCTACAAGATCCCTTCATATTATTGTAGTAATAAGGTAATAACTTGACTTACCTACATTAATCTTGCTAATCCTTTCCAGTTAGAAACCAAACAAAATAAAGTCCAAGAAGTTCTACCTCCCCCTGTAATGGTGCATGACTCCCTATGGGTGGACAAGTACCGGCCTGCCTCCTACTTAGAGCTGCTGTCTGAGGAGCCTGTGAACCGAGCTCTGTTGCACTGGCTGCATCTGTGGGATATGGTAATGTTGTTACACCTCCCCCTGTAATGGTGCATGACTCTCTATGGGTGGTTAAGAACTGACTTGCCTCCTACCTGGACCTGCTGTCTGAGCAGCCTGTGAACCGAGCTCTGTTGCACTGGCTGCATCTGTGGGATATGGTAATGTTGTTACACCTCCCCCTGTAATGGTGCTTGACTCTCTATGGGTGGTTAAGAACTGACTTGCCTCCTACCTGGACCTGCTGTCTGAGCAGCCTGTGAACCGAGCTCTGTTGCACTGGCTGCATCTGTGGGATATGGTAATGTTGTTACACCTCCCCCTGTAATGGTGCTTGACTCTCTATGGGTGGTTAAGAACTGACTTGCCTCCTACCTGGACCTGCTGTCTGAGCAGCCTGTGAACCGAGCTCTGTTGCACTGGCTGCATCTGTGGGATATGGTAATGTTGTTACACCTCCCCCTGTAATGGTGCTTGACTCTCTATGGGTGGTTAAGAACTGACTTGCCTCCTACCTGGACCTGCTGTCTGAGCAGCCTGTGAACCGAGCTCTGTTGCACTGGCTGCATCTGTGGGATAAGGTAATGATGTTACACCTCCCACTGTAATGGTGCATGACTCTCTATGGGTGGTTAAGAACTGACTTTCCTCCTACCTGGACCTGCTGTCTGAGCAGCCTGTGAACCGAGCTCTGTTGCACTGGCTGCATCTGTGGGATAAGGTAATGATGTTACACCTCCCCCTGTAATGGTGCATGACTCTTTATGGGTGGATAAGAATTAAGAACTGACCTGCCTTCTACCTAGAACTTCTGTCTGAGGAGGTTAGTTACACCAGTCTAAACAGCCTGTGAACCGAGCTCTGTTGCACTGGCTGCATCTGTGGGATAAGATAATGTAGTTACACCTATGAATACACCTCCCCCTGTAAATGCCTTTTCAGACTAGCTTATTTTCTCTCGCGAAATTCAAAAGCCAACCGCGGGTATACCGGCGTCTACGTTAAGTTGTTTCCCTAGAGGTCAATGCCCTGAACTTAAGTTTCTCCTTGCCCTTATCCCCTCTGATGGTAGGTTAGGTACCATAAAAAGTAAGTGTTAATAAGGAAGCAATTTTTTTTATCGAAAGACTTTTTGCCTCAGTGCCCCGTTTGCCCCAAAACATCGCGAGGAAACCGGCTTTTTTTTTTACTACTTGTATTTATTGCTTGTATTTATATATTCAATGGCATGTGACATCAACCAATACAAACAAATTACTCACTTAATGGATACATAAATTATTTAATTATTTAATTTAATGGATGCATAGTGGATTAAGACCCATTCGCTCTTCTATCCAAGAGTAGGCCTGAGTCCCAGCAGTGGGAATATTAAAGGCTGATTATGAAGACCACACCTAACCACAATCATCCTCATATTTCCAGATAGTATTCAAAAAGGAGGTCAAAATGAAAGAGCCCCAACAACGCACAAGTTTCGTCAAACGTACCGGTCAGTTTCAATTGACCAACAAGTGGAAGGGGAAGAAAGAATCGGAACCGGAAATGGACGAAGATGGACGTCCTCACCACAAAGTTGCGCTGCTGTGCGGACCGCCAGGTGTTGGGAAGACTACCCTGGCACATCTACTGGCCAGACTAGCGGGTAAAGATAAAATGAGATGTTATGCACAAAAATAATAGATATTACAGCTCTCGTCACGGTTTAATAGCGCTGGGCGAAAGTGGAGGGGTGCTCTGCGCAAGTGTATAGTCTTCACACCCAACACATTTTCTTATCTTGTCACAAGCTCTTTCGAACCAGTGTGGTGAAAGGATGTCAAGCATTTCAACACATCTAAAAATCGCCTTATGCATATTCAAGGTTAGCGCTATTAAACCGTGAAGACACCTGTACCTACGTATATGTTTTATCTCACTCATTCACGGTGTCCCGCACCTACTTCCGGAAACGAACGATAAAGAAAACTTCGAATTCGGACTATGATGCCTATGAGCCTTGAATAATGCCAAAAAAATATACGTATTAGAAATTGTAATGTTCTGCTATTTATTTCCGTGGGAATACATTTCTTTCTGAGCCATAATTCAATTGTATCATGCAACATTAACCATATTCGGGAGATGTCTTCTTACATCCTGTATTTTAATTACGGCTAATGCGATCATGAAATTAAAAGTGTGGGTAATCAGCTGAACCGTGAATTATTGGCATTTTTTGGGTACTAGCTGAATGGGCTGTGTAATTAAATGTCATTTCTTGGAGCATAATATAACTCTTTTCAATTTTTTCCAGGTTATAGACCGGTAGAGTTAAACGCGTCAGACGAGCGTAGTACTGATGCCTTCAGCACGGCGCTGCAGAGCGCTACCCTCATGAGGTCTGTGCTCGATGTGGAGAGGAGACCCAACTGCTTAGTACTGGGTGAGTGGCTAGATAGATACCTAGTTATGAATCTGTACGTAATTATACTGGCTCCAAAATAAACTGAAAAGTAAAGAAAATAACGATTTTCTCAAATTAAATTATAAGCATTTTTATTTGATGTCAAACAAACAGTATTATCTTCATTGCCTGTTGATTGCCTGGAAGAAATTATTCAAAAGAAGGTCGCCAATTGAACCTTCTTTTTTGTAAATTTCCTTGATTGATTACAATTAAATATTACGTATCTATTATTTATTACATAATTAAATATGCCATAGACTCAAAAGTGTTACAATAATTAAGACAATTTTCTTGTATGATGAAGTAATTAAAATAATCTAAAAAAGATCTATAGTCTAGCAATGAGACCACCGTTGCACAAAGTTCACCATGACATGAAATAGATATTACCTATTAAAGCTAATCCTCAAATCCGCATTCCATACAAAATGATTCGGACAAATACTCAAAAAGTACGCCGTATTATAGTTATTTCTTCAGACTATTCGTTTCGTCCATGTTTTTCGATTTCGTTAACAAAAAAAGTGTAAGGTTTCATACTTTAATTTAGATTTTATACGTGTTTTTAAGTTAGTAGGGTTAATTTTAAATTATTATTTTCCCCTTAAGAAAAAAATACTAAGAAAAAGTAATAAGTAGTAGTTAGTGTTAAGAAAAAAAGTATATTACAAAAAAAAAAGTTTAGAAATATAATAATTCTAATTGAATTAAAGTAGCATGGAAAAATTAAAAATTTTAACCCGTCAAATTGGCCAGGGACTGTATTTCGCAACGCCAAACAGCGAAAGCCCCACCATTTGTCGCCATTACTCCCTGTCTCCACCTCCTACTCCAAGAGATAATTCCCACATTGCAGATGAGATAGACGGTGCCCCACTCCCAACAGTGGAACTGCTGGTGAAGTGGTGCACGGCCACTGGTGAGACGGGCAAGAAGAAAGGGAAAACACAGCCGCTGCGACGCCCGGTCATAGCCATCTGTAATGACCTCTACGCCACTTCGTTGCGGCCGCTCAGGTACAGACAGCGTCGTAGATAAGTATCCCCCTTGCATTATAATACCCAGCTTCAAATCCCTTTGAAATCTCCGTCGCGGCGAATGTAGAAGTTTTGCCTTTAAAAATAGATTATATTTGTATAACCGTATGTAAGCCTAAAAGTAATTTTAAGTATTACAATTTTTTGAAAGGATTTATAGCTGGGTGTCTTGCGCAACGCTGTCTGTACGTTATGTGGTATCAGCTTGGTCCTCACTGACTGACTGACTGACTCACTGACTTAGTCACTGATTTATGCTCATAAATGAGATATGAGAGAGCGGCTTAGGTAGTAGGTAGGTACGCAATATGGTATTTACTATTATTAATAGCATTATATCTAATGGCTTCAATGTTAATGTAAACTAACGTTAATTTGAAAATTTAAGGTTATTTTAATAAGTGTTTAAATGATCCAGAGCGTACACACATACTATAGTTATTTTAACGTATCAAAGTTTATATTCAAAAATTATAAAAGCTGTAATTTGATTTGATTTAATTAAAACACATTAATGCCCACTTGCACCAAACTGTCAAAGTCCCTAAGCATTTACTTTACTCGCTTGGTAGTTCTTAACGGTCAGAATCTTGACTGTTAAGAACTACCAAGCGAGTAAAGTAAATGCTTAGGGACTTTGACAGTTTGGTGCAACCAGGCATAAGTAAGATAGGTAATAGTTTTACTACCCTGATCCGTTGAGTTTAGGCTAGTATAAATTATGTCCATCAAATATTTAAGGCCTTAAAAACCGTGAAGATTTTCATCCGAACAAAACACTCCTAAAATCTGCGTCACATTTAGTAACTACGCAGGTAACATCTGAAATCGACTCTTGCGCATCAACATTCTCGTCAACTGTGTATGCTTATCTATACAGGGCAGTGGCATTGGTAGTGCACGTTGGCGGCGTGTCAGTAGCTCGGCTGGCCAGTCGACTGGCGCGAGTGGCGCAGTGCGAGGGGCTGGGGATAGCGCCGCACGTGTGTTCGGCTTTGGCTGCGCGTGCGCAGGGCGATGTGCGCGCCGCCATACAAGTGCTCAGCTTCATCAAAGCAAGGGCTAAGACTCAGGTATGTACTAGTTATAGTATCAGTTTGGTATGTATGTACTAGTTATAGTGTCAGTTTAGTATGTATGTACTAGTTATATTGTAATTTTAGTATGTATGTACTAGTCATAGAGTCAGTTTAGTATGCATGTACTAGTCATAGAGTAAGTTTAGTATGTATGTACTAGTTATAGTGTCAGTTAAGTATGTATGTACTAGTTATAGTGTCAGTTTGGTATGCATGTACTAGTTATAGTGTCAGTTTGGTATGGAGGTACTAGTGTAAGTGTCATTTCAGTATGTATGTACTAGTTACAGCGTCAGTTCATTATGTATGTATTCCGGATATTTGGCGTATGATTCGACCGGAGCGCCGATATTCGGCGGTATATAATTTAATTGTTTTTAAGAAATTCAACCAGTTATTGATTTTATGCAATTCTGTATCCGGCCGGATATCATCAAATATACCGCCGAATACGAATATTATTTTGTAATCTGTGAATAACGTAGTGGGCTTCTTTATTACTTATTTCTATACCAAGCCATACTTATAAGATCAACATTTTATAATGTAGCTGTTTGTTATTTCAAAATAAAATAAAATAATACCGAATAGCAAAAAAACGGACAACGAATAGTTACCGGAAATAAAAAATAATAAAAAAAAAAAGTTTTTTTGTTATTATTATTGATTTGCGGCTTTAGTGACACTGCGACCGTTGTCGGTCTATTGTGCTCTACCGGATATCCGTTGCATCTCTAGCAAGTATTCTATCGTAGTTTGGGGCTAGATGGCGTAATATTAAAACATCTTTTTATGTATTTAGAACCAAACTCTTTACATAACACCGCACACTTCACTGAGTAAAACAAGTCAATATTCCAGCTTCTTTTCCTTTATCCAGCTAAGCATGGAAGATGTGGAAAATGCAGCGATAGGCACCAAGGACTGTAACAAAACCATGATGCAGGCTCTGCAAGCTGTATTCACAATCAACGACAAGCAACCCGACGTTATGAAGACCATACAGTCCGCTGGAGAATATGACAGGTATCAACAATTTATATAAATATATTTAGTAATAAATCTAAAGAGAGAGAACTCTCGTTTCGAACTTCGGCGAGTCCACACCTCCTGATGATGCCTCGTGTAAAGGCGAAACACGTGTCATATCTTTAAACTTTGGTTTTCTGTTCGTTGATTCTTTGGTTTAGTTGAACTAAAGTTAAGTTAATTAAAACTTTTGTTTAGAAATTAAGCGGATTTATTACTAAATATATTTATATAAATTGTTGATGTTTATGGATTTCCGCAAAGTAACGCCTGAATCAATCAATATGACAGGTGAAATTGTCATCTAAAACGAAAAAAAATAAGGTTTCACATATACATGTACAAACTTCAAAGTCATAAGGAAGCAAAATACGCAATGTAGTACGGTTGTAGTATGTATTTGTAAAACCTTGATTAAACACCACCAATTTTTAATTAATAAAAAAAAAAATACATAGGCAATGCTGCAAAAATTGCAAAAAAAATAATTGGATTTCTACAAAATGCCAGAGTGACAGCGGCGCGAGTGCGGCGCCCGAGCCGAGCTGCAGCGAGCCGGCTCGAGCTTGGTACCCGGGTTAGCCAAACGATGAATATAACTTAAATTATTATCATTAAAGAGTACCCCCTGACGCTAATCCATAGAAAACGAGTAACGGTAGCATTTATCCAATTTGAATCGAATTTAAATGACCAAATTTGACTAAAATTTTTCACGTTTTTTTGCCATATCTGTGTTCAGTAACGGCAACTGACTATGCGTATTTTTTTTTGGTGATTAAAAATTGACGGTGTATAAAATAATAAAATGTAATTGATTTCAGATTAGCAGATGGCATATTCGAAAACTACCTAACATCCCGCGTGGATTCCCGCCTTCTAATCGCCTGTGAAACTCTATCCTGGCTTCGACTGTATGACGCCATCCATTCATGGACTCTACGGAATCAAAACTACTCTTTATACGGGGCATTACCGCTCTGCCTCGCGAGATGCCACCAAGTGCTGGCATCTAGGACTCCTAATAGGATCAAGTTCCCTATGCAAGCTGCCGAGGTAGGAAAATAAAGGTCACAGCTCATTAGATCCACCCGACAACCGACCCGCACCGCCCGACTCGTGCGGTTAGTATTCTTTATATGGATTTGGATGGATATGCGCTCATTACATCTCCGTAACGTCACCGGATCGCCTCGCTCGTAAACCAACCGCGCGTGGACGGCGAGTGGGCCACTCGGTGACAACTCGCTGCTCGCATGCTTGCCTTGCATTGCCAACGCACGAGCCTCGAATGTACCGCACGCTGCTCGCGAGTCACGCGAGGACAAATGCGTCGGCGATGCGCCGCTCCCTATCTACCCTTTCTTTCTAACGTGTCGAACGTATCGCTTTTTGCTTTCAAAATGAATATAATGAAAGACAAAACCCTTGTAGACCTGGTGCCAATCGCTGACAAACTTTGAATTTCGTGGGCCACGCAATGTCCTCTCGTTGACCACGCGAGGTCCACTGGTTGACTATGCGATGTTACTGGTGACAACGCGGCGTCCACCCGTGGACCACCTGTCGACGACGAGGCGGTGCCGATCGGGTGCCGAGGGGCTTTAATGAGCTGTGACCTTCTGTGTTCGAAATAGAGTCTTTTAATGTAAGACACCATCCATTCGTGGGCTCAACGCAATCAGAACTACTCGTCATACCGATCATTATCTCCATATTAATTTCGTATTAAAGTGTTCGTGTTATTTCACAGATTTACAGGAAGAAACAGGAATGCGAGAGTATAGTATCGTCGGTGGTGCGCGGCAGCACGTGCGGCGTGGCCCTCAGCCGCGCGGCCTTGCTGCTGGACGTGTTGCCGCTGTTGCCGCACATACTGCGAGTGCAGCTGCGGTCCGCCAACGTACAGGTGAATACATAGATACCATAGTACATTGCATGCAGTATAGTATCGTCGGTGGTGCGCGGCAGCACGTGCGGCGTGGCCCTCAAAAAAAACCCTGAGTCGTAGCTCGCTACACTAAAAAAAAAAAAATATATAAAACCATATTAAACCACCAAAAAAATAAAAAATATATATATATACATAGGTATAAAGCCTCCCACTATCGCTGCCCACTAATTCACACCTCCGTATATTATCTCTGATTTTTAACTCATTCCATTCACTTCCTTTTTCTTTAAAATGTGTAACTATTGTAAATAAATTTAAATTTTTGTACAGTCACTTTGCCTTAAGGTGGGAGGGCGGGCAGCATCGCCCCCCTCCTTAAATTTGTAAAAATATGAGTAATGGGGGAGGGCGCTTCTCGCCCCCCCCAAAACCGGCCGAGTGCGGGGAGTCTAGGCTGACGCGCCAGCGCCGCGCCGAGACCCCCACGCACACGGACCGAAGATTTAACTCTCCGCACAAAGCGGCCCTGTCTGTACCATTTCCTGTGTTTTCACTATTGTCAAGGTACAGCAGGATCACGTGACCCAGGGGTAGTCGCCCCTGGAGTTGAAGCCGGGGCAATGAGCTTAGCTCGAAGCCCCTACACGACTCGAGCCACAGCTCGCCGTAAGATACCAGTGTGTGCGTGGCCCTCAGCCTCTTTGTCCTTGTCTTTGTCTCTGTCTCTGTCTCTGTCTCTGTCTCTCATTGAAAACAAACATTTAATTCCACAGTTATGCAGTGAAAACGAGCGTAAAGCGCTCCGTTCATGCGCGGGCGCAATGTGCGACTACGGCCTGCAGTACGTGCAGCAACGTACGCCCGAGGGCGTGTACGCGTTTGTGCTCGAGCCTGACATCTACCGGTCTGCACTGTTCGGTTAGTTATCACTACAAATTAGAACTTGTGTTTACGAGCGTAAGGTTGAATTCACATTATGGCGAAACGGAATGGAAATGAATAGAATCTGACATAACAATTTAAATTTAATATCAATTGTTTGACGTATGAATAAATTAATTAATTTAACTTTATTTGCGTAATACAGGTACATTGTGGTCTTACTTTAAATTAGAATCACTGCATCATCTTTTGTCGTGCAAATACTTAAAATTAGAGCTAAATAATTGTTAACTAGACTAAGACGATACCGTGGCTTAGTTGGTAGTGACCCTGCCTACGAAGCTTGGTGTTCCGGGTTCGATCCCCGGCCGGGGCGAATATTTGTGTGACGAATACAAATGTTTGTTCTCGGGTCTTGGATGTTGTGATGTGTTGTATATGTCCATGCCACCTGCGATACAGGGAATCCTAGTGCAGGGGTGTGAGTGTGTGAATGTTTGAATGTAACTCTTACATTAATTGCTAATAAAAATAATTCAATAATAAATGAATAGTAATATAATATAATCAAATTCGTCAAAAAAACTTGATAAGTAGACTAGTCTTTAGGCCGTGTCTTAGTGCCTTTATACAATGCATGATAAGTATCTGCTATAATTTATCAAATATATTTCAAATCAAATCGATCTAAATTGTTTATTTCGATTTATTCATTATTCTTAGGCATATTCTAAAGTTAGTAACATGTAAAAAATTACGTAAAACTGAAATTAAAATTGAGATAAGAATCAAACTGAAATTTAATTTGAACATTTCAATACCTAATATGTTTGCTCTTTATCATCATCATCATCTCCCTGCCCTTATCCCACACTTAGGTGGGGTCGGCACAACATGTCTTCTTCTTCCATTCGTCTCTATCAGCCGTCATCTCTGTACTCACGCCTGCTTCGTTCATATCCTCTTTCACACAGTCCATCCATCTTTTCTTTGGTCTTCCTCTTCTCGTAAATCCATCTACTTTCATATCTAACACTCTCCTAGTGACATGACATTCATCCCTCCGCATCACATGCCCATACCACGATAACCTGTTATTCCTCAACTTATCCGTCACTGGCGCTACTTTGCTCTTTATGTTTAAATAAAAAAACAATTTAGTTTTTTTTATACTTTTAGGTAATGATGAGAAAATAAGGCCTCCGCCCGCGATTAGACAAGCGATATCGCGGGAACAACAGCTGGAAATGATACGGAGAAACGAAGAAATGGTATGTACTTCTTTTATTCATATTATAATTACATAATACACACCATGTTTGACGACACCGTGGCTTAGTTGGTAGTGACCATGCCTACGAAGCTTGGTGTTCAGGGTTCGATCCCCGGCCGGGGCAAATATTTGTGACGAACACAAATGTTTGTTCTCGGGTCTTGGATGTTGTGATGTGTTGTGTGTGTCCATGCCACCTGCGACACAGGGAATCCTAGAGCAGGGGTGTGAGTGTGTGAACGTTTATTATTATTATTATTAATAACATTTCCCACTAATATTTTATTAATAAAATTAGGATACATAAATAAATTATTACCTACTACTCGGGCGAATGAACATGACACCTGGCTGACACGTGGCTCGGAACTTGATGATTCCCCCGCTGCCCCGCGCGGCGCCCTCCGTGTTTCTTCTTCCTCTAAATGCGAAGCCTTATCATTACCAAGTATTACAGGACCTCTTCTCTATCAAGATTATCCAATTCCACACTGTACTTTGTACAAACGTCATTCGAGCCAGGTGTCATGCTAATTCTACCGTGTAGTAACTCATTGTTTAAATGTTGAGGAGGACGTGGTGGCCGAGTGGATGAGGCCCTTACCTTGCGATCTGATGGTCGCGGGTTCGAATCTCGGTGGCAGTCATGCGTAAATGTGTTTTTTCGGTCGAAAAAAATCTATGTATGCATCCCCCGTTCTCACAACGGTGAAGGAAAACATCGTGAGGAAACCGGCATGTCGTAGAACCAAAAGTTCTAAAACATGTGTCGAGTGCACTCCTGAAATGAAATCCTTTCACCACACTGGTTCGAAGGAACTAGTGTTTAAATGTTGTAACAGGCAAATAGAGTCAGCAATACAAGCCGAGCAAAGCCGATCGCAAAGCCGATCGCAAAGCCGAAGGCCGCAGACACTAAGGCAGTAGACACGGCGGGAAGTAAGGACAGCAAAGCCAAGAGCCACCTGCCCAATCATCTGCAGAGGCTACAGCCTAAAGATATTGTGAAGAGTGTGCCACAGGTATGTTAGACACTATAATATTTTTTTATTTTTTTTAGTGCACATTACTTTTTAATGTCCTCTAATACTATTACAATCTAGCCAAAGTAGGCCAATGAGTAATTTAACTCTAACTTAGTTTTATAAATACAGATATCAAGAAAGTGTTTCTTACTTATTAATTTCATTCATCATTAAGGGGAAGACACGTCGTTAATGTGTTCTTTATAAGTAGCACTATCACTGTACTTACACTTACACATACTTTACTATTTATTAAATATAGTACTTACACTGCACTACACTAACTCGAAAGGTTTCGTTCTTTTAAGTCTTCTTCTTCTCACTATATCCGTGTTGTCGAGAAGCTGGATTGCCTCAACGTTCACATGATGGTGAAGTCTACGTTCGTGAGCTTCTGCATATTTTTTAATAACTTTATCAACGAACTCTATAATGAGGTCCCGGTGGAGGTCGTCATTTCTGATGTACCAGGGCGCATTTACAATATAAAGACACTATAGTATGTAACTGGTAAATATAATGAGCAATACAAGTCGAGCAAAGCCGGGCACAAAGCCGAAGGCCGCAGACTCTAAGGCAGTAGACACGGCGGGAAGTAAGGACAGCAAAGCCAAGAGCCACCTGCCCAATCATCTGCAGAGGCTACAGCCTAAAGATATTGTGTGGCGCACTCCACAGGTACGTCCGACACTATTTTTTTTTTGTTTTTTTTTTTTAAATATTTCCCCATTTGGGGAGGCTAAAGTCTTATTACGACCATACTGCCTTGTCATACGTTTATTATTTTGATAGTAATTTATATTTCATACGTGAATTATTGTTTATTTTTGTCATTGGTCAGATAGTCGTTAAGTCAAGTCATGCCACTGTAAAGTGGTGGTGGTGGCGACTTTACTAGAGGCTTCTATGGAGTTTTGGAGGCGGCACGAAAAGTCACCTTTTACATAATTACACTATTCACCAACACTCATACACGTTCACGAGCACTTAATGGGTAAGAAACCACCATTTTTACACTTTAACTCTCAAAGTAACACAAGTTTTAGCAATTATTCTAATGCCGCCATCCTTTCATTTTCACGTTCCCGCCAAAACTCCCGTCAGACACTAGCATAAACTAAATTCTTTGATTTTTCCGAAGAGAAAATTATTTTTCTCAAACATGCTTGGAATTCGAACCTTATTTTGACAACCTTTTTCGATTTAAATCTACCTTGCCGGCCTACACCTAAATAAATTACTATGTTTGCTTCCTTCGTTTCAATAGATGGCGCTAGTTGTTCGCTTTTACAAAAACAAGTTTGTAAATAAATATTAAAATTAATTCTTTATTATTTAAATTTAGGTATTCCCTGCCAAATAATTAACAAGACTACACACAGACAATTTATTAAAGTTACGTTACTTACTATAAATAAAATTACCTCAAGACATACCGCACAAGAAATACTTTTGATGAAGTACTATGATACTCTGTAAATTTTTAATCACCAGAAAAAAAATACGCATAATCAGTTGCCGTTGCTAAACACTGACATTGCAAAAAAACTTCAAAAAATTAAATCAAATTTTAGTCAAAATAAATTTGATTAAAATTGGATAACTGATACCATATGTAGTTTTCCTATTAGATTGCGTCAGGCGGTACCCTTTATTGATAATAATTTAAGTATTATTCATCGTTTGGCAAGCCCGGGTAGTCGAGCTAGGTAGCTCGAGCCAGCTCGCAAAAGCTCGGCTCGGGCGTCGCACTCGCGCCGCTGTCACTCTGACATTATGAAGAAACCCAAAATTCTGACTGTACAGATACAACGCTGCATTGCATAATGCATGCATAATCAGCCTATAATGTTCCCACTGCTGGGACTCAGGCCTACTCTCGGCAGGAGAGCGAATGGGTCTGAATCCACCACGCGGACCCAATGCGGATTGGTGGATGTCACATGCCATAGAACATTTTTTTTTCTGTCCTTTGGCATGCCGGTTTCCTCACGATGTTTTCCTTCACCGTTGCGAGAACGTGGGATGCATACTTTTTGCATGATTTTTTCGACCGTAAAAATCCATTTACTCATGACTGCCACCGGGATTCGAACCCACGACCATTGCTGCATTGCCCATTTATTTTTTTTGGTAATTAAAAATTTGTGGTGTATAGCGTAGAGACAGTGTTATAGATCCTAAATCTAAAGCTTCATCATCCTCATTCTAAGCATTTATCTTTCCAGTATTGAATGTGGTATACATTCAATATCCTCCATTCCGCTCTATTCCCAGTTCTGCGTATCCACTGTCGTCCAATATAAAGCTTACTTACTCTAAAAAGCATTTTTCTTCACGCAGCTCCAACAAATTGCAGCAGCAAGTCACCCCTTATCTAAATTGCATCTCGTACAGGGTTGAAACAACCTCGTCAAATATAGTAGCGTTAATATATTCCATCAGCGCGTGTCAACCCGCGTCCATTCAGACTGTAATAGCCTCCTTTACCCGGCTCTGAGCGCGTTATACAATCTAGCTACATTACTACAGATTGCTTCTTTCATTGATGAAATGAGGGCCTCTGATGTAGAAAAATAATAAAGTTTAAAAAAAATTGCGTTAGTTCTTGTGGATGGGTAGATAATAATATTTTTGGGACATTTTACACAACAAGATCTAGCTCCAAACTAATAGAGCTTGGACTACAGAAACAGATACATTAACTGATAAAATATACTTAAATTCATTATATACTTTAAAAAAAAACAAACAAAAGTATACTCTGCAAACACCCACACTCAAGACATTTGCTGATTTTTATCACACAAATGTTTGTCCTGAAACGGAAATCGAACCCGTGACACCGGGCGTGGCAGTCCAACACACTTGCCACTCTACCATCCGTGGATGGATAGATAGTACATGGATAAATGTACTCTCATAGACGTACTACGAAAAATCCTGACATCTTACTGTAAACTATTGAATGTGAATAAAAGTTCATTTCATTTCATTTCTCAACCGTTTTGGCTGGAGTTCGGTATGAGTAGAGTTCAAAAGCTAGAAAATATTATAGGCTATATTTTACCCAGATAACACGCAGGCCAAGAAGCATTATATTGCTATAGTATCAACAATAGGTCTATCAATTAAATAAACCACATATAGGATAGGACTCTTATTTAATACCCCAGGGTATGACACAATACTGTAACATTGAGTGGCCTTAAGCGTATAAGATAGAATCCAAAGATTAATTATATGAATGGCAATGTATCGATATTGGACTAACGGAAGCAGAATTAGGTTGGGATTTCGTAACTGTACTGTGTTAGTCAAGATTCTGGGCCTTAAAACGTCTATTCACTGTCAAACCTACACGAAATACGACCTTTTTTAAAGGAGTTTCAATCAAAACCAGCGTTATAAGATGCAGCGTTGTAAAGAGGCAAAGCGACAAGTGTGAGTCTCGCGATGGGTTAATTATTTCTTTTTGTGCGCACACTCGTCGTGAGATTGCCGTGATTACGTGACTTCGCCGCGCGAACTGTGTTTAGTGACTAAGACTAAAAAGTACAGATGTATAACCCGATTCAGAATTCAAGATTTTTTTTGTAAACAAACATTCATAAATACACATAAGTAACATTCATAAATAATAAATAAACCCTAAAAAAATACTTTACAAAGTGACGTTTATTCAATTTTCCTTAATACTTATGGTACGGTTTATTTTCTAGTCAATATACATAGAATGGAAAATAGTAATGATTATTATATTTTATTTAATATTTTTCAGAGAGTTAAACACGACGAAAAAATATTAGCGTTTTGGATTTTGACCTAAACGTGTGTTTGTAAATTTTATTCGTCTCTTGTCCGTTTACGAAGTCGAATGCGTTCTTTTTTCGCTTCTCGTGTGCAATTGTGTGAATCGAATGAATTTTTGTTAGGATTATATGCACCTTTGCATATTATGATTAATATCTCAGAAGTATAAATTCACAAATTCTATTTCCTATTCTACCTACTTTTCAATGTTCTAAAGTACCTGAATATGTTTGGTTAAGAATTATTTAGGTAAAATAGGAAACTATCGCACAAGCAAAACCGCGCGCCATTAATAGTAATAGTGATCCGTGGTATAAACTCGTTTTTAACCCTGACCTGTCTCTGTTACAGTGACATATCATGACACTTCTTTGTTTACAAAAAAAATCTTGAATTATAAATCGGGGTATAGGTACTATTTGTCTAAAAATCGCTCTTCGAGTGTCCGCGTGGCATCGAGATAAAATCCTATCCTATTATTTTTTTTAGCTCATAACAAATGGCGAGCACATTAGACTTAGATGGTTACTCATACCAAATTGGTTCAATCCTTAAAAACTTGTTTTAAATCTTTAGTAAAAGGAAGTTTTTTTCTTTATTTTTAGCAACAAGAGGAGGATATACGTTTGAAGTCTTTCTGTTGCAATATAGCTCTTTCTCTACTTAAATGGATTAACCGATTTCAAATGCAGAAGGCTATAATAGAAGTAAGGTTCATGAATATCTATCCCGGCGTTTGAAGATCATTAGTTTCTATTCCAATTTGTGTTCAGTTAATTTTTAAAGATTTTTTTTAATGAAGCTAGTTTCCCTTAAGTATTTCTTACTTGCTCCATCTGTACGCGAACTTTGCTACTCTGTGTGTTCTCTGAAGCGCTTTCACGCTCTCACAATACGCGATGCGGATTTAGCAAACACGGTTTTAATTAGAGCCATTCGTAGTGTTATGCTTATGTGTATGTATGAATGTTTGTATAAATGTTATTGTGTGACTGACTGCAATATACCACGGATGGAAATAGATGCAGTTGGTTGTATTTAATGTTGTTTCTGAATCATCAATATGTATAAAAGGTTTAATCTTGACTGACTTACTAACAGACAACGCCCAGACCAAACCGCTGGACGTAGAGACTTGAAATTTTGAGGAAAGATTCGTCAAGAAGTAAAGGCAATTTTGAAAATTCGCAACGTAAAACGTAAAGGTGTCAGTTAGTAGGTACTAATGTAGTACTTCCTTTCATAATGTATGTTTCCTCGGGGTGTACAATAAAGTGTTACTATCTATCTATCCATCTATTATAAATAGTATAAGTTAAAAAAATACGATAATTTAATTTATACTACCTACTTAGATGGCTTCTGCCAGCGGATTTGTCTGCGTGGGTTCGGTACCAGATAAAATTATCAGCATGTAGACATACCAATTCGTTTAGTAATTTTTGTGTGATTGTGTAACAAAGACTCCAAAAAAAAATTAATATCCTAATGTATTTGTTAATTATAAAATATAATCCTTTTTTCAAGTTTTTGATAAAGGTCTTGTTTTACAAAAGACGAAATAAGTCAATCTTTGCGGTAATTATTTTTATCTTTTTACCCTTCGAAGTCTTCAAACCGAATATTCTTTCAAACTCACTTCCCTAATTACGGCGTCCATTATTTAAAAAGCCCGATGGGAATAGGGTTGACACTAATCACTCCCTTGATAAAAAAAAATATGCAAAATGTTAAATTCAAAATGCAAAAAAAGTATATTAAAATATGGAAAAATGTGAAAATCAGTTATATATCGGCGCGTTAACTAATTTTATTAAACGTATTTATTCTTCATTTTTGAAGTAAAAAAGGTTTTTTTTTAAGTCTTTTTACAAAAACTGCCAATGTGTTCAACAGCGACCCAAGACTTTAATATATACCCCTCCATCTATCTACCCATCTATTATGCTTAAATGTAGACTGTTAGCTCCAAATCAGATAGAAAATCCATTAAAACTAGGAATAGAGAGCATTATAAAATGTATAAGGGAAGGCATACCAGAAAAACAAAAGGTGAAAATGTTAAGCTGAAACATCGCTCAAAAAAATCTGCAGCTACAACCCTAGCAAAGAAATGAATCGGAAATACTTTCAAAAATGATCAGTGTCAGTTGAGTCGGGATTTTTAATTCCCATCAGGCCATCCGGAGCCCGTGTTGGGCCCGTGTTGGGCCCGCGTTGGGCCCTCCCAAACAATAACTAATCACAATGAAAGGGTTGCGGCTTTATTAAAAAAAAATTGGCAAGAATTCCTGAAGAGGGTTGTGGACTGTGGTTAAAGGACCGACGCACATTGAGATTCTTAATTCTTATCAATTAAAATATTTTTTTTATACTATACTAGCTGATGCCCGCGACTGCGTCTGCGCAGGTATCTTTATAAATTGTAGCCTATGTGTTATTCTGATGTATAAGCTATATTATTGTAAAGTTTCACTAAAATCCATTCAGTAGTTTTTACGTGAAAGAGTAACAAACATCCATCCATCCATCCATCCATCCATCCATCCATCCATCCATCCATCCTTACAAACTTTCACGTTTATAATATTAGTAGGATAGTAGGATTCTTCAGTGAAGTTTATGACTCTACTTTATACATTCATAAAACCTGTCTATGTGTGTGTATCATCATAGTGTATCTACTTTTTTTTTATTGGGTGACATAATAAAATAGTATATAGGTAGGAATAAAATAGTTCTGTCTGTCTCCCTGTTACTGACGGGTGGACAGATATAAATTTTTCAAATACTAAAAGTTCCATCTGTCACCCTGTTGCTGAAAGGGGGACACATAGATCTTTTTCGGCCCATCTGTTCTGACAAATGGGAATAATTCTCTATAACTTACCATACTTGAGACAATTAAATCATTCATTCATTCATTGATTCTTATATTAACGTTGGTGTAAGTATTTAAAGTCAAAAACATTTTAGTTGTGACGTTCCAAAGTGGCATTTAGCCATTATTACTGAACGAATTTGATTCTAAATTTAAAATTGTTGTGCACATATATATATTCATTTTTCAATATACATATTTCTTATAAAATTTAGTCTGACAATTCATGCGACTAAAATTATAAGTATGAAGAATATTGTCATATTCTTATTATCGTCTTTGTGGATATCAGATGAAGAACAATCGAAATGACCCGGATATTCTATATTTAAAATGAAAAAAATATAATGTTTTCCCAAGCCAGGCCAGGCCTCCCCCAAAACCTTTCTCGATCTTTGGCATTTTTAAATGTTATAACAATATACAAAACTTAAGATCCTTATATAAGCGCCTCTTCGGTTATTACCCTTACCTTTACCTCAGCAAGTTCCTTTTGGGCTGCCTTGGGTACAATTCACTTGAGGTTCGGCGGAACTTTGACCAAATCACACTTGGCTGCAAAATTCTGCATGAGAAGATCGACGCCCCTGACTTGAGTGATGTGTTGTGTCGACTCTTTGTTCCGGATAATTATCGTCGAAGTCGGAAGCATAAATTATTTGCCGTACCTCTGTCCCGCACGGCAGCGCGAGCTCGGTCACCCATTCCGCGCATCCTCACGGCGCTCAACGCTCTCCTGGATGCTAGTCCCGAGTGTGATTTGTTTGCGGATGGATGGTTGAAAATTTTGTCAGTATGCTTAAGGTTCTGTGAGCGTGATGAATGATTGCGTGTTATATTAATATTGAATGACTTATTTTTGCTATTTTGTTACTGTACTTTTTTTTACTTATTGTTTGACTTATTTGACTACTATGATTATTGATACTATTTTGACCAAACTATGATGTAAACAATTTTTAAATTAATGCAATTGGATAATCCGTTTTAATTTAATAAATAAATACAAATACAAAATATATTTTTATGCGTCATCAAACTCATCAAACTTTTGTCCTTTTTGTATTCGATTTATTACGAGCGGTAAACGGTTAAGATTTTTTTTTTATTAATCTATTTACTTTTTTATTTCCTTTATTCCTGACAGTAAGTGTGCGACGCCCTTTACAATGATTTTTCCAAAGACTTTTCCCCCGCTAATGGCAAAGGAGTGGGCGCTTCTCGATTCATTGCCTAATTTAAATAAAATACATAATTTGTTTTCCCTCCTTTACATTTAAAAATGTTCGTGATTATCAAATTTTCGTGTTTCATTTATTCGTGAAAATGAAAAAAAAATCTGTGTAGATATTTGCCGGTGTATTAAATTACGCTGAAAGGTCTGACTCGATTGCCGATTTCACTAGGTATATTGCCTTTGAAAACGGAACACAGGAATGCTTTGCGGCTTCCGGAGAAACATTTGTGTGATGTACATCGGTTTGTCTTGTGTCTAGGTGTTTACGGACGATAGTTAAACGTGAAAACGTCATAACCAGCGTTACGGGACAATGAGCGTTACCGGACAATGACGTCAACGTTTTCGTGCATGCAGCCGGCGTTCATCGATTAATAAGACGTAGTCACGGCAACAGTAAATTGGTACCTTTTCTATCAGTTTTTTGGTTCCCTATTATTATTATTACAAGTTCTGCTTAGTTTGGGGCTAGATGGCGTTGTTTGAAATGTCCAAAATATATTTATTATTATTTATTAATTCCGACTACGTCCATTAGCCGTTCAAGTAGTTTACCAGATAGTTTCGTCTATTCACAGTATTGCATCACTCCCTAATCGCGAAACATAAAATCACAACGAATCACTTAAGTCCATCCCACTAAACTACCACTTAGACTGGGGGAGGGACGGGTGCGTTTACTAACGAGTAGCGGATAAGTTAAATGCTCTACACTGGGACAAAGAGCACTTTCAGTGTCAAAAAAAACAAAAAATTGTATCTCAGAGAACACCAGGGAGGGAGATCTTCAAAATACCATTCTGGGCCATAGAGTTGGAGGGGGTGGAGTTTAGGTATGATCACATAGTCAATATCCTCTAAAGGAATACTCGCACTTTTTCGAGCTTTATTCAAAAAGTTCCATGAACATGCATGCAATTTTGGCATCACGCAGCAGGGGGAGGGGGTGAGGGAGAGGCGGTCTTGTTATACTACGAATGGTTACCAAGGGGCGGGAGGGGGGTAAAAAATAGTCAACAATGGGTCACGTTGGTTACGTTCGGGTACGTTCCCTCATCATATCAGCCCGCTTGTACCCACTGCTGGATATAAGCCTACCCTATCACGCCGATTCTCGCGATGTTGGCTGGCGCCAATTTTCGACAGCGACAGCGATATTCTCTTATTATTTTATCTGCGTAAATCGCAATCCGCTCTCACTCGCACCCCGCCTCGTGCACACAACGGGCGGCAAGTTAACAGCGAGTAAATTTATTATGTGGGCGTGAACACACATTTTTGTGCTTCGCCGGAGTAATGGTCCGCGCTCCGCTAATATCTGTTAATAAACCGGCCAACCCTTTTATTGCGGGGCTTGGTTTGTTTAACTTTTTTGTTGTTAAAGTACAGATGGGGGCAAATATCACATCAGCCATTGTAGAGCTTTAAGCTCTACAATGTCAACGCAGTTGAGCTGGCCTCTTATTTTTCGTCGATGACACAGAGCTAGTTTACAAGTCAGTGAGTTTAAAAACTAGCGTGTGAGCTAGTTAGCGAGCGTCATTATAGTTTGGTCAAAATAGTATCAATAATCATAAATAGAGTCAAATGGGTCATTCAATATTAACATAACACGCAACCATTCATCACGCTCACAAAACCTTTAAGTTAAGTATACTAGTTTTTCGTAGACTTTCGCGATTATCACACATAGTTATTTGATTGTAAGGGGTATTTATCGCATAAAGTATACTGACAAAATTTTCGACCATCCATCCGCATACAAATCAAACTCAGGACTAGAATCAAAGAGTTGAGAGCGTTGGGCGCGGTGTAGAAGGGGTACCCGTACTACGTTGTATCTGTGCAATCAGAATTCTCGGTTACTACAAAATGACAGTCATTTGCCCCAACGCTACGGTAATTGCCTGAACTTACTGAGAACTGAGAAGTTGCCAACATTCTGTTTACGAGAAAACCGGGTTAAAGCGTTCTGCACACTTATTTACAGCCACTTTGCAGGCATTAAGTAATGTCTGTTAATAGTTCAGGTCTATATTATGACTAAGACAAACAAAAAATAAATATTTTTTGTAGGTAACTTTTCTCTTAAGATACAATGGCTTTCATAAAAAAAATACTAGAATCGATTGAATACCCTCTTCAAACAATCAAGTCAAACAATCCACAGCCAAATCCACTTCATTAGCCATTTGAGCGCATCATCATTTACCCATTTCCAATTACTGAGTACCTATATCTAAACTTTTTAAAAAGAAAGATACCTAACTTTTTAGATAAATAGCTCCATCAAAAGAAAATACTAGAATCGATTGAATACCCTCTTCAAACAATCAAGTAAAATAATCCAGGGCCAAATCCACTTCATTAGTGAGTTGAGCGCATCATCATTTACCCACTCTCAATTAGGTACTGGGTATATTTATTTTTTTAAAGTTGGATATCCTCTGACCATGACTAACTAACCTTTCTCTTAAGATACAATGGCTTTCATAAAAAAAATACTAGAATCGATTGAATACCCTCTTCAAACAATCAAGTCAAACAATCCACAGCCAAATCCACTTCATTAGCCAGTTGAACGCATCCACTCTCAATTACTGGGTATATCTATTTTTTAAAGTTGACTACACTCTGACCATGGATAACTACTACCTAACCTTTCTCTTAAGATACAATGGCCTTCATAAAAAAAAAACTAAAATCGATTGAATACCCTCTTCAAACAATCAAGTAAAACAATCCAGGGCCAAATCCACTTCATTACCCAGTTGAGCGCATCATCATTTACCCACTCTCAATTACTGGGTATATCTAACCCTTACGAGGGCCGGAGGGGGTAACGCTGGCTTCCGATTGGCCGGTGGCCCGGAAGGATACAACCTATAGTTTTTCTTCTTAAGAACTTCCTGCGGCCATTGTGCGCGTGATTTACGAGCGGGCTCGGCGGGGGGGTAGATTGATGATTGCGAGTGTCCGGTAGGGTTGGGGTAGTGCTGGTTTAAAGGGAATTGAAATAGTCCTTTTTTTGTTTTACGTTTTTCTATGAGCGGTCTTTGATAAAACACCAAAGAGATGAGATATTTTACATGGCTTATATGCAACTGTTGTGAGCAATACATTTTTTTTTTAAATACACATTTCATACACGCTTAGAAAATAATGCTTGAGATTTCATGTAGCCTATTGATCAAAACGAATCCATTGAAACCAAATTTGCCTAATTATATCATACGTAATATTAAAATCCATCAAATTTTGATCATTTGTTTTCAAAATACATAATTTTCTTATTGGCAGTGATTAAACCATTTACACTCCTGTACAATCGGGTAAAAACTAAAAAAGGACTGTGTGACGAACATCACTAGCGCCCGTCCCGGCAATCGCATCTGCGCGGCCCCGAAGGCAATTTCCCGCATATTCGTTTACCAGACGCATTATAGAGGGCGCTTTCCGCGTTACTCTGTTATTGCCGCTCTTACCCTGCTAATGTGCGCGATAACTTACCGTGCGGTATTTTCATACGAGCACATTAATGAAGTTCGTTCAATCAACGAATGAGTTTTAACCGAATAAAAGTGGTATTTTTTGACTCGTAGATTTTTGCGTTTTTTTTTCGCTAAGAACATTTACTTTTTGACGTGACTACGTCTAATAAAGCGATGAACGCCGCCGCGCCGGCTGCATGCACGAAAACGATGACGTTATTGTCCGGTAACGCTCATTGTCCCGTTACGCTCGTAGTCACTGGTGGTCCAAACTCACTTAATACTTATATAAATCTTTAAACGAACACAATCATTATAAGAAATTGAAGTCTTTTTATATAAAAACCGATAAAATGAAAGTACTTCGGTATTCTACGAAAGTTGTATGATTTTTTTGCGTCGTCTTACAGTTTAATTGTTTGGTAGATGTCTGGTAGAACAAAATATAAAATCAAGCCTCTCAATATTTTTTTTAAATCAACCAACGAACGGTAATGCAGATTCTATCAGACCACTATCAATGTCTCGCTTATGAACTTTCGCGTTAACGTTGTCGTAGCCGTCACCGAGAAGCCAAAAGTTAGTATGACGTTTTGTAAAATAATCATACAAACTATTGATTTCTCGGTTATGCATACGCTACGATAACGTTAACGCGAAAGTTTGTGCTGGGGCCTCTGTATGCGCGGATTACTCGAATCCCAGCGGATGACAGACGGTGACGTGGCGGCTGCGTGACGCTGAAAAATCGCATGTAACGCAATCACCCTTTTGGTATATTATCTAGTAATGGATCATTAAATAAACATTTTCCTCTTCGAATCACAATTATCAAATTATGTTTAAATCCACCAAATAAAAGGTAACGCAGATTCCATTTGACCGCTATGAGTACGCGGATTACGCTTATCCCAGCGGATGATGGACGGTGCCGCCGCGGCGGCTACAAGACGCTGAAAAACCGCATGTAACGCAATCACCCTTTAGGTATTATATTATATATTAAGAATCCTCTTCCTTTTCGGATCACAATGCGAGTTATCAATCATTTCAAATTATGTTTAAAATCCACCAAACGAAAGGTAACGCAGATTCCATCAGACCGCTATCAGTGCGCGCGGATTACGTTAATCCCAGCGGATAACGGACGGTGCCGCTGCGGCTGCGTGACACTGAAAAATCGCATGTAACGCAATCACCCTTTATATTATCAAGTAATGCTTTTCCTTCTCAAATTACAATGTTTGAAAATTGGGATAAGTTTATAAGAGACCGCATTTCAAAATAATATTTATGCGTAATTTTTAAGAATACTAACATAATTCTAAACACCATACTGAAACAAAATAAAACATTCAAACAATTTCTTATCCGAATCCATTTAGCTGCTAAATCTTGCTAAATTTTAGCATTTGGAAAAAAAAAAAAACTTTTGTACTTATGTGCAATTTTAAAACTGCAACACATAATCCTAAACACGAAATTAAAACAAATTCCATATTCAAACAATTTCTTTTCCGAATCCATTTGGTAACTGGCAACACGGTGAAAATTTGAATTTAGAATGCGCTCTGGGGGCGTGGGCGGGCGCGGCAAATTCACAAATTGTGAATTAGACCGCGCCGCGGGCGCACGCTACGCGCTTGTTAGCTACTTTAGCCAGTTTTTACGCTACCAACCCCTTTGTGGCGGAATCGCATCAATGCAGTTGGTTATTTGAACGAGCCGTGCGGCCGAATTCGCATCCAATGAACTCAGTAGCTTTATTATAGTTTATATTTTCAACCGACTTCAAAAAAGAGGAGATTGTCAATTTAATTTTAATGTTTTTACCTCAGAAATTTGTTGCTTATAAACCGATTTAAGAGGGTATACTTCAGATTAGTCTCATAGCAATTTTATCAAAATCAGTTCATTCTTCAGTAGTTTAATTTTAAATTAAAATTACTGAAAAAAAATCGTTGAAGTGAACAAAATTGCGTATTTTGCTTCCCTGTGACTTTCAGTGGTGCCTACGGTCACTAGAATAGTCCGATTGAAGTCGGTTGTTGTATGTTATTGTAAAACCTTGATTATGTTCTGTTGGCGTTTTCATTAGGTCAATGCGTGAGCCTAGTACTCGCATTGACTTCCGGTCTAATAGATGTTCTACTAGAACGTCGGCTGACTTCCGCTAAGTAGAAGAGATTTGTTCTATGTGCGCTCTTTAGTCTATCTAAAACGTCAATGACACATAGCTAGTTTACATGCTACAACTTTTTTTTTTACTACAATGCATCAAAAATACATCAAAGTTTAATTTTTTTGTTAAAGTAGCTATTATCTTGATAGCCCGTCATAATAATACAAACCAACAAAACCGCTAATAGTCTTTGAAGTATAGGATTCCTGAAAAAATATTAGTCAATTGAGACAATTATTAGTAGATAATTAAAACTTTTTGAAATTTCCGGTAGGTACAAGTTTACGACCATTGTGTTTAAAAAAATAATGATGTATTTATGGTACGTACTTATTGTATTTTTTGTACTTATTGGAAAGTTTATTGTAATAAGTTGTCATTACAATTATAACAGTCGAACACATGCAGTTAGCAAATGCCCCCCGGCGGCGGAGGGCTGTTCGTTGTTCAAACAGTATCATCTGTGGTGTAGGGACAAGTGTCAAATCGTTATTTTTAATAACAACCCTGTAATTAGTAGAGATTTTCTACGTTAATACGGTCTGATGATAATCTTTTTGCTTAACGCTTGTTGTCGTTAATGCGGTTTCAAATTAGCGTATTTTTCTCGCGCGTATACCGGCTTTTGAGCTCGGTTTTTTCTAGCGAGTGTCTGTTTACTGTCTCGCCCGTTTTCTCGGTACGTGTGATCAGGGCATTACATCAGACACAAGAGCACTAGCTAGAGACATAAATTAGCGCAATAATAGGAAGGAAAATTACTAAAATAAATACTTCGTAAGTATAACGTTACGAACATTAATTGCTGTGTCAAATAGAAATATTTTTCCTAAAGTTGATCAAAATATAAATTGTTACTGTTATCAACAAAGTATTTAAGTATGTATACCTACATATATATTAGTTTTTAGATTATTTTGCAAGTCCGAAACTCATGTTTTACATTTGGTGAAACCAAATTCCGATATTTTTAGTTTTAACAATATCTATCGAAAGCATTATTTACACAACTAAATTAATGCTAAAACATAATAAAACTAAAATTCCTTAACTAGGTATAAAAATAAAGAATTAGCTAAAGTTATGATTAAAACACAAAATTTGTTAGCATTATTTTACTCATCTGTTGATTGAAATAATATATCACAAAGACGACCTTTACCATTTCACCTGAAGAGCAAGTTTAATTCGACGCCATCATCGCAAAAACAATCTTAAAATAACAGACGAAAGCCATTTAAATATTAAAACACTCATCGCGCAACCGCAATGACGCCACAATTCTTTTAAGATGGATAAAAGAAATCTCTCCTTAAATAAATTGCTATTAACCCTTACATTATGTGCTTTAGCCCTGAAGCGGCTCTGCCGGCCATCAAAGCCGAGTTGCGGTCGTGTTTCCAAAATTGTTTGCGGTAATCAAATAGAGCTGTATGCCATATGTTTTAAGTTCGAACTGTGTAAAAAGTATTCAATTTTGGATCAAAACTTCGTAGTTTTAAAAACTAGCCTTTTTTGTAAATTTTGTTCTAATGCAATTTCAAATCACAATGCCCAATGCCTCATAAGTGATTTATGTTTTCACGCTCATTGTGGAATTTTTCATTAAAATATTAGATAGGTTGTATTCATTTTTATTGCCATGTTTTTCGAAGCCATCTTATTTGAAGCGTTGTATCTAAGGTTTCTATTAGAACATCATATTATTTTATAGAACTGTGAATAACTAGCTATTGCCATTTAGGTTATTTTTTGTTCCAGCTTCTTCAAAAGAGAGTTATGCTTTAAGCTATCTAAAAGTATATAAGTACCGTAGTAAGTAACATACAAACTACTTTACCGTACAAGTAAAGTAGTTTGTATGTAGAGTCGATCTTGTAGATAAACTTTCTGCAATTACTCTTTCTAATGATAATGAGTTTCAAATACTTGAAAATGAAATGAGAACATTTATCAAGTTCTCATTTCATTTTCAAGTATTCAAATGAAAAAGGATTTATCGGCTTACTCATAAATGAGAAGTCGAGATGAAACAGCGCTTTATCAAAGAAAATTTCGCTAATAAAATATTCAAATTTATTTATCAAGACGAAAGAAAGCGTGGCATTGTTGGCTCACACTCAGACAACGGAATAAAGCCAATAAAACCGTTTATTATCCGTTCACCCCACTTTTGAATATCTCGCTTGGTTAATGCTCGTTTAGATACATTGTATCCGACAAACGAAGCACGCGACTCTGTGGCGCCAAAAAAATATGGCCGCGAGCGTTGCATATGGCGCGTTAAGCACTACCAATTTTTGAAATTATACGCGTGTTTAAATTTCGAACCGCATTATTTAAGCCTATTTGAATTTGGAACCGCGTTCGGATAATCGGACTACGATTTAGTGACAAGATTAGTTACAATAATAGAGCGAGAGGGAATGAGGGGTCGGAAAATTGAGAGCGTAATCCAGATAATGCGAAGTGAAATGAAAATTACTGCGAATAAACCCGTAAATATTTAAACAGGGAATTACTATTATACGCGTAATATGTGGTAAGAAGGTTATTATAGAAAGTTCGTTTTAATCGTACATTCGGATTATAGTGGATGGATTAGTGAAATTAGTTTTGGGTTCACGCTTTGTAACGTTTCTTGAATTATCATTTTCATAAAATTAACTTATGTGTGTGTGTGTTTATTATATGGGTTCATCACACGTACACTGTAGCACTTTGGTATCGTCTATTATACCGTCTTTTGGCACCTATAAGGGTTATAGGTACACGAACTGGAAGAGTTATAGGCATAGAAATATTATAATATAGAATCATACCGTAGTTAATTGAAATCGCGCCAGAAATAGCCAAATTTTTGTAGGTACATTTTGGTCCGGTGCTAAATTTCTAAACAGTGAAGTAACAGGCAGCGCTAGTATAACATTATTTTAGAATTACTAGGCTTTTTCATTGTTGATTAAATTTAAGGCTAATCCTCAAATCCAATTCCATACGAAATGTTTCGGACAAACACTCAAAAAGTACGCCGTATTATAGTAATTTCTTCACACTATTCGTTTTCGTCAACAAAAAAGTGAAAGGATTCATACTTTCATTTAGATTTTATGCGTGTTTTTAAGTTAGTAGGGTTAATTTTAAAAGACGTATAATATCTAAATTAAAGTATGAAACCTTTCACTTTTTTTGTTGACGAAACTAATAAGCATAGACGAAACTAATAGTGTGAAGAAGTTACTATAAGACGGCGTACTTTTTGAGTATTTGTCTGAAACATTTTGTACGGAAATTTGCCTTGAGGATTCCCCTAATCGTAAAATGTAACAAAAATTATATGAAAATGGACATTTTTATTTTCATTGATTGCCATAATAACCTTCTCCTTTTTTGAAGTCTGTTGATAAAGTTTCTAAGAACTAGTTACCTACTTGATTGGCCTGAAATTTGGTAAATGAAATTTTCAGGGCCTGGAAAAATACCTACACTTTTTAACCCGATACTATTACATATAAAACCGCAAGAAACAGCTAGCAATCAATATACCTACTAAAGTACATAAATAATTCAGAGAGGTCCAAGAAAAGCTGATTTTCTATTTGTCTGTTATTCGGTCTATTGTCTTTGAAGTGATTTATTTATACAAGCTTTTATTGTGTTTATATCTTTCACTTCCTACCGGCTGTTTCCCGCCACTTTGCCTGCCTTGTACAGGGATTAAAATGGTCTATAGTTATTTGTACACCAAGTGCCTAAAAGCCATTTTCAACCCACTTCAAATAAGAAGGAGGTTATCAATTCGGTTTAATGTTTTTTTTTTTTAATGTTTGTTACTTAAAACTTTGTTGTTTATAAACCAATTTGAAACCCTTTTTTTGTTTTGTTCGAGTCATAATCATTTTTGTAGTTTAGTTATTAAATAAAAAAAACTAATTGAAATGAACTAAATTACCTATTTTGCTTTCCTGTGACTTGTCAGTGGTGCCTACGGTCACTAGAGCAGTCCGATTGAAGTCGATTGGTGTATGTTTTTTAAAACCTTGTATACGAATTATCAGCCCAAGCCAAAGACGAGGGCGGATATTTAAATCGAGTATAAAATTAATTTCATGAAGGTATACACAAGATTTTTCACTTTAAGGCTAATCCTCAAATCCGAATGCCATACAAAATGTTTCGGACAAATACTCAAAAAGTACTTTTTTACTCACTTTTTTTTGTTGACGAAATCAAAAAAACATGGACGAAACTAATAGTGTGAAGAAATTACTATTATACGGCGTACTTTTTGAGTATTTGTCCGAAACATTTTGTATGGAATTCGGATTTGAGGATTACCCTTAATTGCGAGGAAATAAAACCGATCTAAACTAAAATGAGACCCTATTTCAAAATTAAAAAGCAAACACAGGCATTCAATGTTACCACAATATTCGAAATTCGACAAAAAGCTAGTTTAGGTTCTTTAGTTACGTAAATATTTTAGCACAAACTGCAATTCAGTTCCAATCTATGTGCAAAACATCCAAAATTACCTTATAAAATTCCCATTTCTGAAATCGTTTACGTGTATTTGGGGCATTGAATAAATATCTCGTGGGTTACCAGGATCGCGGGATCTATGGCGCACACTCCCGCTACAAATGGCCAATTTAAGGGTAAATATATCTTGCGAGAAGTATTTATGTGTATGGAATATGTATTAGGATATTACGGGAGAATTGGTGTATTGGGTTGAAAAAGTTTAAGTAAGGAGGTTAATATCCGAATGTAGACAAGCTTAAAGTTTAAAAAAAACGGAAAACTCGAATTCGAAATAATTATGCATTCATTGACGAATCATTATTTCAAATTAAATTTAAACATATAACTTATATACATTTTTGTAATCTCCTTTAAAATGCTAACAAAAAAATACTTCAACCGACTTCAATTGGACTGTTCTACTGACCGTAAACACCACTGAAAAGTCACAGGGTAGCAATTTCGTTTACATGACGACATATTTTTTTCAGTTCTTTTGATTTAAAAACTTAACTACTGAACCGATTTTGATGAAATTCTATGGTACCAATCTGAAAGTATATCCTACCAAACAAAAAATGTTTTTTTTCAAATCGGTTTTTATATAACAAAATTCTGAGATAACAATCATAAAAAAAACATCTGAATCTTTTTTTTTGTTTCGAAGAACGTAAGTTCTTCGTTTTTGGCTTCACATCAAGTTTTGTCAATTAATTTAATGCCGCCAATGCGCCATTTTTCATGTTCCCGCCAAAACTCCAACTGAATCTTTTGAGAACTTTTGAGAACCTTTTTTGAAGTCTGTTGAAAAGAAGTGACGGGTTGTGTCTGAGATACAACCGTAAATTTTAAGTGAATACTTCTTACGTAGGCAACGTTTCTTTGATACTGACACATACATATCGATGATATAATTATATAATTTTAAATCGGTTTATAAACAACAAAGTTCAGAGGTAAATAACATTAAAAAAAAAAACATTCAACCGAATCGAGAACCTCCTCCTTCTTGTGAAGTCGGTTGATAAATAAAACTTCCCTCGCTGAAATAAAAACCCTTTCAAACTCAGTGCCCCAGCGCCCCTATTTACGATTCAACTATGGGTAATAAGTATCGGGCGCCGCGGGCTCTCGCTGGAACAATGAAAAATGACCGGCGGAAAATTGCGGGATTGTACGCCAATGCGAACCAAAGACGCGATCTCTGCTTAAGAAAGGCAGGGACGGAGCTGAGGGTTATGTTATTGTTGGTCAAACATTGCTTAAGACGAATAGTACCCCAGATTCGCCCTCTCGCTCGCGCATACCTACATTTTTGAAGATTTTAAAATTACTTTTTGTAATTTTAAACAAACGGACCTCCACGATCTCGAAAATATCATTACAAACGTGTAGTAAAAAAACAATTCAATCCATCCAGTTTTCATGTGTAAACCTTGCCCAAAGAAAAAAAATATTGTGCAAGATTTTACACATGAAACTTGTTTGGATTCAATTGGATTTTTTTACTACACGTTTGTTATGTTATTTTCTAGATCGTGGAGGTCCGTTTGTTTTGTTATTACAAGCAGTAATTTTTAAATCTTCAAAAATGTTAGTACGCGCGAGCGAAAGGTACTATAACGCTTTATAATATACGCCCCATAAGAAGCGACGGGTTGTGTGTATCTCGGACACCGTAAATTTTTAGTGGATACTTCTTACGTCGCCTCTTTGACACTGACACATATCGATGGTAATGGGTGATGCAGAGGAAATTAATGATATTGAATATACAAGGCTTTCGAGAATCAAAATGTCTTAAAGTGGACGTGTGCTGTAGCAGTGTTCCGCCGGCGTATGTGAATCAAAGTCCTGTTTCGTACTATTCTGGTCATGGGTAGGTGTGATATCTTACCATCAGGAGAGCACCTTGCTCGTCTCATCACTTATTTACGTAAAAAAGGCTATCCGGCTCGTTCGTTACGGTCGCTGCAAACGAGCCAAAAAGCCTCAGCGAACGTCAGTTTAGCGTCGATGACACAGGGCTAGTTTAAAAGCTACAAGCCAGTTTAAAAGCTAGCGAGTGAGCGAGTTGAGACAGCTAGGTCCGGAAGGATTGTCAACTAGCAGATTGTAAAAAAAGCTGATGACACGTGACGAATTTACAAGCTACAAGCGAACTCGCTGATTTAGAGCTTGTAAACTAGCCCTGTGTCATCGACCCTTTTACAAACATCTTGATACTGTAGCGCGTCGCCACCACCGGCGACACGTGTGGCGACGCGCTACAGCGGCAAAATGAATAAAAAACATTCTAATAATAAACATTCACACACTCACACCCCTGCACTAGGATTCCCTGTGTCGCAGGTGGCATGGACACATACAACACATCACAACATCCAAGACCCGAGAACAAACATTTGTGTTCGTCACACAAATATTCGCCCCGGCCGGGGATCGAACCCGGAACACCAAGCTTCGCAGGCAGGGTCACTACCAACTAAACCACGGTGTCGTCATCGAATGTAAACTGACAGTCGCCACCGGTCGCTGTGGCCGATGGCTCGTATGCCATCCAGAGTGAGGCCCAAGTACTTGAGGTACTGCCCCACCTGGACGTCTACGTCACCTACGCGAACCGACGAGCTGGGTAGGTTCCTGGTTCGTGGTACCTTATGGAACCATAGAGCCTCCGTCTTGCCAGGCGCTATCTGCAAACCCAGCTCGTGGATATGGCTCGTATGCCTGGCCTTACTCACCCCGAGGCGGCTCTGTGTAACCGAGCACTCTATTTTCCTATTTGCGCGGCAGATTGGCTGTGATTGTATTGTTTGCTGCGGGGCGGGGCTGATGCCTAGCTCAACCCCCCACTACCCCACTACACCCCCCTCCCCCCACCGGGAGCACCCGACCGGAAAAATGTTATCTACTCAAATATTGTATGTTTGTAATAAATATTTGAACAGTGTATCAATTTTTTGGTGCAGTGCTCTGGACTGATTAATGCGACCTGTGTCGGGATTCAAAGGTATATAGGAATTTATTTTTTCGAGAAAATCAAAGTTATAGTACGTATTAAAAGCATTATAGAACACAAAAACATAAAAAAAAGGATTAATCAATTTAAAGCTATTTCTGACTGTCTGACAGACAGCGCACTGGTCAAACCGCTGATGTTAGAGACTTAAATTTTCGAGGGTATATTCGTCAAAGCGCGTTCTAAGACAGGAATTTTGTAAATTCGCAATGCAAACGAAGATGTGGGTGTCAGTTAATATCTACTTATTAATCATGGTTCAAATCAAAATCAAATAACATTTATTGATGCTTTAAAATGCAAATACATGAAAAAAATGAAAAAAAGTTCATTCCATTAGTGTGCAAGAGCTTAACTTTTTAAGCACTAATTGAATATTGTACCATTTTGCACCGCTACTAGTTTAGCTACGCTCGTAGCCGCGTAGCAGCGTAGCTGCGTAGTAGCGTAGCCGCGTAGCACTGCTACGGATTATACCATTACCTGCTAGAAATGGATTTCGTTGGCTTCCTATTCTTTTTAATATGTTTTAATTAGAATAAGAAATGAGTTCTCATTTAAAGCCTTTTTTATTCGTGACAATTTGATTTGTTAAATCTTTTTTGTAATATTAGTTTTTTTTTTAATTTATGTATATTTTTGAACCGAAATAATGACATGTGAATAAAAATAGGCTACAACCCAAGAACTACAAACTAAGCAAACAAAGCCGCTGGTGTAAGCTAGTTATTCTATATTTGCTCTGAAAACAAATAGGTACATCACAACACAACCGAATAGTCATCGAACAGTATCAATAGAAAGCCAATAGCAAACCAATTACTAGTATGTTGCCGCGACTCGGGTCGGGATCGACAATAAGGAGAGTTGAGAGGATTCCAACTATGTGTGATACAAGTTAAAGGAAACTTCTACCAATCGTAAATGCTCAATGCTTAATTTTATTTATTGCGTATGATTTAAAAAACTCTCAAACATTATTTAAATAAGTCGAATGTAAATCGATATTCCTAGATCATAATTATTCTAGCAGTCACCGCCCACAACCTTGTGAAATAAAATGCGTTATGCTCTTAATACTCATACATACATTTATTCATAAACCCCTCCAAATTTCAATTGTCTTGTCTACGTTCATTAGTTTGGCTTGTGCGTCGTCTGTCAGTCAGTCAACCAGGACAAAGCCTTTTATCCCTTATTTAAAAGTATATAATACCTCTAAAATACCTACGGCTTGATAATGCTATTCATGAAAAAGCAGATGCAACAGCTTTTTCCGCGCGAATATAGCCCGCTCCGCTTCGCTCACCGCTACCTCGTAAGCTCGTCGCTTGTACTGTGACAACTCTTGTGCAATATTTCCGATTACGCTCGCGACAGTGCCGTAACTCGCGGCTCCCCGCGTAAACACAATTTCGCACTCATAAAAGTTATCGCGGGGATGACGCGAGTATCCAACCTTATGGCTGTCTTATAGAAGGTGTATTGGATAAAGATGCGCCCCTACTGTTCCGTTTTGGTAAAGAAGCATATTCTTTTGAGATAAATGATAGGGGAAGTCGAGATATGGACGAGTTAAATTAGAATAACACATTTATCAACAAATTATATAAATATATTTAGTAATAAATCCTTTTTTTTACTTTTTTTTCGCCTCTACACAAGGCATCATCAGGAGAAACACGTGTCGTATCTTTAAACTTTGGTTTTCTGTTCGTTGACTCTTTGGTTTAGTTGAACTAAAGTTAAGTTAATTAAAACCTTTGTTTAGAAATTAAGCGGATTTATTACTAAATATATTTATATAATTTGTTGATATTTATGGATTTCCGCAAAGTGACGCCTGAATCAATCAATTATCTTAGAATAACACATGGACAACTAAAACTTAAAAATAAACAGGTAGCTCTGAAATTGGACGCCACTCACATGCTGGCGCTGGTTTTCTGTGAGATAAAATGGACTCAATCTATTTAAGACCTTATTTGTAAATACATATGTTCTAGCAAATAAACAATATTTCATTTCATTTAATTTAATTTCATTTCATGACACCATATTATGTGCGTGATTGTTTACTCTTCTATGATCGTTTACTTGTTATATTTGTGTGCCGCCTAAATTAAATATCAATATTGCTAGTAGTTTTATTAATTTAGCTTAGTTTCGACGATACGATTGGTTAAGTGGCAAGTGTGTTGGACTGCCACGCGGTGTCGCGGGTTCGATTCCTGCTTCAGGACAAAGTTTTTTGTGATGAACATCTATGTTTGTTCCTCTATATATTCTATGTACATATAAAGAAAAGTATCTAAGTATTGTATCTGTTATCTGGATCCCATAGCACATAAGCTTTGCTTAGTTTGGGGCTAGATGGAGTTGTGTGAAATGGCCAAAATATAAAATAATTTTATTATTTATTATTATTCATGGCTACCTACAAATGAAAAACTACCTATTGCTTTCGAATGAAACTTAACGAATAAAAACTCCTTTGTATATCAGTATCATACCATCAGATACGATATAAAAGTTTGTAAAGAATATAAACATTGATAAGTGTGGTCGCTCCCTTATAGCGATGTCCCGGTAAACCTTACGGCCTGTTATGGCGGAGTATCGGTTATATTGTCAATTACGGAGAATGTCGTGAGTGAAAAAAGGTTATTTCCACTAATATGTTTTGATTTATGGGGGCTTGTCACAGGAGCTGATGGGAAAGATTTTTACGATAATATTCTATGAAATAATGATCAGATGCTTCGTTTCGAGAACAAAAGAAGGGATTTAAATTGACAGAAGTTTGTGAGGATTAGTTACCACGTATTAACACTTCACCGTCTTATTTATGCAAGATATGATTTGTAACCTGCTGACAGAAGCTGATTAGGTTCAATTGCGTATTTCGACCAATGACGACAAAACTCAACACATATCTCAGTTAATTATCTCTGTTCATTGGTTCATATTCGTTGGTGATTAACGTCTTCTAGTTCGTTAATACGAATTATTCCCATCTGTCACCCTGCTCTGTCCGTCTAGGGGGACAAATGGGACAAAAAGTTCTATCAGTCCGCCTTTTAGCAACAGGGTACAGATGGAACTTTTATTTATTGAAAAGTTCTATCTGTCCCCTCTAATAAGGGGACTGTTCGACTACTCACGTCTAGCCATCTAGCGTTGAGCAGCCGAACTGCCTTCTCACCAGAAAATACCGATATATTAATGCCTCGTACATTCCACATTTGGATGTCAAATAGCTAATGCCATCAGGCGACACAATTGAAAGCTCCCTTCTTGATCGACACCTTGAACTGTACACATCGGCTCGCAAAATATAATTTTTTACTGCTCCAGATACCACTTTCCTTGCTCCTGAATTTACAGGGACAGACAACTATTTATTACGACTGATGCAAAATTGACTAGAACATAATTATTAAGCAAGTAATAGACAAAATATCTCCTTTTTTTATTTATGGATAACAACAACACTTACAAAGAAGTTTCATCACACCACAAAGTATACTTACACAATCACCTCGCAACGCGAAGTGCGCCGCGAGCCGTGCTTATAACGACTCTGATTGCGGCGACGATACGTCGTTACGTCGCGTCGTTACATCGTCGTTACCGCGACTCGAGAGCCCTCCGCAGACTCATACTCGTCGCATCTCGACACTTGGCTCTGGGATGCTGGAACTACTAACGCGGCTAATATAACGAGCTAGACTATACAATGACCGGTAGTAATAGGGTTGTGTAGAGTCTAATGACGAGATCGTGGTTCGAGGCAGTTCCAAGCTCAACATGTTTTTCACGTTCTGACAGCAGTGAAGGAAAACATTGTGAAGAAACCGGCATGCCATAGAAACATTATGTGGCATGTCGAAGGTAAATGTAAGTGGACTCCCTTTTCCGCACTACTGGACTTGGACTACTGTTGGTCCTTTGTGCGTCGGATCTGTGGCATTTAACATCCACCAATACCCATTGAGTCCGCGTGGTAAATAAAAACTATTCGCTCTCTTAGCCGTAAGTAGGAGTAGGCCTGAGTCTCACGAATGCAAAAATGATAAGCAAATTGCATATTATGTTAATTTATTTGATTCTCACAGTGAAAGATCTGTTTAATTTGGGGCTAGATGGGTATTGTGTGCAATGTCCAAATAAAATATTTTAGATCGGGGCTGAAGTAGTTCGCCTCAAGAGATCTCGCCATCTTTCCTAATTGGTTTCTTGTATTAGTTGATAGTTTAATATTAAATGAAATGAAATGAAATTATTTATTTTGCTTGAAGTATGGTTACATTTAAGGTCTTAAACTAGTTTTGGTCTAGCACGCTTCACCGTAAATACAGCATGCAAATAGAAAAAATAAACTTATAAAATAGGTATGTTATATAAAAGTTTAAGTTAATTATTTTTTTTATTTAGATATTCTGTTACATTATAAAAAGATTTGTCAATAAGCCATTGCTTAAATTTACCTACAAACATTTTTGTTGGCAATTTTTTAATGTCATCAGGAACGTTATTAAATATTTGTCCATTAACATTTATATTAGTATTATTATTTATATTATTTTATTTGTGTTAATTAACTTAATTACTCATACAAACTTTATTGTTTCAGGTCCACAAAGATTTCTTCGGCCGGATTGTACCCCTTTCACAAATGCAAAGAAATGGTAAAGAAAATTTCAATAAAGCTGATTATTTTCTTATTTTGATCGATTCGCTTAATCTCCCACATACTATTGCTAACGTACTCTAAGCGTCAAATAATGCGTATATTTATTTATTATTATTATACCCAGCTGCGCTGCGCTAAGTGAATCCAGAGAAATCCAGCTGCCTCAACGATGTTGTCCGACCATCGGGTGGTTTTCCCTCTAACCTTCGCCTCTCGCGCGGCACTCTATTAGTGCCTTCGTTAATCTAACTTCTTCCCTCTTTGCCAAGTGTCCTGCTCACCTCCACTTCAACCTATTGTGCCTCGTAGATATCCATGACTTTAACTCTTTGTCGGAGCTCGACGTTAGGTACTAGTAATCATATAGGAACAAATAATCCTACGGAACCGTGCGATTAATATCGAAATGGCGGGCTCAGGTGGCGGTACAGCGATTGATATAAACAACCCTTCCGCTAACTGAGACTAATAGCCCGGGGAGACAACTGATTATTGCGAGTGGATTCGGTTATGCGGTAAAGTAACGCAATACCACAGAAATTGATAGATGGCAACACCTAGCTAGATGGCATTAATTTTAATTACGATTAATCGTGTTATTTTTTCTTTTTTTGATACGTATGCGTGATGTCAGGAGTCTGGTTACGGAGTTACGTAGCCTGAGTAGATATTGTACAGATAGATGTATCAATCTATGTATAATATAAACCTAAAGTGCTTCTTGAGCATGATTTACTAGAATAATTATGTAGAAGCGACATTATGGAATGGGGCGATAATATATAGGTTAGGTGTGTTTTTTTTTGTAAAATTCGTAGATTCTCATTTGGGATCTTAGGAAAATCTAAATAAAAGAATAGCTACTTTTGCAATTAAAGTTGCCCGAAGCCCTTTAAAGTAGTTTACGCTAAAACTTGTATTACAATGATTAAATCCGAGATTATCTTGGATTTTACCATCCAGCTGTAAATTAACCCAGTATACATATGTAGGGATATACACATAGTGCTTACACATGCACTTGAAACGCATTACCCTCGTATCGAAATCGTCTATTTAGAGACATATTTTCAGCCTTGTCACCCTATTACGAACACACAGCGCAAGTTATAACTAAGGCGGATTATTAATTGTTTCGCAGCGCCGCCGCGGGCCGCGCGAGATGGACTCATTGTTTGATTTCCCTGCTTACATAGATAATGGAGAGTTGGAAACCCTGATTCGTTCACGCTCCTCCAATGCGGTTAGCTTCCAGACACGATTTGCGTGGAATTGATTGGCTTTATGATTGGAATTTGTATTGTTTTAGGCGCGAACATTAATTTGATCGGATATTCAATGATAAGAGATAATGATTTAGCAGTGCTGAATTGGATTTTGTGTTTTTAATCCGAATGCGAAAGAGGGTAATGTGTTGTATGCAAGACATGTATGGGGATATGCGAGTGTGTTCCTTTGACGGCTTAACAGCTCTTAGATTGGTCTAGGTCGCGAAAGTGATATAGAATATTTAAAATATCAATAAATCCAATAATATATAAATAAATAAATAAGGCTGTGTTTTCAATGCAATTCAAATAACTGTAACTTTATTTTGTCAAAATATTGTATCAAGGAATTCGTATTCACAATAAAGAGATCGTGTATACGCGAAAACAAAATTGCCGAAAAAAAAATGTTTCTTGTATAAAATGTTTAATTATTTATTTATATTATTTGTTTAGAATCTTCCTAACACATTATTTTGTGTACTTTTCAGGCGGTTACTTAAAATTCCGACTGACAGCGTAGGCTTAGTAAAGCGTCGATGACACACGGCTTTTTGCACGCTGCTTGTTGGCGAGTTTAATAGCTAACGTGTGAGCGAGTTAGCTTTCGGGAAGGATTGTCAACAAACAGATTGTAAAAAAGCCTATTACACTGGGCGACACAAGCTACAAGCGAACTCGCTGGCTTGTAGCGTGTAAAAAAACAGTGTGTCATCGACGCTTAATAGGGTAAAAACAATTAACTAAAACAATGTAGCGATCCCAAACACATTTCAAGTGTTTGGTCCCGAGACAGTACATTACATAGCTAACGACATTTACATAGAGGGTGGGGGAGGAACAATTACCTAGCGCAAACACCTCCCCTTGTAATTACACTCATTTGGCTGCGGTGATT